>CM073467.1:48500000-49700000 GCA_037074535.1 Gleditsia sinensis | reverse complement strand
TTCATTAAATATTGATTTTATTTTTTTATTTTCTTGATGCAGGTTTTCATCCTATCTAACATTCTCTTACTAATCAGAGTATAAATCCCTCAATTTAACTCCGATTTAGGTGATCTTGATATCAATTTAAAGAAAAAACAATTATCTAAAATGCTTATGTTGAACAGTGGAACTAAATATTAAGACATCATGGTGATATTACTCCCTCAAAGAACATGTTATTTCTTCCCGGGTAGGTTCTGACCTCTACCTACTAATCTATCCATATCTCCCTCATAATAATTCCAAATTAAGTGATTCTAGTGCTAACAATCCATAATACATATAGCTATAATTCTTATATTAACCATTTATTTTAATTCCCTACAGAATGTTCCCAAAAATTAAAACACAGAAGCTATCCGAATATATTCTTCCCTGATTAACCATTTTCTGACTATTGCTTACTAATCGGACCATATCTACCTCATATGGACTCCAAATTGAGTGATTCCAGTGGCTAAACATCCGTGCGACATACATCTACATTTTTCATGTTAACCATTTGTTTTAATTCCTTACCAATTCTTCCCAGAATTTTAAAAATAGAATCATAAAAGTTTGCCACCCATAGCCATACCTATGCAGAACTATCTACACCAACTTAAGTATTCAAACATACATAATATGTAACATGATATAGCAACATCCATGACCAATCATTAAAGTTCTAAGATCAAAATCTAATATAAATATTACGAGTTTCAAAACATTTTTTTTTAAAAAAATATTGTTAAACTTAATTGGAGCACTTAGTCCTCTAGACTTCTTCTTCCTCTTTCTTCCTTTCTTCCTCTCCTTTCCTCACTCTACCTTGCTTCTATTTTTCCTCTCCCTCACTTGGACGAAAATTCTAATGTTGTAAGGGTGGGTTTTGCTTAAATAGACCATCAAATAATTCAATTTTCATGATCATGGGTCTACCTTATCACAATTAGGATACACTTAGTTGAATTTTTGGAAAACAAACAACTTATGTTCTTGTCTTCCTCTTCCTTAGTCAAGATATGCATAGCAAAATGAAATTTGTATTTTGAAAATTATGATAATATGTTTCTAAGATAAGGGACAAGGTCTCTTTGATTTAGGGATTCATTTACTTTTTCTTTTATCTTAATCAAGTATGATTGGTTTGCCTTTTTAGGTGGCAAATTTCTAGCCCTTGAATCTCTATTATTTGGTTGAAATTATTTGTGTGAGATATGAATGTTTTGTCCTAATGCCATGTATTATCATACCACTTGCTAAAATTATGAGTGTAGGATATAGATGTTTTCTCCTAAAGCCTTGTATTATCATACCACTTGCTAAAATTATGAATGTAGGATCTCACACCACTTGTTAAATTTTTGTCTTAATGCCATGTCACCTAATCTTGATTACACCATTATTTCATCACTTTATTTTTATTTTTATTTTTATTTTTCCTCTTGGGTTTGGACTCATTCTTGCCCATTTTTTTTACTTTGGTTAAAATTCTACCTTTCATAATGGACTTGGTCACATTTTCATGATTTTTGGGTTACTGGTTCAATTCTTATATCCTAGTCCAAGTTTATGTTTTATTTCTTCATTGGGCTATCCTATTGGCTTGCTAAAAATTCATGTGAAGTAGAAAAACTCTATATGAAGTGTCCATAGGTGAAAGCTCAATTTATGGGTGGAGATACTAAATTTAGTAACTTTTGCTCTTAAATTAAGAAAAATTACCCTAATCCAATCTTGTTGAAATTTTAAAACCTTTACTCCACTTCACAAAAATTTATCTTCCTTGCCTAAGAATTTCACCTTTCTTTAGCATGCTTCTTTCTAATATTTCCTCTTAAGTTTTCTTTCTTTACCTATTCCATTAATATTAGAACATTTCTATGCATACACGTAAGGTGAAGAATTTTTAAGGATTATATTTCCTTAGATATGTAAAAATTGTCTAAAAATTTTTATTTCCTTAATTAAATATTTATGTACCTTTATCAATAAAAGAAATAAAATTAGGGATGTTACTTTGAATACTCTTGTACTTTTATTAATACATGAAACAAAATTAGGAATGTTACATTTCTCTCCCCCTAAAAGAAATTTTGTCCTTAAAATTTCAGAAATTACCTAATAAGAACAATTTCGGATATTTCTTCCTCATGACTTCTCCTAGTTCCCAAGTTGCTTCTTCCGGAGTCAAACCTTCATATAACACCTTAACTAGGGGAATAGTTTTGTTCCGCAATTGCTTCACGTCAGTGTCCAATATAGATGCTGGTACTAGCTGGTATGTCATGTTCTCCTTTATTTATATTGATTCATCCCGTATTATATGTGAAGAATTTGGAAGATACTTCCGTAGCTATGATACATGGAAAACATTGTGCAGGTTGGACAAATTCGGTGGAAGGGCAACTTGATATGCTAACGTCCCCACTTTTTTCAAAATTTGATAGGGTCCCAAAAATCGCGGACTTAACTTTCTAGTTTTGAGAGATCTACTAACTCCAGTAGTCGGGGAAAGTATCAGAAATACACGGTCTCCTTCCCCAAACTCTAGAGGTCTATGTCTCTTATCATAGTAACTCTTTTGCCGACTTTGAGCTGTAAGTATTTTGTCTCGTATCATCCTGATTTGTTCAGTGGTCTGTTGAACTAAATCAGGACTCAGCAAGTTCTTTTCTCCTACCTCAAACCAACATAGTGGAGATCGGCACTTCTTACCATATAAGGCTTCGTAGGGGGCCATCTTAATACTGGAGTGATAACTATTATTATAAGAAAACTCTACTAAAGGTAGGTACTTATCACATCCTTTACCTTACTCTATTACACAGGCTTTTAACATATCTTCTAGAGTTTGAATGGTCCGTTCTGTCTGCCCGTCAGTCTGAGGATGATAGGCAGTACTGAACCGCAACTGGGTTCCAAAAGCTTCCTGCAACAACCTTCCAAAACCTCGACGTAAACCTGGGATCTCTATCAGAAACGATATTTAAGGGAACTCTATGAAGTTTAACTATTTCTTGGATGTACAACTAAGCCAATTTGTCCAGTGAATAGTTAATCTTTATGGACAGAAAGTGAGCAGATTTGATTAATCTGTCAACAATTACCTAGATAGAGTCATGTCCCACTGAAGTCTCAGGTAATCCCACAACAAAGTCCATTGAGATACTGTCCTATTTCCATTTAGGGATCTCAAGAGGTTGTAGAAATTCCGCTGGCTTTTGATACTCCACCTTCACCTTTTGACAAATGAGACATTTCACCACAGACTCGGTAATGTCCTTTTTCATCCCTGGCCACCAATACATCATTTTTAAATCTTGGTACATTTTAGTATATCCAGGATGGACTGTGTATTTACTCTGATGCGCTTCCTGTAGAATCTTAGTCCTCAACTCTCATTCTTGAGGGACACAAATCCTTCCCTATTACATGATTGCTCCATCTTCCATAATAGAAAAATTACCTTGGTCTTTAGGATCCTGTAAGTATTGGTCGTGAACTTGAGCCTCTTTGATCTGAGCTTTAAGGTCACACCCTATACTTAAACCATTAATGGCTAGCTTCTTTGGAGTAAGAGTAGTGGCTAGCTTTAAATTTCGAAACTCCTCTAGCATCTGCATCTCATACACCATCATCTGACCCATGTGCAGAGATTTTTGACTCAAGGCATCTGCTACAACATTCGTCTTTCCTGGATGATACTTTATCTCAAACTTGTAGTCATTGAGGAATTCTACCCATCTTCGTTGCCTCATATTTAACTCCTTCTGATCAAAGAGGTATTTAAGACTCTTATGATCACAATATACTTCAAAGGTTGCTCCGTACAAATAGTGTCGCCAAATCTTTAAGGCAAACACCACTGCTGCCAATTCAAGATCATGGATTGGATAGTTTCCTTCGTGGGGTCTCAATTGCCTAGAGGCGTAAGCAACTACTCTCTTATCTTGCATCAGCACACATCCTAACCCTTTCTTTGAAGCGTCACTATACACTTCAAAATGTCCTGTAGGGTCTGGAATAATTAAAACAGGAGGAGTGGTCAGTCTTGTCTTAAGCTCCTAGAAACTAGCTTCACATTGATAAGTCCATTTGAAAGGACTTCCCTTCCTGGTCAATTTAATCAATGGCAAGGCTATACGAGAGAAGTTTTGTATAAACCTCCTGTAGTATCTTGCCAAACCCAGGAAACTTCTAACTTCCGTAACTGTCTTTGGTCTCTCCTACTGAATCACTGCTTCGGTCTTGCTGGGATCTACGGCTACCCCTCTATTAGAGATGAAATGTCTGAGAAACTTCACCTCTGACAGCCAAAATTCACACTTCTCCAATTTGACATATAACTTTTTTCTCTTTCAGCACTTGCAGCACAATTCGGAGATGTTGTTCATGTTCTTTCTCACTCTTAGAATATATCAAGATGTCATCAATGAATACTACAACAAATTGATCTAGGTAGGCTCAAAAAATGTGATTCATGTAATCCATGAAAATTGCAGGTGCATTCGTCTACCCAAAGGGCATTACGAGAAACTCATAGTGCCCATACCTAGTCTTGAAGGCAATTTTTGGTACGTCCTCCTGCTTGATCCTAATCTGATGATATCCTGACCTCAAGTCAATTTTAGAAAAGATGGAGGCTCCCTTCAGTTGATCCAATAAGTCATCTATCCTAGGGAGAGGGTACTTGTTTTTGATAGTCACCTTATTCAGCTGTCTGTAATCTATGCATAGTCTCAAACTCCCGTCTTTCTTCTTAACAAACAATACAGGAGCTCCCCAAGGTGATACACTCGGTCTAATGAATTGCTTGTCGAATAGTTCCTCCAACTGTTTCTTGAGTTCCTGTAGTTCCTTCGAGGCCATTCTATATGGTGCAATAGAGATAGGCCCTGTCCCAGGTAGGAGATCAATAGAGAACTCTATCTCTTTCTTGGGAGGTAAGTTTGGAATATCTGATGGAAATACTTCAGGAAACTCGTTGGCTATTGGGATTTCATCAAGTTTCGATTCGACTTCTAGGTTTGATAAATACAAGAGAATGTATCCAAGTACTCCATTCTTCAACTCCCTATTAACTTGATTGGCATTAAGCATCAATAACTGCACCTCCTCTTTTGGAGTAGGAGGTAGAAATTCAACGGTGTTGTTACAACAATTCAGCAAGACTCAATTTCTAAGCATCTAGTCTAACCCTAGAATGACCTCAATACCTCTTAAAGGTAAACAGACGAGGTTTACAAAAAAAATTTCTCCTCGATGGTGACTTGACAGTCCTTACATACAGAGGAAGTTAATACCCTTTCCCCTGTGGGGGTTACTACAGATAGCTCATAGGGAGTTTTAGAAATAGGAAACTGAAACTTCCTAATACATTCTTTCGATATAAATGAATGATTAGCACTAGAGTCAAATAAGACCATAAGAGCAAATCCATAGATACATCATGTACCTTGAATCATTTCAGAAGATTGAGCTGCCTCTTGGCCGCTCAGGGTGAAAACCCTTCCTTTCACCTAAGGCCTCTGTTCTAGTTGCTTCCCCACATTCTGTGGGCAGTTTCTCGCAAAATAACCCTTATGTTTGCAGTTGAAGCAGACATCTTGTCCCATGTAGCATGGCCGATTACTATGCATGCATCTGCACTTTGCACACTTGACTAGGGCGAGGTCTTGTTGGAAAGGTGTAGGACCCGCAGTCAATGGCCTCTTACCAGCTCCATATCCACTTCTTCTCACATTCTTGCTAGGGTTGAAAAAATTTTTCTTCCTTTTCCATAGGTTTCGCCTTTGATTTTCATCCTCCACTTCCTTTAAACTTTTCTCTAAGAGTCTGCATTTATTGATTAGAGGTACAAACTCCCTAATCTCCATAGCTACAACAGCATTCTTTATGTCCGGGTTCAGTCCCGCTTCGAACTTAACAGCCTTTCATGCTTCATCAGGGTTAAATAGCAGATAAGAGAAGAACTTAGACAATTCCTCGAACTTTGCGATGTATTGGTCTATAGTCATGCTACCCTGCCTGAGTTGGAGAAATTCAATCTCTTTCTCCGCTCGCATAGTACCTGGAAAGTATTTTTCCAAAAAGGTGTCTTTGAACACTTGCCAAGTGATCTGCCTTCCTTGGTGAGCTAAAATTTCTCTAGCTCCACGCCACCAGTATTCTGCTTCATCTTTTAGCATATATGCAGCGAAGATTACTTGCTGCTCCCCATTACAGCCCATCACTTCAAAGATTTTCTCTAACTCCCTTATCCATCTTTCAGCTACAATCGGGTCAAAGCCTCCTTGAAAACAAGGTGGCCTAGTCCTCAGGAACTCGGATATGCCGTTATCATTTCCAGCCATCCAGTTGTTAACACCATTCACACCATTCGAGTTATTAGCATTCTGGAGGTACTGTAGAATTTGATTAGTGGTCATGACTTGGTCTCGAATTGCCGTGGCCAGGTTGTGCAGGGTTTCCTTCGCATTATTTGCCGTATTCCTCCTTGATGGTGCCATTTCCTATTGTGGCAAAATCAAAGTTATGCTGCTATTGAGGTGATCAAGCCCAATAATTAGTTTAAAAATATTTAACAGCAGTCATAACACCACCTCGGCATGTAAGTAGAAAATACTAGTAATTTTTTACTTATATGAATTCACTGATCCCTACACAGCACAATCACAAACATACTCAAGACACTATAAGATCGATTCAGATAACCATCCACCTACTGGCCATCTAGGATCGACCTGCTCTAATACTAATTATGTAACAACTTTTATTTATTTATTTATTATTATTATACAATATAGAGTTTACATACATGTCATTAATCAAAACATACGTACAACATATCAAACACATAAAAATATACATCTTATTTATTCTGGCTAACCAATTTTGGAGATACAGGTGCGGGTGGTTGCACTTTCACCGGGATCTAAGCCAACTCGACCACAAATATTTTATTTGCTTCTGAGATCTGCCCAACATAAAGTACTCGATCCAACGTGCACTAAAAGCCAGAGCCATAGAAAAATCTGCATAACTAATTTTTTTGAGCATGATATGGAAATATAGTGAGAATTAAATCCCAGTAAGTTCAACAATAAATCATCATCAATATAGCTCATCACGTCATGTTCAGCTGTATAAACTACGACAAATATCTTTGGTCACATGAATGCACTATATCTATGCACATGAGAATCGTACAGTAATGACATGTATGACAGGATTAATTATATTTAGAATATCATATGATGACTATCAATTTATTCTCATATCAAGCTACCCCGGTCAGGGTGAGTATTATCTATTCTTCGGTATGGACTTTTATCGCTCCGTCCGACATGGCCCACTTTCTATTTTTTTTCTTGTTAACATGATCATAACCGTTGGTAGCACGTCCCCTACTGGTGTACCACACAGATTTCCATGTGACCGTGCTCATTTCTTTTCTTTTCACAATGATAGCCAAAAATATGCTTTCAATAACAAGTATGTTCAACAAAATATAATTATTACCAAAAATCATTGGTAATCATGCCATGAACATAACCATTTCAAATATTACTTTATAAAATATTTTCATGTCAAAATTTTACATTTAAGATGGTAAGAAGTTCATACAGGGGCAATGGCTATGTCATATACTAGTCATTTATTATTTTCATTAAATATTAATTTTATTTCTTTATTTTCTTAATGTAGGTTTTCATCCTATCTAACTTTCTCTTACTAATCAGAGCATAACTCCCTCAATGTAACTTTGATTTAGGTGCTCTTGATATCAATTTAAAGACAAAACAATTATCTAAAACTCTTATGTTGAACAGTGGAACGAAATATTAAGAAATCATGGTGATATTACTCCTTCAAAGAACATGTTATTTCTTCTCGGGTAGGTTCTGACCTCTCCCTACTAATCTGTCCATATCTCTCTCATAATAATTCCAAATTAAGTGATTCCAGTGGCTAACAATCCGTGACACATATAATTATAATTCTTATGTTAACAATTTATTTTAATTCCCTACAGAATGTTCCCAGAAATTAAAACACAGAAGCTATCCTAACATATTCTTCCCTGATTAACTATTTTCTGACCATTGCTTACTAATCGGACCATATCTACCTCATATGGACTCCATATTGAGTGATTCCAGTGGCTAAAAATCCGTGTGACATACATCTACATTTTTCATGTTAACCATTTGTTTTAATTCCTTAATAATTCTTCCCAGAATTTTAAAAATAGAAGCATAAAAGTTTGCCACCCATAGCCATACCTATGCAGAACTATCTACACTAAACTAAGTATTCAAACATACATAATATGTAACATGATATAGCAACATCCATGACCAATCATTAAAGTTCTAAGATTAAAATCTAATATAAATATTATGAGTTTCAAAACTTTTCTTCAAAACTACCATGGCCATTTTACAGTCGTATTATTTAAGTGTATGTGGGCCAACACAATTACAACGAGAGGAATTGCAATTGATGAATTCAGGGTGACATCGGTTGATTTTTCTCAGTTGATTCACACTGGTGAAAATGATGATGACGAGCCATACATCCAGGCATTTGAGGCTCATCAAGTGTACTATGTACAAAATGAGCTGGACAAGAACTGGAGTATAGTGATGCATTTGAAACCCCGTGACTTATATGATATGGGCGATAAAGATGAAAATCTTATATACGAGAACGATCCGTTACACATGCAAAATTTAGAAAGATTGTTATCAGAAGGAGAAGTTAATTTATGCTTGTTACGGTATTAATTTTGTTGTTGCCGCCTATTTACATATATTTTAGACTATTTATAATTACTGTACTATTTTATTTATTTCCATAACTTTTATTAGGCAAAGTTTATTTTGTAATTGTTTTATGTGGTGACTAATCCTATTAATTTCATTTTGGTAGGAGCTGTGACGATGAAGAAGGCTAGATCACTCTACACGAGTATGGCAGGGGCTTTTAGTTCTCACACTCCCACGCCCCGTGGGGCGATCAGTGAGGACGGACAGCTCACTATGGAGTCTGACACTGTTCTCTCTCGGGGAGGAGAGTTGGAGGCTGCCGCGTCATCAGTTCCTAGTAGCGACTCCCGTCCACTGGATTCACAGGTTGTCCCTTGCACACTCCCCCCACCCAATGCTCAAGCACCAGACGATGATTATGCCTTCGATTTTGATACGATCTTTGTTGGTGTGTTGGAGGAGCATCAGCCTGATGAGCAAGAGCGCAGATGTAGGAGGAGTTGGACAGTTGATGTAGTTGGTGAGTATTGTAAACATGTACACTTTATGCACCTAATAATTTTGTCATAGTAACATAATATATAATTGTCTATATTATGACCGACGGGACCGGGCAGGTGACGTCTAGACAGTTGATTGTCCACGACGTATGGGCCCTACCTCAGGGGTCAAAGGTGGTTGTCCAGTTCAACGACAACCACCAGGCTATCGGAGACAGTGGCGGTTTGCTCGGTGTCTTTCTTGGCACTATCGGGGATAACTTTCGGTTATTTCCGATCTCCTATAGGGACTGAAAGAGCATTCCTCAGCAGTTGAAGACGAATGTCTTTGTAAACAATGTTCAGGTATGAAAATATAAATATTTTGTAATTAATTATATTTATTTATAATTTATGTGCAATTTATGTGTAACTAATTTTTTACTTTCGTTTGCAGACACATTTTAATGTGACAGATCAACACAAGAAAATGATCATGCAATAGCTAGGAGCGAAATGGAGAGCCGCACAGTACAATTTATTTCTCTTGGAGTATGATGGTACGAGGACCAGAGATTAGTTGCAGAGTGAAGTCCCGACAAGCATCCCACCTGATCAGTGAACAACTTTTATAGACTATCACCTTGACGCGAAGTTTAGGGTAAGTTGTGTATATTAATATATTTATAAAATATAACTTCTCAATATTGTCACTAATTATTTTTTCTATGTGATTAATTAGGATGTGGCTGCGAAGAACAAACGGAATAGAAGACAACTGACAATGCCACACACCACTGGATCCAAGAGCCTTGCGCGTAAAAAGGCGGAGATGGTAAATTTAAATTCATAAATATCTTTTTTTTAAATGTTGAGAAGACTATAATACATATAATCATAAATTGATTAATTATTTTAAATTTCAAGAGATTGATCTTGGCGGGCCAGTGACTCGTGGTGATGTATGGACAACAACTCATAAAAGAACTAACAGATCATACATCAACGATGAAGCTCGGGCTGTTGCAGTAAGTAATAAAATTTTATCAACCATACGTGGGTAATTATTTAAATTTTAGATAATGTTTAATATTATTAATTGTCTGTTATTGGATGTTAGGAGAAAATTACTTTTATCCAGCAGGAGGACAGCTCGTCCTAAGAGCTCTCGACGGCTGATTCGCTTGTGAGAGCTCTTGGCACCAGGGAGCACTCTGACCGCATTCGAGGATTTGGGTTAGGTGTTTGCCCAACTCAAGTCTTCCGTCGTGGTTCGTCTGGGTCGAGCTCACAGTCTGGGCCGTCATACCACGACTTATAGAATGAGGTAGAGCGCCTGAAGATAGTTAAGCATGAGCGAGACGCTGAGCAGCAACGACGAGACGCTGAGCTCCAGCGACGAGACGCTAAGCTCGCAGCACAGCAAGCACAGATGGAAGCTGCTATGGCGTGCCTGCTACAGAAATTTAAGGGACAGCTGCCATCTGAAATTTCAGGACTTCATAATTTTGGTATAATTTTGTTTACTTTGAAAACACTAAAAATTCTAACAAAAAAATTTTATTTTTCAAGACTCCAGCGACTGTGGTAGTGGGTATCAACGTGATCAGCATCCGCAAGGTCCGGGAACTTGATTTAGTTATTATATCTGTATATGTAATTTTTTTACGCTCGTTACTATTAATTTTTGTGTACATATTTTTTTTATTTATATATAGATTCATTTATTTCAATAATTTACACATATTTAGTATGTAGTTAAATATTAATAAATTTTAAAATAATTTTTTAAATTATTAAGTAATTCACATGTTTAATTATTATATAATAAATTAAAATGTATCTAAATTAATTTATAGAATATTAAAAATATAAATTAATTTTTATTATGCTTAATAATTTAATAATACAAAAATTTAATCATCATTAGTATTTATGAATAGCACAAAATATTATATTTTAAAAAAAAATTTGATATAAAAAATTAAATTAATTTTATTAATAAAAAAATTTTAAAAAAATAATAGAATTAACGGCAGTTTAGAAATCGACATTGCTTTTAACGGCGGTTTAGAAACCGTCGTTATAAACAGTTTAACGATGGCTTCTAAAACCGTTGTCAAACCAGTCATAACGACGGTTGTTCCTACAGTTGATGAAAATCGTCGTTAAGCCCAACGTTTCACGACGGTTTCAAAACTGTCGTTAAAGGGCATAACGACAATCGTTATGCCCACTTAAAAACCGTCGTAATACGACGGTTTTGTTGTAGTGCATAAATCCAACTTTTTTTGTCTATGCAACGAAAGGCAAGTTCAGTGATAACTATTTTTTTTTTTTTTTATTCATATGACTTAATTTATACTCTTTTGAATAGAAGATTAATTTTAATAAGAGTATTGAAACTATTTTTTTTATAAATAGTTTTTGGTAAATTCAAAACTTTACTATAACATAAATTCTTGAATTGTTGATCTCAACTTTATTTATTACTTTATATAACTATAACTTTGTGAGTTGGTTTACTTTATTAACTTGAAAATTAAATTAATATTGTGGTTCAGAAAATATACTAACTTTTCAAACTGAATTTCTTATTTTTTATTTTTTAATTTAATCATTTTATCAACTCAAGTCACAATTTTTTAGTCAAATTAGTGACATATACTCTTTTATTTATCAATTGTTATTATATGTATAGTTGTCAAATTGCAATTTAAATAGTAAATTATAAAATTAATGAATATATTGAAAAATAATTTGAAATATATAATATAAAATATAAATAAATAGATAATATAAATAAAATATTTAAAATAATATATTTATCCTAATAATTTTTAATATAATTACCCATACCTTTTAAAAAGATTCATAAATCATAGATTTTTAGACTTAAAATACTAAAGCAAACTAGTAATCTATCGAATTTCATTTGGAATGTTTTCAAGAAAGTGAACTTCTATAATAGAAAATCATGTGCAGTTAAAGCAGCAAATTCATCCTCACAATATTTTAACTGATTGAGTTACATGATGAATGTATTATGAGTGCTGTTAGCATTGCAATTTTTGGGTGATATGGCGTGCATCTTCATGAACTTGTGCTCCTTTTTGTTTACTCATGTAGCCTTTATGATTTTAACTACTCCTTGAGGGTAACAATATAGACAATTTGCTTGGTTGGAAAAAGGTTTTTCTTATAGTAATTCATAAAACAATTAATTAACATGCCTACGTATTCATTTAGTTTATTTTAAATTAGGGCTGGCCCAAAAATAAAACTAGTAAAACTAGAATTTTAAACCTTAAAATTTTTTTTCTATTTTAATAATTTTTTTAAAAAGACCTCATTTTTTAAATTTACTTTAAACCTCAATCAATTTTAAGAAGTATTGGGCCGGTAGTGTTTTAAATACACCATATTCTTTTTTTTTGGGTCATACTATAAAAGTATTTCAAGCTAGGTTATATATTAATTAAAATTATTAAAATAGACTAGGCTTGGCCTATTAAACTTAAATTTAAATTTTAAATAAAAATAAATTTGAAAAAAATAATGAACTATTTCATTATAAAAAAATTTAGTGTATTTTTCTTTGACTTCCTATTTTTGAGAAAATTCTATATTTTTTTTATTATAAATTTTTTTTAAAAGTTATGAAGGCAAATTCTTAAAATTAAAATAAACCGTTAAGGTTAAAGTCAGTATGAGTTAAGTTCTAAAAGTCAATCTATAGAATTAACCCTAACATCAATTGAAATTAGGTTTTTTTTTTCTAAGCAAGTCTATTTATGCTTATTTAATAAACTTCCCCTAAAGATTAAGGAACACGAGCAAAAAGGGTATGTAAATTTTCACAGAAAAATTTTATTATAAATTTTTTTACTAGAAGTTCATTAATTTCTTAAACTAAAATATTTTATTATAAAAAATTATTATTTGGAGTGGTACAAAATTTTTAATTATAATTTTGATTTTATATTTTAATATGATTTCATAAATTAGTTTTGAGTAAAAGAACTTATATGTATATTGTGATTTTATTTTATTATATTTTAATTAAATAAAAATTTAAAAATAAATAAATAAAATAAAATTCATATTTAAAATTTTTTATTTAAATTGTATTGGTAGCAAAATAATTTTTAAACATGACTTCTTTATTAATTTGACAGTAAAAAGTATTTTTTTTAAGTTGGCCAAATACTAATAATATTGATAAAAAAAGTGTATCAGATAATTTGATCAAATACTATTTACTTCTTTATCATGATATTTTTTCTAAAACTCCATTTAGGAAAAGATAATTTATATAAAAAAAAGTACGGCCAAATAAGCATTAAAAATAAACATAAATCAAATTCAAAATTTACTTATGGGCTTCAATTATTACCTCACTTTTAATGACAAACTTAAATTAAAATGAGTTTAGACCTAAGTTCAAATCCAAGACCTAAAAATCTATTGCTTTGCCCAGTACAAAAACTTCTTCATTAAACAAAACCTAAGGACCCGTTTGGTAGATAGAAAAGAATGAAATGGGCATTTCATTCCTTGATTTGATTGCTGAAATTGGTAAAAATTGTGGGTCCCACGGAATGCCCATTCCATTCTATTTCCTCCTACAAGGTAATCAGTATTACGTCCGAAAACAGGTGGAAAGTGAACAGTGCGATGGAATGAAAATCAAAAAGACTGAAATACTTTTTATTATTTTATTTATTTATAAATTTTTTTATAATTAAAAGTATATATATTTAAATTAAAATTTTCAATATTATTTAATAAAATTTAATTCAAAATTTTATATTAATAATAATTTATTTTATTTTTTATTTATAATATTTAAAATAATTTTTTAAGTTAAAATAATAATATAATAATAATTTTATTTTTTAAAGGTATTTTTGTCTTTTTGACAATTTTTATTCTATTATATTTCATTGACCTACCAAACGCAATTTTAATCGCAACATTTCATTTCATTCCATTTAAATTCATTTCTTTTCATTCAATTCTCAATTTTCATTCTCATTCCCTCTGTTGCCATCTATCAAACGGGACCTAAGAGTTTTAAGTATTGAATACTAAAATTAGATATCACAGTTTGATTCCTATCTAGCATAGTATCCCACAAATTAAACACATCCCCGCTCACAAAAAAAAAGAAAAGAAGATATCCCCTAAACGATGAGAAATTTAAGTGTAACGTTTGATCACCTTTATAACTCAATGTCACTTCTTTTTTTAACGATGTTTTAAAATTTTATAAAACACTAGAACATTAAGTACATATGTTTGCTTTTACGGAAAAATAGAGGTTACCCTGTCATATTAGTTTTGATGTTGCTTTTTTGTTTTAGGTGCTCAAATAGCTTGATAGAAAGAACTGGTGGATGGTTCTGCAATCACTCTGATGGTCAAGTCAATACAAGTTTTAAAGTACGAATAATAGAGACCAAAATGATGATACGAAGAGAGAGACTCTTATTTATGGGTATCTGACTAGGGGCAAAATAGTAAAATACTTATTCTCTAATTGTTTAGAACACTTGGAGAGGCCATCAGGTCTAGGATCTGCAACTAAGAATGACGGTTTGTGCGGACTCCCAAATGGTTCTTAAATTCTTAAAATGACTTCAGTTTGTGAATCAGATTTAAGTTCGTTTGCCCATAATTTTAGGTACGGGCCACTAGACTAATTATCTCTTATTGTGTATCACCAATTTTTGTTTTTTTTCAAAGGGTGTCTTTAGATTTACTGCAAAATTAAACTCTTTTAAGTAAATATTCTCAAAAGTGCACACCCTTTTGTGGTATGTTGATGTATTTAAAATTTTGCTCTCCTCCATTCTGCTAATACCCTCATCAATAAAATGTTCCTTTTGATTTTCTACCTCAATCGGTTTTCTCAATCCACCCTTCTGAATTCTCTACGTGCTTCATCCTCTAGCGAAAAGAATACAAATTCCATCTTCCCAAGATCCTCAAACTGCTCCTTTATCTTGGCTTTCCACAAAATGACCCATTTCTGTGACCACCTTCTGATAAGGAGTTTTCAGGAAGTACATATACTTAACTATGCGACTAAGGATACGTTGAGTGGTAACTTATTATTTTACAAGTACAAGTTTTTAGTTTTTTTGATATAAAATTATTATGAAATAACATAAAAGTAGAGAGAGAAATAAAAGAGAGATAAAAGAGTAAATCATTGTTTCCATTCATATATGAGAGAGTATTTATACAAATAAATGAGAGAATTCTAATAGTAGTATACAACTATAAAATAACTCTCTAGTGATAATTATTTTTTAAATAATTACTGAAAATAATATTTTATCAGATAGAATAATCGAAAAATTGGAATGATGGACATTTACACAAGTTATTTATAACACTCTCCCTTGGATGTCTATATCTTAAAAATGTGCCTCGTTAAAACCTTACTAAAAAAAATTTTATGGGATAAAAACCTAATAAAAAAAAATCATCATTCTTTCCTTTAAGATGCTGTCAAAGTATATATATGACAACATCATTTGATATTCTTAAGTTTTCGAACTCCAATATTATATACCAACTTCTTGAATGTTGTAGTAGGAAGTGTTTTAGTAAAAAAAATGTCAAATTATCACTTGAATGAATTTGTTGAATATCTATGTCACCATTCTTTTGAAGATCAAGAGTGAAAAAAAAATTAGGTGATATATACTTTGTTCTTTCCCCTTTAATATATCATTCTTTCAATTGGGCAATACATGTAGCATTATCTTCGTATAAGATCGTCGGGATCATCGTTTTAGACAAACCACAAGATTTTTGTAATAGCCTTAAATTTAAAGAAAATTCTAAATTAAAGAAATTTTTAAATAAAACAGAGGATTTTAAAAATGGAGATAAGAACCGTTGAAAATATGTTTATTTACTACATGGGTTAAATAATTACAAAGAAAATATGAGAATTTACGTTTCGGGGCCAAAATGTAATTTTTTAAAAGTTTCAGGGTCAAAATGTAAATAAGAAAAAATTGTAAGGAATTTCCTCTAAAATTGAATTTTTGCAGAAAAGTCCCCTGGGACATTTTAAGGGTCTCAGCCACTCAAAAGTGGAGAAAATCCAAATTTTCTCTCTCTCCTCAGAATTTTCTCTCCTGAAATCATAAAACTTCTCTCTAAGATTTCACTGCTTCTGGATCTCGGATTTTGACACCAACACTATCAACGGACTTAGGACGAAGAGTTATACAAATCCATTCGATTGATTTCTGAAAAATTGGCTGGAGATTGGCCAGAAAATGGAAGGAAAAATCGCCTAAAGAGCTAATCTCTGAAACTTCTATCTGTGATTCTCAAACGTAAAAACTAACACCATAGATTGATCCAGAAGGTGTCGAAACCTTAGGATTTCAAATTTCAAGACCATCCTCCCTCACACGCGCCCCCATGCGTCAATTCTTCCTCGGCGAGTGACGCCCACGTGTAACTTCCCCTGGTGGCATGTGAAATTGGATCTTGTTGCATTGACTTGCGTTGATCGAGCTCCCGGAGGTCAAATTTTGCAAATCTGGAGTCATTTTCAAGGTTTTTTTTGACCTTTCAGACTTAATTTTGGGGTCTATTTTGCCAAATTCGGACCAAAAATATGAATTTTGGGGTTGTCCAACTTGATACCCTAACTTTGTGAGTGGATAATTCTTTCTATGATTTGCCCTATACTCTTCTTGATCTTTAAGCATGTATTTGATTATGTTTATGAGATATTTACACTTTTATATGTTTCTGAAATGCATTAAAACTATTTGAATTGTTTACAATTTGAAATTTAATTCAAGAAGAGTATAGATTTGAAAATGGATTTCTAAACTCATGCTATATCTGATTTCATATGTATTTCTCATTAAATGATATAGTGAATATTTATGTACGTGGCATTGATTTATAAAGCTATATGATTTCTTTGAGAAAGGGCATGTATATGTGATAAACCCTGAATGGGTAATTTATAACAGATGATCTATATTGAGACTAAGACTGTATTATACTGAAAGTTCTATTTCGAATGATATAGAATATGTGCATATGATAATTTTGTAGATGAATCCTATTAGAAACATTGTTTGCTAACATAAGGTGATGTTAGCCCTAGTGTACCTTGATACCTCAGCTAGCAGGGGTGGTGCAAACATCGTGTGAAGGCCAACATACGGGTTATGATATGTGATGGGGAGCAGGATGCCTCATATCTGGGCGAGACGCCTATTATATGAGATGTGATTTACCTTTCCTTATTTTGTGCTTGGAGAATTGTCCATATTAGAGTCCCTTCGCGTGTCCCCTTGAATGGTAGCTAGGCAAACTTTGGTTGAGATGTTAAGTATAGACAAATCCTACACCAACAAAGTACGGAAGGGGTCAAACTCTGATATAGTAGTTCTGATATGGGATCCTCTTAACATTTTTATAAGAATATTTTTAATGCATATCACTGTTTGATTAATGATCATATTGTATCATATATGGATACAGATATTTGAATTGATTAGAGTTGAGAATACTTGAAAATACAGGTCTCATATGGATGTACTTCTGAACTGTAATTTTTGATATGATAAATTTTAATTAATGAGTACATCTATATGTTGATATGAGAGGTCATAGGAGGTATTATCTGCTCACTGAGTTTTCAAATTCACTAAACGATATTTCCACATTTTTCAAAGAAAAATATAGAGGTTGGCCCTGTAGCTATGTGATCCGCTAGGTGTTATATTCTCTGAGTGAGCCTACATTTCTTCTAAGACTTGAAGTGTTTTAAAATATTATGTCATTGTAATTTAGAGTATGCTCTGAATGCCACAGGTAGGATTTGTACTTTTGCTGTAATATTGTTAAGTGTAGTTTTGGCACGTATAATTAGTTATACTAGAAACTTGTAAACATATGATATTTTTCTAATATGTGATATTGTGAGCTGTATTCAAATAAATAAGTGGTGAAGTTTTCTGATAGATGTGTTATTTGCGTTCCATTAAATTGGGGCGTGACAAGTTGGTATCAGAGCATTAGGTTTCTCTGTGGCTATCAGAACAAAAGATTCTTTAGTAGGACCTTTAGTATGGATATGAGCCGGACATATTTATACTTCAGGTACTGTTGTGGGATTCTATAGAATATTAAATTCCTTTCCATTCCAAGTTTGTTAAAGTTCTTAGTATAAGGATTGATTAGATATTATGGTATCTTAAAGAGGTGTTTTATTCTGTATAGTCGATGATGCCGCCAAGAACTAGAGCGATTACTAGAAAAGCTGTAGATCATGCACCCTCTACAGAAGAGTTTGCACAATTTACAATTCCAATGCAAAGAGGATGTGGTAGAGGCCAACCTAGAGGAAGAGGAAGAGGTAGAGGCCGAGGGCGTGTACGAGGTATGAGAACCCCGAGACAAGCTGAACAAGCCTATGTATCTAATAGAGTTCCTGAGGAGAGAGTAAAACCCCCTCAGGAGCCACATGATAGAACAGGTAATATGATTGATGGTATACATAGGAGTTTAGAGACATTGGCTAGATTTATAGTAGAATAGGGTAGAAGAGATGGCCAGCCAGCAGAAAATGCTCCTGAAGCGCAAGAACTGAGAAGAACAGCTGAGCAAGAGGACAAGCTTATAGAGATTGAGGTGTTATTACCACAATTCCTTAAGTTGAAACTCCCAACTTTTTCTAGGTCAGATGTTCAGGAAGACCCACAAATATTCATTAATGCTGTGGAATGAGTTCTCAGAGCTTTGTGGCGTTCTAGTAGAAGATTTGTTGAACTGGTGTCTTTTCAACTATCTGATGTGGTCTAAATTTGTTTTGAGACTCTGGTACAGGGAAGAGCAGTTGCTTTACCACCGATGGAGTAGGACGAATTTAAGGAAACATTTATGAATCACTTCCTGCTAATATGTGAAAGAGACAAGAAGGTCAGAGAATTTGAAGAATTAAGAAAAACACCAAACATGACAGTTTTTGAATATGATATCCATTTTACCCGGTTGTCCAGATATGCACCATATCTGGTTCCTTCTAAAAAAAAGGAATTAAGAGGTTTGTTTTGGGATTGATACACCCATTATTTAAATCAGTGGGTCCTCAGATGAATCATTTTCTAACTTATTCAGTAGCTGTGGATTGTGTTAGAATGATGGAAACAAGAGAGCAAGCAGATATTGAAGGTTTAAAGAGAAGAAAAAGAGAGCGAGATAGTAATGTTCAGACAAGTTATAATCCTATTATTAGAGGATCAAGATTCCAAAATCCATAGCATTTTACTCAATCAGGATCTAGTCGCTCTAACCAGGCATAATTGAATATCAACAAGTAAAGAATGAATCAAAGAGATATGAGATCTGTTAGCCAAAAGGATTCAAGATCAGTTCCACCATGTCTCATTTATGGTGAGGCTCATACTGGACAGTGTCACAAAAAAACTAGTGCATGTTTTAAGTGTGGACAAATGGGTCATCTGATGAGAAATTGTCTACAATTACGAAATTTTAGTCAAGCATCAGTACAACCAGCTTCACCCCCTGCTTCTGTACCAGCACAACCAAATAAAGCAGCTTTAGTTCAAGTGAATAGTAGTGGTATTGGTAGTGGATTAGGAAGTCGAGGCTGAGAACAAGCTCGAGTTTTTACCTTGACACGACATGATGCTCAGGCCTCAAATGCAGTTATGACAAGTACATTATCAGTATGTTCCCATAAAGCATATGTCCTGTTCGATCATAATTCTACTCATTCTTATATATCACCATGCTTTGTTAAGAAATTGGATAGAGATCCTACTTGTTTACATTGTTCTTTCATGGTTACTACTATAATGGGAGAATTCTTATTAGTAAATGATGTGTATAAATCATGCAAGATTTCGATAGAAGATAATGAGACTCTTGTAGATTTGATAGTTCTAGATATGATAGACTTTGATGTGATACTATAAATGAATTGGTTGTCATCATGTCATACCATTTTGAACTGTCACCTTAAGGTGATTAAGTTTAACATTTATAGATAATCTTCTTTCTTGATACAAAGAGATCGTAGTGAGGTGCTAATAACTTAATTTCAACTTTAACAGCTCATAAGCTGTTACAAAAAGGATACTAAGGGTATATAGCAGTAGTCAAAGATGTTGATATGAAGTACACCAAGGTAGAGCAGGTTTCAGTGGTTAGAAAATTTCTTAATGTGTTTCCTGATGAGCTGCTAGGGTTACCCCCAGAACGAGAAATTGAGTTCAGTATTAATTTACTTCTTGAAACTCAACCAGTATCTATACCCCCGTATAGAATAGCACTGAATGAACTCAAGAAATTGAAGAACCAGTTACAAGACTTGTTAGACAGGGGATTTATTCGCCCTAATACTTCTCCTTGGGGTGCTCCTATCCTATTTGTGAAAAATAAAGATGGATCGTTACGGTTGTGTATTGATTACAGACAGTTGAATAAGGTGACAATACGTAATAAGTATCCATTACCTAGTACAAATTATTTATTTGACCAATTATAGGGTGCCTAATATTTTTCAAAAATTGATTTGAGATCCAGGTATCATCAATTGAGGATAAAGAAGGAAGATATTCCGAAAATTGCTTTTAGGACTTGATATGGGCACTATGAGTTCTTAGTAATGTCATTTGGTTTAACAAATGCTCCAGCTGCATTCATGGATTTGATGAATAGAGTATTTAAACCTTTCCTGGATCAATTTGTTATTGTATGTATAGATGATATCCTAGTATATTCAAAGAGTTCGGAGGAGCATGAGCGGCATTTAAGAATAGCTTTGCAAACCCTAAGAGAACATCAACTGTATGCCAAGTTTTCAAAATATGAATTTTGACTTAGTAGTGTTACCTTCTTAAGGCATGTGGTTACCAAGGATGGTATTCAAGTTGATCCTAAAAAGATAGAAGCGGTGTAGCAATGGCCATGTCCTACGACAATTACAAAGATTCGTAGTTTTTTTGGTTTAACAGGCGATTACCGTAAATTTGTTAATTTTTTTTAAAAAATAGCTGCTCCTTTGACGAGGTTGACAAGAAAGGGAATAAAATTTGACTGGTCAGATGAATGTGAAAGAAGTTTTCAGAAACTCAAAAAATGTTTGACTACGACGCTAGTATTGGTTATTCCTTCAAGTACTGAAGGATACACGATATATTATGATGCATCGAGAATTGGATTAGAGTGTGTGTTGGTGCAAAATGGTCAAGTCATTACATATGCATCTAGACATCTTAAACCACATGAACAAAATTATCTGACTCATGACCTGTAAATGGTAGCAGTCGTTTTTGCTCTCAAAATCTGGAGGCATTATCTGTATGGCGAGACATGCGAAATTTATACAGATCATAAAAGTTTTAAATATATTTTTCAACAAAAGGATCTTAATTTGAGACAAAGACTATGGATAGAATTACTTAAAAATTATGACTGCACAATACTATATCATTCAAGTAAAGTCAATGTAGTGGCTGATGCATTAAGTAGGAAGCCTATGAGTAATTTGGCTAATATCACAGTGGTAAGGAGGCCGTTGATTAAAGAAATGCATAAGTTAGAAAATAATTGGGTAGTAATGGAAGTAAAGGTGTCTGGAATATTATTAGTCCATATACAGTTTCAATCATCTTTGGTCGAGAATGTGAAAAAGGTACAGAAAGAGGATGGTTATTTATGCAAAAAAATTGAAGAGGTGAAAATTGGCGGTAAATTTGAATTCACTGTAGACTCTGAAGGAATTCTGAGATTGGGTAAGCCGTTATGTGTACTTGATAAAGAAGAACTTAAAAAAAAAATTTGAGAGGAAGCCCATAGATCCATGTATACCATTCATCCTGGAATAATAAAAATGTATAAGGATCTAAAAGAAATTTATTGGTGGGAAAGTATGAAGAAAGACATAGTGGATTATGTGTCTCAATTTTTAATTTGCCAACAAGTAAAAGCAGAACATCAAAGGCTTGCAGGACTACATCAGCAGATAGAGATACCTGAATAGAAATGGGAAAGAATAACTATGGATTTTGTTATGGGACTACCGAGAACACCAAAAGAGTTTGATTCAATATGGGTGATCATTGATAGGTTGACTAAATCATCACATTTTCTACCAGTGAAAACCACATACAACGTAGCCTAGTATGCAAGTTTATATATGAATGAAATAGTAAGGTTTCATGGTGTGCCAATCTCGATTATTTTTTATCGAGGATCATAGTTCATAGGTTTTTGGAGAGCTTTCCAAGAAGCTTTGGGCACAAAGTTAAATTTCAGTACTGCATTCCATTCTCAAACAGATGGACAGTCTGATCGAACCATTCAAATATTGGAAGACATGCTTTGAGTTTGTGTTTTAGATTTTCAAGGTAGCTGAGAAAGATTTCAGCTTTTAGTTGAATTTTCTTATAACAATAGTTATTAAGCCAGTATACAAATGGCTCCTTTTGAGGCATTATATGGTAGACGTTGCCGTTCTCCGATTGGATGGTTTGAGATGGATGAAGTTAAGATTTTAGAGCCTGATATGGTACATGATGCATTGGTCAAGGTAAAATTAATTAAGGAAAGGTTATTAGCAGCTTAGAGTAGACAGAAAATTTATGTTGATAATAGACATTGACCATTGAAATTTACTATAGGTGAACATATTTTTCTGAAAATATATCCTATGAAAGGAGTAGTGAGATTTGGAAAGAAAGGAAAGTTAAACCCCCGGTACATAGGACCATTTGAAATTTTTGATAGGATCAGTCCAATAGCTTATCGTTTACCTTTAGGGCTCGTTTGGAGAACAGGATATGATAGGATATGATAGGATAGCAGAATAGGATAGGATAGGATAGGATAACAGCAGGATAACTTTTATCCTATCCTGTGTTTGATGTGCAACATGATAGGATAAGAACTATCCTATCCTGTGTTTGGAATAAATCAGATAATGATAGGATATGATAAGAATGAAATAAAATGACAAAACTATCATTATAATAAAATTGCATATATACTTATTTAAATTCAATTTTAATACAATTATTTTGATTATTTTAAACAGGGAAACAATACATTATAATAAATTTTAATATAATTTTTTTGATTACTTTATACAATTTTAATTCTCAAAGTGTTTTAGTCTTTAAATTATTAACTTTGTTACATGTTAATTATTTTTTAATCTTAAAAAATATTAAATGTATTATATATTAGTTTCTGAACATTAGATAAAAAAATAATATATAACAAGTTTGATATTTTCAGTAACAATTCAACAATAGATAATTGAGAACTAAATGCAAAAAGAATTCTGTATCTTCATTACTGTCAAACTGAGTACAAAGAGAGGTATTTATAGAATCCTTCTCTCAACACACTAACTGATGCTGCAACTAACACAAACACACACTAACTGAATCTTAACTAATAAACTAACTATGAAGCTGACAAAAAAAACTTTGTATCCTCATTACTGTAAAAGTGAGTACAAAGGGAAGTATTTATAGAATCCTCCTCTCAACACACTAACTAATGTTGCAACTAACACTAACACACACTCTAACTGAATCTTAACTGATAAACTAACTATGAAGCTGACCTTATACACCCAAAGACCCCCTCAAACTCAGAGAGTTGGATCCAACAGCCAGATGACTTACTGCCACAATAGCATATAACTGCTTCACTTTCTCCTCCGCTTTCTTTGTCTTCTCTCATTGTCGCTTTCATCAAAACTTGACGATTCTGACTCTGACTCAGACTTGGAACTAGCTGAACCTGACTCATCATCTGATTCTGAATCAGAGATTGGTTTCTGTTGTTGGATGATGAACTGTGGCATATTCTTCAAATAATTACAGAGGTTCTTAGTAAGGCCACTGTAACAACCTCTTTTTTTTTCCTTTATTATTATATAATATTGAGTTCACATACATGTCATTAATCAAAACAGACGTATAACATATCAAACACATAGATATTTACATCTTGTTTATTTTGGTTGACCAATTCCGGAGATACAGGTGCGGGTGGTTGCACGTTCACCGGGATCTGAGCCAACTCGACCACAAACATCTTATTTGATTCTAAAATCTGCCCAACATAAAGTAACTCGATCCAATGTGCACTAAAAGCCAGAGCCTTAGAAACAAAAGCTGCATAAATAATTTTCTGAACATGATAAGGAAATATAGTGAGAATTAAATCCCAGTAAGTTCAACAATAAATTATCATCAGTAAATCGCATCACGTCATGTTCAGCTGTATAAACTACAGAAAATATCTTTGGTCACATGAATGCATTATATCTATGCACATAAGAATCATACTGTAATGATATGTATGATATGATTAACTATTTTCAAAATATCATATGATGGCCATCAACTTATTCTCATTTCAAGCTACCCCGGTCAGGGTGAGTATCCTCTACTCTCCGGTACGGGCTTTTCTCGCTCCGTCCGACATGGCCCACTTTCTCTTTTTTTTTTTTTCTCATTATCATGATCATAACCGTTGGTAGGGCGTCCCCTACTGGTGCACCACACGGATTGCCATGTGACTGTGCTTATTTCTTTTCTTTTCACAATGATAGCAAAAAATATGCTTTCAATAACAAGTATGTTCATCAAAATATAACTATTACCATAAATCATTGGTAATCATGCCATGAACATAACCATTTCAAATATCACTTTATAAAATATTTCCATGTCAAAATTTCATACTTAAGATGGTAAGAAGTTCATACAATGGCAATGGCTATGGCTATACTAGTCATTTATTAAGATTCATCTTCTTTTTTAAATACTAATTTTATTTCTTTATTTTCTTGATACAGGTTTTCATCCTATCTAACTTTCTCTTACTAATCAGAGCATAACTCCCTCAATTTAACTCTGATGTAGGTGATCTTGGTGTCCATTTCAAGATAAAACAATTATCTAAAACTATTATGTTGAACATTGTAGCAAAAAATTAAGAAACGAAGGTGATATTACTCCCTCAAAGTACAGGATAGTTCCTCTCGGATAGGTTCAGACCTTTACTGACTAATTAGACCATATCTCCCAAATTGGAACTCCAAATTGCGTTATTCCAGTTGGTAAAAATCCATGAGCCATATATCTATAATTGTTATGTTGGCACGCTATTTTAATTCCCTACAGAATATTCCCAGAAATTCAAAAACTAAAGCATTAATAACATACTCTTCCCTGAATAAACATTTTCTGACATCTGCTTACTAATCGGATCATATCTACCTCATATGAACTCCAAATTGCATAATTCCAGTGGGTATATTTCCATGAGACATAGATATATAACTTTCATGTTAACCATTTATTTTAATTCCATACAGATAATTCCCAGAAATTAAAATACAAAAGCTGTCCTAACATAATCTTCCTTGATGAACCATTTTCTGACATTGGCTTACTAATCGGACCATATCTACCACATGTGAACTCCAAATTGAATGATTCCAGTGTCTAAAAATCCATGACACACATATCTTTAATTCTTATGTTAACCATTTATTTTAATTCCCTACCAATAATTCCCAGAAATTAAATTACCGAAGCTATCCTAACATATTCTTCCCTGATGATTCATTTTCTGACATTTGACTACTAATCAGACCATAGCTACCTCATATGGACTCCAAATGGAATGATTCCAGTGGGTAAAAATCCGTGACAGATATATCTTTAATTCTTATGTTAACCATTTATTTTAATTCCTTATAGATTGTTCCCAGAAATTAAAATACCAAAACTTAAAATTCTGTCAACCATAGCCATACCCATGCAGAACTATCTACACCAACCTAAGTATTCAAACATACATCACATGCAAGATCAATATGTAACATGATATAGCAACATCCATGACCAATCATCAAAGTTCTAAGATCAAAATCTCATATAAATATTATGAGTTTCAAAGGTTTTCTTCAAAAAGAAATATTGTTAAACTTACCTGGAGCACTTAGTCCCCTAGACTTCTCCTTCCTCTTTCTTCCTTTCTTCCTCTCCTTTCCTCACACTACCTTGCTTCTATTTTTGCTCTCCCTCACTTGGATGAAATTCTAATGTTGTAAGGGTGGGTTTTCTTATATAGACCACCAAATAATTCACCTTTCATGATCATGGGTCTACCTTATCACAATTAGGATACACTTTGTTGAATTTTTGGAAAACAAACAACTTATATTCTTGTCTTCCTCTTCCTTAGTCAAGATATGCATAGAAAAAGGAGATTTGTATTTTGAAAATTATGATGATATGTTCTTAAGATATGGGCAAGATCCCTTTGATTTAGGGATTCATTTCCTTTTTCTTTTGTCTTAATCAAGTATGATAGATTTGCCTTTTTAAGTGGCAAATTTCTAACTCTTGAATTTTCCTTACTTAACTAAAATTATTTGTGTAGGATAATGATGTTTTGTCATAATGCTATGTATTATTACCCACTTGCTAAAGTTATGAATGTAGGATATAGATGTTTTTGTCCTAAAGCCTTGTATTATTATGCCACTTGCCAAAATGATGAATGTAGAATCACACCACTTGCTAAATTTTTGTCTTAATGCCATGTCACTTAATCTTGATTACATCAATATTTCATCACTTTAATTTTATTTTTATTTTTGTTTTTTTTCCTCTTGGGTTTGGGCTCATTCTTGCCCATTTTCCTTACTTTGGTTAAAATTCTACCTTTCATAATGGGCTTGGTCACATTTTCATGATTTTTGGGCTACCGGTCCAATTTCTATATCCTAGTCCAAGTCTATGTTTTATTTCTTCCTTGGGCTATCCTATTGGCTTGCTAAAAATTCATGTGAAGTAGAAAAACTCTATATGAAGTGTCTATAGGTTAAAGCCCAATTATGGGTGGAGATACTAAACTTAGTAACTTTTGCTCTTAAATTAAGAAAAATTACTCTAATCCGATCTTCTTGAAATTTTAAGACCTTTACTTACTTCACAAAAATTTATCTTTCTTTACCTAAGAATTTCACATTTCTTTAACATGTTTATTTCTAATATTTCCTCTTAGGTTTTCTTTCTTTACCTATTCCATTAATATTAGAACATTTCTATGCATATATGTAAGGTGAAGAATTTTTAAGGAAAATATCTAAAAATTACGGGATGTTACATTCTTCCCCCCTTTAGAAATTCGGTCCCCGAATTTCAATCCATCCTACCACATGTAGGGAATGAAATTAAGGCATTATTCAGAGTTACCAAACTTATTACCTAAATAATTATCTTAACCATAAGGATTTCTTTCACTCATAAGTTCTTCAATTGATATCCTCTAGCCCGCATGGATATATCTATGGGTCGATATTTGAAAACACACATATAAAGGAACATATACACCTTCATATTGTGTAACTATCTTTTCTTATTCCAAACTTCTATCAAGTCAATTTTTTTTCCATATATCAACATCATCCCCTGAATATCATCATCTTAATCTATCATCTATTTTTATCCTCAAATCCTTTAATCAATATGCTAAACATACGTAGCAATAAATCCTTCAAACCTTTAATAACGTTTATGTACCATTGACACATGTCTAATAATTCCAACTTACATCATCACAGTAATTCTATACAAGCTTATTAACACCATCAAACTCATTGTCAAAAATTTCAATTATTTCTTCTATCATATCCAAAAGCACCTCATTCTAGCTTATGCCAATCCCATTTAATTCACCCAATCATTTCAAGAAGATTTGTGTTTTTTTTTAACAATTACTCATACATGAATTCTCAATTCCAACATAATTCACATCCTATATACTAGACTCAATTTAGCATGATATAATCCTTTAAAACAAATATCTTGCTAACCTACATTATTTTCGGACATGGTTTTCAGAATATTCTCTATATTTCCAAATTAAGAGTTCAAAGACTAACTTAAATCCTACTTCCTATATTTTATTTCTCGAGAACTTCAACACCACTAATTCTCTTAATTACATTCGTCAAAACACCATAAGACCATCATCCGTCCATTCTTTTTAAACTTTTCATTACTTTAACCTACTAACAACTTAGACACCATAATAACCGAGTTTTAAAGAAAAGAAATTATCTTTCATTGCAATGAGGGAAAATAACCTTGCATTTAATGCCAACCGTTAATAAGTGAAACAGACGAAAAGCATAATAGAGAATGGTGCCAAAAGCGAAAGTCAAAAATTTCGACAAAGCATTGAAAAATATTAAAATCAGTGGCCGTAATTCTTGAAAATCTGTAAACAAAATCTATCTATGATTTCAGCAAAAATCAGTCGCCGCAAATTTTGAATATATGTGTCAGAATCTACTTTAAATCTATTGGTATTCGGTGGAAAGATATCACATGGAAAAGAAACATTTCTGAGCTTATAAAAGTCTGTGAAAATCAAAGAATATGTAGTTAACTGGTAGGATGCAGTTGATTGCTTCAAAATAGATGTAATCAATCAACTGTAAAAAGAACTAGTCCAAATTAAAATTTCTCAAAATAGCTAGTCGACTTAATAATACTGATAGTCGACTGGCAAAAACATTGAGAATACAAAATAAATCATTTGATTGCATTTTTTTTTTCAATGACGGCTATCACCTACAACTTTTCTACAAGAATCAAAATATCAATACTTCATCAAAGACAACAAGATAAAGACAGATTTTTGGTGATATCTTATCTTATACTCTTTATGTGCTTAATATGGGTCACAGTCATACTACTGTACATATACATGCTTGCCGTCATTTTTGAATTTTTTTATTTATTTATTTATCTTTAATTTAGCTGATATCCACCAATCACTCACATAGTTGTTCTAATAATACCTGGCCTATTTGCATAGCTATTATAAATATGCCCTTCTCTGAGTTCTATAAATACTTACATTAGTATCTTTGTCTATTCTCAAAGTTAAGGTGATAGAAATTATGGAGGGAACCGCATTCCGTCAGTTCTGAAATATCTGTGTCTTTTGTGGTTCCAGTCCTGGAAAAGATGAGGAGTATGTTAAAGCAGCACAAAATCTGGGTATGGTGCTGGCTAAGAGAAAAATTCATTTAGTTTACGGTGGAGGTAACTGTGGGTTAATGGGGTGTGTGGCTACAGCTGCACATGCAGGGGGATGCCAAGTTCTAGGTATTATTCCTACAGCTCTAGCTACATCTAGCAACATAGGGAAGATAATTGGGGAAGAATATAGGGTAGCTTCCATGCATGAACGCATGGCTAAAATGATGAGCAATGCTGACGCCTTCATTGCCTTACCAGGTGGTTTTGGTACTTTAGAGGAGATTTTCCAAATAGTCTCTTGGGCACAACTGAATATGCATCACAAACCGGTAGGTTTGTTAAATGTTAATCACTTCTTTGATGGTCTGTTATCTTTTCTAGATCAAGCTGTGGAACAGAGGTTTATCCCACACTCAGCACAACAAATTCTCATCTCAGCTTCAAATGCTGAAGAGTTGATTGATGCTTTACAAGCCTATGTTTATGTACCTGATCCAACTATGACTCAAATAGAATGGTCGACAGATAACCGCAAGAAGCGTAAATTGGATTTGGATCTTAATCTTTAAATGTAGTAAAACGTAGCCATTATTGTACTACTTTTACTTTCTTAGAGTCTACTTGGATACCATATTTACCAACCATACTCCTTTAGAGTTGGTAAAACTATTCTTAAATGTTTCTTATGATCCTCTGAACTTTTGAAATATTCTAGTTATCATCAATAATAAAAAATTGATATAGGGATGACCTAATTACTATTCATTAAATCTATGAATGTAGCTAAAATATTTGTCAATTTAAATGCATCACCACGAACTCATAATGCCTATAATAAGTCCTACATCCTCTTCTCTTATCCTTAATTAATGTTACTCATATCCCAAATCTATTTGTGGAAAAATATTGAACACCTTATAACTGGTCAAACAGGTAATCTATACGAGCTAATGGGTTTCTATTCTACATTGTTACCTTATTCAACTGTCTACAATCTATGCATAGTCATAGTGATCCATCTTTCTTTTTCACAAATAGAACTAGAGCACTCCAAATAAAAGTACTAGGGCATTTAAATCCCTTGTCTAACAAGTCTTGTAAATTTTTTTTTCCAGTAACTAGAATAATTCTTTTCTGATGTGGAAATACTGCAACCACGGAGCATACTAAGATTTTTCAAATAAAACTGGCACTTTCAAAACTTCTTGGAAATTTTATATGAGTACTAGGGTAAATTCCATGTTAAAATTCCACACTAATATCTCGGTAACTGGATAGTAATTGTAGTCTGTAAACAGCGCACCAGAAAAGTTCCCAGGAAAGAGAGGTGGGTCACTAATGGACACGCTTAAGTACCAAGTCTTTCCTTGCCAGAGCTTTCCTTAGACATGCACTTTTCACAAATCACAATTTTTTTTTAAATTCAATCGATATCATTCTATATAGGGATATAGATACTAGTTGGGTTCTAAGGAGTCAATCATTACCAAATTCTCGAATTGCTGTGGCAAGGTTGTGCAAGATTTCCTCCGCATTGTTTGCCGGATTCCGCCTTGGTGGTGCCATTTCCTACTGTGGGAAAAATAAATTTATGCTGCTATTGAGGTGATCAAGCCCAATAGTTAGTTTCAAAACAATATTTAACAGCAGTCATAACACCACCTCGGCATATAGATAAGAAACACTAGTAATTTCTTACCTATATGAGTCACTGATCCCCTACACAGCACAACCACAACATACTCAAGACACTATAAGATCGATTCAGATAACCATCCACCCACTGGCCATCTAGGATCGACCTGCTCTGATACCAATTATGTAACAACCTCTCTTTTTTTTCCTTTATTATTATATAATATTGAGTTCACATACATGTCATTAATCAAAACAGACGTATAACATATCAAACACATAGATATTTACATCTTGTTTATTTTGGTTGACCAATTCCGGAGATACAGGTGCGGGTGGTTGCACGTTCACCGGGATCTGAGCCAACTCGACCACAAACATCTTATTTGATTCTAAAATCTGCCCAACATAAAGTAACTCGATCCAATGTGCACTAAAAGCCAGAGCCTTAGAAACAAAAGCTGCATAAATAATTTTCTGAACATGATAAGGAAATATAGTGAGAATTAAATCCCAGTAAGTTCAACAATAAATTATCATCAGTAAATCGCATCACGTCATGTTCAGCTGTATAAACTACAGAAAATATCTTTGGTCACATGAATGCATTATATCTATGCACATAAGAATCATACTGTAATGATATGTATGATATGATTAATTATTTTCAAAATATCATATGATGGCCATCAACTTATTCTCATTTCAAGCTACTCCGGTCAGGGTGAGTATCCTCTACTCTCCGGTACGGGCTTTTCTCGCTCCGTCCGACATGGCCCACTTTCTCTTTCTTTTCTCATTATCATGATCATAACCGTTGGTAGGGCGTCCCCTACTGGTGCACCACACGGATTGCCATGTGACCGTGCTTATTTCTTTTCTTTTCACAATGATAGCCAAAAATATGCTTTCAATAACAAGTATGTTCATCAAAATATAACTATTACCATAAATCATTAGTAATCATGCCATGAACATAACCATTTCAAATATCACTTTATAAAATATTTCCATGTCAAAATTTCATACTTAAGATGGTAAGAAGTTCATACAATGGCAATGGCTATGGCTATACTAGTCATTTATTAAGATTCATCTTCTTTTTTAAATACTAATTTTATTTCTTTATTTTCTTGATGCAAGTTTTCATCCTATCTAACTTTCTCTTACTAATCAGAGCATAACTCCCTCAATTTAACTCTGATGTAGGTGATCTTGGTGTCCATTTCAAGATAAAACAATTATCTAAAACTATTATGTTGAACATTGTAGCAAAAAATTAAGAAACGAAGGTGATATTACTCCCTCAAAGTACAGGATAGTTCCTCTTGGATAGGTTCAGACCTTTACTGACTAATTAGACCATATCTCCCAAATTGGAACTCCAAATTACGTTATTCCAGTTGGTAAAAATCCATGAGCCATATATCTATAATTGTTATGTTGGCACGCTATTTTAATTCCCTACAGAATATTCCCAGAAATTCAAAAACTAAAGCATTAATAACATACTCTTCCCTGAATAAACATTTTCTGACCTCTGCTTACTAATCAGATCATATCTACCTCATATGAACTCCACATTGCATAATTCCAGTGGGTATATTTCCATGAGACATAGATATATAACTTTCATGTTAACCATTTATTTTAATTCCATACAGATAATTCCCAGAAATTAAAATACAAAAGCTGTCCTAACATAATCTTCCTTGATGAACCATTTTCTGACCTTGGCTTACTAATCGGACCATATCTACCACATGTGGACTCAAAATTGAATGATTCCAGTGTCTAAAAATCCATGACACACATATCTTTAATTCTTATGTTAACCATTTATTTTAATTCCCTACCAATAATTCCCAGAAATTAAATTACCGAAGCTATCCTAACATATTCTTCCCTGATGATTCATTTTCTGACCTTTGACTACTAATCAGACCATAGCTACCTCATATGGACTCCAAATGGAATGATTCCAGTGGGTAAAAATCCGTGACAGATATATCTTTAATTCTTATGTTAACCATTTATTTTAATTCCTTATAGATTGTTCCCAGAAATTAAAATACCAAAACTTAAAATTCTGTCAACCATAGCCATACCCATGCAGAACTATCTACACCAACCTAAGTATTCAAACATACATCACATGCAAGATCAATATGTAACATGATATAGCAACATCCATGACCAATCATCAAAGTTCTAAGATCAAAATCTCATATAAATATTATGAGTTTCAAAGGTTTTCTTCAAAAAGAAATATTGTTAAACTTACCTGGAGCACTTAGTCCCTTAGACTTCTCCTTCCTCTTTCTTCCTTTCTTCCTCTCCTTTCCTCACACTACCTTGCTTCTATTTTTGCTCTCCCTCACTTGGACGAAATTCTAATGTTGTAAGGGTGGGTTTTCTTATATAGACCACCAAATAATTCACCTTTCATGATCATGGGTCTACCTTATCACAATTAGGATACACTTTGTTGAATTTTTGGAAAACAAACAACTTATGTTCTTGTCTTCCTCTTCCTTAGTCAAGATATGCATAGAAAAAGGAGATTTGTATTTTGAAAATTATGATGATATGTTCTTAAGATATGGGGCAAGATCCCTTTGATTTAGGGATTCATTTCCTTTTTCTTTTGTCTTAATCAAGTATGATAGATTTGCCTTTTTAAGTGGCAAATTTCTAGCCCTTGAATTTTTCTTACTTAACTAAAATTATTTGTGTAGGATAATGATGTTTTGTCATAATGCTATGTATTATTACCCACTTGCTAAAGTTATGAATGTAGGATATAGATGTTTTTGTCCTAAAGCCTTGTATTATTATGCCACTTGCCAAAATGATGAATGTAGAATCACACCACTTGCTAAATTTTTGTCTTAATGCCATGTCACTTAATCTTGATTACACCAATATTTCATCACTTTAATTTTATTTTTATTTTTATTTTTTTTCCTCTTGGGTTTGGGCTCATTCTTGCCCATTTTCCTTACTTTGGTTAAAATTCTACCTTTCATAGTGGGCTTGGTCACATTTTCATGATTTTTGGGCTACCGGTCCAATTTCTATATCCTAGTCCAAGTCTATGTTTTATTTCTTCCTTGAGCTATCCTATTGGCTTGCTAAAAATTCATGTGAAGTAGAAAAACTCTATATGAAGTGTCTATAGGTTAAAGCCCAATTACGGGTGGAGATACTAAACTTAGTAACTTTTGCTCTTAAATTAAGAAAAATTACTCTAATCCGATCTTCTTGAAATTTTAAGACCTTTACTTACTTCACAAAAATTTATCTTTCTTTACCTAAGAATTTCACCTTTCTTTAACATGTTTATTTCTAATATTTCCTCTTAGGTTTTCTTTCTTTACCTATTCCATTAATATTAGAACATTTCTATGCATATATGTAAGGTGAAGAATTTCTAAGGAAAATATCTAAAAATTACGGGATGTTACAGCCACCAAGTCCGATAGATGTGAAGAAGTTAATGGAGAACCATGTATTCTTAGGATTATCTCTTAGAAATATGGATTCAAAAGAGATATCAACAGTTGCAAAAGAAAAGAGAGAACAATCTGAAATAAAAAGGACAACCTACATTAATCAATTGTCAAGACATGGTTTCAATCCCAAGTATAAGGGGAAAGGCCAAATTCAACTTATGAATAATACTATAGCCAAATATTGGAAAAAAGAAACCAAGATTCTAGAACTAAATAACACTGCTTGACCCATTTTCATTCTAAAGAAAAAGAAGCTTGTTAGGCTGAAGTTCTAATTTATAGAACCCAAAATTGGGTTATAATTAAAATAAGCAATACCTACAAGGTTGCAATCAAAGTATAAACATCAAATCAACCTAATAGCAAGACCACAAGTTACAGAGCAGAAAACATGATTGCAAAATCTAGAGCCCAAAGCAAAAGCATAATATCCATACAATCAAATAGCTAATCACAGGAATTGTTTGACAAATTTGGCCTGGCAGACATCAAAAACCAGAATCAAGCAGAGAAACGGTGCAAATCACAGGCAGAAATCAACAACCTCAAACCATAGTATACTCATTCCCATTTTAACTCATTTTGGCCAGAAAATCTCAGCTACACCCATCAATTTTTATCTACTCCTAATATGCTTTTTCTCATTATTATAGAGATGCCATTCATGAGCCCATAGTTCTTAGTGTCTTCAATGTGTTTCAGAAACATGGGAATCAAAAGAAAACAGAGAGGGAAACCAGTGCAAATATCAGAGCAAATCACAGGTATACATCGATCTTCTAGAGAGGAAAATCAGTGAAAATCACATAAAGGGAAACAAAGCAGAGAGGGAATCAATACCAAACCAAGCAAGGAAACCTAAATATAGGAAGAAATCGCATCTGTAAGGGACAAAATTCCAAAGAAAACCCAAAGAGTACAAATGCTAATTAGCTAGATAAGTAACATGTTCAGAACAAGCTCATTCACAGGCAGCCATTGGGTAAAACACAAAATGGAAATCCAAGGTGAAAGGAGATAGTGAGGTCCACGGTGAAGCAAAGATGAAAATGAAAATAGCAAAATCGAAGCTTATCTGGCTGAGAGGGGTTGACAATGGGAGAAGCTGCAAAGATGGAGGAGGAATGGTTAGGGCTCGATGGTGAAGCAGAGTTGAAAAGGAGAAGGAGCGAAATTGAAGCTTACCTTGGCTGAAGTCGATGACGGGAGAAGCTATCACGAAGGAGGAGGACCGATGTGCAGCTGTGGCGATGGTGAAGGAGCGATGTGCTTGGGATATGCGAGGGAGAAGGAGTGATGTGAAGCTCTGGTGTGGGTAAGGAACGTTGGGGCTCGAAAAGTTTGGGAGAGCTCAGGGTGGCTGGCCGACCGAGAGAGAAGGGTGGTTGGCCATGGGAAGGGTGATTTTCGACCGGGGAGGGGAGATTTTGGGTGATTTTCGCCGAGGGGAGGGGGGATTTTGGGTGATTTTCGGGGGGGAGGGGGTGCTATCCTCTCTTCTTTAACCCAGCTATAGAGACCGGTTACCAATTTGCACTACACGGGAGGATAGGATAGGTTAGAAGAAAATGCTATCCTATCGTGTATGTGCATCAAACGGGAGATAAGGGTAGGATAGGATAGCTTAACCTATCCTCCTTCCCTTATCTGGTGCTCCAAACGAGCCCTTACCCCTTGAATTGGGTAATGTCCATCTAGTTTTTCATGTGTCTATACTATGGAAGTATTTACCGGATCTTACACATTTTATACAAAGTTCGTAGATTCAGTTATATGAAGATTTAACTTATGAGGAACAACCAGTAGCGATAGTGGATAGATAAGTAAAGAAGTTACGGTCAAAAGAAATACCTACAGTGAAAGTGATATGAAAACATCACTCTTATGAGGAAGCTACTTGAGAAAGAGAGGATGACATACGTGCCAGATATCTGCAATTGTTTGAACAATGAGGTTAGTATTTATCTGCAATTATGGTGATGAAATTCGGAGACCGAATTTCTTTAAGGGGAGAAGAATGTAATAGCCTTAAATTTAAATAAAATTCTAAATTAAAGAAAATTTTGAATAAAAGAGAGGATTTTGAAAATGGAGATAAGAACCATTGAAAATATGTTTATTTACTACATGGGTTAAAGAATTACAAAGAAAATATGATAATTTAAGTTTTGGGGTCAAAATGCAATTTCTTAAAAGTTTTGGGATCAAAATGTAAATAAGAAAAATTTGGAAGGACCTCCCTCTAGAATTGAATTTTTACATAAAGGTACCCTGAGATATTTTAAGTGCCTCAGCCACTCAAAGGAGGAGAAAATTCAGATTTTCTCTCTCTCTACTCAGAATTTTCTCTCCCGAAACCCTAAAACTTCTCTCTAAGATGTCACTGCTTACGGACCTCGAATTTCAACACCACCACCACCAATGTTTTCAGGACGAAGAGTTCTATAAATCCATTCGATTGGTTTCTAGAAATTAGTTGGAGATTGGCCGAAAAATGGAAGAAAAAATAGTCTAAAGAGGTAATCTCTGAAACTCCTATCTGTGGTTCTCAAACGCTAAAACTAACACCGTAAATCGATCCAGAAGGTGTCGAAACCTTGGAATCTCAAATTTCAGGACCATCCTCCCTTGCATCTGACGCCCACACGCAGTTTCCCTTGGTGGCGTGTGTAGTGCGCGAAACCGGACCCTGTTGTGTTGATTTATGTTGACCGAGCTCTTGGAGACCATATTTCGCAAATCTGGAGCCATTTTTAAGGTTTTTGGACCTTCCAAACTAATGTTGAGGTCTATTTTGCCAAATTCGGACCAGAAACGTAGATTTTGGGGTTGTCCAACTTGGTACCCTAACTTTGTGAATGGATGATTCTTTCTATGATTTGCCTTTTACTCTTCTTGATCTTTAAGCATGTATTTGATTATATTTATGAAATATTTACACATATATTTCTAAAATGTATTAAAACTATCTGAATTGTTTACAATTTGAAATTTAGTTCAAGAAGAGTATATATTTGAAAATGGATTTCTGAACTCATGGTATATCTGATTTCACATGTATTTCTCATTAAATGATATAGTGAATATTTATGCACATGGCATTAATTTATAAAGTTATATGATTGTCTTGAGAAATGGCATGTATATGTCATAAACCCTGAATGGGTAATTTATGACAAATGATCTGTGTTGAGATTGAGACTGTATTATACTAAAAGTTCTATTTTGAATGATATGGAATATGTGCATATGATAATTTTGTGGAGAAATTCTATTAGAAACACTGTTTGCTAATAGTAGGTGATGTTAACTTTGGTGCACCTTGATATCTCAGCTAGCAGGGGTGCTGCTAGCCTCGTGTGAGGGCCAACACACGGGTTATGATATGTGATTGAGAGCGGGATGCCTCATATTTGGGCGAGACGCCTGTTATATGAGATGTGATTTGTCTTCTCTTACTTTATGCTTGAGGAATTGCCCATATTAGAATCCCTTCGCGTGTCCTCTTGAATGGTGGTAGGACAAACCTTGACTGAAATGCTAAGTATAGGAAAATTTTATACCAACAAAGTATGAAAGGGGTTGAACTATGATATGGTGGTTCTAATATAAGATCCTCCTAACATTTTTATAAGAAATATTTTTAATGCCTATCACTGTTTGATTAATTATCATATTGTATCATATATGGATCCAGATATTTGAATTGATTAGAGCTAAAAATATTTGAAAATGCGGGTCCCATATAGATGTACTTTTGAACTGTAATTTCTGATATGATAAATTTTAATTAATGAGTACATCCATATATTGATCTGAGAGGTCATAGGAGGTATTATCTGCTCACTGAGTTGTCAAACTCACTACACGATATTTTCATATTTTTCAGATAAAGATATAGAGGTTGGCCCTGCAGCTACATGATCCGCTAGGTGTTACATTCTCTGGGTGAACCTACATTGCTTTTAAGGTTCGAAGTGTTTTAAAATATTATGTCATTATAATCTAGAGTATGCTCTGAACGCCACAGGCAGAATCTCTGCTTGTACTGTAATATTGTTAAGTGTAGTTTTGGCATGTATAATTAGTTATACTAGATCCCTACTTCTTTTGTATAGTCGATGATGTCGCCAAGAATTAGAGTGGTTACTAGAGAAGCTGTAGATCGTGCACCCTTTACAGAAGAGTTTGCACAATCTACAATTCCAATACAAGAGGCCGTGGTAGAGGCCGACCTAGAGGAAGAGAAAGAGATAGAGGCCAAGGGCGTGCACGGGGTATGAGATCCTCGAGACAAGATGAAAAGGCCCATGTATCTAATAGAGCGGTTACCCTATGCTCTTCTTGAACTTTAAATGTATAATTATTTCTGTTTACAAGTTAGTTATACTTTTATATGTCTCTGAAATGGATTAAATTACTTGATTTGTTTACTATATGGCATATAGTTCAAGAAGAGTATGGTTTTGAAAATAGATTTTTGAACTCATTGAATATGTGATTCTAAATGTATTTCTCATCATATGGTAAAGAAAATATATTGTGCATGTAGCATTGATATGTAAAGCTATAAGATTACCTTAAAAAAGGACATGTATATGTGATAATCCTGATTGAGAAGTTTCTGATAAGGGAATTATAATGAGACTGAAATTTTTGTATTATACTGAAACCTTTATTTTGAACGATAAGGCATATGTGCAAATATGATTTCTATGGAGGAATCTTATTGGAAACACTGTTTAACAGCAGGTGATATTAACATTGGTGCACCTTGACACCTTAGCTAGCAGGAGTGGTGCTAGCCTTGTGTGACAGCCAACACATGTGAAGAAGAGCATAATGCCTCCTATCTGGGTGAGATGCCGACTATATAATATATGATTTGTCCCCCCTTGCTGTGTGCTTAGAAAATGCCCATATTAAAGTCCCTTCGCGTGTTCTCTTGAATGGTGGTAAGGCAAACCTTAGCTGGGATGCTGAGTTTAGGTAAATCCTACACCACCAAAGTACATAAGGGTTTGAACTCTGATATGGTGGTTCTGATATGGGATCCTTCTAATTTTTTTATGAGAAATATTTTGATGTATAACAATATTTGAATAATGATCATACTGTATTGCATATAATTTTGGATATTTGAATGTAATTTGAACTGAGAATATTTAAAATGCAAGTCCCATATAGATATACTTCTGAACTATAATTTTCTATGTGATAAATTTTAATATATAAGTACTTCCATATGTTGGCCTAAGAGATCAACTAGGTGTCATACTTTTTGGGTGAGTCTATGTTATTTCCAAGCCTCACAGTGTTTAAATTATTTTGTACTTGTATTTTAAAGGATCCTTACTTCTGCTGTAATATGTGTATAAAGACTTGGCCTGTATATTTGGTTATATTGGAGAACTTGTAAACGTATGTTATTAATCATGATATGTGTTATACTTGAAGTAAGTATGTAATATAATAAGGTTAAAGTTATTTGCTATTCGTGACAATTGCATTCCCTTAAATTGGGGTCGTGATAAAAAAGTAGTTGCATGCACCACAGTGAGTATGTTTCCTCAAAATCAATTCTGAGTCTTCGAAAAAATCCTTGGGCAACAATTCTTGACTTATAGCTCACAATTTTACTATTTTTATTTCGTTTTTGTACAAAGACCCATTTGTATTCAACTGGTTTTACATCTTCAAGTGTATGGACTACAGGTCCAAATTGTTTTTTGCTTTTTAAGCCATTTTAACTCTACTTCAATTGTGTCTTTCCATTTTGGCCAATCATTTCTTTGTCTGCATTCTTAAGTAGACTTGTTTTATAATCCTCATTATCATTTAAAACATTGCACAGTATATTATATGCAAAATTATTATCAACGTTGACCTTTTGTCAATTCAATCGTATTCTATTTATAATATAATTAATTAATATCTCTTCATTTTCACAAATTTTAGGCAGTGAGTTTCTTCTGAAACTAAAAACATTAATTATGTCTTAAGACTCTTCTGAATTTGCTAAATCCTCGATTTGACCATCTTGATTCTTAGCTCCTTTTTTTTTGGACAAGTGGAATACCACTATTGATTACATTAGGCATAAAGCCAATAAACAGAGGACAAAGGAAAATAAACTAAGCCTAACAACTTAAACCCACAGCTTCTGATCATACAAGATACAAAAATAGGTCTTACAAACTAGAGAATGCAAAGGCAACACACCTCTCAAACACTAGATTACCAAAACTTACATTTCAAAATCTTAGATATACAACAATACAACATCTAAAAAATAGGAAAAAAGAGAGATGATTCTAGGAGAGGCAACACACCTCCCAACCTTATCTGAGAGTTAGATCTTTTCAAATTCTTCCTTCAAATGAATTCATTGTTGCTCTAACATCAAAGTTGTAAACCTGGATAATAAAATGTAAATCCTTGAAGCTATAACACCTCTTTTTAAAGAGGAAAACTCTTCCCTAATAAGAAGTAAAAAACTCTCCAAAAGAGAGAAACAAGCTTCCCTAAAGGAAGAAAGCAGGAAAAAAACAAAAAAAATAGAGGGGGAGGGAGGAATCTACTATGGGGCGGGGAAGAGGGACAAAGCGGTTGGGGGGGAAGGGGGTGGCTGTTGAGCTGCGGGGATGGGGGGCGGAGCTCTGCGGTTGGAGGGGGAGGAGGGATGGCGGCTTTGGGAAACGAGAAGAAGAGAGAGAGGAGGGGGAGGGGGAGGGGGTGGCTGCTATGGTAACCACCCCCAGCTTGCTGCGGTTGCTGCATTTGCTAGGGTTTCAGCGGCGCTAGGGTTTTAACAGAGGAATGATATGAACTTCCTTAGCTCCTTTTCTTTTTCGAATTTTTTTATCTTTGGAACCAATGGGCCTACTATGCTTTATACTAGTTTTAAGCTTATTTGTAATGATAGATTGTCCGACAAGGATATCAATTTCAGTTGAAGCATTAGCTGCTAGTATATGGGATTTATTAACTCTTTTTGAGTCAGTAAATGTGTCTAGCAATTGGTTGGCTAAATTTTACAAATAAATTATCTTTTGAACTTCCAGTTCATATTGTTTTGTGCGAGGATTAAGATGAATTAGTGATAATTTATGCCAACTAATTTTTTCATATTGACTATTCTTATTTTATTTTCAATTAAGAATAAATGTTTTTTTATTGATACCAACATTAAGTTTTCCCATAAGCTAAATATTGGTAGTTAAGCTAATTCTAGTGTTTTCAATGGCATTCTGAATCATTCCTTAATCCTTAACTTTTGGTGATTTCTCCTCCTTCTCTTGTAATTTATTTTCTTATATTGAAAATTTAAGGCAAATTTTTGTTATATCTATTTCTCCAAAATTCCACCTTCTTGATCTTAAGTATTCACGTCATCTTCTACTCATTTTTCAAGGTGACATTGACTAATCTTTTACCTAAAATCATTTTTTATAACTTGTCATTCACATAAACTATTTTGTACACTTTATTGTCTAGTGACATTAATTCATATAAAAATTTTAAGGTATTAAAATATTCAGGTTATAGTGGAGTCAGACCTTTTGATACTAATAAAATCATAACTCACCCATTTAAACTCTGATTGATGCGATTATAGAGTCTATGGAAAGATAAGACAATTATCTACAACTTTTGTATTTACCAACTAGGAAAATTTCTAAGAAATCTTAGAGTTATAATGCTCTCAAAATTAGTGTCATTGCACCATGAATTGATTCTAACCAGTTGTTACTAATTATGTCATATCTCTATTATATAGTCTCCTAATTAGGTAATTCCAAAGCTTGAAGAACCATAAGAGATAGGGATACAATTCTTATGTTAACTATTTTTCAAATTCTAGGACATATTTTACCCCAAAAATAAAAAATAGAATGTTTTCCTACACTGTCCAGCATTCCAACTTCTTACTCTTTTTATTTTTCTTATTGTTTCTTATCACTGTACCTAGGCATATTTGGTCCCCAAAATTTTCAGTTATTCATGCCTTAACTACTAGATTACTCTTCTAACAATTTTTAGTTGTATTCATCTTACAACCATCTATCATAACATATTCTATCATCTACTTCTTCTAAAAATCAAATTTTATTAACAACAATATCAAGAGTATTCCCAACACCAAAACTTCAAAGAGTTATCCCTAGATTTCAAGGATTCACTTATTCTAGCAACATAACATTCTTCCTATTCCATAGCCAATTCAATGAAAAGAAGTCATTATAACAACCCTTAAATTTTGCCAACTATAGCCATTCATGCAGAAATTCAAGACCACCCTAAGCAAGCATACAACCATCACATGCAAGATTCACATATAGCAAGATATAGACATTCAGGAACAATCATCAAAAGTATCAATAGTACAAATTTATGAAAGTCCTAGGGTTAAGAACTCCATGTAAAGTTTCAATTTTTTAAAGTTTTCTTCAAAGGAAATATTGTTACACCTACCTATAATCCTTCTTAAGTTTATTTAACCTAGCTCCTCCTCCTTCCTTCCTTCCTTCCTTCCTTCCTTTCTTAGGGTGGAGAAACTCCTTCTTTTTGATGTTCTAGTAGCATATTTGATATGCATGAATTAGATATTTGTTTAAGTGCAAGTGTATACTGTCGTTGTCAAGTAATAAAAATAAAATATCTACAAGAGAGTATAGAGTGTCGATCCTATGATAATTGATGTTATTAATCACTGCACTAATTTAATCTTTATCCTAATTGAATAATTTGAATGTTAAATTTTTTAAGAATGTAAAAATAAAATAAAATATAACAAAATAAAAAATAAATCAGAAACTATTAATAAATTGAAATACTAGGGATTCCAATTTGACCATAATTAATCTACTTTATATTTATCTATCTCTTTAATATAGAAATCATAATCTTAATTGCCAGTCGAGAATTATATTCGTTTACAATTTTAAAATATTGTAAATAAAGATGCATTCAATTATATCGAACTTTTGGAAGTATTACAGTTTTTTGATGGTCATACCTTTCTTTTAAAGAATTCCAAAGAAGAAGTGGGTCTTTATAGTAAGGTACTCATTTTTCAACTCTTCATACATGTGGTGGCGAAGGAAGATCATGACTCTTTCCTTATCTTAATTAGATACTTTATTTCATTTTTTGATAGTTTCTCTAAGGTCATTTGTATTTAAGTGGATTTCAGCATCTAACACTCAAGATAGGTAATTTCTTCCAGTAATGTCAAGCGCTACGAATTCGAGTTTTGCAAAGTTCAACATTATAACACTATCATAAAATATAATGCTAGTCAATAAATATCTATAAATAAAGTGAACTATTTCAAATAAAATAAATCATAATAAAGACATGTAAATTTGTGGTAGGCTATATTATAATTTCTTAGTCATACATAACCATAAAAATGTCTTTACTTTTCTATTGATGTGATTAATGTTATTTGCAGATATTAAATAAATGTATGCAACTATACATATTAATTGATTAAAGAACTACATGAAAAATTATATATTGGGTGATTAAAAAAATAAAGTTTAATAGAAGAGATAAAATAGACTTGCACTTTCGAAGTTTTATCTATTAGGCTCTTAGAAGTTAGGGCCGAATACAAAACCTCTTATCGTATAATGATGCTATGCCTAAACCATTGTTCTTCAGGGACATATAATTTGGTGTAATTTTTCATGAACATATAATTGCACATAAGTTGGTGCAATCCTTCATAGACATATAATTTGATGCAGTTTTTCAAGGACAAATTAAAATAATATAATTGCATATAAAGATTACTAACCTTAAAGAAGGAGGTAGAGCGTTGTGCTAATAACGTGTTATGAAATAACTTAAAAGTAGGGAGAGAAGTAAGAGAGAAACAAGAGAGTGAATCATTATTTCTATTTATATATGAGGGGGTATTTATACAAGCACGTAAGAGAGTTCTAATAGTAGTATATAACTGTAAGATAATTCTCTTGTGATAATTATTCTCTAAATAATTACTAAAAATAATATTTTATAAGATAAGATAACCGAAAGATTAAAATAATAGACATTAACACAAGATATTTATAACAAAAAATAATTTTTTTAAGAGTATTGAAAATAATTTTTTATAAATAATTTTTTGTAAATTAAAAATTTTAATATAATAAAAATTTCTTAATTGTTGATTTTAAATTTATTTATTACTTTAACTACGAACTTGTGAATTGATTAGTTATGATTTTATCAATTTAAAAAGTAAATTAATATTTTAGTTCATAAAATATACAAACTTTTTCAACGTTATTTTTTATTTTCAATTTTCAATTTAATTATTTTATCAATTCATTTTTAATTTAATTATTTTTATCAAATAAGTCATTTTTAAAGTCAAATTAGTCAAATGTGCTCTTTCATTTAACATATCATTAATTTAATCTACCCATGTACATAACATTATTTATCTATGTAAATAATTTAACTAAAAGGATATAATTGAAGCTATTATATTAAACAAGTTAGCCAAAAAAAGTCATTATAAAAATTAAATTGATCGATAGTTAATAACTAATATATTTAATTAAGAGAAAAAAAATTAAACAAACTTATATCTCTTAATGAGTAAAATATTAAGTTATTAACAAATAGGGTGATATCTACTATATATAATAAAGTAGTTGTTTTTATAGTCACGTGTGGAACTTAATTTTTTTTTTTTTTCAATTTAGATTAATAAATAAAAATATATAATTATAATATTTAATATATAACCATTAAATCTGAGCAATTAGTCAAGTCCAAAGAAGAAATCTTAATACATGTAAATAATTGTGTAAGACTGTAAGTCGTCAAATTAGACATAATAATGAAATAGTATTTTAAATTTACTTAATAATAAAGTCAAGAAATAAATTAATTATTTACTTGATCGAGTTCAACTTATTTTTTACCGATAATATTTAAATTATTGATATTAAATATAACTATAGAAGAGTGCAGAGCACAACTATAAATTGAAGAGCTACTTTTGAATAAGATTAGAATTTGTTTTGATTTGGGAAAATACTTTTATTTTAATTTTTGGAAAATAATTTTTTAATATTTTTAAAAATATATTTAATTTATATTTTTACTCTAATTTTATTTTTATTATTTTTTAATTATATAATTATATTTTTAGTATTTTTATTTTTATATCTTTTAATTATATAAATAATAAAATATTATTCGTAATGAATTTAAAATAATTATAAAATTATTATCATTATACTATATTATTTCTAAAAATATTTTTTACAAAAAAAAAAACACATTTTCAAACTTATTTTCTACTTTCATTAAAAATAAAAACAGAAACCAGGCTTCTACGCCTTCGTCTCGCCGGGAAATTTTCTTTGTAAATTTCGTTTAATCTCAACGGTCAATCCCATACAATTCACATCCACGGATTCTAGTATACTTCATCAGCATTTTAACTCATCAATCTAAAACTCAACGATTAGCATTTTGCTTTTGTTAAGTTTTCTGACAGTAGCTAGACATAATTCCACAAACTAACAAATCTAACATTGTTGAACTTAGCATAGAAATCAAGTCTCGCAAAATTACAATTGAAAGAAAGTGATCTTGAGCCATGCCTCAGCACAGTGTTTATGAGCGGCAGCTAAATCATCCTGGGAAGAACAACCAACTTCAACGGCAACCCCAGAACCCAGATTCATGGCTTTCACTCTTCAAACCCAGGTGACAGATTCTACAATCTCTCTCTACTTTAGCCAAATGCACCTTAATTTCAGGAACTCCACTTTCAGTTTCCACCTCTGCTGAACAATCAGTGACAGAAGAAGTTCTTCCAGATTTCAGAACTCCCACAACCTCACGATCAGAAACACAAGCAAAGGTGTAATCCTTATCGTCGTAGGGGCTATCAATTGTTGAATAGAAATGGGAATAGCGGGAACAATCTCCAGTATCAGAGAAGCATACGCTCCCTTCAGCCACGGAACCGCGGTGACTCCTTGTTCCAAATCTCCACCATATCTACGGTCCCCTGAACTTCGTTTCACCAGGAAAGAAGGGAGAAAGTTGCAGAGAAGAGAAATGCTAAATAGTGGGTTTTATGCCAATGATTTAAAAAATGCTGATGTGGTATTCTACTGTCCATGGAGTGAATTGTATGGAATTGGACGGTTGAAATGAAAGAGAAGTCTGATCCCATTGAGTAGGATCTGATCTGCAGTCTGCAAAATATCTTTTTGACTGGCTTCTTCTTGTGTCATCGTTAGCAACCCGAAGGGAGAGAGAGGTTCCTGAAGAAGATATGGGTTCCATAGAGGATGATAGCTCGCTTGTGGAAGAGGGTTTTCTTCAGGTTCCCTTCTCTTCTTACAAGCTTAGTTTGCATGTGGATATATACTGATGAAACATGTGCATTATATAGGTTTTAAATGAACTGGATAATTTGATTGAACATAATGAGTGTTTAAGGAAATAGTTTGATCCAGTTTCTCAAAAACTGGAATTTATTATTGAAATGGGTTTTGAAGGCTAAGGCTAAAAGGATGAACCGTGTTTACTTCTCGTTATTGTGATACTATTATTTTATTTTTTTGGTAAGAATTGTGATAATACTTGTTGAACCATCGCTGGTTAGAGTATCTTGTAGTAAAGGGAGGCTTCCATCTAGCCAAATGATTTTGGTAAACGAATAAATCACTTAGCACATCGTTCAGGATGGAAAAAAAATAAAACATTTCTCTTTGAAATTAGCCAAATTGGAGTTCCCTTGTATGAAATGATATTTCAGTTTGTGATTCCATTGGCTCTTCATTTTTTTCATCATCTGAATATTCATTGTTGCCTTCTAACAGTAGTAGTTGTGGCCCTTTACACCTGTGACCAGGTCTAAATTTCTCATCACAATTAAAGCATTGCCCTTGTGCCCTCCTCTTTGGCATCTTGTACCAAGTGAGCCTTTTCATAGTCAAAGTTGTCTTGAATTTTGTTGGAGAAGAAAAGTCAACAATGGATCGATTGAGAGGCCATGTGGCTTTCCTTTGGCGAATTAGCTGTTCATCTCTCATCCGTGCAAGGCTAATAGCATCTTTCAACAATTTTGGCTTAAACATTCTTATGCCATCAACTATTTCTGGTTTGAGGCCGCTCATGAATGTCCCTACCAAAGCCTTTTGCGTCTGTCCTTGTACTCGATTTCCCAACCATTCGAACTCTTTTTGGTAATCATGTAAAGAGCCCACCTATTTAATCTTTGACAGTGGCTTCATCAAAGTCCTCACATTTGGTAGGACCAACTCTTGCTCAGAGTTCTTCATGAAAAATTGTCCATGTCACCTCCTTATCCTCTTTCTTATAGGACCTTCTCAACCATTGCCACCATTGATTAGCCTTGCCTTCCAAATGGAACTATCATTAGGACCTATCAAATGGATGGACAAACATAAGTTGTCAATTGTTGCATTGAACAATATCTTCGGTGCTTTGCATACCGTTAGCCCCATAAGTGGTATTCTTTCCTTCCATGGGTTGAGTTTTGGTACAATACTACCTATCATGCATTGACAGGAATGACTCCCTTCCAAGATTTACAGGGAAGGCCACCACCAACAATTCCACATTACTGTGAAGGTTCTTTTCCAGGAAATGAAGTTGACCAAAGCTTAGCTTCTCTAGATGCTTTGCTATGACAGCTTAAAAAAAATTTACATACAACAAATAGTTGAATGAAACAGCAAGAAGATTTCAAATGTAGGGATGTTGAATATCAAGTGGGGGATTTTGTGATTTTTGAAGCTTTATCCCTACAGCCCGTAATCTGTATTTAAAAGAACCTATCAAAAGCTTGCAAGCAAGTTTTTTGGGCCATATTAGATTGAAGAAATAGTTAGAAAGGTGGCCTACAAGCTGAAATTTCACAAGATTCTCGCATTCATCCAATCTTTCATGTATTCCTTCTAAAGAAGAAATTGGGAGAATGATCGATGCTAGTACTGCATTACCACTAATAGCTGAAGACGGTGATTTAATTATGGAACTGGAGGAAATATTTGTCACCTGTTGGGTTAAAAAAGGGTCCAAAATTGTCGAAGACAGTTTAATCAAATGGAAAAGATTTCCAATAGATGATACCACGTGGGAAGACACTCAGAAGTGAAAGACAAATTCATAAATATGAATCTTGAGGACAAGATTGCAGCCAAAGGAGGGGGTATTGATTAGCCACCTATATCCCAAAGAGTGCCCATGAAGAACCCAAAGTGTTTTGACATGCACTTCAAGTAAATGCATTGTGCAGTGTCGAAGACATTGGGGTCTGTTGTTGATCGTGTCCACAAACTTGCTTATGATTAGGTCAAGTAGTTATTTAATTTTGAATAAGTTTTGGTTGCCTTGTTGTCATTAGCCGTTAGTGTCCTATTTCTTAGGTTGTGATCTAAGAATTAGGAATAGTTCTTAATTTTCTTTTGTATTTAAACTCTTTGATAATCATCAGTAAAGCAAGCTTATTCTTAAAAAATTCCTGTGGTCTATTCTTACTCTAAGAAGAATTCTATCTTCACTAAATAATGTTTATAGCTTTGATTGGGACCAATCATTAATTTTCGGCAAGATGATCATGATTTGGCTTTGCAGAAATGTTCTTTTCCTACTCTTCCATTTAAGTTAATTTTAATTAGTGGGATGTTGGCCAATCCTGAATCCTCCAAGGAAGGCCTTCAAGCTTGTGAGGGCTGAGGATTTTATATGGGAGGATCATGTTCCAATTTGGTGACAAGCAAGGTTACCCCATCTTTATGAAATGTGTGTTAAAACTCGCTATGTTTATTTTGTTTCTTCTCGGAGGCCAAATTTATATGATGAAATGTGTGGGTCCTATGTTACCATTAGTGATAAAGTAATTAATATTAATTTGGACATGCAATACCACAAGGTTGTTGCCACTTTTCATAGCTAAAATTCTATCTTATTATGATGGGAGTACTATGAATGCCATAGCATAAAGAAACTGATGCTAGTACCAAATTGGATAACATTTACCACCTGAGACAGCCGAAGCCTAACGTAATGGAAATATTAACTAAAATACTTGGATTTTTAAATATTCAATTTATTTAAAGTTCCATCCCTAAGTGTTTTTCCTTTTTCCAATTCCCCCTTTTTCTTAAAAATAGAATGTCGTTTTGTAAGATTTAATTTGTGCTTGTCCCATGGTTGTCTTATTTATAGTCAAAAGTAAAATGTTTTCCACTTTCCTATCTTTTTGAGCCCATTCACCTTTCTCTATAGATTGGGAAGTTTGGCTCTAGATTCATTGGTGTTCACTTTAGCAAGTCCTATCTTGATTTTCTTATTTGTTCTCCCAACAAGGCACCTTTTCTTCTTGAGAAATCAATATGGAAATCTAAAAATCCTTGTGTGGACAGTGATACTGAACAAGATTGATACTAATGACATATTGCAAATTTGAAGGCCAAATATGGTGTTTTCCCCTAACATTTGTTTTTTGTGTAGGGTTAGTTCAAAAAAAACTAGGAAGATGTTATAACGATGTAGTATGGCAACTTTGCAATGGCACAATTTGTTTGGTATTTTGACGAGAACATGGTGTGCCTGGAGAATTTTGATAAGTCTCTAGTGACATGGTTTAAACACTGGGGTAATAATAAAGATGGTAAAGTTATGTGTCTATGTATAATGTTCGTGATTTGGTGTATCTGGTTGGAATGGAATGCTTGGATTTTAAGGTCCTGTTTGATTGTTGGCAAATGAAGGAATAGCAATGGGAATGAGAATTAAGAATGGAATGAAATATTGTTATTAAAATTTTGTTTGGTATGACATAGAATGTAATTGAATCTCCTTTACTTTCTTACGTTTGATATGCCTTAAATAAGGTAAGAATAAAATGAAAAACTGATAAAATGACAAAAATGTCTTTGAAGAATAAAACCAAAGATAATTAACTGATGGAATATAATTTAGATTTTCATTCCATCAATTAAATTTCACGAACCAAACGGGATCTAAGGATGTGGCAACTACTCTAAATGACTTATAGGAAAAGGTCTTTCTCTTTGCCTCCCTATGGTGTTTTTCTCTTAGTTGTTTTTAGGGAGTTTCTTTATCAGATATAAATATGGATTCGACAGCATTGTTTATTTGTTTGAAATTAAGTGTTCTTTTCTTTATGTTTTTTCTTTTGCTTTCTTCTTTTTAGGAGGATGTTTTATCCTCCATTCGTGTAATTTTCTTTCTAATGAAGTTTATTTTTCTACAAAGAAAAAGTTTCCCATTGTTGGTGGCTTTTTGTTTCCCCTTGCAACCCTAAAAGGAAAGTGATCTTTTGCTTTGTTTTATAATAGCTTATATTATATCTGAAGGATGAAAGGAGCAGACAATACATAGGAGATGGTTCAGTTGACTTTAAAGGGAAGCCTGTGCTTAAGCATAATACTGGCAATTGGAAAGCTTGTCCATTTATTCTAGGTAATATTATGTTGCTGTGTTGTATCAAATAAATTGTTCTGTTTATAACGTTTTTCTGTAATATGAATTACAGGTAACGAGTGTTGAGAGCGTTTGGCTTATTGTGGCATTGCAAAAAATCTGGTTACCTATCTTACCAACAGACTACATGAAGGAAATGTATCTGCTGCAAGAAATTTCTCCACCTGGCAAGGAACATGTTATCTTACTCCTCTTATTGGAGCTGTCCTTGCCGATGCTTACTGGGGACGATATCGGACAATTGTCATTTTCTCAACAATTTATTTCTTTGTAAATAGATAATTTTAGAGCTTTATTCTCCTAGTTAAATATTTCTCAACATGCCATTTCTCTTTTGACATTCACAACAAAAAGGAGCTTGACTCTTTGGTTAGGGTTCCTTTTTCATTTAGTAGTAGTACCTGAATTGTGAGAGGTGATGAATATGAGTATGTTATTCTTGCCTATTCTTTTTTGGATCAGCTATGCAAATTATCATGTTCATACCGGTGAAAAACATGATGGTTTCAGGTTGGGGGTCTAAGGCTCATTTTTGGAGTGGAAGCTATTATATGAAATTATTCCCTAAAATATTCCTGGAAACACCACACTCATTGTTTTAAAGGATTTTTCGGGCAGTGGATGTAAAGCTCAATGAAAATAAAAACTTGCATTAGGCCAAATTTTGATATTTGTGATTTTATAAGCATAAGAATTAGATAGTATTTTGCATAACATACTTCTTTATTATGCCGATAGGACTTTATTGGATCATTTCTTGGTTTTTGTTTATATCTTGAAACTGAACTCTTTTGATACATTTAATTGTATATGAACCAAATAGGATGAATCATATGTAAGAAAATCTAATATTATGTTGTCAAAGAAATTTGTAGAAAGTAAAATCAGAAGATCAGTTTAGTAAAGTATGACCCAAAGTTCCTTCCTTAAGTCCCCTTTTACTCCAAAGTTTTGGTTCTGACCACAAAAGATTGTCCTCACAATTCCTTTGTAATTACATATTTCCACTAAGTACTAATATGTAAATCCCTAATGCTTTCTCTCTTCTAGAAATATTATAGGCTCCATATTAGGAATATATACTGTTTTTACCAAAATATTATCTAGGTATTCTTCAGTTTTTTTTGTTTTTTGTTCTCTGTGCATGCCTTGCTTCAATTTTGTGGTTGTTTAAATTCCTTTACATGTTGTAATAAGTGGGTTGTTCCCTGTAGGGAATGTGTACATTGACTCTTTCTGCATATATTCTTGCCTTGAAACCTGTAGAATGTATGGGTTCTGTACGCCCTTCAGCAACTCCTGCACAATATGTTATATTCTCTTTTGGTCTCTACCTGATTGCACTTGGGACTGGTGGAATAAAACCATGTCTGTCATCTTTTGGGGCAGATCAGTTTGATGATACTGATCCCAAGGAAATGATTAAGAAGGGATCATTTTTCAATTGGTTTTACTTTTCTATCAACATAGGTTCTCTTGTATCAAGCAGTTTAATTGTATGGATTCAAGAGATTCAAGACAATGTAGGTTGGGGTATTGGATTTGGCATTCCTGCTTTATTTATGGGCTTAGCTATTTTAAGTTTCCTTTTAGGCACACCCCTCTACAGGTTTCAGAAACCTGGGGGAAGCCCAATTACAAGAATGTGCCAGGTTTTGGTAGCATCTTTCCGAAAGCGAAATCTGGATGTCCCTGTGATAATAGTCTCCTCTATGAGACACCAGACGAGCTCTGCAATTGAAGGAAGTAGGAAACTGAGACATACCAATTATCGAACTTAATTCTCTTCTTTGCTTTGATTTTCTGTTTTGTTTCCTATGGTTATAGGCCTTTTTTTATTGTCACAAAATAGGAAAAAGGTTTTTTAGGTTTTCTTATTGATGTATTATTTGCTTATGCTAAAAAGGGAATCAATTCTATTTTTGTGGAATGAGAAATATGAGCCCTGCTATAGTGTTTTATTTGTCTATTTTGGGCTTGACTAGCCAGTTAGAGCTTAGTTATGTCTCTTTTGCAGCTAAATATTTGAAAAGAATGGAGGAAACTATTTATTGGCTAGTTCTAAATGATTACTAAATAATAGTTTACGAATTAATTACTCTGGTTCTGAGATCTACATGCATTAGGTGTTTTATTATTTTGGGCAATTTATTTCACTTTCCTGTCATCTTTATGTTGCAGTGCAAGTGTTTGATGTGAAAACACCTTGAAAATAGGTCTCCATTTATGTTGCATAATTAGTCATTATTAAATATAATATATATATATATATATATATATATATATATATATATATATATATGAGGCCAAAATTGCCTTCTTTCCTGAAGGGTGAAAAATGACTTAGATTTGGGTGGGGAAATCATGGCAAATTCTTGTTCAGGTTTCTCCTTGGGGTAGACTGATTGATGGTGGAATTTTTTGTTTTGTTTTTTGTTTTGTTTTGTTTTGTTTCTTTCTTTCCCCTTCTAGAATAATCTTGTTGCTTTGTACAATTTTAAAGGCAGATAGATTGGATTTAAGATCTTTGGTAAGTTGAAAACCTGTGCTATAATGTAAACCTTTTTTAGCATTCTTTCTAATAATAATCTGTTATAATGATATCAACAACAACAACAACAACAATTAAACCTTTTCCCATTAGGTGGGGTCGGCTACATGGATCAAACAGCGCCGTAGTGGCCTATCATGGATGAGATCAATAGATAAGTTATTAACTATTAAATCATTTTTAATAGTTTCACTTATTGTTTTTTTTGGCCTCCCTCTACCTCTAATTATTGGACTATCCTCCATCTAATCAACTCTTCTCACTAGGGCTTCTGCAAATCTTCTCCACACATGGCCAAACCACCTTAAATAAGATTCAACCATCTTCTCCATAATAGGTGTTATCCCAACTTTCTCTCTAATGCACTCATTTCTAATCATATCTCTTCTGGTGTGTCCACACATCCAATGCAACATTCTCATCTCTGCAACGTTAAGTTTATCTTCATGTTGTCTTTTAACCGTCCAACATTCCGTACCATACAATATAGCAGGTCTTATAGCCGTACGGTAGAATTTTTCTTTAACTTTGAGCGGCACTTTTTTATCACAAATGACACTCGAAACTTTCCTCCATTTCATCCATCCAGCTTGGATCCTGTGGTTTACGTCCTCTTTTACTTCACCGTCATTTTGTATAATGGACCCAAGATATTTAAAACTTGTAACTTGTTTTAATATATAGTCTCCAAGTTTCACGTCTACATTCGTATTTGTTCGTCTCTTACTAAAAATACATTTCATATATTCTGTTTTATTTCTACTTATCTGAAAACCATGTGTTTCTAAAACTTGTCTCCATGACTCTAGCTTCATATTTATTTCCTCTTTCGATTCACCAACTAAAACTATATCATCTGCAAAAATTATGTATTGAGGCCCCAACTCTTGTATATGTTCAATAACTGCGTCCAAAATCAAATTAAAAAGATATAGACTCAGAGAAGACCCTTGATGTAGTTCAATAGTTGTGGGAAAATCCTTTGTATCCCCATTTTGTGTTCTCATGTAAGTCGTTATCCCGTCGTACATGTTTTTGATTGCTCGAATATACGCAATACGTACTTCTTTCTTTTCTAAAGCCTTCCATAGAATCTCTCTTAACACTCTGTCATATGCCTTTTCTAGATCAATAAAAACCATATACAAATCTTTCCGTCTGCTTTGATACCTTTCCATCAATCTCCGTAGTAAATAAATTGCTTCCATAGTTGACCTTCCTAACATAAATCCAAACTGGTTCTCTGTAACTTGAGTCTCTTGTCTTAATCTTTGCTCAATGATCTTCTCCCATAACTTCATAGTGTGGCTCATGAGTTTAATCCCCCGATAACTGGAACAATTCTGTATGCTCCTTTATTTTTATATATAGAGATTAAAGTACTTCTCCTCCATTCATCCGGCATTTTCTTAGATTTCATTATCACATTAAACAACTTAGTGAGCCAACTTATACCCTTCTTTCCTAGACTTTTCCACACCTCAATAGGTATATTATCAGGTCCTACTGCTTTGCCATTATCCATTATCTTCAGAGTTTTCTCTACTTCAAACTCTTGGATTCTACGATAAAAAGTATAATTACGGTCTTCTTCTGCAATATTAAGTCTGTTAGAGTTGTAGGTCAACTCATGCCCTTCGTTAAAAAGTCCTTGAAAGTAACTCCTCCATCGTGCTTGGATATCATGCTCCCTTACCAAAACATTACCCTCTTCGTCTTTAATACATTTCACTTGATCTAGGTCCCTTGTTTTTCTTTCCCTACCCTTCGCAAGCTTGTAAATTTTTCTTTTTCCCTCCTTAGTTTCTAAAGATTGATATAATCCCTCAAAAACTCTAGTTCTTACTTCACTCACAGCCTTCTTAGCGTCTTTCTTAGCCGTTTTATATTTATCCCAATTTATCTTATCTTTACATAAGTGCCACTCCTTATAACATTCTCTTTTAAACTTAATCTTATCTTGCACCTCCGCATCCCACCACCAAGATTCTTTACCCTTAGGTCCAACGTCTTTTGATTCTCCAAGTGTCTCTCTTGCTATATTCTTAATCCCTTTGGCCATCTCATCCCACATATCATTAGCATTTCCTTGGACCTCCCAAAACCTTTCTTCCTCCACTCTTCTTTGAAAATTCCTTTGTTGCTCATTCTTCAAAGACCACCACCTAATTCTAGGAATTGTTTTCTTACTCTTTCTTTCTACGCTTCTCATAATTCGTACGTCCAAAACTAAAACTCTGTGTTGGGTAGTCAAGCTCTCACCGGGTATGACTTTACAATTTGTGCAGAACTTTCTATCTGATTTCCTTACCAAGAAAAAATCTATTTGAGAGCTTGCTCCTCCACTCTTGTATGTGATAAGATGTTCAATCCGCTTTCTAAAGCAAGTATTTGCTATAGTAAAATTATATGCTAAAGAAAAACCCAAGATAGTTTTACCTTCTTCGTTCGCATCTCCTAATCCAAAACCTCCATGTATACCCTCATATCCTTTCGATTCCCTCCCTACATGACCATTCAAATCCCCTCCTAGGAAAATCTTTTCTCCCAGAGGTATTTCTTGAATCAAACCTTCTAGATCCTCTCAAAAAGTTCTCTTGTGATGCTTCTCTAATCTAACTTGGGGTGCATATACACTAAACACATTAAAAGTGTCCCGCTCAACTACAATCTTTAAAGCTATAATCCTATCTCCTAATCTTTTCACATCTACGACATTGTTTCTCCACTCCTTATCAACTATTATACCAACACCATTACTAGTTCTTGTCTTGCCGGTGTACCAAAACTTAAAACCTGAAGAATCTAATTCTTTTGCCTTTTCTCATACCCACTTAGTTTCTTGTAGACACATGATATTGATCCTTCTCCTAATCATGGTATCAACTATTTCCATTGATTCTCCTGTGAGTGTGCCTACATTCCAAGTTTCAAAACGGATCCTACCCTTATGAATTAACTTCTTTGCCCACATCCGTTCATTAAAACGTGGGAACCCTTGCTTATTTTTCACTGCATCTGGGCGCCGATGCAGCGGCCCTTACTCTTTTGACACTGCACGCGAGCTATACAGCGTGTTGCTTTCGGGCAACGACCTAGTTTTAATACTATTGCTTCGTTTATCCATGTTCATGCGGTTACGACAAAGTTTTACGTTGGCTGTCGCACGCCTAACACAACTCTCCTCTTTTATCTGGGCTTGGGACCTGTTATAATGATATCATTGTGGCTAAATCATCTTTCCATGCTTCAGAAGTTCTAACATGTTTTATGTTATTCTTAACCATGGAAAGGGTTCTTCTCTGATCTGAATGTTTTAATTTTTCTTTAATGAAGGTTTCTTGATAAAGCAGCTGTATTGTCTGGGGTTGAGAGCAAAAGTGATGACTATTCAAATTTATGAAGACTCTGTATTGTGACCCAGGTGGAGGAATTGAAAATCCTGATCCACATGTTTCCAATTTGGGCTACTGGAATTGTTTTCGTTGCTATTTATGCTCAGATGTCAACATTGTTCGTGGAATAAGGAAAAATGATGGACATAAGTATTGGTTCATTCTCCATTCCTGCAGCCTCCCTCTCAACTTTTGATGTAATTAGTGTTATTTTTTGGGTCCCCATCTATGACAGAATAATCGTTCCTATTGCAAGGAAATTTACAAGCAAGGAAAGGGGTTTTTGAGACCTGCAAAGAATGGGAATTGGCCTTTTTATCTCAGTACCTTGCATGTCAGCAGCTGCTGTCATTGAAGTTAGGCGGCTACAGCGTGCAAGAGAGCTTGACCTTGTTTATAAACTTGTTGCTATATCCCTTAGTATATTTTGGCAAATCCATTAATTTTCCTTGGTGGGGGCAGCGGAGGTATTCACATTGATCGGGCAACTTGAGTTCTTTTATGAGCAATCTCCATATGCTATGCGAAGCTTATGTAGTGCAGTGCAACTATTGACAATATTCTTGGGAAGTTACTTGAGCTCCTTCATTCTTACTATAGTAACTTACTTAACAACACAAGATGTAAAGACTGGATGGATTCTTGATAACTTGAACGATGGACATCTTGACTATTTCTTCTGGCTTTTAGCTGGACTTAGCTTTTTAAATATGTTGTTGTACATAGTCTGTGCCACAAGGTACAAGTAGAAGAAGGCCTCTTAGGATTGTTCTAGCATTTTTTGAAGAACTTTACTTATAGAAGGGTCAAAAGGCTATGGTAGATTAAGATTTGGAGTACATTGTGGTTTTTTCCTTCTATTAGGATTGTGGCCGTTCTATATGCGAATTAAAGATGATCATCAATCACAATCTTTTTCCACTTAAAAAGGTAAATGTTTATAATGTGCCTGGTTGAAAACATTCTTTCACTCCCTCTCAGTTTAGTTTAATGATGAGAACATTGCATCCTACATTTATGTAACTCATCAGCAGTTTCTGCATTGCAACAATTAGTTTGTAACTTTGAATGACTTCATATTATTTTGGCTTAACAGTGGGGTTTTAATTTCTGTTATATGTTTCATAAGATAATTGGAGACTAGTGTAATCGAAATCATTTGATTTCAATTGTGAATCAAACGAAACAATGCGATGTGTATGGTCTCTGTGAGTATGAGGAAAGGAATCGTCAATTGTATTACTTGCTCAAGGTCGATACATATATACATCAGAGTTGCAACGGTAAAGCTACAAAAACAGAGAAAACAGGGGAAGGGAATCCCGATACATATGTGCTCCCATAACTCGGTAACTATATACAGAAAGAAATATCCGCATGAATTGCGGATAGAATCAAATCATTTAATGTTAGATAGGATCACGATCACACTCTCCTTCAAGTTGGATCATAGATATCTATCATGTCCAACTTGCTGGCACATTCTTCAAAACATTGCCTTTGAAGCCCTTTTGTAAACATATCAGTTGTTTGCCGTTTGGTCAGTATATAAGTTAGACATATAGTTCCCTCCTCAACATTCTCTTTGATAAAATGTCGGTCTATCTCCACATGCTTAGTTCTGTCATGATGAACAGGATTATGAGACATGTTGATAGCGGTTTTGTTGTCACAATAGAGTTTTATAGGTGTTTCACAGATAATCTGTAACTCTGTCAATACTCTTTTTAGCCAAAGACCTTCACATATACACTTTGCAACAGCTCTGAACTCAGTTTCTGCACTGCTTCTGGCTACAACCTTCTGTTTCTTACTTTGCCATGTGACTAAATTTCTTCATACAAAAGTACAATATCCAGTGGTTGATCTTCTATCTTCCACTGAACTTGTCCAATCAGCATCTGTATAAACCTCTACGGTCCTCTGTTCTTCTTTCTTGAATAGTAAGCCCTTTCTTAGTGTACCCTTCAAGTACCTTAGAATTTTATGAATTGCTTCAAGATGTCTTTCATTTGGAGAATGCATATAACGACTTACCACACTTACAGAGAAAGCAATATCTGGTCTAGAATGTGATAAGTATATTAACCTTCCAATAAGTTTCTGGTATTTTTCTCGATCAACCAGTCTTCTATCATTCTCAAATCTAGTACTCTCTATAGGCGTAGCACTTGATTTACATCCAAGCATATCAGTCTCCTTTAAGAGGTCAAGAACATACTTTCTTTGTGAGATATAAATCCCTTTATTTGATCGAGCAACTTCCATTCCCAAGAAATACCTCATTTCTCCTAGATCTTTCACTTCAAACTCCTTTGTTAGAGCTAACTTGAGTCTTTCTATTTCCATTGTATCATCACCTGTGACTATGATGTCATCTACATAGACAATTAAGATTGTCTTCTTACCTTCTCTGATTCTGAAAAACATCGTATGATCTGTTTGAGCCTGAACATATCCTTTATTTTTCAGAACTTTAGTGAACCTGTCAAACCAGGCCCGTGGAGACTGTTTTAAGCCATATAGAGACCTTCTTAATCTGCAGGCTCTATTTTCTTTCCCTTGCTTATTAAAGCCTGGAGAGAGCTTCATGTAGACTTCCTCCTTCAATTCTCCACTTAAAAATGCATTTTTAATGTCAAATTGTCGAAGAGACCAATCTAAGTTGGCTGCTATTGACAGAAGTACTCTAATGGTATTCAATTTTGCTACAGGTGCAAATGTTTCCTTGTAGTCCAGTCCATAGGTTTGGGTAAACCCCTTTGCTACGAGTCAGGCTTTATATCTCTCGATTGTCCCATTAGCATTACACTTTACTGTGAAGACCCACTTGCACCCAACAAACTTCTTTCCTTTTGGAATATCAACCTCCTCCCATTTCTCATTTCTTTTGAGTGCTTTCATCTCTTCTAAGACAGTTTCTCTCCATTCCTTTACATCAAGAGCTTCTTGAATGTCTCTGGGTATTTCAATTCTGTCCAAATTAGCAATGAAAGCACGATATCAAGTAAATAAAGCATCATAAGACACAAATTTCTCAATTGGATGCATAGTACATGTTCTGATTTTTTTTCGTAAGACAATAGGAAGGTCTGAATCACTAGTTACCTGTTCCTGCTCATTTTTCGGATCACATTGTTCATTCTTGTCAGGATCCTGTATCAGTTCAGGTCTTGGTACTGCCTCAAGTACAAGGGAGGATGTACTATTCACCTTTTTCTTTCGAGAGTAGACTTTCAATTCTGTAATCTTATTTGTGTCTTCTGCTTCATTAGAATTCACTTCTATTTGTGGCATAGGAGGACTGTTGGTAGGAGTATTCCAAAAGCTACTTTCTATAATAGGCTCTGACACAGGATAAGGATCTAAATGCAGATTCAAAGGCTGAGATTCATACTCAAACTCACTCCAAGACTCCCCCTGAATCGAAGACTGGGGAAAAAAGGAGTTTTGTTCTGAGAAAATGACATCACAGCTGACAACAATCTTTTTGGTAGTAGGATCATAGCACTTGTACCCTTTTTGAGTAGCCGAATATCCAAGGAACAAACATTTAATAGCCTTAGGATCAAGTTTACTATTCTGATAGCTATGAACAAACACAGAGCATCCAAAGACTTTCAAAGGAAGGTTCGTTTCAAGGTGTCAAACATGATGAGTTTCTCTGAGTTTTTCAAAGGGAGAGTTGAAAGATAGAACACGGCTGGGCATCCTATTGATAAGATAGATGGCAGTAAGAATAATATTTCCCCAGAAATATTTAGGGACATGACTAATGAACATAAGAGCCCTTGCCACTTCAAGGAGGTGTTTATTTTTCCTCTCAGCTATACCATTTTGCTGAAGACTATTGACACAAGTACTTTTATGGACAATGCCATGAGCTTGTAAAAAACCATGAAGGTGTTTATTGAAATACTCAGTGCCATTATCAGTATGAAGAACTTGAATGTTGATTTGGAATTGAGTTTTGATCATATTATAAAAGTTAATGAAAACAGAGGGAACTTCAGATTTTTCTTTCAACAAATGTACCCAGCCTAAACGAGTGTGATCATTAATAAAAGTGATAAACCACTTTAAATTAGTGCGATTTCCAACTCGGGAAGGACCCCAAAGATCACTATGCACCATGGAAAAAGGCGTGCTAGACCTATATTCAGATCTTTTAAAAACAGTTCTTTTGTGTTTAGCAAACTCACAGACATCACAATGAATATGATCATCTTTATTCATAGAAAGCTTAGGAAACATGCGAGACATATATTGAAAGTTTGGATGTCCCAACCTCTTATGCCATAACGAAAGTTCATCATTCTTAAAAGTAAAGACGTTGTTACAGGAATTTTGAGAATTAAAATTACTCTCTTTGTCTTCAATGAAGTAGTACACCCCCTTGGACTCCTCAGCACTGCCAATCATCTTCCCCGATGATAGGTCCTGTAAAACACAATGCATTGGAAATAAGTGAGCACTACAGTTAGCATCTTTAGTCAATTGACTTACTGAAAGTAAGTTGCATGCCAAATTTGGGACACGAAGAACTAAGTTTAAATACATAGAGTCTGAAATTTTTATACTTCCTTTTCTTGTAATAGGAGATAAGGTACCATCTGCAATACGAACCTTTTCATGGCCCGCACAGGGAGAATAAGAGATAAAGAGACGTGGATTATCTGTCATATGATCAGATGCACCAGAATCTACTATCCATTTTTTCCTATTTGATATTGTATGTAAAGTTTGAGTAAAGGTACCTTTGATAGTAACATTAGCAGACTCACTCTTCTGTCCAGAACGTTGCATGTTGTTTAACATCTCAAGTAGATTTTTCAGAGAAATATTTTGGTCAATACAAGACTGCTTGTGATGGTCTTCAGCCTTCTCTGTACCAATCTCATTTGAGACTTGGTACCCTCGTGCTTTGCCTTTCCTGGGTTTCCAATCGGGTGGTTTTCCGTGAATCTCCCAGCATGTCTCTTTGGTGTGACCATTTTTCTTACAATGTTCACACCACTTTTTCTGTCCTCTATAACTTGACTCACTTGTTCTGAAAACTAAAGCAGAGCCTTCTGATATAGGAGTGGGAGTCATAATAGGGACTGGAGGTTCTGAAAGCATCACTTTCCTTCTTGCTGCCTCTCTTCTTACTTCAGAAAACACTTCTTTGGTTGTAGGCAAAGGAACACGGCTCAAGATTCTGCCTCTTATATCATCAAAACTTGAGTTGATTTCTGCCAGAAACTCAAAGACTCTCTATTTTTTAATTTTTTGGGTATACATTACAGCATCCTCCTTGCATTTCCATGTTTCTTCTGTGAGAATGTCAAGTTCCTGTCATAATGCAACCATGTCAACCCAGTATTCTGTAATCTCCTTGTCCCCTTGTTTCATCTGCCAAAGCTTCGTTTTTATTTCATAGAGGCGTGAAGCATTTTCTCCATCAGAGTAGGAGTCCTTCACTGCCTCCCATATCTCACGAGTAGTGGGCAGAAACATGAAGGTGCGTTTGATAAATGGAATCATGACATTTATCAGCCATGAAGAAACCATCGAGTTTTCCATTTCCCACTGTCGGGTAGCTTGCGCGTTTGTTGGGTCTGGAGTTGTTGTGGTTCCCGTGAGAATGCCCAGCTTCCCGCGACCCCCGATGGCGAGTTTGATAGCCTGTGCCCACTCCTGATAGTTTGCGCCATTGAGCTTGTCTGTAACGATCACTACCGAGGACCCTTCGAGGCCAGAAACCATCGATGATGGATTTCCGGTCTGGCTCGGGTGCATGGCGGAGGTTCCCTCAAGGTCTGAATTGGGTTCGTCTCTTTCTGGGATCGACTCCTGTGTCTCGGTGGCGTGCTCTGATACCATGTGAGTATGAGGAAAGGAATTGTCAATTGTATTACTTGCTCAAGGTCGATACATATATACATCAGAGTTGCAACGGTAAAGCTACAAAAACGGAGAAAACAGGGGAAGGGAATCCCGATACATATGTGCTCCCATAACTCGATAACTATATACAGAAAGAAATATCCGCATGAATTGCGAATAGAATCACACCATTTAATGTAGATAGGATCACGATCACAGTCTCCAATATAGATAGGTGGCCAAGTAGTTACAGGAATATTTTCAGCAGCTCGCTTGGTTGGGTACCTCGTGACATGATGTGACTCCGAAGAGAAATCGCTTTGATTTTTTCTGGTGTAGTTAGAAAACCCAAACAGTGCATTTTCAGTTGTACGACAAGAAGAAGTAATTTAGACTTCTCAAATTAGTCAAAAGTAGAGATTAAAATAGTTCCCCTCTACCTTAGACATAAATAGTTGCATGACTCTTGCTGGAGCTTGAAGAGCCTGTTTGGTTTGAAGGAATGGAAAGGGAAAGGGAGTTGGAATTTGTCTTTCTATCGTTTATTTTGATGGAATGTGCATTCTATGGAATGCAAGATTCCATTGTTTAACGAAAAAGTCATTCCTTCGTATAAGCTTAGGAATCTGATATTCCGTTGACACATTCTTGGCCTAAAGACAATCAGACCCCTGAGGAGAGACACTCTGCGTGAGGCCCTTTTCATTTCCATTTCTTTCCTTCTTTCTGGTCCTTGTCTTCTGGTCCTTTCGTGGCTTCTGCTCACAGTGTCCATCTCTGGTGTTTCTTTTCTTTTGCTCGCAGTGTCCATTGCAGCTCGTGTCGTGGTCCTTCTCTTCTTCTGCTCAGAGGAGAAAGCTTCACTGAAGGTAAAATCCATCTTTCTTTTTTCTTCTTCGTTTTACAGATCTGAATGTTTTTCTTCTTCATGGTTTAGTTTTTGAATGTTTGGGATGCAAAATTAAAGGAGAAATTTCTAAGACATCTCTCAATCAATACTTTTTATACTTTTTCTTTCCTTTCCCCTTCAAGCTTTTGTTTTCACAATTTCATAAATTTATTTGCTAAACCATCTGCTAGCTATAGAAAATAAGGTTGAGTGGGATGCAAAGTTCACATTTCTAGGGACTACGTTGAGTGGGTCGAAATTGCTGAGTTCACAATACTTAGGCAACAGAAAATTTTGATGAATATATTTTAGATTGGATCTCTTGCTCTTGCACTTTTTGTGGCATGAACATAACCGAGAGAGAAGCTTATCAGGATTATCACGTAATATGAAGTTAATGCATGAAATGTATATATAGATATGATATGCACACAACTGGTCATGGTCTCTGTTAATTTCTATTAACCACCTAAAGAACGTTAAACAAGAGTAGCATTAATAAATTTAGCTTATGAATCTGAAGTTGGTATAAACTCTTTCTCTCTCTCTCTCTCTCTCAACTAGAATTAATGTTTTGCCTTCATGTATTTTGAGGTTTTCTTTTCTATTTCTTCTCCAATCAATCTCCATGGCATTAATATGCAGACATCTTGAATTTGGGTCTTTCATGAACTTGCTCTACAAGATAGATTATGCTTTCCTTCTAGCTCATATGAGATTGAGATTGATAGTACTTCTATATGAATTAATAAAGTTCTTAGCCAGGTAACCAAAGCCAAGAGCAATATGAATATGGTAATTAAAAATTTAGGTTTGACTTCTAGAAACTAGCAGAGTGCTATGGTAGCCAGTTTCTTGCTACTCAATACAAGGATATAAACAAGTAATTTTCTTGTACTTTTTAATTACATGCTCCAAGTTTTATGCATTTGCCAAATCTCTCTTGGATTTTCCCTTTTTATCAACTAGGATTTAACCATGTAACTTTCTTATATTATTTCAATTATGTGGTCTCTGTTTCATGCATTCTCTAAATCTCATCAAATTTTTCCCTTTTTATCAACTGGGGCTTAACCAAGTAATTTTTGTTTATTACTTCGTCTAAGGTTCATGCATTCTCCATTTCTTGTCATATTTTTTCCTTCTACTAACTACAACTTACACTTCTTTCTCCTCCATCTCCTTCCTTAGGGGCTGTTGATAATAAGGATTTAACAACCATATCTACTCTCTTGTGTTTTGTTTGACAATGTTCTTTCTTTTGCTCGTGGTTGAAGAGAAACTTTGGTAAGGTGAACTGGAAGGAGTAGTGACTCTTATTGTCTTACATTTCTTTTTCCAGCTTCATCTTTGTGGTTTAAATCCTTATAAATCTCATTTTTGGTGGATTGTTGCTTAATAGGGATCGTTGATCTATAAGGCTTTGGTTCTGATGGTTCATTGATGTAGAAACAGCAAATCGTGAAGCAAAGAGAGGGATTTGAGGGAGAGAAAGAATGGTACTAATAAATGAAAGTACAATGGACCCCTTAAATAGGAAAAAGTAGCTTGACAACTATGGTTTTAAATTACTGATAATTCCAAATAAATTTTCTGAATCATTTACATTTGGAGTGCCTTACAAGGATATGGCTCATTATTGTGAGGCACTTCTGATGGGAAAGTAGTACATGTCCAGTTTGATGAGTGAACAATGTAAGCAAGAATGTTTGATGGATTTACCTTTACAATATCATGTCCAGCTTGATGAGTGACCAGAAAACAGTTTATGAGTTCTGGACTTGGTGGGCTCAAGACCCAGTTTTCTCTCTGACACGTTGAGTGTTTGAATCTTTGTAATTTATTCATTATTCTTTTCTTCTTTTTTTGCTCTTGAGTATTTGAGAAGTATAATTTATTGGCATCTTGTTTTCATGTACATATACAAAAATCACAGGTTTGTTTATAATAGTAGATTAGTAATGAAAAGAAATTTAAATTCCATTTTGTTCGCCCAAGTTTTTTTGTTTTTGATGTTGAACTTTAATATCTTCTGTTCTTGCATGGATGAATTCATTTCATACATTTTTTTTTTAATTAATGTTGTGATGAAGCCCTCTAGTTGGCGCAAAATTATTATAAAGGCTTCAAACTAAATAAAAAAAAAACAAAAATAATATTATAAATTTTGGTTGAGTCCCAGAAAGATTTCACAAAGCAAAATTTTTTTAATAGAAGTTCATACTTTTTTCAATATAAATTATAGAATTTTTTTGCTCAAGTTCGATTGTTGAAGTATAATGCACGTTCTTTCTATCACAAAATAGAAAAATAGATATAGTGATGAATTTAAGTAAAAAAATAGGTGTAGTGATGAATTTAAGTAAAAAAAAAAATTGTTTATTTTATTTAAAAAATAATAATTTAATTCATATTAGAATAATAATTTTTATAATTTAAAGTTTAAGAATAATTTAATCATTTTATTTATCTTATTTTTTTATTTTTTCAATTTTTTTATCGATCAAATAATAGAATATTATATTATTTAATTTTTTTCATCGCATATTAAATAAAATAATAATATTTCATTTTTTTTTTTTTTTTCATCAAAATTCATTTCATCTAACCAAACAAACCGAAGTTTCTCCACAGGCAAAGCTTGTTCCTCTCAACGTTCATTTTCTTTAGTCTGCAAAGGTTCTCAACCTTTACTTTTTTCAGCTAGTCTCAGGTTGCTATATTTTAACTTCTATAAGGATAAATGTATTATTTTGAATATTTTATTTTATTTATACATATTTTATATTATATAATTTTTAAATTATATTTTAATGTATTCTTAAAATGATTCACGATTTAAAAATATATTTTTGGATACCATTTGACATCTATGACGGGGACTATTCTTTCTGAGAAGAGGTCCATGTGTGACAATGCAAATTGTTGGAGGACTGTCCTCTTTGCTTGCTTCCCAGTTGTGACTTGTGAGTAGACCAATCAGTCATGGTACTAGGGTTGATATGCATGAATATTTTCTTCTCTGCTTATGAAAACTAGGTTTTTTGACGTCAACTTTTTTTGACAGCAATATGGAGATCATTGCTCATCTTGTTTTGGAATTACCATTTCTTTAAATAAAGAATTGACATAGAATATGTAGCACAAGACTGTCTGAACCAGATTAATCATAAAAAATCTAAATGCATAGCCCGTACTTCAAAAGTTCATAGCTTGTAATCTGATTGGAATTATGGGCTTTGTAAAATATCAACGAAAATAAATTTTCAAGTCTAATATCTTCTTAATGTTTTACTTTGTGGAGATCATTTTGAAGATCAAAATTTACTGTTTTAGCATTGTTTGAGTCTATTTTAGATTTTGTTGGTCTATTTTTTAGTATTTTAATAATTTTTATCCTTTATTTTTAACATTTCTCTGTGTGATTAAGAGTTTTAATTAGAACTCTATAAATCCATTATTTTATATTCAATTGGAAACCTTTTGATCAATTATCAAAAAAAAAAATCACTGTTTCAGTATTTCTTAATCACACTAATTTTCCTTTGTCACGAACAACAAAGGACAATCATGTAGGAAAAACCTCTAGCAACCGGTTTATGCTTTTATTATTATTATTATTATTATTATTATTATTATTATTATTATTATTATCCAAGGGTTGAGTGCTATGTATCCCATTTTGGAGACTCGGGGGTCAAATTTCAAAACGGTCGCGGGCCACTTTGCAGAAGTTTGGGAACGTAGGTATATAGAATTAGACTGGAATTTAACCTTGGCCTCTTTCTGCAGATGTTGGAGATCGTGCGAACCATTTCCACGGAACCCAACGTTTCATCCTTTTTTTTTTTTTGGACAAGAAACGTTTCATCCTCAAGTCCAAGACCAGAACGAGCATGAATGGATGGTTGGGTGCAGGCCTCTTAGTCCTTTCTATAAGATCAACGTGGATGCAGCCCAATTTAATGGTGAGAATGATGCGGGAAGTAGGGGTATACAAAAACCAAATTGAATCGAATCGGACTGATAAAAATGAATTGAACTAATAAAAAATTGAACCAAACCGATTAAAATCGGTTTAGTTCAATTTTTTTTTTTAAAAAAATCAACCGGTTCGGTTTAGTTTTCGGTTGGGACAGAGTCCTAACCGAGCCGGACCGAATTATATATATTATATTAATTTTATATAATTAAATTTAATTTTTATTATATTTTAAAAATATTTTACATATTTTTTTTTTAGAATTGGCCATCTCTATTAGAAATTAATATAAAAATTTGAAATTGATATAAAAATTTAAAAAATGGATTCAAAAAAATCAAAAAAATTTGGCAAATTTTTTTTTTTCTTTCAAAAAATCGAACCAAACCGAATCGCTGTTTAGCAGTTCGGTTTGATTCGGTTGGATAGAACCCAATTAAACTATTAAGTCTATTTTTTGTAGTATTTTGGTGGTTCAGTTTGGTTTGGTTAAGCCCCAAAACTGAACAAAACCGAACTCTTGAACACCCCTAGCGGGAAGCTGTGTCAAAAAAAGAAAAAAAAGAAATAGAGATTATGATGTTGTAGATAGAGAGAGAGAGAGAGAGAGAGGACTGCTCTATTTCTTTTCTTTCTTTGTTTAGCTTGTTTTTGTAATTTTTTTAGGGAAGTCCTTTCCTATTATCAAGAGAGTTTTTTACTTCGTTTAAGGAAGAGTTTTCTTTTTTCGTAGAAGAGATTTTGAAATTTCAAGATTTTACATTTTTTACATTTAAATTTACAATATTGAACTCAAATTTTCAACTATCTACTTAGATCTTGGTAGAAGAAAACTAGATCTATAATTCTGTACTCATATGGGTAGAAGAAGACTAAAGATACATTCAAAGAGAGTCGGAATGTTTATTGCCTTTCTAAAAAACTCTATTTTTTTTTTATTTTTTTTGTTATTGTATTAGTTATATATATGAGATGTTAAGATTTAATATTTAGTAGACTAGTCTTTGTGAGGTGTTTTGCCTCTACATTTTTTGGTTGTAATACTTAATTATTTGTATTTTCAAAAGCTAAAGATTAAATTAGACTTATTTTACTTGTCTTTGTCTTTTGTTATTGGCCTTGGTGCTTGATTTTCACTTTTCCAAAAAATTAAAAAGATTGTGATGGTGTCTTTATAGGTGGTATGATGAAGAAGGTTGGTTATCTTGCTCTACCTTGAAGCAACTCGATATGACTTAAGTCACAAGGAGTCATAAGAAGAGTACATATCCAAAAATTAGTTTGTTGTTAAGTAACATCAAGTTTGATAATGTTAACGATTTTTTTTGGATAGGGATAATGTTAATGTGAGATATATCATTGTATACTCATTTGAAAGTCAACTTTCGGTTCCCTCTAGTTGCTCCTTTCGCATTGGTAAACTCTTAATAAAAATATTAATCGATACGACTTAAGTCATTAAAAAAATACATTTCAAAAGACTAATTTATTAAATAAAAAAATTATTATTTAAATATCATCTTAAGATTTAATAGTGGCTCAATGTGAAACATCTCACAACTGCAGTACTTGAAGGACTCTTTTTTTGCAAAAAACCTCTAAAGTGATTCTAATAGGGTCAACCCTTTGTTTCAAGAATTTTTTTTGGAGTAATTTTCGTTCTGTTAAGTTTTCTTCGTTAAAAAGTGAGACTAATGTAGTAGCCCACACTTTAGCTAAGTTTCGAAGAAGCGTTCCCATTGAAGCTAAGTAAGGTTGATGAGCCATATGTTTGTGTGGTTGATATAATATTTTATGAGTCTTCTCAATATGAAGATTAATACTTCGCACTCTATAATTTTAAACTTCTAGGTTCTCTTTGTGCAATATTATTCCTTCTTCCTTTGCTTCATACTTATCTCATTTTTTTATATAATATAGCAGAAATTTGAACCTATGACCTTTTATTAACTATTCACATTTTTCATTACTAGACTACGGCTAATGACTTTTATCGTACTTTTCTCTTACATGCATTATAGCCAAAAAGAAAAAAGTGAAAAGGAAAAATTGATGTGTTAATTGATGTTTTTGTATTTTTGTTATGTTCTTTATTTTCAATCCTCAATTTAGTGCTTTATTTGTTTTTTAATTTAATCATTTTATCAACTCAAATCATCCTATCTTAATTAAATTATTGACATGGTCTCCTTTAAAACAAATCAACTGATGGACATGTTTATATTTTGTTAATATATAAATACGTTGACTAAATAGACATAAATTAAGTTGACCATTGGTAACTATTATGTGAAATATTAACATGGGAGAAATTTAAAATGAAAGATCAAACTCAAAAAGTTTGCGTCTTTTAGGATGGAAACATTAATTTAATCAAGATTATTTTATCATATGAAGAAGTATAGTTGACACATAAACCTAGTGCAGTCAAACAACTTTCATAGTGGTAAACAAGCCTCCTATGACTTCAATTTCTAGAATATGTTTGGAAGTTGAAACCTAGAATTATAGTTCCATTCTCTTTGCTACTAACATATCATTTTTAGAGTTAGGCAACTTTAACAGAGAAACCCTTAACCTAGTAAACGGTTGCCAAACTTGGAAGATGAGAAAAAAAAAGAATTGAATAACTTCTCTCTCTATGGTGAGGTTCTTCTTAACTGTGAGCTTTCAAAAATTTTCATTTATTTTGCTTTGAGTATTATTTTTTGCTTTGTGTAGTGTGATTGTCTGTTTCTTGTCTTTCTCTTCTTCTTTTTTTAGTTTGCTACTTTGGTGAGGTTTTCTTTTGGTTTTTGTTTTTGTTTGAGAAATGAAGGAATTGGTGAGGATGGAAGGGGTTAAATTTATTTAGAAAAGGAGCCTTAGTGTAGAAAATATGGTAAATCATATTGTGATTAGGAAGATAGTGTTTGACAAAGTGTTGAACATGGTTGTTGTGAAATTAATGATCTAAACTGGGTGGAACATTCATGCTAAGTTGACCATTGTTGAGGTAATCCTTAATACTTTTTATTCTCCTTTAAGAAGGAGGAATATTATAAATGAATTCTTGGTAGTTGTTTGGTATATAGATTTTTAATTTACCATAAAGAATTAATTATCCAAGAATCATAAATCCAAGAAGTTTATTCCTTCGCAACTTACTATTATATGTTTGTTGAGTGTTGGAAATCTAGTTTTCAACAATAACCACCACCACCAAAATGCTTCTTCGATGAAGAAAACAACCACCACTACCAAACTTGAATATGGTGTTCGAAAAGAATAAGAGCAAGCACCTGAGTTGGAGGATATATTCATGGATTTGTGAGAGTAGTTGATCATAGAAAATACGTAATTTGGTTGGTTTATGGAGACAGGGTTGGCCTCAATGAAATCGTTGATTATTTAGGAGACTCAAATTCAAGCTAGGGAAGAGAAAGAGTCAATTTTCTAACAAAAAAGACTGTTAGAACATAATGACATGATATCTTGCTCATGAATATGTATATTCTAGCATATCCTTAAAAAAACAAATGTTTACAGCTTTGGGATTGTGGTGCTAAAGGTGGCCATGGGAAAAAGGAAACTGAGATGAGAATGTCATGTTTCTCAAGAAAAAAGGTAAGGAAAATAAGAGGGGAAAGAGCTAGAAATATGAAATCTGTGATTATATGTGGGATTTAGTTACCCATATTTTGCAGGTAAGTGAATACCAAGGGAAGGGAAATTAGGATTCCTTGAAAACCTTGTTTAAAATCTGATACCAAACATAGTAAAATTAATTTCCTGAGTATAGTTTCCAAGGAAATGTTAAAAAATCATTACACCAAATGGCAACTAAGAAATAAACCAAGGACAATTTTCAGGTTTCTACTTAACATCTAACCATGAAATTCTTTATTCTTTTATTGGATTCAATTTCATAGTCTGCTTATTAAAGGTATGAGTCTAAAGAATGCTAGAAAAAGGAGGGTGGTGGTTAGGGCTATCATGGTGTTAGAAAATCAAATAGTTAATGGGATATTGTAAGGAGTTTTTCCATTTTAAGGGTTATGGTTTATATTTGTAAATTTTTGTTGGCTAGAATATATAGATCTAAACCAAATTTACCATAATTTGGATCTTTGCTAAGTATGAGAAACTCAAAAGTTTTTATTCTAATTGTGGAATCTTGGGCCATGATTGAAAAATTTGTAATCTAAAGCAATATGATGAATTTACTCTTATCATTAAACTTTGACAGTTGGATGGGAGTGTCACCAATAAGGCTATTAGTGACATAGTTATATTACAGAAGGTTAGAGGGGAATAAAAGGATTCTAGTAACATAGATTATGTATGTACAGAGGTGTATAGAAGTAGGGCACATGAATATCCTAGTGATAGTAAAGCAAATTCGATTGATGGAGCTAATTGGAGACAAGTCAACTATGCTTTAATGATTAGGGATCTAATGCATTAGGGGGAGTGATACATGGAGGGCAAAATTTACTACAAGGAAGCTCTTGTTTGTCACAGATGGAGCAATGTGAGGAGTTCTGGGTGTGGTATTGAAAAAGGGGGTGGATAGAACTTGGAAGAAAAGAAGGGATTGGGCCTTGTATACAATAAAGTTGTGGTTGATGAAATTGTGGAAGTTAGAAATATGGGTCAATAGGTGAATTAGTGGTTCAATAAAGATCTAGCTAAGGAAACCCAAAGTTTGCTTAGGTATTTTGTGGAGTAATCATTAAAGGATAAGTGTGTGATAGATAATATGACTATTGTTATGGCTAGCCATGGCCCATTTAAGGATAGCTTGGCTTTATGCAAGAAAAAGGTATATATTAAAATAAGTGCTTATAAAGGTTTAAGCCTTTTCAAACCAAAGAAGGTCCAACATATCAGGTATAATAGAAGGGATTTCTAACTAAAAATATATAAGTTTTTCTTATTTTTGTGTACTTATTGGTAGTTGGTTAGAGAAAGGTGAGAAGGGTGAAGGTCATGGAGGAAGAGAGGTTAAGTCTTGTTGAAGGTGAAATGCAAGAGTTGGATATTGTTGATCAACACTTTGTCGCAATAGCTAAGTAAAATCTGGTTGGAAGAATTTTAGCTAGAAAACTACTTAATAGAAAAATTTTTAACGTAATGATTTCAAAGAGATGGGAAAACCCTATAGAGCTAAAGATTACAAATATGGGGGTCAACAATTTCCTTTTCAATTTTGTGGATGGTGAGTTGCCAAAGTAGATATTAGAAGGGGACCTTTAGAATGTGATGGGACATATGCTCAATCTACATAGATAGATCCTCTAAATAACTATTCATGAGGCAGATTTTGAACACTCTTCTATTTGGATACAGATTCAGGTGTCACCTTTAGAAAGCTTTACTATGAAAAATGTTGCTTACATAGAAGGAAGGACTAAGGAAGTTTTAACAATGGTGATACACGAGTAAACACTTTTGTTTGAAGGTTGGAAGGATAATCATGTTTAGTTTCTTCATTAAGAAAATTAGTGTGTGATTACTTGCTAGAAGATATCAAATTCCTTATCATGTGGCACAAAATGAAATGCTATAAGAAACTTCTTTTGGTTATAGAGCTAGTCACATACAAGATGCACCTTGTGATGGTTAGCATACAATAATACTTGCCAAAGAGGTTTAATTCCTTTTCAGGTAATACAGGAGGAGGCGCCACAAGGGACTCCTTTTAATTAGGCTACTTACTTAATGATGCAAATAGAGATAGATCTCGTGATAATTAGCACATAATAATATTTAGCAGAGTGCTTTAATTCCATTTTAGGTAACTTGGAAGGAGATCCCACAAAGGACTTCGTTTGATTCAAAATATATATATACTAGGTCAGTTACCTAGTGATGCAATAAATCTAGGGAAAAGATCTATCAGTACTTATCCTATCTAACTAGATTTTTTATTTAATGGTTATTGATGAGGAAGATGACCATATTTTTCCAAGTTTATCTTAAGAATGGAGCTTGACAAGGGTAAGTTCATTTTCTTCCCTTCTTACTTGAATAAATTGGCGGCCATTACCCAACAGGGGAAAAGGAGCGCCCAGCTGACACAGCAGACTATTGGAAGTACAGGAACTGCCTCCACTACTGGAAGTGGAGAGAAAGCTGTTGACAGAGGTGATGGCCAAAAAGCAGGGAGAATTTCAGTAGACCAAGCCACTTTAATGGAACCATAAGGCTTGCCTATAAAAGGGGAAAACAGAAAGCACATAAAAAGGATGAGCGATATGGGTAACAGAGAAAAAACAGAAAGAGGAAGCCCAAAAATCCCTGACAGGAGTGGGCTGTGAAGATAAACAGTAGCTTAGGACGGGCCAACCTTCCTCTAGTAAAGCACAGGAACAAGGAAGAGGACCGCTGCTGAGGATTCCCTTCATCTCTTTTTGTGTTTTCATTGTTTAGCAGGAAACTACATTTCTTTTCATATAGTTGTATTACTCTTCACTGCATACTGGTTATTCTAATGCTTGTAGTCATTTTGGATATGAGGCTGGGCTAATTTTCCAGCTAGGGTTGTAGATGAGTTGCAATGAACACATGCACATTTTAATTTATAAATGATTTTGCTGCAGTAATGCCGTGTCATTCAACTGTGTTTGTATATCTTAACTTCCTTACTAACTGAAATTAGATAGAGGAAGGTTGAGGCTAGCACTAACCTGGAAAGGTGGTGAAAGTTGGAAAAGAGTTGGATGTATGTGCATAACTAATATAGGAATATATGGTTGTCCCATTTGACCCAAGAGTTGGGGCTTCAAGTACAACTCTGGGGTTGGGATTGATGCAGGGATGCATGTCCAAACCCCAAGAGTGCATGGAATGGTAGTCTAGAAAGACCTCATTCAAGAGCAGACTGGACACTAAAGCAATTGCTATAGCAATTTCTAGAGCAAAAATGAGTGCAGAAGTTCATGGCAACCCTGAAGCAACCCTAGTTCACCTAATATCTTCTTCTTCATAACCTAAAGTCTCTCAACTTAATTTAAGCCTTGTCTAGTTTGTTTAATCTTAATTTCTCCCGAACATTAAATCTTGGGAACCAACAGAATTTTACTACAGCATTTCACGAGTCAGAGCATTCTATAGTAGTTTCTAGTACACTCCTCGTGGGACGATACTCACTCATCATTATATTACTTGGTCACGACACGTGCACTTACGTTCTGACATTTCATATATACTTTGCATACCAACAACTAGTTTGGCTTAGTTGCTATTATGATAATGACTATTAAAGGAACCTGCTACATGAATGATATTTGTGTGTGGTTTGACCATTTTTATGACGACTCTGCTTAGATATATTTTTCTTGTTCAAAAATAGCTAAGATTATATTCTTTCTAAATAAATTACCATAAAAGAAGCAATTTTTGAACTATCTAAGATACAGCACCATCCAAATTTCAAATAGATTTAATTTTAGCTCAATCTAGTCCTTCATTCAAGAAATAGGACCATTATTTGCATTTCATTGAAGACTTAAACCAAATCACACTAGTTTAATCCACTCATAACCAGTAAATAGATGTTCCATGGATTTCTCTTCCTTTTGACAAATAGGACATAAGCTATATGGAGATATTCTTCCTTTTTCTTTTTTCTTTTGGTTATATTTAGCAGGCAACATATTATTAAACAATCTCCACATAAAAACTTTTACCTTAGGAGTTTTAGAGCTCCAAATGGTTTTCTATGTAGCATGGTTTAACGAGGAAACATATTATTAAACAATCTCCATAAGCTTTCTTTTCATTTTCTTTATGCTTGCCTCTAGTTACTTTTCTCCTACTTATATAATTTTCAACACATGTTCTCACAAATTTTATAGGGCATTATTCTCCAATTTGGTTTATATTATTACCCTATAGTTAATGAGGTTCATTTAGGATAAAACAATATTGAAAATAAGTTTTACCAGCTCTCAACACGACCTGGCTATATTTCAGGATACAACCATGCTTAAAAAAAATACTTCAAACGTACTCAAAAATAGCCCTGAACACAGCCTACCCGTGCTGAACCAACCCCAAACACGGTCTAACCGTATTTTGTGACTTTTCCTCACTTATTTAACCATATCTCCCTTATACAAATTTTCATTGAGGTGATTTCAAAGCCTATAAAAAGTTAAGAAACTTATCTACAACTTTTATGTTTATCATTTCTTCATATTCCTTACACCTTATTCCCAAAAAATCGAAAATAAAAACGCTTATCTTTACCACATTGGATTCTAGACTAAATATGACATTTGCTCATTAATCAGTCATATCTCTCTCATATGGACTCCAAATTAATTGATTTTAGAGCCTATAGATCCGTGATACATATATATATTAACTATTTCTTTTAATTCCCTACAAATTTTGTCCAGAAATTGAAACACATTAGCATACTTAACAGATTCTTCCCCGGTTAGCTAGTTTCTAACCACTGCTTACTAATATGACCATATCTCCCTCATATGAAATCCAAATTGAGTGATTTCAGTGCCAAAAAATTAGTGAGACATATATCTACATTTTTTATGTTAATCATTTCTTTTAATTACTAACTAATTCTTCTTCGAATTCTAAAACAGAAGCTTCTCTAGTTACTCTGAAATATAGTTTTCAAACTAAATACTTTCTAAGGTTCTAGTTCATCATTTTATTACATCATTTTACATTTTCCTCCTAATTTACATCTAACCATAAGATTACTTTTTTAAATATTTTAATTAGATTCCTTACACCGAATTTAACATATTCCATTATCTTCTTCTCAAGAAAACAGAAAATCAAATTATGTATTAGTAAGGGTGTTCCCAACAGAAATTTCTCATAGTCTTCTTCTAAGTATTTAAGACCATATTCATTTTATCAATCTAACCATATCCCATAAATTTTTCATCACATTTAAATATACATAATAGTAGACAAAACCCTAAAATTTTATCACCCATAGCTATACTTATGCGGAACCTTACACACCAACCTAAGTATTTAAACATACATCACATGCAAAATCAACATGTAACATGATATAACAACATCCATGGCCAATCATCAAAGTAGAAATATTGTAAAAGTTCTAGGAACAAAATCTCATATAAATGTTATAAATTTCAAAGATTTTATTCAAAAAGAGATATTGTTAAACCTACCCAAAGATCTCTATAACTCACTTAGTGAATTCTTTTTCTTGTTTCCTCTTGGAGGAAATAGCAAGATTCTTCCTTTTCCTTAACTTTTCCAGCAGCTTAAATAAGAGAGGGAGGGTGATTTTTGAACCCCAAGGATGAAGAAAAAAGATAGATTCAAGTGGAGATTAAGTTAACTTACCTTAAGTACTTAGTCCTTTAAACTTCTCCTTCTTCTTCCTTTCTCTCTTCTCATCTATTTTTTTTCATTTCTTCACTTTACCTTGCTTTTATTTTTCCTCTCCCTCACTTGGACGAAATTATAATGTTATAAGGTTAATTTTTTCTTAAATAAATTATCAAGTGGTCCTCCTCTCATAATCACGGGCCTACCTTATCACAATAAGGATGCACTTGGTTGTTTTTTGAGGGAAGACGACTCATGTTCTTGTCTTCCTCTCCCTTAGTCAAGATATGTATAACAAAAGGAGATTTTTATTTGAAAATCATAATAAAATATTCTTAAGATAAAGGACAATGTTCCTTTGATTTAGAGATTCATTTCCTTTTTCTTTTGTCTCACTCAAGTATGATAGGTTTGCCTTTCTAAGTGGTAAATTTCTAGCCCTTGAGTCTCCCATGCTTGGTTGAAATTATTTGTGTAGGATAGGGATGTTTTGTCCTAATGCCATGTATTATTACCTACTATATCATCACATGGCTGGCTAAAATTATTAGTGTAAGATATAGATATTTTATCCTAATGCCATATATTATTACCTACTATATCATTACATGGCTTGTTGAAATTATTAGTGTAAGATAAAGATGTTTTGTCATAATTCCATGTGACTTAATCTTGATTATTATTACACTATTATTTCATCACATGATTCTTATTTTTTCTTCTTGGATTTGGACTCATTCTTGCCAATTTCCTTTGCTTTCGCTAAAATTCTACATCTCATGGAGGGCTTGGTCATATTTTCATAATTTTTAGGCTATTGGTCCAACTTTTATATCTTAGTCTAAGTCTATGTTATATCTCTTGCTTGGACTATCCAATTGGCTTGCTAGAAACTCATGTGAAGTGGAAAAATAAACTCTATGAAGTGTCCATAGGTGAAGGCTCAATGCATGGATGGAAATGTTAAATTTAGGAATTCTAACTTTTGAATTAGGAAAAATTACCCTAATATAATCTTCTTTAAATTTTAAGAACTTTACTTACTTCCGAAACTTTATCTTCCTTACCCAAGAATTTTGCCTCTCTTTAGAATGTTATTTCTCTTTTTTCCTATTAGGTTTTCTCTCTTTACCTATTCTCTTAATGTTAAAAACATTTTCTATGCATACACATAAGGTAAAGAATTTCTAAAGTTTATATTTTTTCCTTAGATATCGAAAAATTGTTTAACAAATTTTATTTTCTTAATTAAATATTTATGTACCTTTATTAATAAAAAATAAAATTAAGGATGTTACACTTGCAATTTTTCATAATGAAATCTCTCCTAACTAGGATACTAAGCTAGCACCATGAGCAATTCATTGATTTTTTCTTTTCATATTTAAAGCTTGTATTAGGGAAATTTTATTTTTAAGAATTTGAACCCAAAGAGAATCTTAGTTTTGAAATAATGCCCATGCTTGTTTCCTAGGAAAAGCAAAATTCATGTTGAAAGTCTTTAAATCCCAACCATCCTTCCTTTTTCCTTCTCGAGCGCTTACCCTAACTAACCCAATTTATACCTATCTCATTATTAGCATTACTCCACTAGATATTTGCCACTAGAGAGCACAATTTGGAGTAAAAGCTTTTTTGGCATTTCAACAATTATCGTAGTGTAAGAGGGCATAGCCTAGACCACTACCTTTATAAAGACTTATTTACCTGTTTGTGATAGCAATTTATGCCTCCATCCTGTTAGTTTACTCACCATCTTTTCTTGGATACGTTTAAGAACTTGAGTTTTAAATCTTCCCTAGATGGAAAGGAGGCCTAAGTATTTACCAAGGGAATCCCCAATAAGGATTGATAGAGCTGAATAGACTTCTTCTTTAATAACATTACAAGAGCTTTTGTAAGAAGTATCCCTAGATTTCTCAAGACTAATTTTTTTGCTAGATAAATTACAATAGATCTAAATAATATTTTTTAACTCCAAAGCCTCCTCTTTTTTTGCTTAAGCAAATAATAGACAGTCATAATCAAAAAATAGGTGGGAGACTTTTGGAGCTCACTTTGCCACTTGAAAGCCACTAATTCTTCCTCCGCGATTAGCTTTAGAAAGTAGCAAAATGAAGACCTTGACAACAAGAACAAAGAGGTATAGGAAAAGTGGATCCTCTTGTCTAAGGCCTCTTGAAAGCTTGATAGTTGGACCCAAAACTCCATTAACTCTTACCTTGTAGGTTAAAGTGCTAATACAATTATGGATGAGATATATCCATCTATCATGAACGCCAAATTTTTTCAACACTTTCTCTATGAAGCTTGACTCCATACAATCATACGCCTCATTCATGTCTATTTGAGTGCCATACAATTATCTCTTTTTCCTTTCCTCCCTTTGAGATGATGAAATTTTTTTGAACAACTAGAATATTATCTTGAATTAATCTTCAACCCACGAAAGCACTTTGATTAAGAGAAATAAGAATGTTCATGAAACCCTTCATCCTATTAACCAAGACCTTTGTAATAATGTTGTAGATAAAATCACTATAACTAATTGGTTTAAATTAACCAACCTCTTCCAAATTAATGATTTTAGAAAAGAGAAAAATGTAAGTCTCATTAATTTTACTAGGAAGATTGCTAGTTTCAAAAAAATTTTTAACAGCAGCCGCCACATCATTCTTAATAATCTCTTAAGACTTCTGAAAGAACGCACCATTCAGCCCATCTAACTCTTGGGGTTTTAAAGCTCCTGACCTAAAAATAACTCTTTCAATCTCAAGATCTTGGATGGGTTTAAGGGGAGAAACATTCATTTCTTTAGTAACCTTTACAGTGATGATATCTACCAAATTCACTCTATTATTCTAAAAGTTTTAGCTCAATAAAGATTGAAAATTCTCTTTGAATAGATCTTGCATTTCCTCCTATTTGTCCTTCCATTCTCCGTAGGAATCTTTGAATCTACTAATTTTGTCACAATTTCTTCTTTAGAGGGTGGTGGTATGAAATTGTTTTGAACTTTTGTCCCCTTAAAGCAAGCTACTTCACACTAATCCTTTAACACCAAAACTTCTCTTCCTACTCCCACAACTTTACAATCTATTTTCTAATTTCTTTTTCTCTCTCAATCTCATCTCTATTCCTCCTCCCATTTTGAATTTACATCAATTTATTTTGAAGCCTTTTAATATGAAAACAAACTATTTTGAGGGTATTTTTTCTTCATCTCTCAATGCCAGATGCCACCCTATTCAATTTTTGAGTCATTCCTTTCAAATCTGACCCATCTTCTTCGTTCTCCATCCTTCCTCTAAAACACTAATGAAATCATTGTGGTTAGCCCAAAAAATTTCAAACTTAAAACTTCTGCTCATTATCTTGTTTTTATGCTTGCAATAGAGAATCAAAAAACTATGGTCAAACCTAATGATAGGCAAAGCAAACACCTCAGTTTTAGGAAACAGCATGGCCCAAGACCAATTAACGAATGGTCTATCAATTCTTTCCCTCACCATGTTTTCATTTTTATTGTTGCTCTATGTGAACCTACACTCTTTAACATCAGATTCTGTAAGAGCGTTATCATCTAAGAACCTTTTGAAAACTTCAATTTGCCTCTGGCTGTGGAACCTAACTCCTTCATTTTCTCTTGGTCAAGGATTTCATTAAAGTCCCCAAAGGAACTAAAGAGCCAGGGTTGAGATCAAAGAAAGTTCTCTAAAGATCTTCCTCTTATTATAGTATGGATTGTCGTACGTGAAAGTGATCATGCCTTGAGAATCCCCATTTCTTGAATTTACATTCGTATGAATAAAATTTTGATAAATTTGTAAAACTTCCAAATCAACCTCCTTAAGGAACAAGATGGAGAGTTTATAATTGGCATAAAGGTCTTTTAGCTTACGGACTATAAGAGAGGCCCTTAGTCTCTTATAGTTTGTCACGACGAGAAGTGGGGCTTGATTGGGCCCACCTCTTTAGCCATTAGTAAATTAGCAGTTGTTCTTCCTTTATTATCTCCTTTTTCTCTCTCCATAAGGTAATATGTTTTTCCTACTTCACCTTTTTTTTCTAGGCTATTTATTCCACCACCTTCCCCCACTTCAGCAACTTCCAACATCAAACAATTTTCACTGCTTTTTTTGTTTTCATCTTTTCCTTTTCTTAAAGATAGCCTAGATTGAAACCCTTTGGCAAAGCTATATTCCACAACTTCCAAGTTAGTATTTGGTCATGAGCCCCCTCCATCATCCTCATCATCATTAGGGAAGTCCACCATATAGTTACATGGTTCTTTAGACTTCAACTCACTTCTAGGCTCCCCAATGTCTTTATATTCATCCCCTATTTTGTCCTTCCTTATTCCTATCATCTCCCTGCCTTGTTTTTAATTTTTCGATCTATTGTCTACATTGACTTGACTGACACAAGTTCATATTCACATAAAATTAGGCTTAAATTTCCACATCTAAAGCAAATTGAAATTTACAATGTTTTGGGCTCAACATATCAGTTACAATTACTCAATTTTTTAAAACCAATATCTTCTTTTTCAACTTTCAGGTCCATTATAGATTTTGGGCGCAACCCAGGTTGCTTTTCTCTGAAGGTAAGATTTATTAAGGTAATTTCTTCTTTATCTGAAATGTTAAAAACATGTTCACCTAGTGACATTCTTTGTTTAGCGTTGTGTTTCTCTACTATTATGGACCCCATTTGCACAGTCGTTTTCCCTTCTTTATCCTTGACACCTCCATAGACTTAGCATGAGGAACCCCAAGCCATGGTTTTTGAGGATCATGAATTGACATTAAGTTCTTAAACTTGCAATTTTTTTTGCTTATAACCAATCCTCCCACATTGACAATAATATTCCTACAACTTCTCATATCTAAACATTATCCATGTCTTGGGTAAATTTCTCCTTGGAGCCCAAAAAATAGTAATGAAGGATTCTTTAATACTAATAACAACCCATTAACTCTTAAGAAAGATCTTATTATGACATTATTAACCATTAAGTTTTCTATACTCAAGACTTCCCCCAACCTTTCACCTGCCATAGTAGCATATTTCACATTCAAGCTATCCAGTGGAAATCCATGTATCTGAACCCAATACGCTGCGTAGTCAAAATTTACTTCTTGAATCATGATATCTAGAACCCAGTGCTATAGGTTGAGCAAGTGACCCATGACTCCCCAAGGAGCATCATCTAAGATACGTTGTGGGAATTTTCCATAATCAAAGCCCAAATGAAAATGTTGATAGCTAGATCAATAATCTTCAACCCTTCTGGGTCTCTCCAGCCTTTAGAAATCATAACTTCGACTTTTTTCCTGTTTAAATATCTATATACTATTCCCTTCATAACCAACCTATTTTTAGCCAAGTTAAGCGAGATATTTTTTTAGTGTCTAAACCCTAAACTCTAAATCATTCGTTGGTTATTAACTAACTTTTAACCCTAGTATCAACTTTCCTCTTCACAAAGCCACTAACCAGTGTCACAATGATCAACTTATAATGAATACACAGAGCAATCGCATAGCAAAATTGAGCTTACAGCAGAGAAAAACTCTTCAAAGAATAGGAACTTTACACTACAGTATCCCTAAGACAAGTTGGATCTTGAATTTGTTAGTTAGGACTTAAGGACTAAAGTTTAGATTTGGGTTCTATAATACCCTACCCACAACCACTCCTATTGACATCCTCTAAAATCTAAATATTTCCTTTTATGTTAGGATTGATGGGTTAACTCGAACTATAGATGCAGTTAGCTCAAAAGCATAGCAAAGTCCTTGATTTTCTCAAACCATTACAATTCTTTCTCTAAAGGAAATGGGACTTTACACATATTCTCTTGAAACTTTGAATAATGATTAAATGCTAGAATATCAACTTTGTAGTTCAAGTTCAAATCATATTTCATGGATAGTTTATTTCGCCACTTTAACGCCTTTATAAAAGTTTGATCTTCTTTATCTTCAACCTCTAACCTTGAATTTGGTTTAGACCTATTTCTTTGTTATAAATTATTGATTCTTAACTGGTGTCTTCACTCAATTCTTTTTGGTGCCTTAGACCATTAAGAACGTTCCTTTTTGCTCTTATATGGCTTCATTTGGCTTTCATTTTCTTGATTTATTGATATCTCCTATCATTGAAATATGATTTTCTTAGCAATAATAAAGAAGGATTCTGTATTATACCATCTTTTTTAAATAATATTATCATTGAATTAAATTGAAATTGAAATTTTAAATACTTAAAAATGTTATGGCAATATAGAATTGCCATATTTAACTTCAATCACTTTATTATTATCAAAAAATAATAATTTATTAGTAAATTACTCTCTCCCTTTCTTATTAATATATTTATTATACAATTCTCTTCTTTATTTTAAAAGTATACACAAATATCTCTTAAAATTTAAACAATATAGAATGAACAACTCTCCTCCTTTGATTAATGCACTTATTACACTATCCTCCCTTATATTATAAAAAATATATACACAAATCTCTTTTAAAAAAAATGCTACAACATAATCTACATGTCTTAAATATATTCTATAAAAGAGAAAATAAAATAAAATAAAACTCACTCAAATTTTTTTTCTAATTCATTGTCCTCTAATACCAATTATTCCTTCTCAAAATAATTGCGAAATGGTTCAGGCTATCAAAATATCGATTTCGTTGGTTTGAAAATTTGGTAGAAAATTGAGAAGAAAAAGAAGAAGAAAATTTTGAGATAATGATATTTTATTTATTTATTTATTTATCCATTTCTCTTTCATAAAAGGCTTTTAAGATATTTAGATTATAGCATATTTTTTTATTTTTAGAGAAATTTATGTATAATTTTATAATAGAGGGACAATCGTGTAGTAAATGAATTAATCAAGGGAAAGAAGAAAATCTTACTCTTACTTTTAAGGGAAGTTTGTGTATACTTTTTTAATAGAAAAGAAAATTTACTGTAATCAAAGTATTAATTAGATTCTGAGAGAGTATTTTACTCTTATATTTAAGAAAAATTTATCTATTTTTTCATAATAGAAGGAAAAACCATGTAATAGAATATTAATTAAGAAAAAAAGAATAAGCTATTCAAAATTTATTTCTTCTTTTAAATCCAAGGGATTGACAGTGTACCCCTACACTAATTAACCTCACCAACCTTTAAATTCATACTTGAGGTTGATATTGGGAAATCGAACTATACTTGGGTCAGATTTGATTGTGGACCAAAATTTAGGTTTCATTTTATACGTAGTTTTGTGCAAGTTTTGAGTTTGGATTCTTTAAGAGGTTCACAAAATGAAAATCCAAAAAAATTTATTAGTTTACTTTATTTGTACAAGACTGGTTTTAAATTCAAAAAGCCAATTTAATACAATTTTCTAGGAAAATTAAATTTACATGGTCTAACTCGCCCTAAAGTTGTATTAATTTAAGCTACATCGAAGTCAATCAAACTTCATAAGCAAAAAAATGTTTCTTCATACTTCACAAAATCACATTATTTCTCCAATGTGCTTATTCATATTCTGAACCATTCTAACATCAATAATTAATTCTATTTTGATGAGCAATATTAAACCTCAAATAGGACTATTATTTAATTCATAATAGAGAATAAGTCTTCAATCTTTCAATATTTGAATATATAAGCTTCCTTGTGCACTTGCTAGGGTTCCTAGTGGTGATGTTAGGGACAATAGCATCATCGCCACCATGCCATTTTGAGTTATGGCTCCAATTGCATGTGAGAGTTACAAATCAAAGGATTATTTCTTGGGTTCGTGAGTCACCGCAAACGAAGGAAAAAAAATACTTTAACAATGGTTTCAATTGTCGCTAAATTACTTAATGATGGTTACACAAATCATTCACAAAATTAACATCTTAGTAACGATTTTTGGAACCATAGACATTGCGTCGATAAAATATAGTTTAGCAACAGTTTTGAAATTATCACTTGATTTAGTGATGATTTGGAAACTATAGCTAAACCATGATTTATCGATGGATTCAAAATCGTCGCTAATTTATTTTTCATTTTTTATTTGTTTAATATTCCTATAAATGTATCCACAATAATAAAAATAATCCATAGAAGAACCAATTTAACAATTCAAGGTAAATTTCACAATCAAATTTGATATTTAGTGTCTTTCAAGGCAAGGCTTGGTTTCTATTTAGTGTCTCCAGTTTTTCTAAGCCTCATCGAGGTATGAGTTTTCCTTTTTTGATATTGCATTCTATTCTGAAGTGTGCTTCCATAGCGTCTATGTTCAAGATCTACAATGATGATCATGGTAGGTTTCAAGGAAAAGATGTCGTGGAGGTAACTAGAGGAGTTGGTGCAAGAGGGTATTGAAGGTTTCTAGTGAGATTTGATGGTAGAGTGTTCTCTAATAAACCAATTCTTCTTGAGACGTTTACTCATGTTTTGAGGAGTATATGGAGTCATCCAAAGAATATGGTGGTGGAAGAAGTAAAGCTAAAAGTATCTCAAATATTCTTTGGGAACAAAACTAATATGCAGAGAGCTTTGCCAAAAAGTACTTGGGTATACAAGAACCTAGATTTTGCAAAACCATCAACATGGGAGCCTTACTAGGAAAGAAAGCTAGGAAAATATTAGAAATTGGTAAATATGACGTGCAAGGAGTGGAAGGGTCAATTGTCAAAGCAAGAGATAAGATAGATATTAGTAAACCTATAAGAAAAAAGGGTGTCTTCATCAAGGATCGACTTAAGGGAAGACAGGGATCATGTTTTAATACGAAATACTTTCACTTTTCTGCTCCTATTGTTATATTATTCATCATGAAGACAAATATTGCTCAAAGCTAATTTAAAAGGAGTTAGAGGGCGTTACAAGTAAGCCGCCTAAGGCTAGCTCAGGTGGCAAGGGGGGCTTGGTGTTTAGGGAATAGAGTAGGGTTCGACTCTTAGCTCTGTACCAAAAAAAAGAGGGCATTACAAGTCCTAGGGAATACAAACCATTATTTTAGGTGGTAATTAAGTTTTAGAGGCTTTCTCATTTAATGGGTTGGTCTTTTAGGTTTAACTCCTAACATTGGTGCTTTTATTAAGAGTTAGAACAAAGGAAAAGAAGGCTAGCTAATGCTTGATAAAGTCCATAGCGAAGCTATCAAAAGAGAAAAATGTTATCTAATATTGAGAAGAGCCCAAAGTCTATGGACATTGGGCTTTCCCAAAGGTGTGAAATGTTACAAGTCCTAAGTGAGACAAGCCATTATAGGGTAGTACTTAGGTTTGAGAAGTTCTTTCAATTAATAGATTGATCTTTTGAGTCTCTTGACTTGGATCCTAAGATAAGTTATATATGGTGAAAAGAGTTTTGGTGCATGGTTAAGTTTAGAGCAGTTGGAAATAAAATTATTTGGACTTAAGAACGTGAACCCTAATATTCCTTGTTTAAATAGAAATTTGTGAGTTTGTCAAGGTGTTAAGACCTCTTTGTAAGATATTTAAAATTATCTAAACATGCTTCTAAACTCAAAACAATATTTAAAATCAATCAAATGCAGAAGAAAGAAGATTACACCAACCTCCTACCATTGTTTTTTTTTCTCAAGTTCTCAATGGTTTTGACTCTTTCAAGTCTGGTCTCCTCACTCAAAATGGTGTAGAATTCGTAGGTTTTTCTAGGAAGCAAACTCATGGACCAAAACTTTTTCATTTATATGTTCTACCAACAAGAACATATGGTAAATGAAAGGTTACCACTAAACTACCAAATAATGGCCATTCAAGGCCATTAAACATGAAAACGTTAGGATTTGCAGGGACTTCTCAAGATAAACGTCTAGACCATATTCATAATATGAGTTAAATGTGTTTGAATGAAAAATAGTTACATTCTCCTTCTTGGTCCAAACGTTTAACTTAATGACTTAAATGAGTCACCAAAAAATTTTCTTAAAAAATAAATATATGAATTATAGTGATAGGTCCTCTAAAAGCGAGTAATATCAACAATGTATTATAATGCATTTATTTTCTCAAGTTTTATACTTAATGTGGTAAAAAAAACTTAAAGAATAATTCCTACATTTATTCTTGGTCCCAAAAAAATATGTTTTTCTTAAATAAATTAAAGTGCACATGAATATGAGAAAACATAACAATATATAAAAATTTCATTAATAATATATATGTATAAAATCATAAAGTGGAACCAAATCCCATTTTCTCAACATGATCCTTGAATTTTAGTGGTGGCATGCCCTTAGTCAAAGGAAAAGCAATCATCAATTCAGTGCTAATGTGCTCAATATCCACTTTCTTTTCTTTTACAAATTCTTTAATGGGTAAATACTTAATGTTGATGCGTTTACTTCGACTTCGAATTTTATTATTCCTAGCCATAAAGAAGCACCTGAATTATCGCAAAAAAATCTCAATGGCCTAGAAATTGAATCCATAATTCTCAGTCTCAAAATGAAATTCTTAAGCCATACACCATGTGAAGTGGCCATAGAACAGGAAACAAACTCGACTTCCATAGAAGAAGTAACAGTCAAAGTCTGCTTAACACTTTTCCAAGAAACAGCTCCATCGGCCTGCATGAAAACGAATCCTGATGTTGACTTGCGAGAATCAATACAACCAGAAAAGTCTGAATCTGAATAGTCGATCCTATCTAAATTGTCCATCTATTTATATATAAGCATGTAGTCTTTGGTTCTTTGTAGGTACCTCATGACTTTTTTTGTAGCTCTCCAGTGGTCTATTCCTGAGTTACTCTGATATCGTCAGAACATCTCTACATTAAATGTAATGTCAGGTCTAGTGTAAACCTAAACATACATAAGGCTTTCGACGACAAAAGTATATGAGATGTTCTTCATAGATTTCCTCTCAAGATTGTTGTTCGGATATTGATTCAAATTGAACCTATCAGCCTTCACAATAGGATCAACACTTGGTGAACAATCTTTCATTCGAAATTTCTCTAAAACTTTATTGATATAGGTTTCTTATGATAGACCTAAAACACCTCGAGGTCTATCCCTATGGATCTTAATGCCAATGACATAAGATGGTTCATCCATATCCTTCATGTCAAAAATTTTAGAGAGGAATTGTTTCACTTCATGAAACAAACTCTTATCATTGGTTACAAGCAAAATATCATCCACGTATAAAACAAAAGAACAACTTTTACTCCCACTGACCTTTTGATATATACATTGATTTATGGGATTTTCAATAAATTCAAATGAAGAAATTACTCCATAAAATTTACAATACCACTTATGAGAGACTTGTTTTAAATCGTATATAAATTACTTAAGTTTGCAAATCAAGTGCTCACCATCACTAGAGGAAAAACTTTCAAGTTGTTTTATAAAAACCTCCTCCTCTAGATCACCCTTAAGAAATGTCATTTTCACATCAATTTTTTGCAACTCAAAGTCAAAATAAGCAACTAATGCCAAAATAATATGAAGAGAATCTTTTTTATATACAGGAAAAAAAGTTTTCGTGTAATCAATTCCTTTTTTTGAGTAAATCCCTTAGCAATGAGTCTCGCCTTGTATATCTCAATGTTGCTTAATAAATCCTTCTTAGTCTTAAAGACCTATTTACAACTAATGGCCTTTACCCCATTAGGCAACTGTACAAGTTCCAAAACTCCAGTACTCTTCATAGAATTTATCTTATCTTTCATGTCATCAAACCACAAATTTGACTCTTTGCAACTCACGACTTGTGAAAAGGTTTCAAGATCATTTTCAGCTCTTATATTGTAGTTAGACTCTTGTAGATACACTATAAAATCACTTGGAATAGTTAATATTTTTTTATAGTAGATCTTCTTAATGTTATAATCTCATCCCTTTGAAGATGTAGTTCAACTTGTTCAAGAACTACAGGTAAATCCTGAACATTTTGATCTAATTAATCAGCTTGTAGAAACTCAATGATTGATTGTTCAATATTTGTTTGTACTTTATGGGTACTATAAACAATAACTAATATATGACTTAAAGTGGAAGGTTAAGACTATATATGATCGTGTGCAAAAACTAAGTTCCAGAACTGATCACACTAATAGATCAAGTCATTCTCAATAACTTAGCATTTCTTGATTCCACTATCTTAGTTGTGTGAGTCACTCTAACAGATCAAGTCATTCTCAAGAACTTAGCATTTTTTTATTCCACTAATCACTCTATCTTAGTTGTGTGAGATGGACAATAAAACTTGTAACCTTTGGACCTTTCGGCATATCCAATAATTCCTCGGGTCCAATTTCTTCTCTTGTGGATTATATATCCTCACCTCATATAGACATCTCTAAATGTAGATATGTCCTAAACTTGGTTTCCAACCTTTCCATAATTCAAAAGGTGTCTTTTGGACAACCTTAGTTAGAACCTGTTTTAATATATACATAGTCATCTTTAATGCTTTAGTCTATAAGGATCTACGAAGATTGGAAATGCTAAGCATACTCCACACCATGTCCAATAATGTTCGGTTTCTTCTTTTCGCAACACCATTCTGGTTTGGAGAATGAGGCATAGTATATTAGGCGACAATCCCATGCTCTTGAAGAAACTTAGCAAAGGGACCAGATACTTGTCATTTCTTCATATATCTTCCATAATATTCTCCACCTCTATCTAGTCTTATTATCTTTATTTGCTTTCCACATTAGTTCCCAACTTCAACCTTAAAGACTTTAAAGGCATCTAATGCTTCACTTTTATTATGAAACAGAAAGATATACATATATCGTGAGTAATCATCTATAAAGTTTATAAAATATTTTTGACCATGTGCATCCATGTTTGGACAACATATATCAGTATGAATTATCTCTAATATGTTCAAACTCCTAATAGCACATTCCTTAGATGTCTTGGTCTATTTTTCTTTAATGCAGTCCACACAAGTCTCAAAGTTAGTAAAATTTACATTACTAAACACCCCATCTTTTACTAACCTCTTAATTCTCTCTATGAAGATGTATCCTAATTTCTGGTGCCATAACATAGAAGAATTCTCATTAATATTACATCGTTTAGAACTAGTCTAAACTTGCATTGAACAATAAGTAATATCACTTTGTAAATTAAGACAATAAAGACCATCAAACAAAATACCATTCCCAACACAATCTGAATTATATAATAAACTAAACAATATGTCTTTAAAATTAAAGACAACATATATAATAAACTAAACTTGCATGTCTGGATAACATATATTAGTATGAATGATCTCTAATATGTTCAAACTCCTAATAGAATATTTCTTAGACGTGTTGATCTGCTTTCCCTTAATGCAGTCCACACAAGTCTCAAAGTCTGTAAAATCTACAATACTAAGCACCCCATCTTTTACTAACCGCTTAATTCTCTTTATAGAGATGTGTCCTAATCTCTAGTGCTATAACATAGAAGAATTCTCGTTAATATTACATCATTTAGAACTAGTCTGAACTTGTATTGAATAATAAGTAGTATCGCTTTATGAAGACGATAAAGACCATCAGACAAAATATCATTCTCAACATAATCTAAATTATATAATAAACTGAACGATGTGTCCTTAAAATTAAAGACAATATATAATAAACTGAACTTGCATGTCTAGACAACATATATCAGTATGAATGATCTTTAATATGTTTGAACTCCTAATAACATATTTCTTAGACGTGTTGATATATTTAACCTTAATGCAGTCCACACAAATCTCAAAGTAAGTAAAATCTATAGTACTAAACACCCCATCTTTTACTAACCTCTTAATTCTCTCTATGGAGATGTGTCCTAATCTCTGGTGCCATAATATAGAAGAATTCTCGTTAATATTATATCGTTTAGAACTAGTCTAAACTTGCATTAAACAATAAGTAGTATTGCTTTGTAAATTAAGACGATAAAGACCATCATAAAAAATATAATTCCCAATACAAGCTGAATTATATAATAAACTGAATTATATGTCTTTAAAATTAAAGGAATATCCAAATGATACAAGTCTGGAAACAAAAATTAAGTTTTGTGAGAAACTCGGTACATAAAAGGTCTTTTCTAACTTTAAAACATAGCCACTACTTAAAGATAAAGTGTAAGTTTCTATTACTTCCACATGTAATCCCATCTTGTTGCTTGATAATATGCTTTGCTCACTTCCTATTGGTTTTCTTAGATTTTGTATACCTTGCAAGGAGTTTGCAAGTCAATCCACCAGATGTTAATATTAACATTAGCCATATTAGATTCATAACAAACAAACGAGATTAATTTAGCTTTTTTCTCAAGCCATTTTTAGAATTTGGTGCATTCCTTCTTAATATGTCCCTTCTTTTTATAGAAGAAACAATTTGTTTCTTTCTTAATATATGCTTGAGGTGGTATTTTTCCTTTCCCTTTCTTATTAGCATGAGACTTATTAGGTTTGTTCTTTCCACGAGCTGTTGCCAGCAATGCACTTTCACCCACCTCAATTACTAGCATTTCTTCTTCTTGAACACACATGGTCATTAATTCATTAATTGACCATTTATCTTTATGCGTGTTATAAAAAATCTTAAAAGGCCCGTATTTTTGTGGAAGGGTGTTTAGAATGTAGTGCACTAGGAAGAACTCTTACATATCAACCTCTAGTTTCCTAAGTTAAGCTAAAATGTCATGCATTTGCATTATGAGCTCATGCACACCTCTTAAGTCGAAGAGAAGAGAACTTCATGATTAGGGTGCTTGCTAAGGCATTTTCAAAAGTGACAAACTGTTTGTCAATGGCTTTTAACAAATCTTAGATTTTCTTATGCTGATCGACAGAACCACGTGTACCAGCAATAATTTTTATCTTAATGACATTACGCTGAGCCGATTAGATAGTGCAATTTCAGCCGACATGCTCTTATTAGTGATTGCAGGTGGTTTTTCTTTCCTAATAGCATAGTCTATCTCCATCCACCCTAAATTGAATAGTATCTCTCTTTTCATTTCTTATAGTTATCTCTTCTAAGTTCGAGAATATCACAGCGGATATAAGAGAAACCAGTAGATTGAGAAACAGTATAAAATATAAAAGTTTATGTCAAAATTTTGAGGCTCATTAGTCTAAATTTCATGTATTACTAATGTAATACATATTTAAATATAGTAACATAAAAATTGCTCGTGGGTTAAATTTTTAATTCAAGTAGATTCATATGTACTTTATAATAGAATTATCAAATTATGTACTTAATTTCATATCTTATAGATACATTATGAAAATAATTTTATTTTCTATCCAAATATATTTATGATAAAACTATTAGATTATGTACCAATTCATAACTTCTGTGGATAAATTATAAAAAAAATTTGACATTTTATCCTAATTAATTATATAAATATAACAAAAATTTCTGTGGGATAAAATTTATTATATTAAGTATAATTAATCACAATACTATGTCTAATTCCTTATATGATCCTAAACAAAACTTAATATATAATTTTAATTAATTAAAGATGCTGTGGTTAATCCCTAATGAATTAAGATTATAAGGATCACTAGACATATAAAATATTTATGTACAAAATTAAGTTTTATGAGAATAATCCTAAATTATATACATTCTAATAATATTAAAACTTAATGATATATTAGAGTATATAAATAAACATCTTATAAAAAAATATGCACAAATATACTTATTCTTAATAGCATGAAAAATAAAACATAAAATTAATTCATGCATCATAAGAGTATTTAATCTAAATTGCACATATAAAGTAACAGAATAATATATGTACATAAAACCAAAAATAATTCAAGAATTATTAATCATGGCAACCAAAATATTGGGGTAAAAGAAAATATTTTGATGTTCAAAAGCATTAAGAATATTTCTCTGTTAATCTGAAATCAACAAGCACCAATAATACTAAAGAGCAATACTGGCCAAGCAGCTAAAACTCATGCAACTTAACCACAGGGCTGCGGGTTCAATTCCCCCGAGCCCAGAATTTTTTGAATTATAATGCAAGTTATAAATATTAAAAGAAAAGCAAATATTATTGAAGTGTACTATTGGTTCAGCGGTCAAAACAAGCCATCCTACATCTATATGCACGTGGGTTCAAGATAGGAAGGCTGTTATCCATGTCTAAATTTTTTTTCAAAACACGGTTCATCATCTTCTACCTCTAGATGGGTTAGAATGAACTGGTTGCGACCTAATTTAAACCCACAAGAGAACCCGACAGTTTCTTGCAAGTTTGACTATCAAAATTGATGTATTATATACCAAAATGATCAACAACAAAAATCCTAATGATTCGTGATCTCATTTTGCATCAAAAATGCCAAAAAAAACTTTCTAAAAAATTAATGAACATTACACCATATATGCAAAAGCAAGGCAGAGGTCGTTTCATACTCTGATACCAAATGTAAGATATTCAAATGATTTAAACATGCTTCTAAACTCAAAAAAACATGTTAGAATCAATCAAATGCGGAATAAAGAAGGATTACACCAAACTCTCGCCATTACTTTTTGTAAGGTTCGTAGGTTGAAGAAGGATGTAGACTCAGGGACTAAAACTTTTCCATTTATATGTTCTACCATCAAGAACATATGGTAAATGAAAGGTTACCACTAAACTACTAAATAATGGTTATTTAAAGCCATTAAACCTGAAAACATTGGAATTTGTAGGAACTCTTCAAGATAAATGTTTGGACCATATTCATAACGTGAGTTAAATATGTTTTGAATGAAAAATAGTTACACTCTCCCCCCGAACAAATGCTTCATCAACTTAAATCTCTAACAATTCAAGAACTCAAGCTTCATCAGAGAAAAAGTGACGAGATGGGAGTTATGGGGCAAGAGTTGAAAATTAACGTTCAAGTCCTTTCATGCAAAGTTGTTTGAGATGATGGTGTTAGCCAATTACCAATTATAAGTGTTGTTGTTTTAATTAAAATTTGTAAGCGTACGAATCTATTGGAATATAGATTTAGTGGTATGTAAGATCGATCACATAAGAATTGCCAATTGAGACAAAATGTAATTCAGATTCAAAACAAATATTTTGTGAAAAGAATTTTAAGAAAGTATGCAAGAAATAAAATACTGAAATTAAATAAGAATATATTCAAAGTAAAGAAACATGCTAAGGTTAGGGGATGCACTCTTGGTATATCAAATAAAAATAAAATTTAACTATTTTATTACTCAAATGGATTCCTTACATAAATGAGGTTCCATTCAGAAGATATGTTACCTTAAACTCAAATAAAATTTAACTATATCAAATAAAATTAAAATTTAACTATTTTATTACTCAAATAAAATCCTTACAAAATTAATTTTATACCAAGAGTTTCGCCATTTCACTTTAGTATTAGGAGATTAGTTCTCCATAATCAAAGTAAGAAAGTAAAATGAAAGATGAAGAAGCATGATAATATTATGAAAGAAAGTAAAGATACAAAATGTTTAAAGAGATAAAAATATTACAAGCATTTAGAACTATAGCAAAAGCTTTTCCAAAATCACTCTCATTTCTCCTAAAACCCGTCTCAATCCCTCTATTTATAGATGTAATTAGGTGTGGTAATTGTCAACAATGGTGGCTAACAAGTTGCATTAAGTTGACAAATTGAGAACTAAAAGTAATTCTTGAATTATTACTTCATATCCACCGAATCTACAGACCCCATAAACATAAAAGTTATAGATAATTTCATTATATTTACATCCATATAAATTATGGACAAATTGCATAAGTAATTTGTGACTTATGGTCAAAATACCAGAGTAATGTTAGGCTAGACTGCAACAGAAAATAGATTCTATTCTATCCTAATTCTGGCCATTTTAATATCCAATTTTGCTAACCATATGAACATGAAATTTGTAGCAAATTGTATATTCTATTTACCTACCAAATTTTGTATGCATTGAATATGTATTTTCTGAAATAGGGCCTAAATACTACAGTAAGGTTGGACTGAACTGCAACAGTAAACATGTTCTTCTCTAGCCTAATTTTGGCCCTTTGGTTATCTGAATTTGCTGCTCACATAAACATGAAAGTTATATAAAATTGTGTCAAGTATTCATCTACCAAAGTACATATTATATATGTATTTTTTGAGATACGACCAAAATGTTGTAATAAGATCAAGTTGAAAAGCAAGCAGTAAATCAAGATTTTTTTAGAAATATGGTCATAAATCAAGATTGAATTGATGTATATATCTATTAGAATGCGTCTCAAGAGTAAAAAAGATAATGCTCTTTACTCATCCATCTTCAATGAATTTATTTTATCTGCTTGATTTATAGACATCATTATCAAAGAACTACAATTTAACTTTGATTCCTCCAATTGAATCCATTTTTTATTATTCTCTCCATATGTAAAAATACACAAAACTAAAGACAAATAAGGGAGATAAATGCTTAATTAAAGCAAAAAGATAAGATAAAAATATTTAATTTATGAATATAAAATTCACTCATCAATAGGTTCTGTTATTTCTGCTATTGATGGTGGTTCAAAATCTATAGTCTCTATTCCTTTAAGTGGCCTTGAGAAAGAGGTGGTTTACAAGATGTCTAAGGCTAAGAAGATATGCAATCAAAATTTCTTATACTCAGTTAAATTAGGCGCCCAAAAAAGTAATATTAAGAAGATGGCAAGAAATGCTCATAGGAGAAACAATTCTGAGGTGCCTTATAGTTAGAGTACTTCTCCCTTTATTAATGTAAGTGACATAAAAAGGACTAATGAAGTAGTTAAACTAATGGAAAGGAAGATTTTATACAGACTAATGAGGTGGTAGTTGCTCCTAAAGTTGGATGATTGCAGTGATAAATAACGGTTTGAGCCCTAAGACATAGCAAAGATTCAAGTTTTGACGACATCACATACGCTCAAAGTCCTGAAGGGATTAGTATTCTACCCTTTGAGTAGAGGAAATCTTTGATAAATTGCACTAAAAAATTTGAGGTTGTAATTACTAGTCAGAGCAACCTATTAAATAGATGAAGTGTTTTACCTTGGTTTTGTAAAGGTTTGGGCAATTTCTTGGCAATTTTTTTTTCTTATGTAGATTTTAATCTCGTCATCCCCCTATGTTGGTTTATCTAATTGGAGCCAAGTGCTTAGGTGCCTTTGCCTTGGCTTCTTTTGGTGTGCTTTATGGTATTTTTTTTCTCTTTCTAAAGTATTGTCTATCAATTAGTCTATTTGTTGGGTTAGTTGTGTATGTTAAGATTCACTACTACAAAAGTGAGAAATAGCGATGGTTTTTTAGTGGCTTTAGCCACAGTTCTAACCGTCACTAAAAAGCATTACGACGGTTGTCATAACCGTCGTGGAGAGAGTGTCATTGCGATGGTTTAAACCAACTGTGGGAATAACGTTGTTAAGACATGGTATAGCGACGATTTTAAATCGTCGTTATAATATAGAAACTGTCGTTAAAGTCTGTCTTAATGACGGTTACTAGACCGTCGCCGTGTCGAGAGTAACATCGGTTTTAGAAACTGTCGTTATGTCGTTGTATATAACGACGGTTACAGAACCGTTGTTATTGCTTATAAATTTTTATTAAAAAATTTTTAATTTACATTATTATTTAATTTTATATTATTATTCTCATATTTAATCTTTTAAAAAATATATATTTATTTCAAAATTTATAATTTACATTATAATTTAATTTTATATTATTATTCTCATATTAAATTTTTTAAAATATATACTTTTATTTGAAATTGTCTATTTTATAATGTTAAATTTTTTATAAAATATATCGATATATATTAAAATTTTAAATAAAAATAATAATGTAATGCAAATCACATTCATAAATAAATTGTGAAAATAAAATTAATAATCACTTAAAAATTAAAATTACAATTTACATTTTACTACAAAAAAAATAATATACAATATAATCAAGAACTCGGATCCTGAAGATCCTATGGCGTCTGATCTAACTGATGTCCACTGCCTTTATCACTGAGAACCTGAAAATCAATTTTATTATGTAAGTGTTTTAAAATTAAATAAATTAATAATTATTATTATTTATGAATTTTAAGATTTAAAAATTACCCTAAAATTTGCACTGTGAGCAAGTGCAATTTCAGGTGGCACTTGACCCTAAAAATTTTGGAGCAAGAACGACATAGCTGCCTTCATCTATTTCTGTCGGGCTATCATGTCAGTGTCACCTGCCTCTCGTCACTGTTGCTCGACGTCCCTCTCATGTATGGCCGCTTTCAGACGAGCTACCTCAGTATGTAATTCCTTGTATGAAGACCCAAACCCAGAGCTCAACCCAGCGGAGGCACGTCTGAAGACTTAGGTTAGACAAACACCTAACCCAAATCATTGAACACGACTCGAGTGCTCTGCAGTTCCCAAGGCTCTCGCAAGTGAATCATTTGTCGAGAGCTTTTGGGAAGAGCTATCCTCCTACTAGATCGAAGCAATTTTTTCCTATAAAATAAAAAAATAAATGTTTAATTTTTATTACAATTAACAAACAATCAAATAAAATAGTAAATTAACAAAACAATAGCAAAATTATACATACCGCATACCGCAACTACTCGAGTCTCGTCGTTGATGTATATTCCGTCAACCCTTTTATGAGTTGCTGTCCATACATCGTCACAAGTCACTGGGCCCCCAACCTCAACCTCCTGATTATTTTAACAATGAATAAAAATTTTAAACAAATTTATATTTTATTTAGAATGAAATAAGATTCTTATGAAAGTAAACTCACAAGCTCAGCTTTTCTACGTGCAAGGCTTTTGGATCCAGTTGTATGTGGCATCGTCATACGTCTTCTATTACGCCTATTTTGAGTAGCCACATCCTAAATAATTGCATAAATAGATTAATTAATCAATGTCTTTGGAAAGAAAATATATATGAAAAAATAAATATAAATAATTACCCTGATCCTCGCGTTAAGTCGGTAGTCAATGAACATAGCTCAGTGGTCACATGGGATGCCAGATAGGACGTCATTCAGCAACTCCTCCCTCGACTTTGTCCCATCGTACTTGAGCCGAAACACATTATAATGTGCGGCTCTCCACTTGAATCCAAGTGACTGTAAAATTAACTTCTTGTAGAGGCCTGTCACATTAAAATGTGTCTACAAAAAATAGTACAAATATCAGTGAAACATTAAAAATATTAAAGTATGCTTAAGAAGAATTAACAGTCCATACCTGTATCGTGTTGAGGAACACTCATGCCTTGTAATCTTCAGGAATGTTTCTCCAATCTTTATATGAGATCGAAAAGAAACGAAAGTTATCCCCAATGGTGTCGAGGAAGACACCAAGGAGACCACCTCCATCTTCAATGGGCTGGTGGGTGTTGTTACACCAGATAACCACCCTGTGCCCATGAGGTAACGCCCAAACATCATGGATAGTCATCTATCTGGGCGTCACCTGACAGGTCTCATCTATTAGAATATAAAATAAATGTGTTAGCTTAATATTTGGACGTTAATTATTATAAATATAAGAAATATTTTATATTATACCTATAACATTGACTGTCTAGCTCCTCCTACGCCTACGCTCTTGCTAAGCCATCTGACGCTCCACCTCAACGCCCGCCAATAAGTCATCGACATCTAAGTTGATAACAAAATCCTTGTCTGCTCCCTAGGCATCGTAAGAGGAGAATGTGGACGAGAGGAGCTCTGACTCTGGCACTCTAGAGTCAGGCGAGGATAGTGTGGATGGTCCAGTCTTTGAATCTAGCACCCTAGAGTCCAGAGGTACCGTGGACGAAACAACTACTGACTGGACAGTATCATCATCACTTGGTTGTCCTCCCTCACTACTAGCCGAGCGAGCAACATGCCTAACTGAGCTCGCCGCACCCGCTCTGCCTATAAATCCAGATCTACCCCTCTGCATCATCACTATGCCTGTCAGAATAAAATTAATAACATTAGTATCATAAATTGTTCATTTGAAAATAAGAAGAAAATAATAAGAACATATATCAAAATACATAACAAGCATAAACTGTTCATAAACAAAATAAAAAAATATTCAAGAAATTACAGTATCAAATTAATATCATAACAGACATAAATTCACTTCTTCTTCTGAAAATAATCTTTCTAAATTTTGAACGCGCAACGGATCACTATCATATAAAATATTATCATCGTCCTCACCCATCTCATATAAATCACGAGGCTTCAAATGTACAATCATACTCCATTTGTTGTCAACCGCATCTTCTATATAGTATACTTGATACGCTTCGGATGCTTTGATGTATGGCACGCCATTGTCATTTTCACCGGTATGAATCAACCGTGAAAAATCGACAGATGTCACCCCGAAACCATCTGTGGTAATACCCCTCGCTGTTGTTGTATTGGCCCACATACATTTGAATAAATTAATTGTAAAGTGAACATGATAATTCAATTCTACAATATCCAATAATTTTCCATAATACGGGACTCTACTGAATTGCATATTTCTATTACTACTACTTGCATAACTCCTCATCCTGAAAATACCATGAACTGCACTATTTTGGATTGTCAACCCTTGATCTCACTCTAACGTTTGAAATTTGAATCCGTTTATATTGTATGCACTGTATCAGTGTGCTCTATCCAGGGGCCCAATTGCCAGAAATTTTAGCTCAGTTGACAATATCCCACTACTATCATTTACCATATGGGAAAGAAAAATAGAGCCATGAGTTGTGCTTATGATAAACTGCAAATACAAATTGACTAGATAAATTATATACTTACACGACGAGTGAACTAGGAAACAAACTCCCTATGAACTTTTTTATCTATCATATAAGACGATCAGGTTCTACTTCGTAAGCTATGCCTTACCCAATCTCTAAATTCCCTATACAAAAAAAATGATAGGTAAATTTAATGCTTCATATTCATTAGATAAATATTAATGCAACAGTAAGTGTTGGTGTACTCACTGAAGGTAAGGATCGACTTCCTGACAGTTTATTAAGACATGACGATGGGCTTGTAATTTTTCTCACGGAGAAAGTATGAAATATTCAAACCCACCAATTGGTCTTCCTACTTATGGAAACAACGTACCCCCAGACGTTCCCACATCAAGTCGATCATCGACCCAAATAGGACGATTGAACACCGTCTCTACACCCTCCAAATACCTTGAACAAAATATTAAAACTTCTTCATCAACACATGACTCGGCTATTGAGCCCTCTAGCCTTGTTTTATTTCGAACGAATGACTTAAGTTTACTCAAGTATTTGTACAACATACATTCAACGAATGAAAAATTGATAATAAAAAAAACTGAATTTTTTGTTTTGCACCTTTTAATAGGATACATTCAACGATATTAAACTGATCCGCCTAACTTGGCTTCTTGGACCAAGTGAACTGTTAAGTGTATCATTACTGTGAAGAAGAAAGGAGGAAATAGCATCTCCATATGACACAGCATCAGAACAATACGATTTTGAAGTTGGTCAAGTTCGCTGACATTTAAAACTCTGGAACAAACATGTTGAAAGAACGAACAGAACTCGACCAGAACTGCAGACATTTGCTTAGGAAGTGCCTTCCTTATGGAAAAGGGTAGTAGTTGTTCCATAAGAATATGACAATCATGACTTTTCAACCCATCAATCTTACGTTGTCTTAAATCAATGCATCTAGAAATATTATTAGAATATCTGTCAGGCACAGAGATGTTTTTTAATTTTTTGAGAAAGATATCTTTACCTGCATTTGTCAACATGAACAAGGCAGGCCGATACTTACCATTCTCATCTGGCCAAAGCTTTGACCTCACACCTAACTCCTGTAAATCTCTTCGTGCATTGATGTGGTCTTTTAACAAAGTATACAGAATGTTGTCGCAGACATTTTTTTTATATGCATCAAATCAAGATTATGACGCAACAAATTGTTCACCCAATATGGAAGTTCAAAAAATATGTTTTTTTACGCCATTGTTGAATCCCAACTTCAACCCCTCCATGACCTCGGGACCTTTGTTCTCGACCATCATGTTATCCGTTCTTTCCGAATACAACATTAATATCATTATTTTTTCTGAAAATATATACACCATTCAATTGCAGTGGAGGATTTCTTCTCTCATCTGTTCCATCAAACTTGTTACGGGCCATTCGAAATTTATGACCCGGGTTTAGAAAACGACAATGTCCCATAAAACGCCACTTCCAACTATGAGGAAGGCGCACAGGAATTGAATCAAAATTACAGTGTGGACAGGCTAATCCAGTATGAATATTCTGACATGATAAATATCCAAGGCTAGGAAAATCACTAATTATCCACATGAGAGTAGCATACATGTTGAACATGTCACTGTTGAATAAATTGTAAGTCTGCACATCATCGAACCATAGCTCATTCAACTCTTCAATCAACGGTTGCAGAAATACATCTATATCATTTCCCGGTGCCTTTTTACCAGGAATTATCATTGACAGCATAAAAGAACTCTGCTTCATACACATCCAAGGAAGAAGATTGTAAGGAATCAGTACGACTAGCCATATGCTATAACTTGTACTTAAATTTCTAAATGGATTGAAACAATCGGTAGCAAGGCCCAAACGCACATTCCTAGGATCGGGTGCAAATTAAGGATTCAAGATGTCAAATCCCTTCCATGCCTCGGAGTCCCTCGGATGGCTCATCATACCGTCACTATTTTTGTCTGTGGAATGCCATCTCATATATTCGACAGTCTTAGAAGACATGAACAATCTTTATAACTGGAGTTTTAATGAAAAGTATCTCAGGACTTTATTAGCCACCTTCTTTCGCTTCTCCCCTTTTCTCCTCGGTTTCCACCTTGATACACTGCACTTATTACAAGCATCTTTATTTTCATTTTCTCCCCAAAATAACATACAATCATTCTTATAGACATGTATTTTTTTGTAGTTCAACCCCAACTTATTAATGATTTTTTTAGCCTCGTAAAATGAAGTTAAAATCTTTGCATCCGGAAAGATGTCAACCAGTAGCTACAATATCATTGACATAGCCTTGTCGGATATCCCGCACAAACACTTGATGTGGTACAAATTCACCAAAAATGAAAATTTGGAGTATTTCTCACACCCTTCGTATAATGGTTGTTGCCCATCCTTCAGTAATTCAAAAAAATCTTTTGTGCCTTCATTCATCATTTCACCTGACGGTGGAACCGGCATGTCCACAAAATCAACACTTTCATGTTCATGATGAATTCCAAATACTTCACGGACCATGTCCTGCATAGGGTTATTTCGAACGATGGGACGTTTTGCAACATCATGTGGTATTATTTGATGTCCTGTAGCAAGATCTTCTGTTACCCTTTCTCCCTACATACTCCAGAAATCATAGCCTTGTGAAAAAGGCTTGACGATTAAGTATTGACGCACAACCTCCGTAACTTGCTATTTTTTAAATCTGCACTTTGGGTATGGACATATTATTTTACCTTCCACACTCGAGTTAGCATTTGCAAAATCTAAAAAATCTTGTAGACCTTCCAAATACTCTTGGGTGTGTCGAGGTTTATGGATCCAAATCTTTTCCATGTCTGAAACTATTATGAAATTAAAAAAATTAAATAATAATTCACTGAATAATACATTCTTAATGCATTACTTCATAATCTAGCCCCTTTTCGAGGATTAAATAATATACAACAAAGAAATATTTCATGAATTTTAATTCTATTTAACAATTTAACACTCCTATCTAATTTGTACACTTAAAGTTAACTAATTATGTTTAAGTTAAAATAAGTAATAAAATTTAACTATAAAAAATAATCATTTAATGCGACAATTTATCATTATTGATAATTTTATTTTATCCTACAAAATTTCTTACTCGTTTGTCATATACATCATGTAAAAAATATATTTTATTTTCTCATATAATATCATTGCATAATGTCCATTGATTTGATTCATCTATTAATAATTTAAGTTTAATATTTAATTATATTTTATTATATACTTACTAAAATTATTATATCTAAATTATTAATAAGACTGTAATAAATCAATAAATTTATATTATTATGATTTTTTTTTTTTGCTTCATTTTATTTTTTACTTCTTAATTAATTTAAAAATTATAAAAATAATATGTTTACTTTATTAATTATATTATATTGTTTCTAAATAATAAACATGTATAAATTTCACTTCCAATTCTTGTCCTTAACCAAGATTTCGATTTCTCTATTAATAATTTAATTCAAATATTTAATTATGTTTAATTATATAATAACAAAATTTATTATATATAAATTATTTATCATACTGTTATAAACCAATAAATTTATATTATTATGATTCTATTTTTAATAACAATTGTTAAATTTTTTTTATGTAACTTGACTTTATTTTTTATTTCCTAACTAATATTATCTTTTTAAATTTATAGTTATAGAAATAATATATTTATTTCTTAATTAAGTTATTATTTATTAATAATAAATAAATATAAATTTTACTTTAAATAATTATCATTAAACAATTTTTTATTAATAATTTATGTATAATATTTAATTATATTTATTAATATGATAACTTTTTTTATTATTACAAATTAAATTTTAATACTATTATTACTATATTCTTATTTTTTAATAATAATTACAAAATTGACGACTTGTGTTTATTCTTTTTACTTCTTAATTAATTTAAATTGTTTTATCTTATAATTATTAACATAAAATTCTAACTTCATAATTATGACATTCTTCTTAAATAATAACTAATAATTATTTTTTTATTATAATTAACAAATGTAAATATTAAATAATTTTTACTGGTAATTTGATTAAATTAAAAATATATATTTAACCTACATAACATAATACAACATTTACTGCAAACATAACATACAATTTTTAATAAACTATTTTTTAAAATTATAATTTAAATCAAACATACAAATATATCAAAAAAAATTCACAACATTAAAAGTGATTAAAATACATGCCTTATGTGAAAATAAACAACTGTGAATCACAAGTGTTTGTATATAAGCGAAATATCTACATAAAAAGTTAAAAAACAAATATCTTAATAAAATTAATCAAACTTACAATTTAAATCAAAAATTAATTCATAATAATACAAGTATTTAAAAACTTACCTCAAATAAGAGTAAATAAATTCAAACTACCAATATAAAAAAACTCACAAGTGTTTGACGCAAGAATAAACTCACAAGTATTTGTCGTAAGAAGAAGAGAAAAGTTTGAATTGCATATTTTAAATGAAGGAGAAAAGGCGGATTTATAGGGAAAATCGTGGTTTAATGACGATTTCACAAATCTGTCATTAAAGTCTATTTTAACGACGGTTACAAAAAAAACTGTTGCCAAAACATTATTTAACGACGGTTTCAGACTAATCGTTGTCCAAATGACGCGTGGCATAACGACGGTTAGGGTTAAACCGTCATTAAACTGGCACTAAATCCCCATAAACGGTCTATTTACCGTGGGATGTTACATTGGTTTGTACGAACCGTGGTAAAATAACGATGGTTACACGGAACTGTCGTGACTTGAAACGGAAGATAGACCGTTAATGGATATTAGTGCCGGTTTAACGATGGTTTATCCCTAATCGTCGTTCAACCGGGACATAATTCCCATAAACAGTCAATTTATCGTAAAAATTTATGACGGTTTTCGTAAACCGTCGTAAAAGAACAACGGTTATGTCAAACCGTCGTAATTTTACGACGGTTCAACTTTAACCTTCATTGTATAACGATGGTCTATTTAAAAATCATTGTTATATATCTTAATTAGAGGACGGTTAACTGAATCGTCGTTAAAACATGCTTTAACGATGTCACGCCCCTAATTTTAGGGCACGTGAAACACGTATATCATGAACATATATTTTCCATAAACATAAATATCTCAATCCTTTATCAAGGAAACAAATACACATAGGTTTTCCCATACAGATACCATAGACAAATCAAGTACATATACATCAGAGTACAGTAGAAGCAAGGATCCTACCTGTGACGTTTAGAGCAACTCTAGAGTACAAATATATTACAATATAAAACATTGAGAGCCTAGAAACAATGTAGGCTCACAACTGGAGTACGACCCCTAGTCGATCACATGGCTGTTGGACCAAACTCTATGTCTTTATCTGAAAAATAAATCCACATCGTGTAGTGAGTTTTACAACTCAGTGAGCAGATAATACCTCCTAAGACCTCTCAGGTCAACATATGGATGTACTCGTCTAATAAAAATTAAGTATTCATAAATTACATTTCAGAAGTACATCCACATGGGACCCGCATTTTCAAATATTCTCTATTCAAAAATCATAGTCAGGTCTCTCAAACCATAAGCGGTACTGTATAAACAATACTCATGTCAAGTTCATATTCGTATTCAATACTGTAAAATCATTAATCAAAATATGTTATGCCTCAAAACATGTCTCATAAAATATTCGAAGGATTCCATATCAGAACCACCACATCAAAGTCTAATCCCCTTCCGTACTTTGCTGGTATAGGATTTGTCTAAACTCAACCTCTTGCTAAGGTTTGCCCTACTACCATTCAAGAGGACACGCGAAGGGACTCTATGTGGGTCTTTTCCCAAGCACACAGTAAGGAAAGGCAAATAACATCTCATATAAATAGCATCTCGCTCATATATAGGAGGCATTCCGCTCTCCTTCACATATAATCTCCCGTGTGTTGGCCCTCACACGAGGCTAGCACCACCTCCCCTGCTAGCTGAGGCAATTAAGGTGCGCACCAGGGCTAACATCACCTGCTGTTAGCAGACAGTGTTTTCAATAGGATTCCTCCATGAAACCATAATTTCATATGCACATATACCATATAATCCAGTATAAAATTCTCAATATGATACAGACTTTTAGTCTCAGAATATTCATCTATCAAAACTTCTCATTCAGGGGAATCATGTATACATGCCCATATCTGAGGCAAACATATCACTGTATAAATCAATGTCACATGTATAACATATTTACTTTGCCATGTAATGCGAAATACATTTAAAAATCATATGTTCAATATGTTTCAACATTCATTTCAAAAACTATACTCTTCTTGAACTAAATATCATATCTCAACCATTTTAGATATTTCAAACCATTTCATAAACATATGAAAATATAAATAATATGTAATCATGATCATTTATCAATGTAAAGTTTAAGAAGAGTAAAAACAAGCCATAAGAAGAATTATCTACTCACAAGTAAGAACTCCAGATTGGACAGCCCTAAAATCCTCGTTTCTGGTCTAAATTCGGTAAAACAAACCCCAAAATCGAGTCCGGAAAGTCCAAAAACCTTGAAAATGACTCTGGGAATTTAGTCACTATTCACCGTCGAAAATACTATTCACTCACGCGAAAATTACTATTCACCACCATTATTCATCGTCAGAAAATACTATTTACCGTCACAAAAATTTTACCGAATCAACAAAACAATTTCATATCCTAATGTTTATTTAGTTTCTGAATCCATTTACGGAGTCAGATTTCTAATTAGAAGTTTCTAAGTAAAGTTTTTCAAAACTTATCTTTTACCGAGATTTTTTACTTCAGATCTACGGCGATTCAACGGTTGATTTGAAAAACTGATTGGTCAAAACTGAAATACTCTTCGTCCTGAATCCAATAACACTTTCAGTTTTGATATCAGAAGCCCTTAAGCACTTCAAATCGAAAGATAAAATTTGAGGTTACTATTCACTCATTATGCATGCACTATTCCTCTCCATTTTTTTTTTCGATTTGCAGCACACCGCCCCCTTCGGTTTCTCCTTTATTTTATTTCTTCATTCTTTTTTTTAAATATAATAATAATTATTAAATAATTAATAATAAGATTTTCTTTTATAAAAATTCATATAAATTCCATTTTTTACCATAAAATATCCCAAAAATTTCTAAAAATTTCCATTCTCATAAATCTTTAGTTAAACTCTTAAATCATGATTTTTCTTGATAAAAATCATAATAAAACAAATTTCAAAACAAATATCTTTATTCATATTAAAAGAAAGAATATTTCTAAAAATACCATAAAAATTCAATAGAGGCCGGTATAATTATTTTAAGCAACACAATACTTCTTTTACTTAAAAGTCCACTTACTTTTAATAAATCATAATCATTTCTACACAAATAAAAATATATTTGCTTATAGCAAAATACTATTATTTAAAAATAAAAAGTACACACTAAAATATAAATTCTCATATTTTCTTTCCTAATTCTTTAATCCATATAATAAATAAACTTATTTTCACCGATTCTTATCTCTATTTTCAAAGTTCTCTCTTTTATTTTAAATTTTCTTTAATTAAAATTTTCGTTAAATTTTACGGTTATTACAAACGACAGTTGTTTTGACCATCGTTAAACGACCGTAGCAATGGCCCGCTTTTCTAGTAGTGATTACATAGTCTTTCTCCGACGGTTATTACTCCGCCTTTATTTTCTTGAAATAAAATTACCTATCTTTAGTCAAAAAAAAATTCAATCTTTAGTTCTTCTTTCATGAGTTTACATTTATTTATATTTTTATCCCCTCTATTTTTAAATTACTCAAATAGGGCTGCCAATTTGTTCAAAAAATTCTTATGGACTCTATATATTAAACTTGGTGCAATAAAATTCTTAAACAATATAATTTGAATAAACTGAATCAAATAATTAATGGATCAACTATTTTTTTTAATAAATTACAATTTATAGCCTTGTGATTTCACTTGAAAAAAAAATTTGTTTCTTGTTTATTTAAAGTGTAAATTTAATCAAATAATTAATAGACCAATACTATTTTTCTTAATAAATTACAATTTACAGCCATGTGATTTCGCTTGAAAACAATTTGTTCCTTATCATTTAAAGTGTGTACATTCAACTTCCGGATGCATTCCATTACCACTTAAACAGCAAGTAGTATTTTTCTATTTTGATTTTAAAAAAAATACCGTGAAGATTTAAAAGATTAATAATTTCAACATCGAAAATATACTTAACTTATATCTTAAATAATATCATAGCTTTTAAATGCCATTACTAGGATTAAGTTAAAATTTAAAAATTAAAGATATGTTTGATTTACTTATTTTCTATTTTTATTTTTATTGAAATAGGAAATATTTAAAAGATGTGTTTGGTATTTTTTAAAAATAATCAGTAACACTTTTGTAATTGTAAAAGAGAGTTAGTCATAGTTATTAAATAAAATAAAAATAATATCGTAAGTATAAAAGATCAGACTCAAAAATCAAGTAACATTTATAACTATCTATACCAATTTGATTTGAAAAAAAAATTAACTTTAAAAAATAAAACTATTTCTTAAATAATAAAAAGTTTAAAATGAAAAATTTTAAAAAGCAAAAATATAGAAATGAAAATTGAAAATATTAAGCTTCCAACTATTTCTAATAAAAAAACATACAAAACCCGTAGCAACTTAATCCCAGTAAGTTTTAAAACATTATAAAAATATTCGAAATACAAGTGAGACAAATTTTTAAGAATGAAAAAGTTTATTATTTTAATATTTATATATTATTTTTCTTAAAATTTGGATGTAAAATATCACAATGTGATTAATTGATAATAGAGAAAATAATATAGATATTTTTTTATTCTTAGAAATATTGTGTTGAAATTTCTCACACTTAAAAGTGTGTTTAATAAGATAAGTAAATTAACTTATAAATTTATTTGATTAAATTAGAGATATTTGATAAAAAAAATTTATTTAAAATTTAAATTAATTAAAAATTTATAAATTATTCAACTAATTTATAAATTTTAAATTAATTTATAAATTAATTTTATCAAACAGAATCTTACAGTATAACAGTGCTACTTGAATGGCATGTTTTAAATATAATTTACCAAATTTGTTTAGTTATAGTTAGAAAATTATCTTAAGTCAATTTGTTCACACACATAAATTACATTTAAAATTTTGTGAAAATAGATCTAACTATTCATCATGTGCTGGTCAACAAGTAAACCCTAGGAATTAATTTATAGTCTAATTAACAGTCTAACTTCTAAAAAATTCATATCGTTAACATTCTCTTTTATTTAATATATGAATGAATTTGGTGTATCCAATCTAAGTTAAATTATATATACAACAATAATAATAAAAAATTATATTAAATAAAGTCAATTATATAAATCAAAAAATAATATAATAATTTATTTGCCGAACCATATATATCCAACACAAATGTTTATTAAATTGATACTTGCAACCCAACTCAAGCAGCACTTGAATTAAAAACCAACCAGCCGACAAAAGCAAGTTGGGTTGTTGAGAATACCGTAGAATCTGATGACAGAAAAAGAGTTGGTGTAGGAAACTGAAATTATTTATAACCAAAATGATAAATCCTAGGTAGCCTGCCACAATTTGAAGGGAGTAAGGTCAGAGATACCCCGACTGTAGTGGGGTTTGGTGTTACTTTATCATATATTTAAAAGTTTATATATAAAAAATTTGATTATAAGATATATTAAAAAAATTATTATTTTTTATATTATTTAAGTTATATGCAACACGCGAGTTTTTAAATTTTTATATTTATTATATTAAATTTATTAAAAATAATTTTTAAATACTTAAAAAATTAAAATCTCTATGAACCAAAACATTAACTAATAGTGTAAACTTTTGTGTCTTAACCTATCTTCTATATATATATATATATATATATATATATATATATATATATATATATATATATATATATATATAATTAATATTCTTACGAGAAAAGAGAGAAGACAATAAACCGCATGATAGGTCTAGGATGGAGATTTTAGGAATGTTAATTGTGTATTTATTTATTTTTCTTACAATTTATTTAGATTTAATTGACCCAGCAAGATTGGATTGGATCTTTACCCTCTCCCCATCCCTTTTTCACTCTCAATTAATGAAAACATTGTTATTTACAATATTTAAGTTTTGATGTATAATGAGGATCTTTATTTAGGGTTTTGTTATGGTTAGAAAAGGTTTAGAAGATATGAAATTTTAAAGGTTGAGAAAAATCTTAAGAAAAAAAAATGAAAATATGCAAAAATAAAAAAAATATTTTAATAAAAAATTTATAAAACTATTTGTTAAAAAATAATATTTAATTTATTGTGATTTATTTAAAACCTTATGAAAGTATTAAATTATTAGAATAAATATTGAAAGAGCAAAATTTGAAATATTATTTTCCTCGTTATTATGCATAAAATATATTATTATCCTAATCCTGCATTACACATAACAAATTTTAACATTTTCAATAATTTTGCAAAAATAACAATTTCACATTTTGAATTTTGTAAAATTCATTCTAAATATTTAATTTACCTATTCATATTATATCTCCTAAAATTTTTGCTAACAATAACTAAGCTATAATCATTTTTAACCAATTTCTAATAATATTTTTTATGAAAATAATTATCATAATCCTACCTATCCATCACAAATTTCAACATTTTCAATAAATTCACAAAAATAATAATGTCACATTTTGAATATTGAAAATTTTATTCTAAATATGTAATTTAATTATTCATATCATATTTCCTAAAATTTTTCTAACCATAACTAGGCCATAATCATATTTTTAACTAATTAATAATATCACATTTTTGTGAAAATAATTAAACACATCTCAAATTTCAACCATTTCCAATAATTTCACAAAAACTAGCATAATTTTGAAAATATTTTTTAAAGATTATCTACAAAAAATTATTATTTAAAAAAATATTTTTGTACAAAAGCTTATATAGAAAAGGTTGACGATGGATCTCAAGCGCACCAAACTTAATTCAATGTTAATGGCATTAAAGTGCCATGTGCATTAGCTACATTTTACTTAATTAATTATTTGCTCTCTAGACTTTTTGAGAGCGTGGGGTTATAGTCTTCCATTGCAGAATTTGATTCAACCAACTGCAGCTAAAAAGTTTATAAAAACATGGAAATAAACATGGCTTTTTTAGTCCAAGTGATTTTTTCTATTATTGTGACAACCCTTTCCTAAAGGAATTTATTGGCTCTTAACTTTTTAGGTAGATTTTTATTTACATTTTAGTACACTCATTTTTATGTCAAAGTATTAGATATTGATGTCGTGAACTTGACAGTATATATTATGTTGAAAAAAAATTTCAAACAAGCCACTGAATCCCTAACTAGTATTGTTGGAATATCTTATCTTTGTTATCATCTTGTTTATATATATAAAAAAACAAAATGATATTTGAATTAGTTTGTACATATATAAACTAATTCATATATTCATTTTAATTAGACACTTTATTTAGATTAAAATTAAAAATCCTCAAAATTTTTTTTCAAAATATTAAAAAATTAATAAAATTTAAATTGAAATATGGGATAGAAAAAAAAAACCTCACTTTACATACACCTTCAATCAGTTGGATAGTTTAAGTGAAAATTACCCGTTAGGTCCAATTTCATATTTGAAAGGGCTTTGCTTCCAACTTGATGAGCCGACTATCATTTTGGACTGTTATTTTGGACTTTAGTTTGAAGCCAAGTCTCAAATCATTTCTTTATTATTTCTCCTTTCGGCTATTAGTCCAACCTCCCTCTTCTCTGACAAAGTGATGACCGCAAAACCTAAAAGAAATTCCAGTGTTACTTTATAGGCAGTTGGATAAGAATTTCTAGAATTGAAAACGTTTGATTTGAAATAAAGTCACTTTTTCAAATTCAACAAAAAAAAAAAAAAGAATCCCTTCGTGTTGAAATTCAGTACTTGTTTCACATGTACCAGCAAACAAAGTCAAACAAATAAAGTTTATTTTACCATTGCCGAATGAACAATTGTTTTTTTTTTTTTGTAATAAAATGAACAATTATTCATAGTATAATAACATGTTAAACACATATATTAGTCAGATTGTGGCAGCAATTATCTTGTCAAAATTTAGATGGTGGTTAAATTACGGTCAAATGTTTAAATTATTATGTTTAAATAAAAAAATTACGCCTTGATTATTAATTATAATTTTTGATTTAATAGTAAATAATTAATTCAATAATTAATATCAAAATCGAAGTTATTTCTTAACGAAAGCAATTATTGAGGGAGAGATTATTAAACATATCGTAGCAGTAATTGTTCTATGGCAGAAACTCAAATAGTGGTTAAATTATAATCAATATATAATGTTTGAACTGTTATAATTAAGTATAAATAATTATAACTTAATTATTAATTATAATTTTTAATTTAATGATAAATGTTTAATTTAATAACACATTTATTACATAATAAAAAAATAATTTTAATTTAAATAATTTGTCTTTAAAATAAATATGGATGTATATGTCTCATTTCATATTTATATAAATTCTCCACGAATAAATTTGATAGCTCATATAGCATTATTAGCCTTAATTTTTATAATTAAAATAAATTTAATGTCTTAAGTTCAATACTCCATCCTTATCTCTTACTCTTTTTCTTATTCCCTTTCCTCAAATCATGGATCTTCTCCTGAAACTCTGTGTCTGTGTGTGAAGAATAATGATGTCATAAATTTGTATTTACTATAAATTTTAATTATCACATAATAATGACTAAATGTAAAATAATAATTTATGTATGGCATTAAATGCTTCATGTGAAATTGATTAAAAAATTTCTGGATAAATAATATGCTATTTAATAAATTTATTTTATGGTATATTAATTAAAAATTAAAAATAATTTTTTTGGGTTTTTGAAATCAAATCACTTTTTGCATTAAAATTTTTAATATATTATTTATAATTATGAAATCAATATTTTAATAAAAAATTAAAAATAATTAAGCATAATATATATTTGTAAAATGAATTAAAATTTTTATGCAAATAAAGTACAACTAATTAATGATTTATTTATTTAATAAAAAAGTAAAAGTTGCAAAATTAAGGAAAAAATAAAGCAGTCTTCATATTTACAAAGAATTGGATATTTGAAATCATTCTATAATGCTTATATTGTAATTATTTATTAATGTAAATAAAATATTATTTCAGCTAATTGGAGAAACGAAATCTCAACATCACAAGCAACAATTGAAATCCTTGAGTTCCGGGCGTGATTGCCGTTAGGTGAGTACTTTGAAGAGATCAGAAAAATGGTTACTTTTTCGTTGGAGATTATAAAAATTTTAGCAATTGGGTCCTACCGTTGAAGATCAATGCATGTTATTGAAAAACAAATGAAAAGAGACAAAGCCTTTTCACAACAAGTACCAATTGTTCTTAGATTTCTTTTGCCTTCTGAAAGCGAAATGCTACGTAGTTTAGTGTTTTCTGTTTTAGACTTTTAGGAAGTTTTGTCAAACCCTTGTCTTGTTTTCAAACTTTGCCTTCTTTATTGACCAAACGTACCCTACTCTATCAACTACCCATAAAACTATCTGTTTGTCTCACAGCCACCATTCCCATTTGAGCCTTTATGGTAGTTTGTGAGGATCACCCAGCAGATAAAAATTGGTTTGTTTTATCAACCTTGAATGCCCACTAGGTGTTTGCTCTAGTGCCTCACAGAACTAAAAGCCAAAGCCAAAGCCAAAGCCAAAGCCAAATATTGGTGACTTGAGGCACCAGATGGGCAACAGCTTGGGAGGAAAGAAGACCACAAAGGTCATGAAAATTGATGGAGAAACCTTCAAGCTGAAGACACCGGTGAAAGCGGGGGATGTTCTTAAGGACTACCCAGGTCTTGTTTTGCTAGAATCGGAGGCGGTTAAGCACTATGGCATAAGAGCAAAGCCTTTGGAAGTACACAAAGAGTTGGAACCAAAGAGGCTTTACTTCCTTGTGGAGCTTCCTAAAGAGACAGTTCCAAGAAGGGTTCGTTCTGGAATAAATATGAGTGCTAAAGATCGGCTTGAGAGCTTAATGCTGTCTAGGAGGTCAGTTTCTGACCTTTCCATCATGAAGCAGAGTAATATGAATGCAGAGCAGAACGAGGAAGGGTTGCAGAATGGTGGGAAGAGGTTGAAAATGAGACTTCCAAAGGCAGAGGTCGAGAGGCTGATGAAAGACAGCAAAAATGAAGCTGAGGCTGCAGAGAGGATCATGGGTTTATGCATGGCCACTAACAGTAGAGACAGTGAGCCTGGAATGGAGGAAAATGGAGAGAAGAGGGTGATGCTGGACCAGCAAATGCATTGGAAGGGGGGCAGAAGCAAAGTCAGAGAGAGTATTCAGGCACGTGAGGTATGTTTCGAAAGAAGCAGATAATGCTTCATTGAATCTTCTTGTTTGTTTTATAGTAATTTGTACGAACAGTTTTGGCAACCAGGGGAACATTTAGCTAAGGCGGTGCCTAAATGTGAGTGTTTGAGGAATCCTAGGCCGAAGATCAACTTTATGATTATAGCTTTTAGCAGACATGAGTTTTAGATTGATGAAATTTGTCATCTTTTTGCTTTACACGAAATCCTTCCATAGATTTCAGCCTCATGCTAATCCCCAAAGTCCAAGACAAAATACAGATTCACCAATTTAGATCCTTTTTATAGTAAATTTTAAGGAAAAAAATGAGAAAAAATGAGAAAATTAATATTTAATAAATAAATGAAATTTAATAATTCAGTGTAGATCCCGAACTATCATTCTCTCCAAATTTATATGTAAAGTTCTTTAATAACTTCAGAGATCTCAATCCTAGATTCAGTGTCATTTTTTTTTTGATTGAAATTTTTTGAAGTTCTTAAATAATTTTACAGATAAATATAGAGAGAAAAATACAATTTATAAAACCAATATATGAATCAACAAATTTCATTTATTTAATAATTATTAATTTTATCAAACTGTATTCTTCTCTCTCATAAATTTGCCATGTAAAGTTGTTTAAGAAATTACATTTTCCACTTCCTTTGCTATCTTACTTTTGAAAAGTTTCCTCAATTGAAGACAAAGCTTTGTTCTTTCTAATCGCATACTTTCATTATAATATCAATGAGGTTTCCACTTTCTAGAGAAGTGATTATTGAATTTTGTCTCAACTAAATTATTAATTATAATTAAGAGAAATGATTTGTAATTAAGACAACTTAATTTATTACAAAATTTTGTTTTTTCTAGTTTTTTGTTGTTATTTTATTGATAACATGGCAATATGAAACGAACTATTTGATTATTTAGAATATAATTTTTTTGAGATATTTAAGAACGAAGTATACCTAAAAAGATATAAAATTAAAAAGTATAAGAATTAATTTAGACATGCGACATGACTTTAACATAGTAAAATTTTTGTAGTTATATATAATTCAAAGAGTGCCAAATATGCTTAGAAGAAGAATTTGCATTGACTAAATTGTTTTTGTTTCTGATTTATAAAACTTGCAGAAAAGGGTGAGTTTCCTGCCAATCAGCAAAGCAGATAGTCAGATAGCCGTGGCTTCCTAACCAGTTACATCTAATTTTCCATGAAGCCAAACAGTCGAGAACAGGGAGTGCTAGCTAGCCAAGGGGATATCTCAACAACCAGAGGAGCTTTCTGACGCTTAGTTAAATAAGAGTAATGCTATTTACATTATATTTAGGTTTATAACTGGCTTACAATTGTAAAACTAAATGTTATTTAAATAGCATGTCTCGTTAAATAATGAGTATATATAATATTAAAGTTTCCAATATGCCTTGTGTTTCTTCGCTATTCATTGTCTCAACAAATAATTTAAACTTTTAATTTTACAATAACAGCAAACAACTTTTTCAAAAGTAATAATTATTGGGAAAAATGCTATTTTTATGTTCAAAGTTTAACTCGGTATTGAGTTTCCTTATGAAAGTATTTTTTTCTGTTCAATTTTATCTTTAATATTTTAAAAAGAGTTCAATGTTTTTTGTTTTCCTAACTCCATTAAATCTAGTAACAGAAATTGTTTATGTGGATTGTAACAACTTTTTTTTTTTTTTAAATATATATATTTTTAAAGTTTTATAAAGTCCTTATTTTTTTACTTCTAATTACTTAATTCATAATAATATTCAATTAATTTAATCGAGTATAATCAAGATTTAAGTTATACCATTAACACTGATATAATTCTGAGTTCACATATGTATCATTAATTAAAATGTCCGTACAAAAATCAAACACATAAATATTTACATCTTATTCATCCATGTTGACCAATTACGGAGATACGGGTACATATAGTTGTACCTTCATTGAAATCTTAGCTAACTCGACCACAAACACTTTATTAATTTTTGGGATATGCCTAACATAGAGTAACTCAATCCAACATGCATTAAAAGTCAAAGCCATAGAAAAATTTGCATAACTAATTTTCTGAACATGATATGGAAATATAGTAATAATTAAATTTTAGTAAGTTCAACAATAAATCATCAATATTGTTTGTCACGTCAAGTTCATCTGTATAATCTACAACAAATATCTTAGATAACATGAATGCACTTTATTTATGCACATGAAAATTATGTGGTAATGACATGTATGACATGAATAACTATTTTCAGAATATTATATAATAACTATCAACTTATTTTCATATTAAGTTACCTCGGTCGGGGTGAGTATTTTTTACTCTTTAGTACGAGTTTTTCTCGCTCCGTCTGACATGACACACTTTCTCTTCTTCTTTTTTTCATTAGCATAATCATAGCTGTTGATAGGGCGTCCTCTACTGGTGCATCACACAGACTGTCATGTGACCGTGCTCATTTTTTTTCTTTTCTTTTCACATTAATAACCAAAAATATGATTTCAATAACAAATATGTTCATTATACTCATATGCCATACTTTATCATCAAAATATAATCATTACCAAAAATTATTGGTAATCATGCCACGAATATAATTATTTTCAAATATTACTTTAGAAAATATTTTTATATCAAAATTACGCACTTAAGATGGTAAATAGTTCATACAATGGCAATGGCCAAGACATACACTAGTCATTTATTATTTTTATTTATAAGATTCTTTTTTTTCTTAAATATTATTTTCATCTATCACTAATCAGAGTATAACTCCCTCATTTTAACTCCGATTAAGGTGATCTTGGTGTCCATTTAAAGTTAAGACAATCCTCTAAAACTTTTATGTTGAAAAATTTAATGAAATTGTAAGGAATCTTAGTGTTATTACTCCTTCAAATTCAATGTTATTTCTTTCCAGGTAGATTCCGACCTCTACTTACTAATATGATCATATCTCTCTTTTATAGATTCTATATTGAGTTATTCTAGTGGATAAAAATTCGTAAGTCATATATCTATATTTTTCATGTTAAATATTTCTTTTAATTTCCTACAAATTCTTTCAAAAACTTCAAACACAAAAGTTCACCTAACATATTCTTCCCTAGTTAACTATTTTCTAACCACTGTTTACTAATCTGTCCATATCTCCTTCATACGGATTTCAATTTGATTGATTCTAGTGGTTAAATATTCGTGAGACACACACACACACACAGATATATATATATATATATATATATATAATTTTTTTTTAATTCTTTACATTTTTTTAAGAAATTTAAACACAAAAGCATACCTAACAGATTCTTCACTGGTTAACCATTTTCTAATCATTGTTTACTAATCAGACCATATCTCCTTCATCTGGACTCTAAATTAAGTGATTCCAATGGTTGAAAATCCGTGAGCCAAATATCTCAAATTTTCATGTTAACCATTTCTTTTAATTCTTAATCGATTTTTCTCAAAATTTCAAAACAGATGCTTCCCTAGTTATTGCAAAATCCAGGTTTCTTAGTCTAGCCTTTCTTAAAATTCTAGTTCATCATTTTATTAAACCATCTTCCATTTTTCTTCCAAATGTCCACCTAACTATAAAATTACTCATCTGAACATTTAATTATATTTGTTACTTAATTTAACATATTCCATCATCCACTTCAAAAGAAAAATAGAATTAAATCATGCATCATTAAGGGTGTTTCTCAATAGAAATTTTTTATGGTTTTCTTCTAGGTGTTTAAGGCCATATTCATTTTATCAATCTAATCATATCCCATCAATTTTTCACTACATTTAAATATACATAACAGCACAAAACCCTAAAATTTTGCCACCTATAGCCATACCTGTGCAGAACCTTCCACACCAACCTAAGTATTCAAATATATATCACATGCAAGATCAACATGTAACTTGATATATCAACATCCATGACCAATCATCAAAGTAGTAAATATTGTAAATTTTATCAAAGTTCTAGGATCAAAATTCCATATAAATGTTATAAATTTCAAAAAATTTCTTGAAAAAGAGATATTGTTAAACCTACCTAAAGATCTCCCTAGTTCACTTAGTGAATTCTTTTTCTTGTTTCCTCTTGAAGGAAGTGGCAAGATTCATCCATTCCCTTAACTTTTCCAGTAGCTTAAATAAGAGAATGATGGTGATTTTTGAACCCCAAGAATGAAGATAAAAGATAGATTCAAGTGAAGATTAAACTAACTTACCTTGAGTTCTTAGTCCTCTAAACTTCTCCTTCTTCTTCCTTCCTCTCTTCTCCTCTTTTTCTCTTATTTCCTCACTCTACCTTACTTTTGTTTTTCCTCTCCCTCACTTGGATGAAATTATAATATTATAAGGGTGGATTTTACCTAAATAAACTATCAACTGATTCACTTCTCATAATCATGGGTCTACCTTATCACAATTATGATGCACTTGGTTGTTTTTTGGGGGAAGACAACTCATGTTCTTGTCTTCCTCTTCCTTAATCAAGATATGCATAACAAAATGAGATTTGTATTTTGAAAATCATGATAAAATGTTCTTAAGACAAGAGACAAGGTCTCTTTAATTTAGATATTCATTTCTTTTTTCTTTTGTCTTACTCAAGTATGATAGGTTTACCCTTTTAGGTGGCAAATTTTCAGCCCTTGAGTCTCCCTTGATTGGCTGAAATTATTTGTATAGGATAATAATATTTTGTCATAATACCATATATTATTACCTAGCTGAAATTATGAATGTAGGATATAGATGTTTTGTCCTAATACCAGGTGACCTAATCTTGATTATTATTATTATTATTTCCTCACATTATTCTTATTTTTTCCTCTTGGATTTGGGCTCATTCTTGTTCATTTCCTTTGCTTTGGCTAAAATTCTACCTTTCATGGAAGGTTTGGTCACATTTTCATAATTTTTAGGCTATCGGTCCAACTTTTATATCTTAATCCAAGTCTATGTTTTATCTCTTGTTTGAGTTATCCAATTGGCTTGCTAGAAACTCATGTGAAGTGGAAAAAACTCTATATGAAGTGTCCATAGGTGAAACGTGAAAGCCCAATGTATGGGTGGAGATGTAAAACTTAATAACTCTAATTCTTGAATTAGAAAAAATTACCCTAATCCAATCTTCTTGAAATTTTAAGACCTTTACTTACTTTCTAAAAATTTATCTTTTTTACCCAAAAATTTTGCCTCTTTTCAATATGTTATTTCTAATTTTTCTTATTAGGTTTTCTCTCTTTACTTATTCCCTTAATGTTAAAAAAATTTTCTATGCAACACATAAGTTGAAGAATTTCTAAGACTTATATTTCCTTAACTAAATATTTATGTACATTTATTAATAAAAGAAAATTGAAATTAAGTATGTTACATTTTTCTCTCCCTAAAAGAAATTTTGCCCTCAAAATTTCAGAAAATTATCTAAAAAAACAATTGCAGGTATTTCTTCCTCATGACTTCTTCTAGCTCCTAAGTTGCTTCTTTCTGAGTCAAACCTTCCTATAACACCTTAGCCAGGGGAATGATTTTATTCCTTAATTGCTTCACTTCAATGTCCAATATGGATGTTAGTACTAACTGGTATGTCATGTTCTCCTTTATTTGAATTAGTTCATCTTGTATTACATGTGATGAATCTTGAAGATACTTCTGGAGTTCTGATACATAAAAAACATTATGTAGGTTGAAAAAATTAGGTGGAAGGGCAACTTGATATGTTGACGTCCTCACTTTCCTCAAAATTTGGTAGGATCCTAAAAATCGCAAACTTAGTTTTCTAATCTTGAGAGACCTATCAACTCTAGTAGTAGGAGAAACCTTCAGAAATACATTGTCTCCTTCCTTAAACTCCAAAAGTCTATGTCTCTTATCATAGTAACTCTTTTGCCAACTCTAAATTGTAAATATTTTGTTTTGTATCATCTTTATTTGCTCAGTGGTTTACATTGTTCTTTTATGGTTGCTACTCCAATGGGAGAATTCCTATTAGTAAATGATGTGTATAAATCATGCGAGATTTCGATAAAAGATAAAAAGACTCTTGTAGATTTAATAGTTTTAGATATGGTATGTTATACAAGGAATGTATTGGTTGTCATCATGTCATGACATTCTAGACTGTCACCTTAAGGTGATTAAGTTTAATTTTCCTGAAGAATCTTCCTTCTTAATACAAGGAGATTGTAGTAAGGAGTCTAGTAATTTAATCTCAGCTCTAACAGTTCATAAGCTGTTACAACAAGGATGCCAAGGGTATTTAGCAGTAGTCAAAGATGTTGATATGAAGTACACCAAAGTAGAGCAAATTCCAGTGGTTAGAGAATTTCTTGATGTGTTTCCTAATGAGTTGCCAGCAAGGTACTAAATTTCGTTTCGAGGTACCGTTTCGGTGACTCTAAAAACGGAAACATTTCGAAACGCTTCAGAAATTTCGAAGAAACGAAAGATTTTTTAATAAACGTTTCAAATAATTTCAAATAATATTTTTTTAATTTTAAAAGATTTTAACATAATATTAATGATATAAATATATAAAATTATATTAAAATTAATTTGAATTAATGTCTATAATTGAATAGTAAGTAAACATACTACTACAGTAGGGACTTCAACTCAAATCCTAATAGTATTCAACAACAATCTCTCTATTGCATCTATCTCTCCATCTTCTTCTTAACTCTTTTGTGATATTTATATTTAAGTCTCTTTCTCTGTCGACTATAATTCTATCTCTATCTTTAGGTATATTTCTCTCTCTTTGTCTTTCAATATCTCTTTGTATCATTTTTGTAATTTCCTCTTTAAAATAAAGATAATGAAGAAAAATAATGTCATAAGAATAAAGGGGGAGAGTATGAAGTTAATAAAAGTGTTGTGACTTGTGAGAGAAAATAACTTAGTGTTAGATATGATATAATGCTATTTTCATCTACTTTTATATTGTCAATTTTTTTATTTTTCAAATTAGTTTAGTACTTTTTCATCGAAACAAGAGTATTTCCATCGAAATAATTTGAAACAAGAGTATTTCCATCGAAATAACTCGAAACAAGAGTATTTCCATCGAAATAACTCGAAACAAGAGTATTTATATTGAAACAACTCGAAATAAGAGTATTTTTACCAAAATTTCCATTGAAACAAGAGTATTTCCATCGAAATAATTCGAAACAAAAGTATTTCCATCGAAATAACTCGAAACAAGAGTATTTCTATCGAAATAACTTGAAACAAGAGTATGTCTATTGAAACAACTCGAAATAAGAGTATTTTCACCAAAATTTCCATTGAAACAAGAGTATTTCTACCGAAACATTTCAAAACATAACAATTTTAATTGAAATAGCATAATTCCTTAACAAATACTTCGTTTTGTTTCGATAACTCCGTTTCGCATCGGTGACTCAGGAAACGAAAACGTTTCGGTCGTTTCGATGGAAAAGAAAGGAAATTTTGTTCCTTGGTTGCCAGGGTTACCTCTAGAACGAGAAATTGAGTTCAGTATTGATTTACTTCCTGAAACTCAATCAGTGTCTATACCCCCATATAGAATGGCACTGACTGAGTTCAAAGAGTTAAAAACTTAGTTACAAGACTTGTTAGACAAGGGATTTATACGCTATAGTACTTTTCCTTGAGGTGCTCTGGTCCTATTTGTGAAAAAGAAAGATGGATCGTTACGGTTGTGTATTAATTATAGACAGTTGAATAAGTTGACAGTACGTAATAAGTATCTATTACCTCGTATAGATGATCTATTTGACCAGCTACAAGGTGCCTAGTATTTTTTTAAAATTGATTTGAGATCTGAGTATCATCAATTAAGGATAAATAAGGAAGATGTTCAGAAAATTGCTTTTAAGATTCGATATGAGCACTATGAGTTCTTAGTAATGCCATTTGGTCTAACAAATGCTCCAGCTGCATTCATAGATTTGATGAATAGAGTATTTAAACCTTTCCTGGTTCAATTCATCATTGTATTCATAGATGATATCTTGGTATATTCAAAGAGTTCAGCGGAGTATGAGCGGCATTTAAGAATAGCATTACAAACCTTAAAAAAAACCAGCTGTATGCCAAGTTTTCAAAATGTGAATTTTGGCTTAGTAGTGTTACCTTTCTAGGGCATGTGGTTACTAAGGATGATATTCAAGTTGATCCTAAAAAGACAGAAGCGGTGCAGCAATGGTCATACCCTACAACAGTTACAGAGATTCGTAGTTTTCTTGATTTAACAGGCTATTACCGTAGATTCATTAAATATTTTTCAAAAATAGCTGCTCCTTTGACGAGGTTGACAAGAAAGGGAATAAAGTTTGACTGGTAAGATGAATGTGAAAGAAGTTTTCAGAAACTCAAAGAATGTTTGACTACGGCACTAGTATTGGCTATTCTTTCAGGTATCGGAGGATACACGGTATACTATTATGCATCGAGAATTGGATTAGGATGTATGTTGATGCAAAATAGTCGAGTCATTTCATATGCATCTAGACAGCTTAAACCATATGAACAAAACTATCCGACTCATGACCTGGAAATGGCAGCAGTCGTGTTTGCTTTCAAAATTTGGAGGAATTATCTGTATGGCGAGACATGTGAAATTTATACATATCAAAAAAGTCTCAAATATATTTTTCAAAAAAAGATCTTAATTTAAAAAAAAGATGATGGATGGAATTACTTAAAGATTATGACTACACGACACTATATCATCCAGGTAAGGCCAACGTTGTGGCTGATGCATTAAGTAGGTAGTCTATGAGTAGTTTGGCTCATATCACAATGGTAAGAAGGTCGTTAGTTAAAGAGATGCATAAGCTAGAAAGTGATGAGGTAATAGTGGAAATAAAGGAGCTTAGAATATTATTAGCCCATATGCAATTTCAATCATCTTTGATCGAGCAGGTGAAAAAGGCACAGAAAGAGGATGCCTATTTGTGCAAGAAAATTAAAGAGGTGAAGAATGGTGGTGAAGTTGATTTTACTGTAGACTCTGAAGAAATTATGAGATTGGGTAAGCGGTTATGTGTACCTGATAAAGAAAAAATTAAGAAAGAAATTTTAGAGGAAGCCTATAGATCTATGTATACCATTTATCCTGAAATAACTAAAATGTATAAGGATCTAAAAGAAATTTATTGGTGGGAAGGTATGAAGAAAGACATAGTGAATTACGTGTCTCGATGTTTAACCTGTCAGCAGGTGAAAGCAAAACATCAAAGGCCTGCAAGACTACATCAACAGATTGAAATACCTGAATGGAAATGGGAAAGAATAACTATAGATTTTGTTACGGGGTACCGAGAACACCAAAATGATCTGATTCAATATGGGTGATCATTGATAGGTTGACTAAGTCAGCACATTTCCTACCAGTGAAAAACCACATACAATGTAGCTCAGTATGCAAGATTATATTTGAATGAAATAGTGAGGCTTCGTAGAATGCTAATATCAATTATTTCTAATCGAGGACCACAATTCACAGCTCGTTTTTAGAGAGTTTTACAAGAAGCTTTAGGCATGAAGTTGAATCTCAGTTCTACATTCCATCCTCAAACAAATAGGCAATCTGACCGAACCATTTAAATAATGGAAGACATGCTTCGGGCTTGTGTTTTAGATTTTCAGGGTAGTTGGGAAAGATTTCTTCCTTTAGCTGAATTTGCTTATAATAATAGTTATCAAGCCAATATACAAATGACTCTTTTTGAGGCATTATATGGTAGGCGTTGCCGTTCCCTGATCGGATGGTTTGAGATGGACGAAGCAAAGGTTTTAGGGACTGATATGGTACAGGATGCACTGGTCAAGGTAAAATTAATTAAAGAAAGGTTATTAACAGCTCAGAGTAAACAGAGGGCCTAAATTGATAATAGACATCGACCATTGGAATTTACTATAGGTGAACATGTTTTTCTGAAAATATCTTCTATGAAAGGAGTAGTGAGATTTGGGAAGAAAGAGAAGTTAAACCCTCGGTATATAAGACCATTTGAAATTCTTGATAGGATTGGTCTAGTAGCTTATCGTTTGGCTTTACCCCTTGAATTGGGTAATGTCCATCCAGTTTTTGATGTGTCTATGCTACGGAAATATTTACCAAATCCTACACATGTTATACAGTGTCCACAGATTCAGTTACAGGAAAATTTAACCTATGAGGAACAACCAACAGCGATAGAGGACAGACAAGTAAATAAGTTACGGTCAAAAGAAATACCTACAGTGAAAATAATATAGAAAAATCACTCTTCTGAGGAAGCTACTTAGGAAAGAGAGGATGATATACGCGCCAGATATCCGCATTTGTTTGAACAATAAGGTTAGTATTTATCTGCAACTATGGTGATGAAATTCGAGGACCGAATTTATTTAAGGGGAGAAGAATGTAATAACCGTAAATTTAAGGAAAATTTTGAATAAAATAGAGGATCTTGAAAATAGAGATAAGAACCGTTGAAAATATGTTTATTTACTAGATGGGTTAAAGAATTAAAAAGAAAATATGAGAATTTATGTTTCGGGGCCACAAGGACCTTCTTCTAAAATTGAATTTTTACAAAAAGGTCCATGGGATATTTTAAGGGCTTCAGCCACTCAAGAAGCTGATCATTTTTCAGATTTTTCTCTCTCTTCTTAGAATTTTCTCTCCCGAAACCCTCAAACTTCTCTCTAAGATTTCTCCGCTTCCGGACCTTGAATTTCGACACGACCACCACCATCGGACTCAAGACGAAAAGTTCTACAAATCCATCCAATTGGTTTCTGGAGAATTGGTCGGAGATTGGGCGAAAAATTGAAGAAAAAATTGTCTAAAAAGGTAATATCTGAAACTCTTATTTGTGGTTTTCAAACACAAAAACTAACACTGTAGATCGATCTAGAAGGTGTCGAAACTTTAGGATCTCAAATTTCAGGACCATCCACCACCGCACGTGCCCCCACGCGCCGCAACTCTCCCAGCGAGTGACGCCCATGCGCAGCTTCCCTGGTGGCGCGTGCAGCACGTGACAGCCAGCCCTGTTTGTATTGACCTACATTGATCGAGCTCTTAAAGGCCATATTTTACAAATTCGGAGTCATTTTCAAGCTTTTTGGACCTTCTAGACTTAATTTTGGGGTCTATTTTGTGAAAATTGGATCAAAAACGTAGATTTTGGGGTTGTCCAATTTTGTACCCTAACTTTGTGAGTAGATGATCCTTCCTATGACTTACCCTATAATCTTCTTGATCTTTAAGCATGTATATGATTATGTTTATGAGATATTTACACTTTTATATGTTTCTGAAATGCATTAAAATTATCTGAATTGCTTACAATTTGAAATATAGTTCAAGAAGAGTATAGTTTTGAAACTAGATTTATGAACCTATTGTATATCTGATTTCACATGTATTTTCTCATTAAATGGTGAAATGAATACTTATACACGTGATATTGATTTATAATGTTATATGACTACCTCGAGGAAAGGCTTGTATATGTGATAAACTCTAATTGGAGAAATTTATGACAGATGAGCTATGACAATACTGAAAGTTCTCTGTTTTGAAATATATGAAATATGTGCATATGATAATTTTGTGGAGGAATCCTATTAGAAACACTGTTTACTAGCAGGAGGTGTTGTTAGCCCTGGTACACCTTGATACCTCAGCTAGTAGGGGTGGTGCTAGCCTCGTGTGAGGGCAAACACACGAGATATGATATGTGATGGAGAGCGGGATGCCTCTTATATGGGCGAGATACCTGATATATGAGATGTGATTTCCTTCTCTTGCTTTGTGCTTGGGGTATTGCCCATATTAGAGTCCATTCGCGTGTCCTCTTGAATGGTGGTAGGACAAACCTTGGCTGATATGCTAAGTGTAGGCAAATCCTACACCAACAAAGTACAGAAGGGGTTAAACTCTGATATGGTGGTTTTGATATGAGATCCTCCTAACATTTTTATAGGAAATGTTTTAAATGCATATCATTGTTTGATTAATGATCATATTGTATTGAGTTGATTTGAACTAAGAATATTTGAAAATGCGGATTTTATGTGGATGTACTTCTGAACTGTAAATTTTGATATGATAAATTTTAACTAATGAGTACATCCATATGTTGATCTGAGAGGTCATAGGAGATATTATCTGCTCACTGAGTTGTCAAACTCACTACACGATATTTCCACTTTTTTATAGATAAAGATACCGAGATTGGTCTTGCTGCTACGTGATCAGTTAGGTGTCGTATTCTCTAGGTGAGACTATGTTGCTTTCAAGGCTCGAAATGTTTAAATAATTTGTCATTGTAATCTAGAGTTTGCTCTAATTGCCAATAATTTGTCATTGTAATTTAGAGTTTGCTCTGATTGTCATAGGCAGGATCACTATTTCTGTTGTAATATTGTTAAGTGTAGTTTTGGCATGTGTAATTAACTACACTAGAAACTTGTAAATGTATGATGTTTTTCCGAATATGTGATATTGTGAAGTCATATGTAAATAATAAGGGTAAACTTATCTAAAGTTGTGTTATTCACGTTTCATTAAATTGGGGCGTGACACCAAGCAAGTGCTTTTCTCCTACCTCAAACTAACATATTGGAGATCGACACTTCCTACTGTATAAAGCTTTGTAAGGGGCCATCTTAGTATTAGAGTGATAGCTATTATTATAAAAAACTCCACTAAAGATAGGTACTTATACCATCCTTTACCTTGCTCTATCACACAAGCCCTCAACATATCTTCTAGGGTTTGAATAGTTTGTTATGTCTGCCCGTTAATCTGAGAATGGTAGGTAGTACTTAACCGCAACTAGGTTCCAAAAGCTTCATGCAACGCCTTCCAAAATCTCGACGTAAACCTTATATCTCTATTAGAAATCATATTTAAGGGAATTTCATATAGTCTAACTATTTTCTAAACGTACAATTGGGCTAATTTGTCCAGTAAATAATTAATCTTTATAGGTAAAAAGTGAGCAAATTTGGTTAATCTGTCTACTATTACCCTGATAAAGTTCAATCCAACTGAAGTTTTAGGTAAACCCATCACAAAGTCCATCGAAATACTGTTCTATTTTCATTTAGGGATCTCAAGAGGTTGTAGAAATTCCACTGGCTTTTGATGCTCTACCTTCAACTTCTAACAAATTAAACATTTCGCCATAAACTCAGCAATGTCCTTTTTTATCTCTAACCATCAGTACATCTTCTTTAAATCTTGATACATTTTAGTGGATCTAGGATGGACTGTGTACTTACTCTAATGTTCTTCTTACAGGATCTTAATCCTTAACTCTTATTCTTGAGGGACACAAATCCTTTCTTAATACATGGTTGCTCCATCTTCCAAGAAAGAAAAACTATCTTAATCTTTATGATCCTATAAGTATTGGTCATGAGTTTGAGCCTCTTTAATCTAGGCTCTAAGGTCACACTCTATACTTAACCCATTGATGATTAGCTTCTTTGAAGTAAGAGTAGTGGTCAGCTTCAAATTTTGAAACTCCTCCAGTATTTGCATCTCATACACCATCATCTGACCCATGTGTAGAGATTTTTGACTCAAGGCATCAGTTACAATATTTGCATTTCCTGGATGATATTTTATCTCAAAATTGTAGTTATTGAGAAATTCTATCCATCTTCGTTGCCTTATATTTAATTTCTTCTAATAAAAAAGGTACTTAAGACTCTTGTGATACAGTATACTTCAAATGTTACCCCATATAAATAATGTTGTCAAATCTTTAAGGAAAACATCATTGCTGTCAATTCAAGATCATGGGTTGGATAATTTCTTTCAAGGGGTCTTATCTTGCATCATCACACACCTCAACCCTTTCTTTGAAGCATCATTATACACTTAAAAATGTCCTGTGGAGTCTGGAATAATTAAAACAGGAGGAGTGGTCGATCTTGTCTTAAGCTTTTGGAAACTAACTTCACATTGATCAGTCCATTTGAAAAACCTTTCCTTCCTGGTCAATTAGTCAATGGCAAAGCTATACGAGATAAGTTTTGTATAAACCTCCTATAATATCCTATCAAACCCAAGAAACTTCTGATTTTTGTAACCGTCTTTGGTTTTTTGCGCTGAATCACTGATTCTGTCTTGCTAGGGTTTATGACTACACCTCTATTGGAGATGACATGTCTGAGAAACTTCACCTCTGTCAGCCAAAATCCACACTTCTCTAATTTAGCATGCAACTTTTTCTCTTTCAGCACTTGTAGCACGATTTGGAGATGTTGTTCGTGTTCTTTCTCATTCTTAAAATATATCAAAATGTCATCAATAAACACCACCACAAATTGATCTAGGTAAAGTCAAAAAATACAATTCATGTAATCCATGAAAATTGTAGGTGCATTCGTCAACTCGAAGGGCATTACGAGAAACTCATAGTGGCCATACCTAGTCTTGAAGGATGTTTTTGGTACATCCTCCTCCTTGATCCTAATATGATGATATCTCGATCTCAAGTCAATTTTAGAAAAGATGGAGGCTCCCTTCAATTGATCCAATAAGTCATCTATCCTAGGGAGAGGATACTTATTTTTTACAGTCACCTTATTCAACTGTCTGTAGTCTATGCATAGTCTTAAGCTCTCGTCTTTCTTCTTAACAAATAATACAGGAGCTCCTTAAGATGATACACTCGGTCTAATGAATTACTTGTCTAACAATTTCTCTAGCTATTTTTTAAGTTCATGTAGTTTTTTTGAGGTTATTCTATAAGGTGCAATAGAGATAGGCATTATCCCTGGTATGAGATCAATAGAGAACTTTATCTCTCTCTCGAGAGATAAGCCTAAAATATCTGGTGAAAATAATTTAGGAAACTCATTAACTATTGGAATTTTATTAAACTTCAGTTCGAATTCTAGGTTTGATAAACACAGGATAATGTAACCAAGTACTCCACTCTTCAACTCCCAATTGACTTGATTGTCATTTAGCATCAATAATTGCATATCCTCTTGTAGAGTAGGAGGTAGAAATTCAACAGTATTGGTGCAATAATTTAGCAAGACTCAATTTCTAGACATCCAGTCTAACCCTATAATGACATCAATACCTTTTAAAAGTAGACAGACAAGGTCTACAAAAAAAGTTTTCTCCTAAATGGTGACTTGATAGTCTTTACATACATAGAAAGTTAGGACCCTTTCCCCTGTGGGGGTTACTACAGATAGCTCATAGGGGGTTTTAGAAATAGGATATTGAAGCTCCCTAATACATTGTTTCGATATAAATGAATGACTAGCACCAGAGTCAAACAACACCTTAAGAGCAAATCCATAGATGTAGCACGTACCTTGAATCATTTCGAAGAATTGAGCTACCTCTTGGCCGCTCAGGGTGAAAACTCTTCCTATCACCTGATGCCTCTGTTCCAGCTTCTTCCCTACATTCTGTGGGTAATTCTTCACAAAATGACTCTTTTATCCGCATTTGAAACAGAAATCTGGTCCTATGTAGCATGACTAGTTACCATGCATACGTCTGTACTTAGTGCACTTGACTGCGATGAAGTCTTGTTGGAAAGGTCGGGGACCCGCAGTCAATGGCCTCTTACCAGCTCCATATCCTCTTCCCCTCACATTTTTGCCTGGGTTGGGAAAACTGTTCTTCCTTTTCCACAAGTTTCGCCTTAGTTTATCGTTCTCCACTGCCCTTAAACTCTTCTCCAAAAGTCTAGATTTATTTATCAATGGCACAAACTCCCTTATTTCCAAGGCTATCACCGCATTCTAGATTTTTGGGTTCAGTCATACTTTAAACTTAACAGCCTTCCATTCTTCATCAGGGTTAAACCTCAGATAAGAGGAGAATTTAGACAACTCTTCGAACATAGCGATGTATTGGTCTACCGACATGTTGCCCTGTCTGAGTTAGAAAAATTCGATCTCCTTCTCGGCCCGCACAGTACTTATCCAGAAAAATATCCTTAAACACTTGCCAAGTGATCTGCCTGCTCTGGTGAGTTAGGAACTCTCTAGCCCCTCGCCACCAACACTCAGCTTCATCCTTCAGCTTATGTGTAGCAAAGATAACCTACTGCTCATTAGTGCAGCCCATTACCTCAAAAATTTTCCCCAATTCCCTTATCCACCTTTTGGCTACCATGTAATGCCCCTCAATAAAAAAAAAGTACTGTAGCATGCGGGTACAGCTTACTGCGCATATAACCCGTATGCATTCCAAGAACCCTAAAATATGCAAAACGTAGCAGCATCCCTTCCTTTCCCATTTTTCTCTCCCATTTTCAAACCCTTGTAACTAGAGCTATAGACCTTCAATTGAAAAACCATTTGGACCGTTGGACTCATGGTAAGGAGAGCTTCAAAACACACCGATTGGTTTCACCGAAGCGTAACCAAAATCACACCGGAGGGTTATGAATAGTACCTTCGTGGTGAGTTTTTCATGAGTGTGATGGGTAGCTCTATTTCCAAATTTTTTGCTATAAATAGTCTTAGATATGGATAGTATGATGAATTTTGAAGTTTAAGACCATAGGATAATTTTTTCAGCCACCATGAACAGTGTTTTCGACTGACATGAATAGTGATTTCATGATGTTTGGTTAGAAATTGATATTTCGAAATTGTTTTTCTAGGTTTTGAGATAGCAGAAGACAACTTTTAGCATCAATTCGGCCATTGAGTTTTGGAAGTGATCAAGAGAGTTCAACTACCTTGAATCTCTAGTGTTGTGAGTAGATAATACTTACTATAACATCATTTTTAACTATTCATTTGATATATGCACATGTGACATTACTACTAATGTGAAACTCATTTTTTTAAGTTATGATCATGTATTTTAAAACATGTCTCCTAGTATAAACCTTAGGAATGCAGGACAAGCATCATATATATTTTACTTCTCTATTGATATTAAATTATACTGATTGAGAATACCCAAAAATTGTGTTAGGTTATGGTGATATTTATATTTTACATGAATTGATAAATAATTTTATGAGGCACGTGTGTAGGCCTATAGATATAAATGTGCAAGTTAAGCTGATATTGTTGTGGTTGTTGTTGATCAGTAAGTATATGACTTTCTAGAAGGGACATGATCTTTTGTTATCTCTTGCATTTCTTGTTATTTCTTTATTGTATCTATACATAGTAACCTAAATTGGAAACATTGCAAATTAGCAGCTATGAATGTTAACCCTAGTGCATCTTGAGTTTTATGTAATGGACTTTTACTTGACTGATTGTACGGACTTTTGCTTGATGGATTTTGCGGACTTTTGCCGAATGGACTTTGCGGGCTTTTGCCTGATGGATTACGGGTGCCCGATGGATTACAGGCTTTTGGCTTGATTGATGGTGAACACTCCCTTTGTTGCATGCTTGAGAAATGACTATAATTCTGATATAGAGAGAGTTCTTCAATTTATGAAAAGCTCTAAACTTGTTTGTATTTATTTATATAATATCGTAACATTGATATTTATGCCTCTTAATACTAAAACTTTCTTGTTATTGATCTTTCAAACATATGATACATATGGCATTCACTTTTTCTTGCATTAAATTTTTATTTGGGAAGGAAAAACTCATGCCCTGCTTGTCTTATTTTCGTTATAGTAAGGATTACCTATTCACTGAGTATTATACTCACCCCATCATATATTTCCTTTTTTAGATAGTCAAAAAGACTCAGATCCAACTCCAACTGTATAGTGAGCTGAGGGAGTTGTGATGAGCCCAAGTTGTTTTTAGGGCTCCCAGTTTGTTTAGATATTTTCTGTTTGTATTATAAGGTAGCTCCATGAACTATGGTAGAGTTCTTGTATCCCTACGTATCTGAATGTTTGTAGAAATTTTGTTGTATGAGAAACAGATGATTTTTGTATTGTTTGGCTTGATGCCAATTGTATGTGGATTTATAAATTCCGAACCATTCTTATGGTATACATGTTGTTGTCTATTCCTATATATTGTGTGCCACAGTGGTAATTTGATGTCAGTTGATTTTAGGCTCACGGAGTGGGATTTATTCCTATTATTATGCTGGTCACGTCCTACTTCTACAGGGGCCGTGACATACCGTTGGGTCATAGCCACCTTGGAAAGAATCTGGTCTGGTTCTCAGAAACTCAGATATGCCATTATCATTTCCAGCTACTTGGTTGTTTGTATTATTTTCTCCATTCAGGTTGTTACTATTCTGGAGATGTTGCAGAATTTGATTGGTGGCTGTGATTTGGTCTCGAATTGTTAGAGCCAAGTTATGCAAGGTTTCTTCCGCATTGTTTTTAGGGTTCCTCTTTAATAGCGCCATATCCTACTATGGCAAAACAAAGTTATGTTGCTATTGAGATGATCAAACCCAATAGTTAGTTCAAAAATATTTACAGCAGTCATAACAACACCTTGGCATATAGATAGGAAACACTAGTAATTTTTTACCTATATAAAATCACTGATCCCCCACACAACATAACCACAAACATAGTCAAAATACTATAAGATCGATTCAGATAACCATCCATCCACTGGCTATTTAGGATTGACCTGCTCTGATACCAATTATGTAACAACTCCTTTTTTTAAATATATATATTTGTAAAGTCCCATAAAGTCATTAATTCTTTACTTCTAATTACTTAACTCATAATAACATTTAATTAATTTAACTAAGTATAATCAAGGTTTAAGGTCTACCACTAACATTGATACCATTCTGAGTTCACATACACATCATTAATCAAAAGATCTGTACAAAAATCAAACACAAAAATATCTATATCTTATTCATCCATATTGACCAATTTTAAAGATACAGGTGCAGCTGGTTGCACCTTCACCGAGATTTTAGCCAACTCGACCACAAACACCTTATTAATTTATGAGATCTATTTAACATAGAGTAACTCGATTCAACGTGCACTAAAAGCCAGAGCCATAGAAAAATTTACATAACTAGTTTTTTAAACATGATATGAAAATATAGTGAGAATTAAATCTCAGTAGGTTCAACAATAAATCATCAATATTGCTCGTCCCGTCATGTTCATCTGTATAAACTACAGCAAATATCTTAGATCACATGAATGCACTTTATCTATGCACATGAAAATTGTGCAGTAATGACATGTATGACATGAATAACTATTTTTTAGAATATCATATGATAGCTATCAATTTATTTTCAGATCAAGTTATCTCAGTCAGGGTGAGTATTTTCTGCTCTTCGGTGCGGGCTTTTCTCGTTTCGTCCGACATGGCACACTTTCTCTTTCTTTTCTCATTAGCATAATCATAGCTGTTGGTAGGGCGTCTCCTACTGGTGAACCACATGGACTGCCATGTGACTGTGCTCGTTTCTTTTCTTCTTTTTTTCACATTAATGGCCAAAAATATGATTTGAATAGCCAGTATGTTTATTATACTCAGATGCCATACTTTATCATCAAAATATAATCATTACAAAAAAATATTGGTAATTATGCCATCAACATAATCATTTTCAAATATCACTTTAGAAAATATTTTTATTTCAAAATTACGCACTTAAGATAGTAAGGAGTTCATACAATGTCAATGGGTAGGGCATACACTAGTCATTTAATGTTTTTATTTATAAAATTCTTTTTCTTTCTTAAATATTATTTTCATCTCTCACTAATCAGAGCATAACTCCCTCATTTTAACTCCGATTGAGGTGGTCTTGGTGTCCATTTAAAGTTAAGACAATCCTCAAAAACTCTTATGTTGAAAATTTTAATGAAATTGTAAGGAATCTTGATCTTATTACTCCTTCAAATTCAATGTTGTTTCTTTCCAGGTAGGTTCTGACATCTACTTACTAATCTGATCATATCTCCCTCCTATGGACTCTAAATTGAGTTATTCCAGTGGCTAAAAATTTGTGATTCGTATATATATATATATATATATATATATATATATATATATATATATATATATATATATATATATATATATCATGTTAAATATTTCTTTTAATTTCCTACAAATTTTTTCCAAAAACTCAAACACAAAAGCTCACATAACAGATTCTTTCCTAGTTAACTATTTTTTAACCACTGCTTACTAATTTCTCTATATCTCTCTCATATGGATTCTAATTTGATTGATTCTAGTGGCTAAAAATTCGTGAGAAATATATATATATATATATATATATATATATATATATATATATATATATATATATATATATATATATATATATACACTTTTCATGTTAATCATTTCTTTTAATTCTCTACATATTTGTCTCAGAAATTCAAACACAAAAGCATACCTAACATATTCTTCTCTGGTTAACCATTTTCTGATCACTGCTTACTAATTGAACCATATCTCTCTCATCTGAACTCCAAATTAAGTGATTCCAATGGCTAAAAATATGTTATCCATATATCTACATTTTTCATGTTAACCATTTCTTTTAATTCTTAATTGATTCTTTCCAAAAGTTCAAAACAGAAGCTTCCCTAGTTACTGCGAAATCTAGATTTCTTAGCCTAACCTTTCCTAAAATTATAGTTCATCCTTTTATCAAGTCCTCTTCCATTTTTCTTCTAAATTTCCACCTAACCATAGAATTACTCATCTCAATATTTAATTATATTTTTTACTTAATTTAACATATTCCATCATCAAGTTCAAAAGAAAAACATAATCAAATTAAGCATCACTAATGGTGTTTCTCAACAAAAATTTCTCATGGTCTTCTTCTAGGTGTTTGAGGCCATATTTATTTTATCAATCTAATCATATCCCATCAATTTTTCACTACATTTAAATATACATAACATCAACACAAAACCCTAAAATTTTGCCACCCTTAGCCATACCTATGCAAAACCTTCCACACCAATTTAAGTATTCAAACATACATCATATGCAAGATCAACATGTAACATGATATAGTAACATCCATGGCCAATAATCAAAGTAGTAAATATTTTAAATTTTATCAAAGTTCTAGGATCAAAATTCTATATAAATGTTATAAATTTCAAAACTTTTCTTCAAAAAGAAATATTGTTGAACCTACTTAAAGATCTCTTTACCTCACTTAGTGAATTCTTTTTCTTGTTTCTTCTTGAAGGAAGTGGTACGATTTCTCACTTTCCTTAACTTTTCCAGCAACTTAAATAAGAGAAGGAGGGTGAGTTTTGAACCCTTAAGATGAAGAGAAAAGATGGATTCAAGTGAAGATTAAACTAACTTACCTTGAGTACTTAGTCCTCTAGACTTCTCCTTCATCTCTTCTCCTATCTTTCTCTCCTTTCTTCACTCTACCTTGCTTTTGTTTTTTCTCTCCCTCACTTGGATGAAATTATAATGTTATAAGGGTATGTTTTTCTTAATTAAACCATCAAGTGGTTCACCTCTCATAATCATGGGTCTACCTTATCACAATTACGATGAACTTGTTTGTTTTTTGGGGGAAGACAACTCATGTTCTTATCTTCCTTTCTCTTAGTCAAGATATGCATAACAAAAAGAGATTTGTGTTTTGAAAATCATGATAAAATATTCTTAAGACAATGGATAAAGTCCCTTTGATTTAGGGATTCATTTCCTTTTTTCTTTTGTCTCGCTCAAGTATGATAGGTTTATCTTTTTAGGTAACAAATTTTCAGCCCTTAAGTCTCCCTTGCTTGGCTGAAATTATTCGTGTAGGATAAGAATATTTTGTCATAATACCATGTATTATTACCTACTTGCTGAAATTATGAATGTAGAATATAGATATTTTGTCCTAATGCCATGTGATCTAATCTTAATTATTATTACACTACTATTTTCTCATATGATTCTTATTTTTCTCTCTTGGATTTGAGTTCATTCTTGTCTATTTCCTTTGCTTTAACTGAAATTCTACCTTTCATGGAGAGTTTGGTCATATTTTTATGATTTTGAGCTATCGGTCCAACTTCTATATCTTAACTAAAGTCTATATTTTATCTCTTACTTAAACTATCCAACTAACTTGCTAGAAACTCATGTGAAGTGAAAAAAATTTTATATGAAATGTCCATAGGTGAAAGTCCAATGTATGGGTGGAGATATTAAATTTAAAAATTCTAATTCTTGAATTAGGAAAAATTACTCTAATATAATATTTTTAAAATTTTAAGACATTTACTTACTTCTCAAAAATTTATCTTCTTTATCCAAAAATTTCGCTTCTCTTTAATGTATTATTTCTAATTATTTCTATTAGGTTTTCTCTTTTTACTTATTCCCTTAATATTAAAAATATTTTTTATGTATATACATAAAGTAAAGAATTTTTAAGGCTTATATTTTCTTAACTAATTATTTATGTACTTTTATTAATAAAAGAAAAACGAAATTAGGGATGTTACATGGATCTTATGTAGTTTTATACTTTTTTTTCCTCTCTTTTTTTTTGTCTCTCTACATTTCTTGGGATGAGAAGAAAGTGAAGTTTGGTGGAAGGATGATATAATAAAATGAATAGAAAAGAAGAAGAAAAATGGCTAAAGAGGGAGAAATAAATGTAGAGAGCCAAAGGCCAAGAAGAAAAGATGAAAGAAAAAAAAGGTATGAAACAACATAATTTAGTGTCTTTTTGTATAATTTTGTCCTTGTTAGTATACATCTGATCCCACGAAGGCTACATTAGATCGACCTAAGCAATTTCCGCCAATAGATATAATAAAGTTAGAAAAAAAAAAGACAACATTGTACTCTTTTTAAAACATTAAGGACAAAATTGAACCAAAAAAATATTTTAAAGATAAAATTGAATGTTGAGTTAAAATTTAAGAATAAAAATGTATTTTTGTTTAAATGATTAACAAGCTTTAATGAAAGTAGTCATATAGATAATTAAATTAATGTTTTTTTTTGTTTTATTAAATTATCTTTATATCATTTGAATATAAAATTAATTTCATTTGAATCGTTTCTTTACAAATATTTTTTTATGAGATTCAACTCTTGATATTATAAAAATATCTTAACTGTTAATTTTAAACTTATTTATTATTTAAATTAAATTTTGTATGTTATACTAACGTTTAATTATTGCAACAATCATATGAAATGCCATTGCTATCCATGTTGTCAATTAGCATTCTAACTTAGTAAGGTAAGCAAAGCAAAGCATTTTTTTTTCTATGTTTATTTCTCGAGTTTCATGACACACTTTATTTTTAGGGCTGTACTTTATAGTGAGTCATTCTCCTCAAATGCTTTAGAACAGTATCTAGGAACAATACTAGCCAGTAAAGTTTTTAAAAATCAAATCTGTGGTTGAATTGAATAAAGAGAGTGATTTTTGATTTACTAGTCTAATTGTGGTTAAATTATCATCCAATAAATAATAAAATATTTTTAAAATTTTATATATTTGAAAATATGGTATTGTAAAATTTAAGTATATAAAATTAATTAAATAAATAATTTAAGATAAAAATAATAAAATAGTACATATTTATATATTCAAAATTTTATTAATAACTCTATTATATATAAAAGATGTTCATATTTCTACATGATAGTGGTTACAATATTATTTTAAATTATAAAAAAAATAAAATACATGTATAATTATTATTAATATTAAAAAATTACTTAAAATGACATTACATGAATTAAAAGAATTTTAAATTAAAAAGTCAAAACTATGTCATTTTAATAATTAAAATAAAATAAAATAACTGTTCAAACAACTCCAATTCATAGATTTTATTATTATTATTTAATCAATTCACAGATTATTTATTGATCAACTTTTAAAATTAAACCAATCCGGTTCCTCACTAGTTTTACATTTGGACGGGTTGATTTGATCCAATTTCTTCAACACTTAGAAGAGAGAAATGGAGTGCCGTATGCAACACCAATTTAAAACGACATTACATTAATTAAAAGAATTTTAAATTAAAAAAAGTCAAAACTTTGTCATTTTAATAATAAAAATAAAATTCAATGTTTTTTTTTGTTTTCCTAACTCCATTAAATCTAGTAACATAAATTGTTTATGTGGATCTTATGTAATCTTAGGTAGTTTCATACTTTTTTTTCTCTCTCTACATTTCTTGGGGTGAGAAGAAAGTGAAGTGGCGAAAGGAAGAGATAAGAAAATGAATAGAAAAGGAAGAAGAAAAATTGCTAAAGAGGGAGAAAAAAAATGTAAAGAGAGAAAGACAAAGAAGAAAAAAAAGAAAAGAAAGAAAAATTGGCATGAAACAACATAATTTAGTGTCCTTTTGTATAATTTTGTCCATGTTAGTATACATCTCATCAGATGAAGGCTACATGAGATCTATCTAAGCAATTTCCACCAATAGATTTAATAAAGTTAGAAGAAAAAGATAACATTGTACTCTTTTTAAAACATTAAGGACAAAATTGAACAAAAAAATATTTTAAGGACAAAATTGTATTTTTGTCTAAATTATTAACAAGCTTTAATGAAAGTAGTCATATAAATAATTAAACTAATGTTTAATTTTACATTATTTAAATATAGAACTAATCAAATTTGAATTGCTGGTTATCTCTTTTCACAAATATATTTTTTGTGAGATTTAACCTTTGATATTGTCAAAATATCTTAATTATTAATTTCAAACTTATTTATTATTTGAATTAAAACTTGTATGATATACTAACATGTAATTATTGCAACAATAATATGAAATTCCATTGCTATTCATGTTGTCAATTAGCATTCTAACTTAGTAAGCAAAGCAAAGCATTTTTTTTCCTGAGGAAGTTTATTTCTTGAGTTTCATGACACTGTACTTTTAGGGCAGTACTTTATAATGATTCATTCTCCTCTGGTGCTTTAGAACAGTATCTAGGAACAATACTAGCCAGTAAAGTTTTGAAAATAAAATCCTTGGTTGAATTGAATAAAGAAAGTGATTCATGATTTACTAGTTTAACTGTGATTAAATCATGATTGAATTAATAATAATTTTTTTAAATTTTTTTTATATTTGAAAATATGATATAGTAAAATTTAAGTATATAAAATTAATTAACTAAATAATTTAAGATAAAAATAATTAAATAGTACATACTTATATATTTAAAATTTTATTAATAACTCTATTATATATAAAAGATGTTCATATTTCTACATGATATAATATTCAATTGTCAATACAGTGGTTACAATATTATTTTTAATTATAAAAAATTTAAATACATGTATAATTATTATTAATATTAAAAAATTACTTAAAATGACATTACATGAATTAAAATAATTTTAAATTAAAAAAGTCAAAACTGTCATTTTACTAATAAAAAAACTGTTCTAACTACTCCAATTCATAGATTTTATTCTTATTTTTTAATCAGTTTACCGATTATTTATTGATCAACTTTTAAAATTAAACAAATCCGGTTCCTCACTAGTTTTATATTTGGACGGGTTGATTTGGTCCAATTTGTTCAACACTTACAAGAGAGAAATTGAGTGCCTCATGGAACACCAATTTAAAATACGGTATCTCATGCGATATTCAGGTTGAATTTTCTTTTCCTTTTTCTAATCGTATGAATTACAGAACGAGAAATTTTTTTTTCTTTTTTTTTTTAACTCTTATAAAGATGAAGTTCAAATCTAGATCATTGTTACCTAGCACTTTCTCCACTCAGCGTAAGAGAAATTTGTTTTTTCTTCTTCTAAAATAGAAGAAAAAGAAAGTTAAAAAGTATGGGCTCGTGCAAGTCAGTTTGTAATAATAGGCTTTGAAGACATTAGCATATGTAGAAAGCTGAAGAACTTTTTGACGAGCAAAATTAGCCTCACTTTCCGATCCAAAAGCATGTGCCAAAAGTGCATATCGCACAATATTCCTTTAAACGCGTAAGCTTCCGTCAGCTGTTAGGAACTCAATCTCAATCAAACAATGGCCTCTTAGGGGCTGTCAAAGATGACAAGGAATATAAATGACAGTTCAATTTATGGAGTAAATCCTACCCCCAACAAAATCAAATTAGAAGTATGTATAATTCAACAATCTATTTAAATTTGATTAAACCATTACAACAAAGGCGGGGCATGGCGACGAAAATTTAACGACAATTATAAAAAAATCGTCTCTAAAGTCAAATTTAATGACGGTTTCCTAACCGTCGTTAAAATTCGGAAATTAACGACGGTTTATAGAAAACCGTCATCAAATACGGACGGTTAGGATGTAACCGTCGTGATCTGCGTCGTTCTGAAGGGGGGAGGGGGAAGTTATGGACATTACGACGATTATATATAAAACAGTTGTTAACTAACGACGGCTTTAAATATAACCGCTGTTAAATAACGACGGTTTCAAATCAAACCGTCGTTAAATAACGACGGTTTGATAGAAATCGTCGTTGACTGCCCAACATTCGGAATTCTATTCGTTGCTCGATATTCGTGTGGTTTAACGACGGTTATAAAAAAAACCGTCGTTAAACACACAACTTACGACGGTTTCTGTTATAACCGTTGTTAAACCCATTTAGCGACAATTTTTTTTTGGTTTAACGACGGTTTACAACCGTCGTTAAACCAAGCGTACGCCTATAAATTTAGCTGAGAATCTTTGTTGTGACTTTTGAGTTTTTGTGCTGTGGTCTTCTTTGCGACTTGTATTTATTAATCTCAAGGTATGTCATTTAACTTTTTAATTGTGTTTGATTAATTTTTTATATATTGTATGTCCAAAATAATTTCTTATATTATTTTTTATTTTCTTTTGTGAAGATCTTCTGACGTTAGGACGACACTTGGATTTTGATTTTTGTGCATTATTTATTTGGAATCATTTTCAAGGTATGTAATCTAATTAATTTTATTTGAAATGAATTTATTTCAAATTATTGTATGTTAGATTGCCATAATATTTGATATTTTATATACTTACTATTTTTTTAATAAATATATTTGACATTGTGATGTACATTGTAAGACTCAATTTTAAAATTTGTGTTATTATGTCAATATTTATGATATTTAATATTATAATATATTATGTTCGTTGAAAACATGTAAGTCAAATTTTTTTTTAATAATGCTGAATTATTTGACTTCGTCAAACTTTGAAGTAAAATATTTGTATTTAATATTCGAATTGATTTATAAAAAAAGAATAGAGATTTTGAGGCGGTGTTGATAGAATAATATGAAAAAGTTATTAAATACACATAGTTAAAAAAAATAATTAATAAAAATTACAAATAGGTTTTAAAAATAAAAACAAATATATATAATAATAAAAATTTAGTAGATGAATTGAAGTGTGTAATTGATTAGATAAAAAAATAAATTTTAATAAACAGACAGAGTAAGTATTGAAAACAATTTAAAAAAAATTGTGACACTACTTTAAAATTGTACGTAAATTAGTAATAGTCAAATTATATTACAGTTGTTACTAAAATATTAAAATATTTATTCAGGTGATGAGGTAAAATAATAAATATTAGTAAATAGATAAAATTAGTATTAGGAATTGGTTTTAAAAAAATAAAATACATTTAAAAATACACGTAGTTTTTAAAATTTTTTAGATGTAATTAATAAAACACATTTGTTCTTACACTAGATTTACACTAGATTTAAAAAACTAAAACACATTTAAATAAATTTTTAGATTTAAAAAATAGAAACAAATATATAATAACATAATTTTAATAAAAAATAATAGTGTAATAATTTTTAATGCACTTTGTTCTTACACTAGATTCTCTATTAAAAAACTAACAATATCTTAGATGTAATTGAGTAGAATTATTCTTGAACATATAGCCCTTATATGGGCCACTAATTTTACTTTTTCAGATAGGGAATTGAAATTTCAATTCCTTATATGAGTTCGTTAGAAATTTTACCATGTAAATACTATAATTGAAATCTTAGCGGCAGATGTAAAATCATAATTCAATTTTTTGCTGCTAGTGGTTGTCCTTTCCAAAAAATTCTGATTCGTAGAGATTTGATTATGAAACTCATCCTTTTAACTAATGACATTAAGAGAATTGAATAAAATTAACACATGACCAAAAACTTTATCAATGGCACTGTTTGAAAAGTTAGATTTTTTGTTCATGGATTCGTAGAGATATTTCAAGTGTTTTATTTCATATTATGTAAGCTAATGTCATCATTTATCTCATTCTCTCTTATATATCTTGGGATTAGGATTCTTTATTTATAGCGAACTAATAACGAAGAATTTTTATTTGGTGCTTCATTAAATGCCAATTATCATAAAGTTTGTTACAAAATTTTTACTCGTAAAACATTTTAAACCTCTTCAATATGTGTTGTGTTTTATGCACAATCAATTGCAAATCCCTTCTCATGTAAAATAGTCATGTTTGATCTTAGTTCAGAGTAAGAGTTATTTAGGTTAATTGTTATCTAAATTCATAATTATTTCAGAAATGGATAAATCTTGGATCAATAAACCTCGACAATCAATAGAATATCTGAATGGTTTAGACGGATTTTTGGAATTCACAAATGCTAACTCTAGGGTCGAAGGTAGAATAATATGCCCATACCCAAAGTGTAGATTCAAGAAATGGCAATTCATCGAGGTCGTGTGCCAACATTTGATCGTCAAACCATTTCCGGAGGGATACAATTTTTGAAGTTTGCACGGAGAAATGATTACAGAAGAACCTGCTGTAGGACATGCTATAATGCCAATTGAGGTCTCAGAACCCATAGTTCGAGATGACCCCGTGTAGAACATAGTTCGTGATGCATTCGGGATTCACCACGAAAATGAGAGCATCGCTTCTGTAGATATGCCAGTTCCACAGTCAGCAGAAAGGATAGATGATAGTGTCAAAGATTTTTATGAGTTACTGAAAGATGGTGAACAACCACTCTATGAAGAGTGTGAAAAGTATTCCACAGTCTTTTTTAGTGAAGTTGTATCACATTAAGTGTTTGTGCGGCCTAAGCGACAAGGTAATGTCGATGGTACTTAAGTTGCTTGTCGATGTATTCCCAGATGCCAAGATTCCGCCTTCATTTTACGAGGCTAAAAAAGTCATTAATAATTTGGGGTTGAACTACAAAAAAATTCATGCATGTCAGAATGATTGTATGTTATACTGGGGTGAGCATGAAAGTAGTGAAACTTGTAGTAAGTGCTCCACACCAAGGTGGAAACCGAAACAAAAAGGGGAGAAGCGGAAAAAGGTGCCTAATAAAATTCTTAGATACTTTCTAGTTAAGCCAAGATTGCAGAGGATGTTCATGTCTTCTAAAACTGCTGAATTTTTGAGATGGCATTCTGAAAACAAAATTTCTGACGGCATCATGAGGCATCCAACGGATTTTGAGGCATGGAAGAGATTTGATCTTCTGAATCCTCAATTTGCATCAGATCCGAGAAATGTTCATTTGGGCCTTGCAACGGATGGTTTCAATCCATTTGGAAACATATCTACAAGTTACAGTATATGGCCAGTTCTGCTAATTCCGTACAATCTTCCTCCTTGGATGTCTATGAAACAGAGTTCATTCATGTTGTCAATGATAATTCCAGGGAAAAAAGCACCGGGGAATGACATAGATGTATTTTTACAGCCACTAATTGAAGAGCTGAAGGAGTTATGGGTTAAAGGTGTTAAGACGTACGATGCCTTTGGCAAAGAAATGTTCAATATGCATGCAGCTCTTTTGTGGACAATCAGTGATTTTCCTGGCCTTGGATGTTTATCAGGCTGGAATACTCATACTGGATTAGCCTGTCCGTACTATAACTTTGACTCTACTCCAGTCCGTCTCCCTTACAGTCGGAAGTGGTGTTTTATGGAACATCGCTGCTTCTTATCTCCAGGTCATAAATTTAGGCTGGCCCACAATAGGTTTGACGGAAAAGAGGAAAGAAAAAATCCTCCTCCGCAATTGAGTGGTATAGACATTTTAAGACAAGTCGGTGATATTGAAGTTGTCTTTGGGAAAAATGTGGAAACTGATGTTGGGACTCAACAACGGCGTACCCGAGGTCAAAGTTCGGTTGATGCTGAAACCCAACAATGGCGTAAGAAAAGTATATTTTTCAAACTTCCGTATTGGATGAATAATATGTTGCGTCATAATCTTGACGTCATGCATATTGAGAAAAATGTCTGCGATAACATCATTTACACTTTACTTAATGATTCTAGCTGTTCAAAGGATCACGTAAACGTGCGGAAAGACTTAAAGGAGTTTGGTGTGAGGCCTGAGCTGTGGCCTAATGATGGCGGTAAATATCCACCTGCTTTGTTCACGTTGACAAATGCAAGCAAGGAAGTATTTCTGAAAACACTTAAGAATGTATCTGTACTTGACGGTGATTCTAGTAATATCTCCAGATGTATTGATGTAAGACAGCGTAAGATCGGAGGACTAAAAAGTCACGACTGTCACATCCTTATGGAACAACTGTTACCGTTAGCCATAAGAAAGACACTTTCTAAGCCGGTATCTACAGTTTTGATCGAGTTCTGTTCATTCTTCCGACAACTTTGTTCTAGATTTTTGAATGTTAATGAACTTGATCAACTTCAAAATCAAATCATTATGACGCTGTACCATCTTGAAATGTTATTTCTGCCATCTTTCTTTACAGTCATGGTGCACTTGACTGTATGGTCATGGAAGCAAAGTTAGGAGGACCAGTCCAATATCGTTGGATGTATCCTATCGAAAGGTAAAACATTAAAAACACATAATTTTAATTTCTTGCATTATTGTTAATCCAATTTTATTCATTTCATCTATGTTCTCTAGATATTTAGATAAACTTCAATCTTTCGTGCGGAATAGAGCAAGGTCAGAAGGCTCAATAGCAGAGTCGTACATTGCAGGAGAAGTTTTATTATTCTGTTCCAGGTACATAGATGGTGTTGACACTGTCTTCAATCGTCCTCCTCATGTGGATGATCGACCCGATGTTGGGACGTCTGACAGGGGTTTGTTCCCACCAATAAGAAGACCAGTTGGTGGATTTGATTATTTCACCCTTTCTCCCTAAGAAAAATTGCAGGCTCATCGGCATGTCTTAACAAACTGTAAAGAAGTTTATACTTATTTACAGTAAGTTAACTAACACTTAGCTACATTTGCATACAATTTTTTGGTTCTATGTAGCATTAAGTGTTTAGACAATGTTTTCTCAACAGGGAATTTAGAGACTATGTACGGCATAGTTTAAAAAGTCGGACGCAATCATCTATCGAGATAGATAAAAAAGTCCACAGAGAATTTGTCTCTTGGTTTTCACGTCGTGTAAGTATTTCAACATGATCACATTTATTTCATATGCCAAATATGAGTACAACTCATCCTTTATTCGTTTTCCAGATCGTAATTGATTCCGATGGATCGCAGTGTGCTGATTTAAAATATCTGGCACTTAGTCCACTAGATAGAGCACGTAGATACAGTGCTTACAATGTCAATGGATTCAAATTTCGAACTTTAGAGTGAGATCAAGGGATGACATATCAAAATAGTGGAGTTTACGGTACTTTCGGGACGAGGAGTTATGCAAGTAGTAGTGATATAAACATGCAATTTGGTGGCGTCCTGTATTACGAAAAACTATTGGACATTATCGAGTTAAACTACCATGGCCATTTTATAGTCGTATTATTTAAGTGTATGTGGGCCAACACAACTACAACGAGAGGAATTGCAATTGATGAATTCGGGATGACATCGGTTGATTTTTTTTGGTTGATTCACACTGGTGAAAATGATGATGATGAGCCATACATCCAGGCGTTTGAGGCTCATCAAGTGTACTATGTACAAGATGAGCTGGACAAGAACTAGAGTATAGTAATGCATTTAAAACCCCGTGACTTATACGAGATGGGCGATGAAAATGAAAATCTTATTTACGAGAGCGATCCGTTACATGAGCAAAATTTAAAAAGATTGTTTCCAGAAGGAGAAGTTAATTTATGCTTGTTACGGTATTAGTTTTGCTGTTGTCGCCTATTTATATATATTTTAGACTACTTATAATTATTGTACTATTTTATTTATTTCCATAACTTTTATTAGGTAAAATTTATTTTATAATTGTTTTATTAATTTCATTTTGCCAGTAGCGATGACGATGAAGAAGGCTAGATCACTCTACACGGGCATGGCAAAAGCGTCCAATTCTGACACTCCCACTCCTCGTGGGACGATCAGTGAGGGCGGATAGCCCATTATGGAGTCGGAACCTATCGGGTCATCAGTCCCTGGTAGCAACTTCCATCCACTGGATTCGCAGGCCGTCCTATGCACACTCCCCCCACCCGACGCTCAAGCACCGGACGACGATTACACGTTCGATTTTGACGCGATATTTGCCAGTGTAGAGGAGGAGCATCAGCCCGGTGAGCAGGAGCGCAGATACAGGAGGAGTTGGACAGTTGATGTAGTCGGTGAGTATTGTAAACATGTACACTTTATGCGTTTAATTATTTTGTCTTAGTAACATAATACATAATTGTCATTATTTATTTTGACAGACGCAACCGGGCAGACGACGTCCAGACAGTTGACTGTCCACGACGTATGGGCCCTGCCTCAGGGGTCAAAGGTGGTTGTCCAATTCAACGACAACCATCAAGCTATCGGAGACAGTGTCAGTTTGCTCAGTGTCTTCCTCGGCACCATCGGGGATAACTTTCGGTTATTCCTGATCTTCTACAGGGACTGGATGAGCATTCCTCAACAGTCAAAGACGAATGTCTTCGTAAATAATATTTAGGTATGAAAACATATATCTTTTGTAATTAATTATATTTATTTGTAATTTATATGCAATTTATGTGTAATTAATTTTTTAATTTCGTTTGCAGACACATTTTAATGTGACGGATCAACACAATAAACTGATCATGCAGTCGCTAGGAGCAAAATGGAGAGCGGCACGATACAATTTATTTCGCCTGGCGTACGATGGTACGAAGACCAGAGATCAGTTGCGGAGTGAAGTCCCGACAGGCATCCCATGTGATCAGTAGGCAACTTTCGTAGACTATGCCTAGACGCGAAGTCTAGGGTAAGTTGTTAATATATATTTATAAAATTTAACTTTTAAATATTGTCACTAATTATTTTTTCTATGTGATTAATTAGGATGTGGCTGCGAAGAATAAACGGAACAGAAGACAGCTAACAATGCCACACACTACTGGATCCAAGAGCCTTGCGCGTAAAAAAGCGGAGATGGTAATTTTAAATCTATAAATATTTTGTTTTTTAAAATGTTGAGAAGACTATAATATATATAATCATAAATTTATTGATTAATTATTTTAATTCTCAGAAAATTGAGCTTCAGGGTCCAGTGACTCGTGGTGATGTATGGACGGCAGCTCATAAAAGAGCTGACGGATCATACATCAACGACGAAGCTCAGGCTGTTGCGGTAAGTAATAAAATCTTATCAACCATACGTAGGTAATTATTTAATTTTTTGATAATATTTAATATTATTAATTCCCTGTTATTGAATGTTAGGAGAAAATTGCTTCGATCCAGCAGGAGGACAGCTCGTTCCAAGAGCTCTCAACAGCTGATTCGCTTGCGAGAGCTCTTAGCACTAAGGAGCACTCCGGCCGTGTTTGAGGATTTGGGTTGGGTGTTTACCCAACTCAATTCTTCGGTCATAGTTCGTCTAGGTCGAGCTCATAGTCTGGGCCGTCATACCACGACTTACAAGTGAGGTGGAGTGCCTGAAGACAGCTATGCAGGAGTGGGACGTCGAGCAGCAGCGCCTGAAGACAGTTATGCAGGAGCGGGATGCTGAGCTCTAGCGACGAGATGCTGAGCTCGCAGCACGGCAAGCACAGATGGAGGCTGCTATGACGTTCCTACTACAAAAATTTCAGAGTCAGCTGCCACCTAAAATTTCAGGACTTCATAGTCCCGGACTCAAGATAACCTTTTAATACATAAAAATTGTTGGTATAATTTTGTTTATTTTAAAAACACTAAAAATTCTAACAAACAAAATTTATTTTTCAGGACCCTAGCGATCGTGGTAGTGAACATCAACGTGATCAGCATCCGTAAGGTCTGGGAACTTGATTTAGTTATTATATTTGTATATGAAATTTTGTTACGTTTGTTACTATTAATTTTTTTGTACATATATTATATATATATATATATATATATATATATATATATATATTCATTTTAATTCAATAATTTATGCATCTTTAGTATCCAGTTAAATATTAATAAATTTTAAAATACAATTTTTAATTATTAAATAATTCACACGTTTAATTATTATATAATAAAATAAAATGTATCTAAATTAATTTATAAAATATTAAAAATATAAATTAATTTTTATTTTGTAAAAAAATTTAATAATAAATAAATTTAAGCATTATTAATATTATGGATAGCACAAAATATTATATTTTAAATTACAAATAAATTTAATTAATTTTAATAATTAAAAATTTAAAAAAAAATTATAACTAACGACGGTTTTTAAACCGTCGTTATTTTTAACGGTAGTTAAAAATCGTCGCTATGACTGGTTTAACAATGGTTTTTAAACCGTCGTTACTTTTAACAGCGGTTAAAAATCGTTGCTATTGCTGTTTTAACGATGGTTTAGAAACTGTCGTTAACAGTTATAGCGACGATTATTCTCACAGTTGCTGAAACCGTCACTATGCATAGAGTTCCACGACCGTTCTAGAACCGTCGTGAATGGACATAACGACGGTCGAAATTGTCGTTATGCCCACTTAAAAACCGTCGTAATGACGCAGTTTTTTGTGTAGTGAACCAGCTGTTGAAAAAAAGTATATCTATTATATTGGTTTGGATTAAAGGATTTAAATAAATTTTATTTTATTAAATAATTAGGTTTGTATAGACAAATCAGATGTAATTTTTAAAAATTTCTCAAATTTTAATAATCCTATATACAACAGTTTTTTTTGCCATTACTTTATCTCGGTCTAATTTTTTTTAACTCAAATTAACTTTAATTTTTTGAATAATTTAAAATTTCTATCGATGACTAGTATTAATTTTTTAAATCAAATATTGTTTAGTTGGATTGAGTTTATAATTTAATTTGACTGAATTTAATTGATATTTAACTTTAAATCAAAGTTTACTATTAATAACAAATGCATTAATGTTTATAAAAAGTTATTCGTTTTCTAACCAAGGGATCAGAAAGCACTGTTTTTTGTTCAACTACCTAGCCCCATCATTCTGCCACTCCAGAGTAGCTTCCTTTTCGCGAAGGAGAAGGCTAGAACCAATGGTACCATCTCCATGGAAGGAATTAAGATCCTCTAATTGCACCTCTTTCATCACGGCCGTTGGCCACAGTTTCACGACTTCAACGGGGTGGGAAGACGTTTGGCCCAAGTGGGGTTCTTTGGGGTGAGAAGTTTTCCATGAAAAGAAAACCAATTTTACAAACAAGCTTCCATGCTTTTCTTTTTGTGTTTAGATGTTTTACATGAAAAGCGCCACTAATTTCACAGAGAAGACTCAATGCCTTTTTTCTCTGTTTTTAAATTTTTGACTAATTTTCATTTCCTGTGTAAATGGTTGGATTCTTTTTTACACAATATGGCTCTCTCTATTTAAATGGATAGATGTTTATATGAAAAGCAAACCAATATGGTTCGATTCATAGGATGATGTGTATAGAAAATAAATTATTGAGAGAGTATTTTGTCTTTGTACATCCGACAATTTTTTAAAAATTAATCTCTCTCATGCCAGATAAAAAATACTCTTGATATTATATAAAAGTACAATAAAAGATCCCAATTCGTTTCATGGAGATGGTGCCATTGGTTCAAGCCTCTTCCTTTGCACAAAGGAAGCTTCTTAGGAGTCTAGAGTGGTAGGATGATGGGGTTGAGTAGTTGAACCGAAACGGTGAGTTTTGGTATTAAAAAATAAAAAATGTCGACGGTGGATCTGGTACTCAAATGGATTGCATAATCCTAATAGAGGAAATTTGCACAATAAATTTTCTTTGGAAATTTAGAGAATTCCAGTCCATAAGGTTTAAATAAATAAAAATAAGGTATTTTTCTTTGGTACAATTAGGGGTCGTAAATGGTTGAGTTTGGGTTAAACTAAAAATCGTTGGGTCAATTATAAAATAAACAAGTAATAAAATAAAAATAAAATGAAACAATGAAACAAGAAGAATACAGAGCAATGGAGGGGAGATTCCTTCTCTTTCTTATGCGTTCTATTATCTATTCATAGGCTTATAGCCAACTATAGCTAAAAGATATGTAATAATAAAATGAAAGAGAATTATTGTACCTAAAAACATTAAAAGAATTTGATAAAGCAAGTTTTGTCAATAAAGAGATTTAAAAGGAACTGATATCAGTGGTAGTTTCGGTGTCTCTTAGACATCCATATTGAACTTGTTCATAACTTTTCACCTTAGATTTTCATTAAGGATATGCCTTATTAAAATCTTACTAAGAAAAAATTTAATGGAAAAAAATATTAGTGAAGAAAATGTAATACATTCTTCATTGAGTGTGAATTGCCCCATTAAAAATATTGTCAACAAAAAAATTATGAAAAAATCTTGATCAAGAAAAAAATAGTACAATATATCTCTCACTGTTGGAAGTATCACTTAATATATCTAAATCATTACATTTCAATTTTTGCCACTAACTTTTCAAACAGGCAAAAAATAACGCCTTGATAAACAAATATGCCAAATATAATTATTACTTGAATGGATTTTAAAGCTCAATTTCTCTTTACTTTTGAAAATCATAGATGAAAAAGAGCTTTGGTGAGTCCTTTATTATATCTAAATTTTAGTTATGCATGTAGCATTGCATTCATACAATATAGTTGAAGCTGCTTTCTTAGAAGGTAAACTACAACTCTCGGATTTGTTGGATTACTGTCACGGCTTGTCTTATGAATTGCATTAATTTGTACATAGTTTCATGATGTAGTAATTATAGTATGCCTTGTAAAGTGCCATGATAAAGCAATATCTCCAACTTTGAATAAATAGGCTGTTTTAATCTTAGTTTTAAGTGGATCAAATAAATGTTCTTCTTTGAACAATTATTTGTTAACACGATTAAAGCCATGCAAATAAATTGTAATATCATCCATTAGATACATATCCAGTTTTCTCATGAATTGTCATACTTATAAGATATTGAAAGGTAATTACATCCACCATTGGAGAATGTGTTTTTCCATAGCCAAAACTAAGTCTATCCTTGTGCTACGAGTCGTGTCTTACACTTTAGAATTTCATTTTTCTTATTTTTCTTTCTCACAAATACTCATTTTTATACATCCCAGATATTGTATTTTTCTATTTTGGACCAATCATTTCTACTTTTGCATTCTTTGAGGACCCATCGTTATACAATGTGGTGGAGCAATTAGGATACATAACCACACATTTAAAATTTTCAAATGGTCTATAAGCCTGTGCAAAAAAAATGGTCTATAAGCTAATCATAGGGGGGAGTATTACGTAAAAATAGCATGTCCCAAGCAGAAGATGAGAAATATTTGGTTGCCGGCAAAAAGCTAATTGTAGATGGTAGTATTTTTTTTATAACTCGTTGGCCTTATACATACAAGTTTTGCAACATGTAAAATAGTGTCCCGAATAAGGAGAGAGCTTTATTCTCATGATAAATGCTCTTCCGATGGATGTCTACGTAAATTTTTAATAATTTTTTGTATCATTATTAAGTTAGGATATCCTAATTAATCATGCCAAATATTAAAAGTATTTGGATCAATAAACTTTTGGTTTACAATTTCATGTGCTTCAATTGCATTAATATTAGTGTAGTACATGGAAGCGTTTTCTTAATTTTGGGCTTCCATTAACTATATATTTTATGTTTTATAAAAAATGGGTTATTACATGATTCGAATTTATGACATGCATAAGGTCCAATTATTTATGTGACTCCTATTATATGGGCTATGCACACCTTATGTTTGGATTAGCATGGTTGAGTGGCACAATATAGGCATTTGGCCCGTAAGGATTTTGTTATATAATTGGCTAGTTCCTCTCTCTGCTCTTGTGAGATATTGTTATTTGGCTTATTCCATTGAAGAGTTGCCTCTAGCACATGGGGGCACATGGGTAGCTTAACAGAAGGCATTTTTTCACCAATTTTTGTAGTTTTCATCAACATCCCATAACATAATTTTTTGAACACATTTTATATTTTTTTTGGAATTTAAACAATAATAAATTATTTTATGTAGTTTATGAAGGAAAATATCTCAAAATAAAAAATATGGTAAAATATCTTGTTATGTGATGATTCTTTTGAGATTATGTACTCTTCTTAATATTATTTATACAATTTATACTCTCAGCCTAAATTTGATTATTAAAATTGTTATAGTATTCTTTTAAGTGTGCATTCATCTATTTTATTTTGGAATGCCTTGTTATATGATCACATAATCAATGGGTACATGTTGTTTAGTATCCTATCTTGAGTTGATATTTTGTGTGCGTGCATAATGTGAAAGTGTGGTAATGTTTGTTTGCGTATTTACTTCCATGTATGGATGGTTTTATGAGTTAGCATGAATATTTATCACCAAAGTAGTTTGTTTGTGTTAATTTGTAGGACAATTTATCAAGTGAGGGATCTTAACTAGTTATTGTATACAATCACCTATCTGAAGAAAGTTACTATGTATTTTAACTAGGAGATATACAGTTATTGTATGCAATTACCTACCCAAAGGGGATTGTTGGGTATTTTATGTGGAATGCGTAGGACATTTTGGATATTTTGAATTTAGGAGTCAGTGTTGTCCAAAGGTGTTAGGCTTTTAAATTTTGAAATATTCCTATTGTTGGCTTCATGTAAATGGCACTTGCACATATTGTGATATGAACTCACTTAACTCCACCTCTAAAGTTAACTTGTAAGGGGTGAATTGCGAACTCATATATATAACACCCAAAACCTCTTTCGTTAATTGATGTAAAACACAACTCCCGACCCCTTTAGACTGCACATCTCATGACAACTCCATCATTAACTTGCACAAGCGGTAGAGAACCTTTATACATACACTCACTGACTAGTTGAGGGTAGGCTCTAATACCATATGATATAAACTCGCCTAACTCCTCTTTAAAAACTAGCTTGATCATCATGACGGTTCACATCATATTGCAAGCTTTGTCCAAAGGGGAGCATGTAATATTGTGTTTAGACTCTTTTTTATAGCTTGTGTTGTTGGAAATCTAAATTATTTATATATATATGCCCTAACAAATACCAACATGCATTCTTGTTTGTTTGATTGTGTAGTTTCTTTTTATTCTAATAACAAAAAAATGCTACTATTGAGGTTTTGACTGGCTCAATTCCAAGAGTTGGAAACAAGACATTGAATTTTCCCTTAGTATTGTTAACATTGATTTAGCCTTGCGTAAGCCAAAACCTTATGCTTTAACTAATTCAAGTTCATCTAAACAAAAAGAGTATTATGCTACATGGGAGAGGCCTAATAAGCCGACTTTGGTTGCTATTAAGAGATCTATGTCTGAACACTTTTTGAGTAGTTTGTTAAAGACTAATAATGCAAAAGACCATTTTGATGCCATCGGGCTTAGGTACAAAGTATACATCAATGTCGAGTCTAGATACCTAATGAATGAATTGACATATATGAAATATGACAATGTTGGGTGAGTTAGGGAATATATTATGAAAATGATCCACCAACAAATCAAACTTAAATCCCAGCATATTAACTTGAATAATGCTTTCATTGTTCCTCATATTTTGAACTCTCTGCCTACTAAATTTAGCCAACTAAAAGCTGCCTACAGTACCTTGAATTAAACTTGGAATGTGAATGATTTGATAACTAAATGTATTTTCGAGGAAGAAAAACTTAAGAAAGAAAAGAGTAAGAATGCCCTTCTCACCTTCCAACCTAAGTTCAATATCGTCAAGGGTCTTGCTTATCACAAAAGTAATAGAAATAAATGTTAATTTCAAATATTAGGATACCAAAAGGCATGGTAAAAATTTTGGTCAAAACCACAATGTAGGAGGACCAAAGCATGCCATTCAAAATGAAAGGTTAAACGCTTCTTTTGAAAGAAAATAGGCTATAAAAGGGAAGATTGCTTTAATTTCAAGTCTTGGTTGAAAATTAGAAAGGAAGGTAAGCTCTTACCTCTTGTTTGCTTTTAGTCTAATTTTGTTTATGTCCCTAAAATACTTGATGGCTAGATAATCTTGCTACAATCCATGTTGTTGTTACTTGCAAGGGTTTATAGTAACATAAAACCAAGTCAAAGGGAGTCAAAACTTACAGTTGGGAATGACATCGAAGTAGCAGTAGAATATGTAAAGGAAGTTAAATTGGTTTTAGAAACTAGTTTTGTAATTACTCTAGGGAACATTTATTATGTCCTTTCTTTTAGAAGCAATTTAATTTCCATTTCATGTTTGGATAGACTTAGTTTTTTTGTTAACTTTGGTGATGGAAAAATGAATTTGATGTTTAATTTAGATATTGTTGGCTATGATGTCTTCGGTAATGGTTTATATAAATTATGTTTAGCTCATGGTTATCCCTATGCTTCCTTAAATTCCTTTAAATGTTGAGAACATCATGCAAAGCATTATAGAGTTAAAGATAATTGATTCATGTTGTGGCACAAATGATTAGTTCACGTTTCAAAGGAATAACTAAATTGGTTAAAATTTATATTCTCCCTACCTTAGATCTTAGGGACATAGAAACTTGCATTGATTTCATTAGGGGTAAATTAACTAGGACTAAAAAGAAAGGGGTCACTTGTAGCTTAGACCTTTTGGAAATCATTTATACCAATATTAGTGGACCTTATTCTTCTACAAATTGTGGCAATAAATATTTTATTAAATTTTTTGATAATTTTTCATGATATATTTATCTTTGTTTAATAAAAGAAAAATATGATGCACTTGAAAAATTCAAAAATTTTAAAATTAAAGTTGAAAAAAATTGATAAAAGACATCAAAATTGTGAGATCTAACTGTGATGGTGAATATTATGAAAAATATTATGTTTGGACAAATAATTATAGAATTGTGATATTATTGCCTAATAAACTATGCCTAGTAGTCTTGAACAAAATGGGGTGGCCAAAATGTGTAAGTGCACTTTTAAAGATATAATGAGAAGTATGATGGGTAGGACCAACTTGCCAGATTTTTTGTAGGGTGAAGCACTCAAAACTGCTTCATATATCCTAAACATAGTTCCTAGTAAAGTTATACCCAAAGCATCTTTTGAATTTTGGATAGGTGGAAAAACTAATTTAAATCATTTCAAAGTTTGGGATTGTCCTCTAGAAGTAAGAATATATAACCCTACAAAGAAAAATATTAACCCCAAGACTAGTCATTATTTTTTCATTGGGTATCCAAAACATGCTAAAGGATACATATTCTATATTTCAGAGAAATGAAATAAAATTTTTTTGTCACAGACTATTAAATTTATAAAGATAGATGTTATTTTTGTTTAGGTTAATCATACTATAGGACTAAATAATAATGTGATTGGGGTTATTTATCTTCCTTTACTTACACAATATGAGAGTGTTACGCATGTGTTTATTGTCAGAATTAAGTTAGTTATGCAAGATGGTAATCCTCCAGCTCCTGTTGAAATACTCAACCAATTGAGCTTATTAAGAAAATACCAAGCACTTAGCCAATTGAGCCTACTCAAAAAATACTTATAAGGAGGTGAGTGGTGAGTAAAGTTTTATAATCATAAATTAAATACTTTCCTCTTTTTTTCATATTTAAGCACTTATTTCTCTTATTTATCTTTAGTTTAATGTATCTTTGACAAATGAAAAAAAAAAGCAAACTCAATTGGAAGAATCGAAATAAATTTATCGTTCTTTGAAATGATGTCTATAAATCAAGAAGATAAAATCAATTCATTAAGGATGGCCAAGTAAAGGGTTATTAGACATATCTTATTCACTCTTGAGATGGATACTAGTGAATATATGCATCAAGTCAATTTTGATTTATGATTACATTTCTAAAAGAATTGAAGCATAAAGATTTAAGGTAGAACATCCAATATTGAAGGATCAGGGATAAAAAATTTAGTCAGAAAAATGGGCATAACTTCTCATCTAAAATTCATATTAATGTCATTCTTGATCTTGTGAAAAGAAGAATTAATTTTCTCTGAAATTGTATTTTACAGTAATTTTGAAATTCTGATGTTAAGAGGGGCTAAAAATGGGCCAAAAAAGAATATGCTTGTTGTTACAGTCTAACCCAACTTTACTTTAGTATTTTGATCATTAATCACAAAATATGTATCCCATTTGCAGATTCCATACCATTATAGAAAGTTGACAAAATTTTCTACAACTCTTCTTTTCACATGGTTAGAAAATTTGGTGATTTTCAATGCCTAGTTCAAGGATACATTTGGCGCCCGAATGGAGATGCAAAAATATCAATAGATATGACTTTATTACCCACCATTGTTGAAAATTACCCTTTCTCCCCTAATTGTAACTATAAATAGAGGGACATTGTGAGCTATAAGGAGTCTTGGAAGAGATTTTTGATTCTAAGTGATTGTAATGTTCTTCTTCCTTTAGATATTTTGTTATCCTAATTTTCTTTCATAATATCATTATGCTTTTTTATCTTCAAATTTGATTTCCTACTTTGAGTATGGATAACTAATCTTCATATGTTAAAGTGAAATGGTAAAACTCTTGATAATAAAATAATGATTTATATAACTCTTGATTAAGAATTCAAGGTTTATATTATATGTTGTATTTACCTCCTTATTTTCTTATGTTATGTTTTAATGGCTGAATTTTCGCCTACTTCATGTTATTATTTTTAATGGTTAATTTGACTGCCTATTTTTTGTTATTATTATTTATGGTTAGCTTTACCACCTATTTCTTGTTATTTTAATTAATCTTATTTCTTTCACACCATTTTATCTTTAATATTGTAAAATATGAATTTTGATCTATTGTAGACAATCTTTGGCACAATAAATGATTGAATCAATATTGATTTATTGTAGACAATATGACGATTGGTACAATATATACTTGAATCCATTTTACAAAAATGACTTAAGTATCAGTAATGCAATAAAAAGAAGACAAATATAATTCATATATAAATCAAAGTGAACTTAAGATAACACATATCTTTCAAATGAAAACTTATTCATATGAGGATTCCATTTGAATGATAAAAAAATTTAGGTTGTTTTTATTTAATATATTAAGTGTAGATCCCCTAACCTTAGCATGCATCTTTATTTGAAAATATGCTAGTTTCAATTGAGAATATAAGTTTCTTGCATACTTAGTCTAATTTTTTTCTCACAAAACAAACATTTTGCCAACTAAGTTAGAATTATTTCTTTTGGGTATAAATTAGAATCTCCTTTCAATTGGTAATTCTTATGGATCAACCTCACATTTCACTAAATCTATACTTTAATAGATTTGTGCACTTGCAAATTTTAATTAAAACAAATTTTTGATGTCGTTGCTGAGGATTGCAACAGAAAAACTATTTAGATCTAGGTAAGTATAATTCTTCCACTAGTTATAATTTAAAGTAGTTGATTAGTCTTTGTATAGAATTTTTTTATGTGAAAAGTTTTTTCTTGAAAATTGGTATAATAATTTGGATGTATAAAATTGGTTAATTCTATCAACAGGGATAAATGTGTCTAAGGAGTACGGGTTTTAAATGAGACCATTATGATTTCTTCATACTTTCTTAAGAATCTATTGATTAAGCATTATCCATTGAAAAATTTTTTTTAAAAAAAGGAATAATCATTGTTGCATTCTTTTGTGATTTTCCTTTCTTGTCATTTTAGGGTTTTTGTATTAGTAGACATTGTGTAGTTAGATTCTCTTTTGTAATTAGGAAATATTTATTTCTAATTTTAATTTTTTTTTAGTTTATGTATGTTTAGAAACGTGATAAAGATAATTGTTTGGTTAAGAAAAGCTCAGAGTCATCCGTTAGTGCAAAAATTGAAACATTAGACTTTGTTGTGACACCATAAAAAATGGAAGAACAAGTTGTACATGAGAAAACTCTCATAGAATATTTCTCGCTTGTTATAGCTAGTACACCATCTTGTATAGTGTTACCACAAACTAGTACAACTCACTTCAAACTTAAACTAGCCATACTCTAGCTTTTGCCATCATTTTATGAGTTAGAAAAAGAAGACCCATCAATGCATATTAAAGAATTTCTTAAAATATGCTCGACATTTTGCTTACAAAATTTCAATGATGAATCAATCAGATTTAAAATGTTCCTATTTTCATTAAAAGATAAAGTTAAAGTCTGATTGAATTCTCTCTCGATCGAAACTATTAGTAGTTGGAACCAGTTAGTAAACAAATTTTTAGCAAATTTTTCCTCATGTCTATAACTGATACCCTTAAGAAAAAAATCTCTAATTTTTACTCATCTGGAAAAGATTATTTGATAGGCAAGTTGTTGTTAACAAAATCAACTATCAACTAAGACATTTTTAGAACTTTTTTTATCTCAAATTTCTAGATCAAATTTTTACAACAACAGTATACATCTTATCAAACGTGCCTTAGCATCTTAGAGAGAAGATATTTAAGTGCAGTATATCTATAAAGATTACAACCTTAAATCTTAATAAATAAAATCTAAACTTGTCTAGAGCAAATACCATGGTTAGGAACTCTTTTTCTGTCGTAGAATAATTCAAATGAGCATCATTAAGATTTTTACTAACTTAGTATATCACATAAGAAAACTTATCTAGATGTTGACCAAAAATAACTCCAATTGCATAATCAGAAGCATCACACATGATTCAAATGGAAGATTCCAATTAGGTGGTCTAATGATGGGTGAAGAAGTAAGTAACAATTTGAGTTCTCAAAGGCTTGAAGATATTCTTCATCAAAGACAAAAGGTGCATCTTTGGCAAGCAAATTGCACAAAGGTCTAGTGATTTTGCTAAAAGATTTGATAAATCTATAATAAAATCCCGCATGACCTAAAAAGGAACGTATTTCTTTAACCCTTCGAGGAAATAGAAGATTAGATATCAAATTAATTTTAGCCTTATCTGCCTCAATGCCTTGATGTCACATAACATGCCCTAAAACAATACCCTTTTTAACCACAAAATGACACTTTTCCTAATTCAGAATAAGATTCTTTTCTTTACATCTAATTAAAACCAATTTTAAATTGTGTAGGCATTCCTCAAAATTAGTCCCATGAACAAAAAAAGCATCCCTAAACACCTCTAGGAATTTTTCTACTATGTCAAAAAATATACTTATCATACACCACTGAAAGTTGCAGGTGCATTACACAATCCAAATGGCATTCGACAATAAAAAAAGATTTTAAAAGGACAAGTAAAGTTAGTATTCTCTTGATCCTCAGGTGCAATAGGGAATTGGTTGTAACCAAAATATCTATCAAGAAAATAATAGTATGCATATCTGGCCAACCTTTCTAGCATTTGGTCTATAAAGGAAGTGGAAAATAGTTTTTTCTTGTGATAGCATTTAACTTACAGTAGTTGATACAAACACGTCACCCAGTTTCTCTAGTGGGTACAAACTCATTATTTTCATTCTTGACTTCAGTTATGCCAGATTTTTTGGGTACTATCTGAATAAGACTTACCCATATACTATCAGAAATTAGGTAAATGATACCCACATTAAGAAGTTTAATTACTTCAACTCTCACAACCTCTTTCATGTTTGGATTTAGCTGTCTTTGTGGCTCTCTTGAAGATTTGGCATTATCCTCTAAATGTATCATATGTATGAAAACTAATGGACTAATTCCCTTGATGACTATTATTGTTTATCCTATGGATTCTATTCGCTCACTAAGGATTTTGATGAGTTCAACTTTATGTTTTTTATCTAAGTCAAATGTTATGATAACATGCAAAGTTTCAGAAGGTTCTAAAAACACGTACTTCAAAGAATCTTGCTGATAAAGATTTCAATTCCAATTGGAATGGTTTCTCTATAGATGGTCGTGGAACATATTAAGAAGGTGAAAATGTCTCTGTTTTAACTTGCCATTTATCAGTATTCATTAGTGGAGTAGTCTCTAATAAAGAGTTTACTTCACTAATCAAACAATCCTCATCTATGTCCATGTTAAAGTGAGCTAAACATTTCTTTAGACGTTCATTATCGAAAGAGTTTAAAAATGAATCATAGATTATATTTTCAATCATGTTGGTTTCACACAATTCATCCATGTCCATAGGTTGATGAGAGACATTAAAAATATTTAGTTTCATAATTATATTTCCAAAAGACAAATTCAATACTCCATTGTGACAATTAATGATTGCATTAGATATTGCCAGAAATTGTCTACCTAAAATAACAGGAATTTGTGTATCCACATTTTCAACAGACTCAGTGTCAAGAACAATAAAATCCACTAAAAAATAGAATTTATTAACCTTAATAAGAATGTCTTCTATGATACTTCAAACTTTGGTAGACTTATCAGCTAACTAGAGAGTTATTAGTGTATATTTCAGTTTTCCTAACCCGAGTTTCATATACACAGAGTATGGTAACAGATTTACACTTGCTCCTAAGTCAAATAAAACTTGATTAATCACATGGTCACCTATAATGCAAGAAATTGTAAGACAATCAGGATCTTTGTACTTGACATGAGTTTTTTGTTAAATTATAGCACTCACTTATTCAGTCAAAAATGCTTTTTCAAAACATTGGTTTTCATTTTTACCATGCAAAGATCTTTCAAAATTTTGAGTAAGTAGGTACTTGTTTTATAGTGTCAAGTAAAGATTTGTTAATGCTAATTTTCTTAAACACATCTAAAATGTTGCTATATTGAATACTTTTCTTGATTGTCAAAAGTCTTTGTGGGAATGGAGATTTAGAGACACATGGTAAATGTTCATTTTCATTCACGTTTGAGTCATTAAACTGTGACTCAGTATGATGACTTTGTTTTTCAGGTTCTGGCATATGAACATGGTTGTTACTAACTTTTCTAGATCTAAGGGTTGTTATGAACTTCACTTCCTCATTAGGATTTATCGATAATCCTATTACAAATTAATCATTAAGATTAGGAATATGTTAATTAGGAATTTTTCCTTTCTCTCTCTCTTCTAAAGTATTAACTAATTGACACAATTGTATTTCAAGCTTTGAAATAGCTTAAGTATGAGATTATAAAATTTGTTGGGTGGACTGTATGAACTGTTGTAAAATATCCTCCAAATAAGGTCTTCTTTGTTATGGTACCCCAAAAGGAAGAGCATGTTAAGGAATTGGAAGATATGAATTAGAAGAGGAAAATTGTTGCCTACCTTGGTTTATTGAAGGCTAATTTTGTCTCCATGAAAATTTTAGGAGATTTCTCTAATTTGGATTATATGTGGATGCAAATGGGTTGTCTCATGAATTTTCATAAGAATAAAGATAGTTAAGTTGCTCAGATAATGCCTCTTGGTAACTGGTATGGATTGATAAAATTGTGCAATGTGAGATGTACTAGAACATAAGGCACATGTCTCTATTCTACTATTAGTAGAAAGGTTCAAAGTTTGACTTAAAACTCATGCTTCTACCTTTTTAGTAAGGCTAGATAGGGGTGTAAGCGGGTCGGATTGAGTCGAGTTAAGGTAAAAATGTAACCCGATCGAATAGTGGTCGGGTCACCAAAAATCTATCCGAATTCGACCGATGTTGCAGGTGAACCGAAGTTAACAGGTTAGATCGGTTCTACTTCTCAATCGGGTTTGAGCAGGTTGCCCGAAAGACATTGAATCAGATTACATTCACAAACTTGAAATTCGTCCATGAATGAACAATAACTAAAGAAAAAAGTAGGAGAAAACAAATTAAAGTCAAAAGCTAATCTTTATCAAATTGTTAAAAAGATTACCTTTACAAAAAATGGGCTACCAGCTTTTACAGATGCAACTAGAATGTATAAATCGAGTACACACACATATACCATCCAAAGACGGCTTCTCTGGATGGTCCCAGATTGCCAAAAACCAACTTTGTCTGGGTGAGAATGGAGATGCGGTTGTCAGATGGCGCCGATAAGCATGGAGAGAGAAAACAAGGAGATGGAGAGGATGCAACAAGCAAGATGAAGCCACCATCTCCGAAACTGCAACTAGATATGGATATGGAAGCAAGGGTTTGAGGAATGAGGGGGTGGGAAAGTGAAGAGGCTGAGGTTTTCTAAAGAGTGAGGGGGAAGGTGAAAAGACGGCTTAAGGGAAATGAAGAGATGGCTGAAGAGTGAGGGAGGGAGGCGAAGAGATGGCCTAGGGTTTCTGAGGAGGAGACTTTATATAAACTCAAAAAACGACGTCGTTTTGGTGTTTTGACTTAAAAAAAAAATTCTGATGCAAAACCTAAACTATTGCATATAAGGATTCGAACTCAGGTAACATAAAAGAGTTCTTACCACTAAGCTATAGTTTCTTTAGGATTATAAATGCAAAACAAATATTATTTAAAGTAACTATACGGTCGGGTCGGTTTCAACGGGTTTATTTAACTCAGACCCGACCCGACAGCTTAAAACCGAAAATTTTCAAATTTTCAACCATTAAAACCCGAAAATCAGAAATGGTTCACCCAAATAGATGTTATTTTATCGGTTTGAGTCGGTTTAAAATGGGTTAGTCGGGTCACTTACACCCCTAAGGCTAGCTAAGGCATTTTTCACATATGTGTCATCATTCACTTTATAAATTTCTCCCCTTTTTGGATTTTGGGATTTTCTATCATTTGGATCTATACAATTCTAATGTTGAGAGTTTTCAGACAAGGATTCTAAGGATACCCAAGCTTCATCCTCGTTTAATTGTAAAAACTTTCCATCATAGAGAAAAATCATCATAGAAATATTTCACAAGCATCTATGTTTCAAAGCCATGATGAGGATATTTTAGAAGAAGGTCATTAAATCTTTCCCAACACATAAAAAATTGCTCACGCTCTTTTTAGTAAAAAAATAGAGATTTCTTTCCCAAGGGCATCAGTTTTAAACATAGAAAAAAAATTTGCTAAAATCTTGTTTACTAATTGGTTCCAACTAGTAATAGTTTCTATCGGGAAGGAATTTAACCAGACTTTAGCTTTATCTTTTAATGAAAATGGGAATATTTTAAACTTGACTGACTCATGACTGACTCATCATTGAAATTCTAGAAGTGAAATGTCGATCATATTTCAATAAATTTTTTAATATGAATGGATGGGTCTTCTCTTTCTAACTCATAAAATGACGGTAAAATTTGAAGTATGGATGATTTAAGTTCAAAGTGAATTGCACTAGTTTAGGATAATATTATATAAAATGGTGTACAAGTTATGACAAGCGAGAAATATTTTACGAAAGTTTTTTAGTGTACAACTTGTTCTTCTATTTTTTATGGTGTCACAACAAAGTCTAATGTTTCAATTTTTGCACTAATGGATGACTATAAGCTTTTCTTAATCCAACGATTATCTTTATCACATTCCTGAACATACATAAACTGAAAAAAAAAAATTAAAATTAGAAACAAATATATAATAACCGTAAATTTAACAAAAATTCAAATTAAAGAAAATTTAAAATAAAAGAGAGAATTTTGAAAATAGAGATAAGAACCGGTGAAAATAAGTTTATTTATTACATGGATTAAAGAAATACAAAAGAAATATGAGAATTTATGTTTTGGCGCGCTATAAGCAAATATATTTTTATTTATGTAGAAATGATTATGATTTGTTAAAAGTAAGTGGACTTTTAAGTAAAAGAAGTATTGTGTTGTTTAAAATAATTATATCGGCCTCTAATGAATTTGTATGATATTTTTAGAAATATTCTTTCTTTTAATATGAATAAAGATATTTGTTTTAAAATTTGTTTTATTACAATTTTTATTAAGAAAAATTATGATTTAAGAGTTTAACTAAAGATTTATGAGAAAGGAAATTTTTAAAAAATTTTGGGATATTTTATAATAAAAAATGGAATTTATATGAATTTTTATAAAATAAAATCATATTATTAATTATTTAATAATTATTATTATATTTAAAAAAAAAACGAAACCATAGAATCATAAAAACGAAACCGGGGGCGGAGAAGAATCAGAGAAAGAAAAAAAAAATTGAAAAAAAATTTGCATAGTGAGTGAATAGTAATTGCCAATCTTTTCTCTCGATTTGGAGTACCGATTGGCTTCCGATATCAAAACTGAAGGTGTTACTGGATTCAGGACGAAGAGTACTTCAGTTTTGACCGATCAGTTTTTCAAATCAACCGTTGAATCGCCGTAGATCTGAAGTAGAAAATCTCGGTAAAAGATAAGTTCTGAAAAACCTTACTTAGGGACTTCTAATTAGAAATCTGACTCCGTAGATGGATTCAGAAATTAGATAAATATTAGGATATGAAATTGTTTTGTTGATTCGGTAAAATTTTTGTGACAGTGAATAGTATTTTCCGGCGGTGAATAGTATTTCCGGTGTGAATAGTGTTTTCCGGCGGTGAACAGTAACCAATCTCATTTAAGGTTTTTGGACCTTCCGGACTCGATTTTGGGGTTTGTTTTACCGAATTCAGACTAGGAACTAGGATTTTAGGGCTGTCCAATCTGGAGCCCTTACCTGTGAGTGGGTTTTTCATACTATAGCGCATGTCTTATGAATTCGGTTTATAACTCTCTCTCTCATATGATTTTAACTAGTTGGAATGTATGCTAAATTGTTTTACTGCTTTGAAAACCAATATGTTCCAACCATGTTAGAAATTATAAATTTCAATCCTAGTTGAACCCTAGGTATGCAGGGCAAACATCTAGACTGATAATTCTCCATTTGAGCTAGATTTATAGAAATGCGAACTTAGTCATAGAAATGAACTAAGTTGGCCATGAAATGATTTGATGCATGATGAGCATTTATGCGACGTCTACGGACGATCTATGTTTGAAATGATTTGATGCATGATGAGCATCTATACGACGTCTACGGACGATCTATGTTTAAAGGGAAAGTTTATGATGATAAAGGTCTCCATGGGAATACATGGATGAAACATATTTTTGAACGGAGTTTTATGCATAAAAAGAGCTAGATGGAGAATTATAGCTTTATTGTAATGTTATTGAAATGTTTTACTTTAAACTCTTTGAATAGCATATTTCAAATGTTTTCTATTGGAGGGACCCTTTTAGATCACTGTTAGCTAGCCGCAGGTAGTGCTAGCCCTGGTGCACCATGATCATGTTAAGGCTTCGGCCTAGGATACTGTGACGGGCATATGACTGCCTAAGACACAGGGATTTAGGGTAGACTTATGTCTATGCCTACAGTGATTGCCATACCCATTGCTATGTGCTTGGAAAATTTAGGGTAGACTTATGTCTATGCCTACAGTGATTACCATACCCTTGCTGTGTGCTTGGGGGATTTAGGGTGGACTTATGTCTACGCCTACAGTGATTACCCTACCCTTGCTGTGTGCTTGGGGGAGATGATAGATCTGTTAGGAAAGACCTCCAATAAACTGATGCATTTTTCTTAAAGATTAAATATTTCTAAACAAGCTCATTCATCATTGTTATTGCATAAATATCTTCATTTATTACTTACCATGCATAATTGATTTGCTTACGGTTATTGATTTAATCATGTTTTATCTTTTGAATATACATTTGAACTGTTTAGCATTCTTTAAATAAATTATGGTTAATGTTTCTATTGTTATCTTTACATTTGGATTTCAATTATTAAACCCATTGCGAAACACTCGTGCTTGGTTTGCCCTGTTTCAGTTATAGTATGATTTACTCATTCACTGAGATGTGGTAATCTCACCCCTCTTTTGTTTCCTCCCCACAGATAGTCAAAGAGACTTTGATTCAGCTACAGCTTCGTAGGAGGTTGAAGATAGTGTTGGTGAGCCCCAGTTTGGGCAAGGCTCTTTTGTATTGTTTATTTAGTTTAGTTATGTCTAAAGTATCTCCATGAACATACAGGCAGGATCCTCGCTTCTTGCGTATTTTGATGTGCTGTTTGAAAAAATAGTTTTATATTTTACAATAATGTTGGTATTATGAGGCCTTGGGCCAAGTTGAATCACATGAATATTATGAGGCCATGGGCCAAGTTGAATCAGAATGTTGGATTCATGAGATATCATGAGATATATATATATATATATATATATATATATATATATATATATATATATATATATATATATATACATATATACAGTATTTTCTGATATTGGATGTGGCATATGTGGCCAGTTATATTTATTATGTACTCTGGATTGTGTGCTGGATTTTTGTGCATGCTATGTGTTAGGCTTGCGGCTAGGGAGAAACCCTTATGTCGTGCCGGTCATGTGTTCCATCATTTGGGGCCGTGACAAAATATTTCCTAATCACAAAAGAGAATTTAACTACACAATGTCTATTAGTACAAAACACCACAAAAAGACAAGAAAGGAAAATCACAAAATTATGCAACAATGATTATTCCTTTTTTTTAAAATGTTAGAAATAATGGATAGTGCTTAATCAGTAGATTCCCAGGAAAATATGAAAGAATCACAATGGTCTCACTTAAAACCTATACTCAGGGGCAGAGCGTAATGACCCCTTAAGGGGGCTTTAGCCCCCTCCCCCACCCCAAATTTTTTTAAATTTCTTTAATAATAATAAAAAAAATTTAAAAGTATTTAAAAAATTTTAATGATAAAAGAAGAAATTCTTATTTAGCCCCCCAAAATATTTAATTAATATATTATTTTTAATTTTTTTTCTTCAGCCCCCCTGATACAAAATGTCTAGCTCCGCCCCTGCCTATACTCCTTAGGCACCTTTAGCCTTGTTGACATAATCAACCAATTTTACATACTCAAATTACCACACTAATTTTTAAGAAACAATTTTTCACATAAAAATTTTTGATACAAAGACTAATCAAATAATCTAAATTATAACTAGTGGAAAAATTATACTTACCTGGATCCAAATAGTTTTTTCATCATAATCCCCAGCAATGGCACCAAAAATTTGTTGTAGTTTTAATTAAAATTTGCAAGTACACAAATATATTGGAGTATAGATTTAGTGGTATGTGAAGTTAACGCCACAAGAATTTACAATTGAAAGGAGACTCTAATTTAGACCCAAAAGAAATAATTCTAACCTAGTTACTAGAATGTTTATTTTGTAAGAAGAAAATTAAACTAAGTATGCAAGAAACTTATATTCTCAAATGAAACTAGAATATTTTCAAATAAATATGTATGCTAAGGTTAGGAAATCCGCTCTTGGTATATTAAATAATGACAAACTCAACTTTTTTATTACTCAAATGAAATCCTTAAATGAATAAGGTTCAATTCGAAAGATATGTTATCTTAAACTCACTTTGATTTATATATAAATCACATTTGCCTTATTTTTATTATATTACTAATACTTAAGTCATTTTTATAAAATAGCATACATTATGACAATCGTCATACTGTCTATAATAAATCAACATTGATTCAAGCATATATTGTGTCAAATATTGTATACAATAGATCAAAATTCATACTTTACAATATTAAAGATAAAATGGTGTGAAAGAAAGAAGATTAATTAAAATAACAAGAAATAGGTGGCAAAGCCAACAATGAATAATAATAAAAAGAAATAGGTGTCCAAGCTAGCCATTAAAAATAACAACACGAAGTAGGTGGCAAAGCTATCCATTAATACATAATATAAGAAAATAATAAGGTAAATACAACATCTAATATAAACCTTAAATTCTTAGTCAAGAGTTATATAAATTATTATTTTCTTATCAAGAGCTTCACCATCTCACCTTAGCATATGAAAATTAGTTATCTACATTCAAAGTAAGAAAGAAAATTTAAAGATGAACAAGCATAATGATATTGTGAAAGAAACTTATGATAACAAAATATCTAAAGAAAGAAGAACATTACAACTACTTAGAACCAAAACCTCGTCCAAGACTCCTTCTAGCTCACAATGTCCCCTCTATTTATAATTACAATCAGGGGAGAAAGGGTAATTTTCAACAATTGTGAGTAACAGAGTCACATCTATTGACATTTTCGCATCTCCTTTCATGTACCGAAAGTATCCTTGAATTAGCCATTGACAATCACTAAATTTAATGACCATTTGAAAATAAGAGTTGTATGAAATTTTTTCAACTTTCCAGAATGGTATGGCACATGCAAATAGGATACATATTTTGTAAGTAATGGTCAAAATACTGAAACAAGGTCTGGCTAGACTGCAACAACAAGCATATTCTTTTTTTACCCCCTTAATGTCAAAATTTCAAAATCACTATAAAATACAATTTTGGAGAAATTAATTCTTCTTTTCACAGGATCAAGAATCACATTGATTTAAATTTTGGATGAAAAGCTATGCCAATTTTTTTTACTAAAATTTTTATCCCTGATCCTTCAACATTGGATATTTTGTTCTGCCTTAAATCTTTATGCTTGAGTTCTTTCATAATTGTAGTCATAAATCAAGATTTTTTATGCATATATTCACTAAGATGCATCTCAAGAGTCAATAAGATATGTCTAATAACTCTTTACTTGGTCATCTTTAATGAATTGATTTTATCTTCTTGAATTATACACATCATTTTAAAGAACGAAAAATTTGCTTCGATTCTTTTAATTGAGTCTGCTTTCTATTTTTTTTCATCTGTGAAAGATACACCAAAATAGAGATAAATAAGGGACATAAGTTCTTAAATAGGTATACTTTTGATTCTACAACATTCAATAATGCTATAACTTGTCCTTAATCAAATGAATGGGTGAATGCTATGAATGAAGAAATGTTGTCCATTACAAAAAATGGTGTATGGGAACTTACTGAACTCCCTACAGGTTGCAAAGTTGTAGGGTGAAAATGGGCACACAAAACTAAGAAGGATTCAAAGGGTAAAATTAAGCACTTCAAGGCTAGATTGCTAGCTAAAGAGTTTACTCAAAGAGAGAGAATTAACTATAAAGAAACTTTCTCTCCAATATTATACGAAGATTCCTTTTGAATAATTATGGCTTTAGAAGTATATTTCAATTTAGAGTTACATTAGATGGATGTCAAAACTGTTTTTTTTTTAAATGAAGTGTATATGAAACAACTTGAGAGATGTTAGGAGTGGGAGAGAGCATTGGGTTTGAAGATTGAATGTATTTACAATCTTTATGGCCTAAAACATGATTCTCGGAACTGTATTTACAATTTGACGAAGTAGTGACTTCTTTGAGTTTTATCGAAAATAAATTTGATTAATGTATTTATCTAAAGATTAGTGGAACCAAATTTATTTTTCTTGTCTTGTATATATGTTGATGATATCTTACCTGCCAGTAGTATTTTGGATTGCTTAGTGAGACTAAGAAAATGTTGTCCTCCAATTTTGATATGAATCTTGAGAAGGCATCTTTTGTTTTAGGGATTAAAATGCACAAAGATATATCTCATCTTTTATTACGCTATGCATAAAAGGTCTACATCAATCTTATACTTGAAAGGTTCAATATGATGAATTGTAGAACTATTGATGTTCTCATTGTGAAAGGTGATAAATTTAGTAAGGATCAATGTCCTAAAACTAAACTTGAAAAAGATTAAATGAAAGAAATACCCTATGATGGTGCAATATGTAGCTTAATGTATGCTCAAGTATGCATCAAACCTAATATTGCCTATATAGTGGAAGTCCTTGGCAGATACTCATCAAATCCAGGATATCAACATTGGGTTGTAGGGTACATAGATTCTGATCTTGTTGAGCACCCAAATGATTTTAAATCAACCTTAGGTTATATTTTTATGTTGGCTGGGGGTGCAATATCCTCTAAGTGTTAAATAGACTCCTAACATCTTCTACTATGCAAGCAAAGTTTATTTCCTATTATGGGGTTCTACTCATGCTATAAGGCTTGAAAATTTTATTACTAGACTTCAGGTTTTAATTCTGTCTCTAGGCTTCTTAATTTTTTTTTTGTAATAATAAATCTAATATGTTTGTAACTAAATTAGTAAAATTATGTTTGCAAGGTATTGACTCTATTTCAAGCTTAATATAATTTATTGTGACAATAAAGCTGTGGTATTTTTCATAAAGAATAATAAAACTTCTAGTGGATCAAAATACTTAAGGTAGAAGTATCTAACTATTACAGATTTTGTGAGAAATTGAGACATGTCTATTGAGCACATTGACATGGAGTCCACATTAAATTATCTTCTAACTAAAAACTTGAGACCCATATCTTTCAAAAGACTTGGGGAAAATATGGGCATATTAAGTTCTTCTAATATGCTTGGTTAGTGGAAGTAAAATAAAGTGATATACTTTGTTTCATTATTATGAACCTTTTTGTATTGCATTATTTGGATTTCATGGTTCTATAATAGCAAAAAAATTATTGTTTTGAGATAAATGTCCTGTAATGTTTAAAACTCGGTATCCATTTTAAAAAATTTATGTCTCATAATTGATACCATGTTAAATTTTTGAGACATGTTGGATTAAGAGTTCAAGGCTCAATATCATTCTAAAACATTTTGAATTATCTCAATAATTGATACCGTACTAAAATTTTAAGACAAATTTGCTTCATACTGAAGCTTGGAGAATTTACCCTTGCCTACTTATTTGATGACATCTCTTGTCTAGTTGTTTTGAGGCATGTTGTTAAATGGAAATTCAATAAAACTTGTGATTGGGTGTGGAGTTTCAAGTGTCTGGCTACCTAAACATTGGTACCAAATTGAATATGTAAGATGACAATAAATATCTCGTACTCATTTTGTTTTCATGCGTATTGAAAAGAAATTGGAGGACCAACACTGAAGATAGCATATTTGGATCACATTTTGATGCTATTCTTTCTACTACAATAACTCACCATAGCTCATGTCAAATAGTATTATGTTTGTGACTCTGGATAGATCTTGTATCAGATAATTGGTACAATGATTGCATATTTATTGTTACAGCCCGAATGTCGTTTTACATAAAAAAATTTAAAATTATGAAAAAACTACAATTAATGTTGCTAAAGTGGGAGAATGTAAAACTTTTCTTTATCGTAGGCTTTCATTAATTGTATGTTTTATGTTTTATGAAAATAAAACTATTATATAATCTAGGTTTATGAACATACATAAGACCAAATTATTTATCTAATCCTTTATTATATGGGCTATATGCATCGTATGATTAAGCGGCACAATGTAGACCTTTGGCCCTAGTAAGTATAATTTTTACATAATTTTTATTACTCTTTAATTTATTAAAGTTACTAATTATTATTATTTTTATTCCGTTTTTTTGAAGGAATAAGATAGATAACCGCAACAAGAGTGTTTTAGTAAAATCAAAGAAGAAATTAAAGATAAATTGAGAAGAGGAATTACAAAAATAAAATTATCATTTAAAGAATTATATTTCAAGTTTAACTCTTAAATTTAAAAAATGTTATCTAATTTTAATTAGAATGAAAAGCCTTCATCTTTTCCATTAAAAATTGGATAAGCCATATCTATATACCTAATTTTATATAGATAAAGATGGAGACCCATTTTGCAAAACCAATATTTGTCAAAGTCCCAATCAAGCTAAGCGGAGAAAAAGGCAGGGTTATTAGCAAATCACCTCTTCTCCTTTGCGAAATTTTGTGGCTGGCGGAATTGGATAGGCTTGATTGAAGAAAGCTGCTGCAGTATTTAAAGACAGCTGGAGTCACATATCGAGGAATATTTTAGAAGCGGCTGGAGCACGAGAAGGAGAGAAAACCAAGTAGGAGAATTGAAAGCCTGAAAACGAAATGCAGATTGAAGGAGCCTAGCCGCGCATTCGTCAAGACTTTCAAAGTTTTTCTTTCATCTATTTTTTTTATTTAATTAAATGCAATTCATTAAGATGTTTGTTATTTTCAGAATTATATGAATTAATTTTATTTTTTTAGGGTTTTGACGTGGTTTAGCTTTGAAAACACAATTTGAGTTTCAATATTACTCTAATTTTTTTTCTTTTCTCATATTGTATGTTTAATATTTATTTTTAATAATTTTAATTTTTTGATCAATTATTAATTTATCTATTGATTTATGATTAAATAGAGAGATAAATTATGATATAAGTTTTAATTCTTTACTGCAATTAATGTAACATTATGCTTAAGCAAATTCAAAGAATTTAATAAATTTTTAAATAATTAAACTCACATAGAGACATGTCATATTATTAAGTTGAGATATTATTGATGTTATTGGAGATAAGAAATATAGTAGATTAGGGATTTGTGTCAATAATTTGAAATTTAGATTTTGGTTTTTCAAATAATAAAAAATTTAATAAATTTTAGTCATTAATAAATCAATTAATTCTTGTAAGTTCGATATCTTTTTCTTAAATATTTTATTACTTGTTATAATATTATACACTTGCAAATATTACATTAGGGCCTACTTGCCGTAACGTGAGGCTTCAGACTTTTGTTATATGGCCAAGTACCCTCTTCATTTTCACTTTTGTGAGATATTGTTTTCTGACTTGACCCATAGCTGCCTATTGTGAGGAAGTTGGAGAGAAGGACCAAGCTGAAAGTGTTCGCTAATACAGGTACGCTTTTATCATTCCAATTGAACTGTGGTGTTATAAATTCATGTGTTAATAATATATGTCTTTCAGCACAAACCAAAGAAGAAAGCAGGTAATTTTTTCAATATAATTTTTTTTATTAGAAACATTAATTGTATCATAAAAATATTTATTAATTTTTTTATTTGTCGTCTCAATTTGATACTCATTTTAGTAAATATTTTTAAAATTTCATAAAAATTTTCAAAATTTTGTCAAAAATAATACACTATCAATGATAATTTTTGTTGCGATCGATGTATTAGTTCTTTTAGAACTTTCAATCAATATTGTATTACAAATTATAGTACTAATATTTACTTCATCAATTATTAAATAAGAGAAATATTCATAGTATCTAAAAATAATATACGTTGTTGCACTATCAACTACACATGTATCTTCTCCATTTTCCTTCGACTCAAATTAGGACAGAATAAGCCGACAAGCATGGTCCAAGTGAAAGAGATTTTGGCTCCTCAAGCACTTTGTTTTGGATTCGACATTTGAGACGGTGTATATGTATAAAATATTTATTGAGAGGGGTCTTCGTATTATACCGAAAATAAAAACTGAACACTATCCATTTTCTTCAATTAAGGTAAAAATTATATTGTAAGTAATCAAATCATATAAAAATATATATAAACATACTAAAATATGTTTTAATCAAGGTATTACAAATTTTAAAGAAAGGCATATGAAGTTTCTTTTTTTTCGGTCGACAAGAAATTTAAGCATATGATGTTTCTAAATACCATAAGGGGAATAAAAATAAAACAAGTAAATAATTATAAAATATTTATATTACTAATTAAAGGATAAAAAACGGTATAAGATAGATGTAAAAACAATAACAAAAATGGTATAGCTCTTGAAGAATTATAGCATAGTCTATATTGCTAATTGAGGAGCAAGACTGAAATAGAGTTTAGACTTTCAAAAACTATTTTATACTCTATATATTACTACTTTAGGAGCACATTTAAGCAATGAAATAAGGAATAATATTCTCGTATTATTATGAGTACATTTTTCTCCACATAAATTCAGCTAATTTGAAACTAGGTTAAATATATTCACTAAAAAAAATTTATTCGTTGCAATTGCAAGAATATTCACTCACAAAGCACCTTTTAAAAGAATCATCAATTTTGTTCCCATATATTTGCTTCAAACTATTCCAAGGACAGTCCTTTGTCACAAAATATTATATCTTCAATTTTTTTGTAAAATTAATTGTAAGAAAAAAAATCGTTACTTTTTCACATTGTCCAAAGAATGTTCATTCTTCAATGGTTATAAAAATTCAATATGACCATGAATTTTCAAATTTAAATTATTTGAGGACCATTTATCTTGAGGTTGCTAGCCATAACATGATCATGGCTATAAAACAATAATTTTATAACCTTTTAATTTATAGTTATGGGCAGTTATTATTAACCTTTTAACATACATTTGCACGTCAGTTGCAAGACTAATCCCATCGGCGAGATCCTAAACTATTCATAGAAATTATTACAAAACTAATCCCTTCAAACTTTAGAGCGATAACCTGTTAGCCTTCTAAAATAATAGTAAAAAAAAAAAAATTATAGCCACTTCAACTACCTCCTTTCAATTCATCAGAATATACTACAACTTTGCTCATTTTGCACTATCCATTTAAATCATAAAATTCTTGGCAGCTATTAAAAAAATCTATAAATGATGTGATTCAGCTATCTAATCGTAACAAAGTTAGCAATATAAGCTTTTTAATTCTCAAATTAATTTTCTAATAGCAAATTAATAAGTATATTATTATTTTTATCACAAATAAATATAACTAAACTTCAAGCAATCGGAGGAACACCGTATTAGAGAACATTAAGGTGTATTTGGCAAGCTGATAATTCAATTTCCTAAATATATAAAAATTTATTAAGAAGATATTTAGACATAAAATGAATAAACATTTCAAGATTTTTGTGTTATGTATATTCTAAAAAAATTTATATTAAATTTACGTAAATCCTGTACTCAAAATTTTAATAAGAATTTCTTAATTTGTTTCAGATTTTATTCACCATGCATCATCTGCAAGGACTGATCAACATTTCTTAGTTTCTCAAGAAAAGATTGTCAGCTATTAACCTTTGCTAGTTTTCTGTGCCCTTTTGTACTCAGAAGAAAAATAAATAAATCAATCAATGAAAATGCAGCATGGCTTGTGAAGCATAGAACTATAGAAGTAGGCATTCTCACAATTTTAGTGTCAAGCTCTTGTTTAGGCTATCTCCTCAATTACCAAAGACATGTTAAAAGGGCCAGGACCTTATCACTTAAAAAACATATACATTAATACGGACAAATGACATTAACACCGCAATACAATAAAATTTGAAGCATTTCTATGTAATTTTGAAAAGTTATATCATATTTATTACGTATTGTTTATGTATCAGACACAGACACACTTCATTTTATAAAGTATCTGTATTTTATAATTTATCACTTTCCCTCTGCATGTATGCGCAATTACACTCCACCAAGTTTCTTACTAAAAGGAATGTGTTAATTCATTTCATGATGACCGCTCATCAGGTACGGTGAGAAAGTAGGCAGTCATAGCCTTCCGGAATCTCTTCTTGTATTGTTTAGGAGAAACAATGGTGGGGGAAGCATTCTTTGGACCACCAAGTATCCCAGATGCCTTTACCCATGTCTCTAAATGCTTGTCCCATGTGTACTGTCTCATAAAATCAATGATGCCCAAAACCAGCTCCCTGCGCTCATCATCCACCCCAACCAGCAATGAGTAATCCATGACATCAACAGACTGGAAACAAGAAGGGAGAAACTGAGTAATAGCCTTACAAAAGAGATAATTAACAAAATTATCATAACCATAAAGATGGTAAGAGACGTGAGCCACTAAAGGCAGTTTAGTAGTGAGGAAGTTTGAATAGCTTTGCATGAGGTCTTAAGTTCAAACCGAAAATAAAAAAAGGAGGGAGGGAAATATGGTGAGACCTGGATATGGAATTTTTTTTTTAAAGTCTTGGCATAAGTATCTCTACACCCTTTGAATATAAAATTAATTTAGCATTGAGACTGTCTCTGTTGACAAATATTTTTTCACGAGTTTAAACTCTTGACATTAAAGATCCTCTCAACCACTGAACTCAATGGGTGCATATGGAGAACTAAAAACACAAGGGTTTGGTATCTGTACTAAGTATCATGAGAAATCATATGATATCTTATGATTTTTCTTTTCCCAAATAGGTTATGAACATCATTTCTTGCATCCAAGGTTGGTAGCAAAATTGTCAAGATCTCATTTACTGCAAACTTAGACAACGATAAGAACTATGAGGGATGATGTCTGTACAAAGTAATGTTAGGCTTGATAAGAACCATTAGGGAGGGCATAAAATAAGAAACAGTTTCAGAAACACCAGAGGGATCATTATGCTTAACATACTATACCCCTGTCCACTACTGTATAAGAACCTTCAAATTCTAAAAACTTTCAGTCAAAAACACCAGAAGTAACAACCTTGGGTCATTTAAAGGTGATTATGAAGCTAAAATGAAGCTTACCTCCAAAAAGGCTGTGTCATTCCATACAGCTCTCTCAAGGCATCTCTTGGCCCTGCTCCCTAGAAATATGGGTTTTGTTCTCAATGCTTCTACCAAATTCAAGTCTAACATTACTTTGTTTGTTCCAGTATTGTACCTTGATCTTTCTGAGCCCTTAAGATCATATACTCTAGATATATTTCTCTTATAAAAGAGATTCTCCGTTACCATCAAATCTATTTTTGTCTCCCTTCCGCCTTTTGGGTATTTGACAGTGACCTGCCACCAAATAAAAGAGATCATACATCTAGATTTTCAGCAATATACAGCTGCATGGAGCATGCATATAAAGCTGTAGAATGAAGTCTCACCTGATACATACCAAGAATTTTGGCAAGGCAAGTTGGGCTTCCTGAGTTAAGGGAATCTATTAGGTGCTTAAAATACTGAGGCGCAAATTCTTCAAAGGAATCCAATTCTGTCTTTTTAACTTGTTTAATAATAAATCTGTTATCAAAAGACTTGGCAAAATATACATTGCTTTTTCCGCCTTGTGCACTCCATCTCCGGCAACGACTCAAGGATCGTATAAAATCAACTTCATTCGGACAGCACTTTTTTCTAAGTAAATCAAACTGCTTTGCAAAATAACAGGTAACAGAAAAATTCACTTTCCCTCCAGCGCCCAAAGAATTGTCGCTGAAAGAAATTCGTAAGTGTAAAGATTTTTTGGAGTCCATGAGAAGACCATCAATAGATGATGGAGCATCTTCTGACCCATAACCACCATAATGGATATAATCCAAGTCGAGAGAACCAATAGACTGCCTGGCTGAAAATGTGGGAGCAGCTGAATCTTCTTTATATTTCTCATGCAGATATCTATCAGCAATCCAGTCCTCATATTCCTTAGAGCAAAGGGCATAGGATATTACGCTAGAATAATCACTATCATGAACAGCAATAACTCTATCGCTATGATGTGCTTGGGGAAGCAACAACCGAACGCCTTCAGCCATGTGAGATACAGAGGAGATGAATGATGGTGTGGAGCTCAGTATCAGATTTAGCTTCTGTGCCTCCCTTGGCAACATTTGGAAGTGAGTCTGCAATACATTAGAAACAGGATCTCTACCCATATTCCTGTAGTCTCCAGAAGCATGAAAAGATCTATGTGTAAATAACTGTAACCAGGGGGGTGAGCCTTTCCTGATTCTTTCTTGAACTCTTAATGCTGAATCAAAAGAATTAACTCTCATTGGTTGTGTCAACCTTTTACATGAAGCGTTATCATTTTGAATAGACTGCCTGGCACATCCAGCTTGGAGACCATCTGCTTGAAATGCATGAAGAAGTTCAACTTTCAAAGGAGGTTGATCAGTTCCAGTCCAAGCAGAATCTATTCTCTCCGAAAGATTGGATTCCTTTGAGGGGAAACACTCAGATGTTTGGTTGGCAACAAATTCACTATCTGAATGTAATATCTCTCTATTATTATGAGATGATGTGTAGGCTTCAGAAGTACAAGGTTCAGGAGGTTCATCTATCTGCCTGAGCATATGATTTTCAGGATATTCTTGAAAGTTCGACGATTGAGGGTTATTTTGCTCAAGCCCACTGTCATAATCATGATTCTTGCAAAATGAATCAACTCCTAATTCTTTAACCTCTGCACAAGATTCATTTCCTTGTTTATACTTGGATCTAGAAATCCTTTTAATAAGAGAGTCCAATGAGTAAAGCCGGTGATCCCAAACATGTGAACAAATTAGAAGGGAACGTCTCAAGCGATTAAATTCCAGAATGTCTAAAGCCATCTTCACTGGTTGTGAGGTCTCTGTAATTGCTGATAGTAGCAAGCTCTATACACACACATGTGGACACAACAGCAGAAAAGAAAAAGAGGAAATAGAAGTGTTAGAGTCAAACATATTCATCACTAAAAATAAAGAATGAGCATATATACCACTTGCACCTATGGGCCAAGTATCCTAATATAGCAATTATAGATGGCACTGGATATAGTTTTTAGTTTGCTCACATGATATTCACTTCTTTCCTTTCTAATCATATCTTTAAGCTCCACTAAGTGGTTATGAACGTCAAATGTATCAGACAGCTCATATCCAACACCAGGTGATACACTCTTTTTTTCCAAGTGCTCAAGCACATCTGATATTTCCCCATACAAGGTTTTGATTTTACCTAAAAGCTGTAGAAGAAAGAGTATGTTAAAATTTTGATGTCAAGGAGTATAAAAAAATAAAACCTACAACCTACACAGTATGTCACTTTCAAAATAGCACAGCAAATATGAGCAGTAGTTTCTTGAGAGCACCTCAGCTGCCTCCTTTCTAATCCACTCCTCTGGAATGTGGCCAAATTCCAGTACTGATGGCGGTAGATGTACCGAGAGAATATCAATAGGGGAGTACTGGAAGAAAGCAACCATGCTGCCAAACCTGTTACATCAGGTTGTTTATCAACTTTCAAGTGTCATTAATTAACATAAGTACATATAACAACAGCATAATCAATTATGGATTCTTTGTCTGAATGCTTTACCCATAATAACGGAGGCAGTCTCTCTGCAAGGAATGACCACAGGTTGCAACTCGGTTTGCAGTTGCATGGTTTGAAAAGCTAAGTTCCAAGAACTTTCCAAGAGACAATCCCAAGGCAGCATCTGACATAACCACTCTTCGGGTTGCTGGTGGAACTCCATCCACATGAGGACACATAAGGCATCGGTGCCACATCCAAATCTTCCCATCTCTTTCCCCTCGTAACTTCACAGAAGGAAGGCGCTTAACATTGATTGTAAGATTTCCTTGCTGGTGCATATAACATAGGACATGGGCCTCCATTGACTCTTTACAAGACTGACAGTACGATGTCTGGGAAAAACGACTTATTATTTGAACTTGAAAATTAAGAATTTCAAGCAAACAAAGCAAAACAAGCATGACTTACATGATCAAAAAGGTCATCACGGAGATATTTCCCAAGTGGCTTATCACAAGAACCATAGAACTTTATGCGCAGCAACCTAGAAGGTTTGCATACAGTTCCTTTAGACACACAGTGGCAAGAAAAGTATACCAATATGCTCTGATTACCATCAGTGGCAGAAAAATAATCACTGGAAAGTTCATTCTCATCATTTTCATCTTTAGTCAATTTGGTAATTTCACCTTGCTGCCTTTCCTCTTGAACCTTGGTTTCTTGTAGATCTGGTTGCAAATGGTCTCTCCTGCCAGAAGGAAGTATAGCATCCCCCCCTGATTCATTGCACTGATTCAAATAACATGATTCTACAGTCAAATTAAACATTAAGTCATTATGGCATGTATCAGAGAGTAAATTGTCAACGTGACAATCCATGGTGCTTGAATAAGAAGGAATACTAAGGTCATCAAGATGCTCTGCGACTGATCTTAAACCTTCAGGCTTTAAATCAAGAACCACTTGTTCTTTCACTCTATCCATAGCATTAGCTTCTGATTGGCACATGGTTGCAGTAAGAGTGTTAGATATTATAGAAATATCGTCATCAGCTGTCACCCTCTCTGTCAAGGCAATTGAGTGTTTTGATCTCTCTGTCAAGGCAATTGAGTGTTTTGATCTCATTTTAGGCAGGGTGGCACCCTCATCAGCAAGGAATGATGTCTCAAGAGATAAATGATAAGCTGCAAAAACTGAATATTGAACAACATGTTTAATTTTCTTTAGTTCTTCACAGCATGTACCCTTCAGTAGGACCTACAATAAGAACCAAAATCAGAGACAGTGATGCATGTAAAAGAATTTACTGCATTTATTCCTTGATAATGAACTAAGGATTTTGAAAACTGAGAACACAAAAGAACAGAAGAAATTACCGTGCAACCCAAACGCCCTGGACAACCTTCAAAAAACATTAAGGTTTTCGATGCCTTTTTGTTAAACAGATTGCCAGTCTCATGATCTTCTATGATTCTGTCTAATCGGAATAGTTCACAGTGCCCCAGCCGTGCTGTTGATAAATAATCAATCGATGGAGTGATAAAAGCACCAGTGCAGCGGGCTATACGCTCTAGCAATGGCCTTTTAACATTCAACACCAGTGAGATTTCCTTTGCCAGTAGATATTCCTGGGCACATGAAGCTACACTTTTTTCTACCAGCAATACATTTGGTTGAAGAGCCTCAATTTTTGAAATAATCATCTTCATATGACCATTTTCCTGCCAGAAATTGACAATACATAAATTCTCTGCTAGAAAATTAACTTAACCAAAAGGATCAAAAACCCATCGATCTATCAAGAAGACACCTGCTGCAACAATGTATCAAAAGAAGCCAGCTGGTTTGAAGCCTTCTGATACTCCAGTGCTCCTCCTAAAAGAAGCAGTCTAGGCTTTTTGTATTGTGAATTCATACGCTTATGCTTTATATTTTTTGTACAAACTACTCCTTTAATAATAGTGCTACAAACCAAAATGTCAAAATTTAATGTTTAATCACATAGAATCACATAGGAAAATTGCATAGAATTGTAGATCTATACAGAACATAGGCAGAATTTAAATCACATTATACCTCTCATTTGGAATTCCAGATGCTATACATTTAACCTTTACATAATCACCAGGATCCATACTGCCTCCTTTGCTTGTATCTGGTCTCACAAAGTTAGCAGCCTGCCATGCTAATGTTGCAACTATGTCAAGCCAGTCCTTGGAAACATTTTCCCTGTCAGCTTTAATACCCTCTCCTAGTAAAAGCTGTCCAACAAGTGCTCTAAAATGTCCCTGTATGACAGCTCTTAGAGGTTCTTTGCTTTCCTCAGTATGTTTTTCCTTTGCCAGAAATATATTAGCTAGACTGCTGCTGGATAAGAACAAGATACCTGAATCACCAATATCATCTTCCTCATCATCATATGCAAAGAAGTTACCTTCTGCATCATCATTTTCATCATCAGGTGGTGGGGGAAACCAGATAAGGCCATTGTTTTCAAAATCCAATGACCTCCGTGAATTCTCATTCAGGTTACAGAAAATTGAAAAGTCATCAGAAAAATAATCAGTATTGTATGCATCTTCAGTCCGTCGTTCAGGTTTTCTTAAAACAGCCATAGTTTGTTGACCAAAGGAACCATCACATTGAGTAATGGGGCTTCTTTCTTGCCCTTGCTGTACAGGAAGCCCAACCCTACTGGAAATAAAACCAATCCTAGAGGGGCTCTCAACAGAATTTGACCCCGTAGACTTATAGTTGTAAGTCTTATTTCTAGCACTAAAACTACTTGAATCAATATCTGAACCATTATGGCAATATGTACTTGATGGGCTGTGAAGGTGCTTTCCAGATTCAGCAATCCCATCTTCATCACTCCTACATGATATACATAATTTTGAATAACGTATTTACAAAGAAAAGAAGGAAACCCCTTGTTGGGGGACGGGAGGAGGGCTCATCGAATTATGCAATTATATCTTTGTTAATTACTTCACTTACAAATAATCGAAGACGATTGTTAGCTCATCTATGTAACAATGAGAGTACACTAACAAAGCAGTTGCCAATACCAATGAAAATTGACACCCATTGGAGTGTCATATAACATTTTGCTAAAATTTCTGAATGAAGTTCCAAAAACATTAAATGTAACCCCATAATTTACTCTAATAAAGATCAGAGTAAAGTACCTGCCGGCTGATGGATGAGTAATCACTTGAGTTGGTTGAGCACCATATGAGGCCATATTCCTGTTGATCATGGCATGTGGAAAATATCCATAATCTTGGGCTTGAAGATAGCATTTAAAGTGATTGCTCTGATTTAATTCACTATTCAATGGAGAACTCATTCTTTCACTTTCATCACTAAAACATGGTGATGGTAGCTCAGGAATTTGTCTTGGACTCTCTTGTGGAGAGGCTGAAGGATGTACTTTCTCACTGAAATCTGAACAGAACTTACAAGAATTGATGGTTTCCTTGAACCCACTGTTGTCAGATTCAAGATCAGGAAGATCACAACCTGGAATACATTTCCCACACAACCAACGCCCACAGCTTTTGCAATTGTATTTGAGAGACATTTCATTGATTTTCATATTACAGTCACAACATATTTTGTAGCTGCTATTGATCATATCAAATTTGTCAGACAAAAACTGCAGATCACTTCCTCCCCAAGAAAGCCAAGAACTAACCTTTTCTATTAGATCTAATAGGGAACTATCGGGTATTCCCATAAAGATGTAATGACCACAACAGATAATTTAGCCAGCACCTCAAAACAAATACAGTATAATCTCTTTCTTCTCCTTCTCCTCCTCCTAACTTCAGTACAGAAAATTTCTTCCACAAAACCAAAATAAACAAAAATATCTTTCCTTTGGCAACGGAATACTGATTGCTAAAAGTGTTAAAATTATAAAATGAAGTGAAAAGTATTGATAAAAAAAAAAAAAAATTGGGGGGCGACTGAGGTTGTTCTCAGATTATAAATGCTTCTTTCTTTCTTTTTTCTTTTACTTCTTTTTTTCTTTTTGGTGATGACCAATACACTTAAATATAAAAGCAAATCCTCTTGGAATCAAATAATATCAAAGGAGGAGCCGGCACGACGAAAATCTAAGACCCGCCAATATACCACTATTTCTATTTACACAAAAGTCTAACCAAATCAACTAAACCCACAAGACAATTTTCAATATTACAACAACAAAGAACTTGAATCTCCCCAAACCCGGTACTAAAGCTCAAAACCTCTATTTAAATGCTAATGACCTCACAGACTAAACGATCCCTGAATCATGAAGAATGCATTCAGAAACTGATTTAAGCATGACCCCAATGGTATAATCATAAAACAAAGAATACCCTCAATAGAAGATGAATTTATCTTCTTGCTTTGAGCTTTAAAAGGCTAAGTGTTTAATCCTCAATCAGAGAAGAAGAAGAAGAACAAGTTCTCTGAAACAACAGAGAAACAATGGAAAAATGAAGAAACTTTAAATACTGGGAAGGATTAGAATCAAACAAAGAAAGAGAAGAAGTACGGAGAAGGTTTCCTTTCTAAGAACCGGCTCACATCTCAAACAACAACAACACCTCCTTCTTACCCATCTTTCCTGGCCTCACTGCTTGCCTTTGTATTCTGTTCCTTTCTTTTCCTTTTATTTCCTTTTCTCTCACCATGTCTTCCCTCGCGTTATTATTATTATATCGTCATTCAAAATTTAAAAAAAAAAAAAAAGAACTCAACACTCTCTCTCTCTTCTTAATTTTTTCTAAAAACAAAAATTAATGATTTCTTCACATAAGTTAATTAAGCTTATAAAATATTATTGTTCTATAAGTGTCTATAAAATATTATTACCTAGTAAATTTGTAAATAAAGTGTCAATACTTAAATAAATTCTGTATTGTCAAATATATTTATTAAAAAATTAATATTAATATTTCAATATAAAATTAGACTAACTTAATACTAAATTAAATCTCTCTATCTTTTATTGATTATCATGACAATGCTGAACTGGGGTTTATACTATTCTCTTAATTTTATTTTAGAGTCACAATAATTTCATAAAAACTTCTACATTTTAATGAATTAAACTATTTTTACTGCCATAAAAAAATAAATGAAATAAATTTTTTTGGTGAAAATTTTTACTCTTTAATTTATTTTGACGTTCTTACTTAATTTTGTAACTAAAAAAAAAATTCAGAGTTCTTTTTAATGATAAAAAAACTCAACATTTTAAAAATAAAACTCTAAGGCAGAAATAAATTAAATATTCGCTTTTTTTATAATTTTACTCGAAGCTCTCCCCGTTCATTGGTCAGCATCAGTGTACAGACCGCAAATAGAATTATTTTTGGTAAAGTTAATGAATTCTTGAATTCAGAATGGCTTTTGTCTCATTTGTCGAATCAGAAAAAGAGAACAAAACTAATTTTATTAGTTTGATGGATTTGGTCTGGGAAATAAGATTTTGGGTTGGGAAAGAGCCGTGTTTGTTTGCCTTTTTTGTGGTATTTTTCAAACAAAACAGAGAATTTTATCTTACACGCGTCATATGAAGCGTGTGTCACACGCTCTCTTTACATATTTAGAATTCGGATCTTTACGTGGGTTGGTCCATCAAGACCCGACGATCCTTGGAAATTTCTAGAGTTTTGTGTTGAATGAATATAAGTCTATTTTGTGTTTTTCACTGAATTTTAGTTTTATTATTTTTTAATTTATTTTATCTATCCAAAATAAATATGATATATATTAAAAAAAAATATCATAGTCTCATAAAAACTTTGGATGAGTGTATTTTTTAAGACACATTTTGTATATTTTGTTTTAATTATAATTTTTTAGAACTTCAACGCTATACTTATAGATTTCTTATCTCACAAAACACATCAAAATTTGATGTATTTTGATATTTTATTCAATGTAAAACTGAATATTTTAATAAAAAAATTGTACATTTTAAATATTATTTAAATTATGATTATTTCATCAATTTACATTAGACATAAAGTAAGAGTAAGTGGCTTTTACATTTTGAATATTTGTAACCAAAAATTTAATACTATTTAAATATTGATTATTTAAGCTATATATATATATATATATATATAGAGAGAGAGAGAGAGAGAGATCTTTCAATTAGTTATTTTGCTAGCAAAAAATAACTAGTCTATACTTATAAACCTCGTCTCATGAGACACATGTCAAAAGCTAATGCATTTTGATATTTTATTCAATCATGTAAAACTAAACACTTTATCAAAAAATCGCACTTTGAATTTTAATTAATATGTAAATTTTTATTATTTAAACTATATATATATGTGTGTGTGTGTATTTATATATATGCAAATAACTTTCAATTTTTTAAAAAAAATTGCATCTATCTAAATTTTGGTATCATTTAAATTTTGGTCATTTTAGAAATTTTTATTATATTGGGATTAAAATTTGTAGCTTTTAAACTTTAAATTTTCATAGAGAAAATATTTGATACATTTTTATTTTGATTATTTATTAAATTAGCATTATATTTAGAAAAAAAGTGAGTATCTTTAAATAAATTATTTTAAAAATATAGATTATATGTTCAAAGAAAGATATTAACTTCTAAATTTAAAAATTTTGTAATCTTGATCATTTGGAACATTAATATTGTTAACCTTTGCTTTTAGATTTTTATTTTTGTAGTTTTAATTATTTTGGAAAGTTGTATTGAACTTAGAAAATAGTGAGTATCTCTTAAATTTAAAATGTTATAAAAAAATATTTGATATTATTTATATTTTGATTTTTTTTGAAAAATTTTATTAGACTAAGAGAAAATTGAGTAACTGTTAAATTTTAAACTTTAAGTAGTAAATTAAGAGAAAAACTTTTTGAGAAAATAAACTGATATTGCACCCATAGACCAAAATAAGATTTTATAATATATTATATTTAGATGTAATTAGATAGTTTTTAAATTTTAAATTTTTAATAATTTTGATTATTTTAGAAATTTGGATTAAGATACTAAATTCTTTTATTTCAGAAATAACAAAAACTTTTTTTATTTTGTTTTTAGATTAAGATACTAGTGTGTAGCTTTGAAATTTTAAAATTTTATATGAAAAACGTTTAAAATTCTACGAAAAGTAGCCACGTTTTATTTTTTTATTTTTGGTTACAAAAAATAGGCATCTTTTAATTAATGAATATATGCTGTAAAATTTATTTTGAAATTTTAAGTTCATTATATTATGAGAAAAGTACCTACTTTCAAATTTAATTATTTTGGACATATAAAGCATATTAGGGAAATGCTGATAGCTTTAAAATTTTATACTTTTGTAATTGCTATCATTTAAAAAAATTTATATTAGATTCAGATAGGAGTGCGTAGCTTTTAAATTTTGAATTTATATAAAAAGTAATTTGTACTATTTATATTTTGATTTAAAAAAAATACATTATATTTGAAGAGGAATGAGCATCAGTTAAATTTTCAATTTTTATCAAAAAAAAATTATTTTTAAAAATTTAAATTATATATTCAAAGAAAAAATGGACAATTTTTTAAATTTAGAATTTTCACAATTTTGATTATTCTTGAACTTTAGATTATATCCCAACAAGCGTAAGCAGCTTTTAGTCTTTTATTTTTGTAACTTTGATTATAGTACTAGATTCAAGTAAAAGTGAATATTTTATAAAGGTTTAAGTGTGAGTATTTTTTTAAAACAATTTGTTAGTATTAGATTCAAATAAGAGTTATAATTAAATAACTTTGAATTTTTCATGTAAATTTGTGAAAGTGCCACTTGTTAGTATTTTTTGAAGCCACTTATGAGATAAAACTCTCCTTTTATACACAAAGAAGAATGAAAAAATTATTTATTTATTATATCTCAATTTTTTTCCTTAATATATGTATGGTTAAACTGTTTGGTTAGTTTTTTAATTTATTTTTTTATTTCATTTTATTTTTTAACTAAAAAAATATTTTTAAAATCTCTCAATAATAACTTAAAGTATTTCCGTTAATTCAAAGAAAATTATTTTGAAAAATAAAAGTATTTACTTGTTTTTAAAAGAACCTCCAAAAGAAGAAATTAATATCAAATTCCATTAAACTGAAGAAAAAAATATTATTACAATTAATGCAAAGGCCAGATCTATCCAAGATTTCTATATTCACATTTTGCAGCGCACTGCCGCGAAGGTCAACATAAAATGTATCTGCCATTGGCGTCTCTATCCTGCCTATATTTATGTTAGGCCACAGACAATAACTTTTGCATTTGCAAAGGTGCTGTTAAGCTCAGTTCAATGAAAACGGTTAACAAAGGTACATTCAAGGGAAACATTGACTAGCTTTCTTTGACTAGAAACAATCTTTCACATAAATTTATGAAAGTTCTATTTGTTAGTATTTTTGAAAGCCACTTTTGTGTGGGTATATATATACTTTTGTGTGTGTATATATATACAGAGAGAAAAATAAGCTTTTATTTTAGTCTCTTGGAGTGAAATTTAATTTAATTCTTAAAAAAATTATTTAAATATATCTTTATCATATACATATATTTTTAATTTCTAAACTTAATTTTATAAAAAAATTAACAATATGTGTGTGTGTGTGTGTGTGTGTTTATTAAATTATTTATTTAAATAATTGATTCGTTTAACATCACTTAAAACAACAGCATTAGACCATTTTATTTAGGTTGATTCAACCAAAACCTATCAATAAAACTATCATTTTGGACTGACAATTTTTTTATTACTAAATTAATAATTTAAAAAAACAGTTTAACAAGTTAAATATTTATATCAGTATCTTTTATTAATTTTCTGATAGAGTTAGTTTTAAGAATTAATTTTTTTTATAAAATGTTAGATATATATATATTTAAGTAAAAGAATTTAAAAAATAAATTGAATTTCACTATATAAATTTAAGGAATCAAAATAAGATTTTATCCTATTAATAAAGTGTTAATGAAAAAAAAAAGCCCAGCATCTGCACAGATTTGAAGTTACATATCATTTATGTAAACTTGTTTTTGGATCAGCGGAAACGTACATGAAAGAAAGCAAACAAAATGCAACATATGAAAATGTAGCTATCCGCAAGCTAAGAAGTGTGAACAAGACAAGAAAAAGAGTAATGAGTTGATAATTAACGGGACACTGGTTTTATTTTTTTTAATGTTGAGACAAATTTGAATCAAGTTTGATCCCTGCATTTCTTTTTTGCGTTTTGTTAGGTTCTAAATTTTTAAAATCTCATTTATTGTTATGAACCCCTAATATGAACCTCAATAAAAGCAGTGAAATCCGGAATTAATATGGGATCCGATTAAAAGGATTGTGTTCTAATCAGATTTATAACAAAATAAATTTAAAAAAAAATAATTTTGACATGTTATCTATAAAGAGATAAGAACTAAAGGTATAAGAAATATTGTATACACTACACTCAAGAAAGAGAAAAAAAATTGTAAGTGATAAGTCTTACGCCACAAGAAAATCTTGATAAGTTTAAAAAAAAAATTCGAAAAATCAAAGAGAAAATACTCTAAATATTATTAATGATAATCTATATTGTTCATGAGCATACATACCTATTTATAAGTCAATAACCTAAACTAACAAGGAAAGTTACATAAGAAACTCCTATAGGACAAGAAAAATTAGAAATAGAAAACTGTTCTAAAAACTATCAAATAGGAAACTTCTATAGAGCAAGAAAAAATACAAATAAGAAACTCTTTTAGAAACTATCAAATAGGAAATTTTTCTAGTCAAATAAACAAAACATTAAAAGTAAATAAATCAAAAAAAACGTAGCTTAAATTATGCCATCAAATAAATCTATTATTTTAAGCCTATATTCAGTTTTTTGTCTTCAATCTTCTTGCACTTTAAGTCTATATTCAGATTGACTAGTCTTAACCCATATTTAAGTGGGTTTTGATGACATGAACTAGTTGTGAGCTCTTCTTTTGTAGTAATGCATGTATCTCCTTAATGGACCTCTAAAATTAAACTATTAAATTCTTCTTTGAATCTTTTAGCCCAAACTCTTCTAATAGATCCAAGTGGAACTTGAAGATGGCCTGCACTCCATTTCAATTTATTAGACATGCTCACATCATTCCCCTCCTCTTGAAAAGAATTTGTCCTTAAATAAGCTCCTACATAAAAAAAATTTAAATTAATAACTTTGAAACACACATTCTCATTATACTTAACTAAAAGATCTTGCTTGCATGTACTGTCATTGATTCTTTCATTTACTTCAGGCAAACCATATCTTCTTCGAAGTGGTTTAAAACGCTTTTGATCTAGAAATGTTTTCTTCCTCGTATGCAACTAAACCCAATTGCTCGGGTCAAATATAATTCTTGTGTGTCCCTTTTTAGCTTGATTGGCATATAGTTCAATTTTTATCTTAATGTTTTGCCTTGCCTTCTTATAGATCTGCTTAACAAAATCAATTTTCTTCTTTTCATCTAAGTTAACATAATCATCCATCGGTAAAGGAATTAAATCCAAAGAAGTTAATGGATCAAAACCATGCATAATTTCGAAACGTGAAAACTTAGTTGCAAAATGCACACTCTTATTATATACAAACTTGACATGTTTCAAAAATAAATTAGACTCAATACTCCTAGGCATGCTATGCAATCTCACAATTTTTTTAAAAAACAAATTACCAATATGTAATACATCAATTTTATGACATGGTATGATATGTGTTATTTTAGAAAATTTGTCAACAACCACATATATAGAATCTCTACCCCATTTTGACCTAGGTAAACTCAACACAAAATCTGTAGATAAGTCAATCCAAGGTTCACTAGGTATATGTAAAGAAATATATAATCCATTAGGCTTTATTTTAGACTTAACTTGTCTACAAGTGATAAACTATTCATATATTCGTTCCACATCATGTTTCATATGCAAAACATCTAAAGTCTTAGATATGTAAAAATTTCTCATCAAACCACCTCCTTGTGCTTCCTTAACAAGCAAGTCATGCAATTAATATTTGGGCATAAACAAGTTGTTTTCTCTAAATAGAAATTTATTATACTCAAATAACTTATCAAATGTCACTTTCTCATATGCATTGAGAACATTTCCCTGTAAAAGAAAAACTTCAATATTGGGTAAATAAGAGTGAAGCACATTAGTACAATTATTGGCATATTTGAAAAGAAAACCTTTTTCGATCTTACTTTTTCTTGCATACAAATTCATATATTTTCTCTCAATTTTTCTTTCAATGACCAAATTTGTTCTCTTAATTTCTCCATCAATTTTCTTAACCTCTCTCACATTTTCTCTCTTAATTTTCTTAGCTTCTATCTCTTTTTCTTTCATAATTTTTTCAACCTCTTTTTTTTTCTATCTGACTTTTTTTGGCATTTATCTCTTTTTCTCTCATAATTTTCTCAGCATCTCTCTCTTTTTATCTCTTAATTTTTTCACTCATTTTCTTTTCTTCACTTTCTTTCTTTTATAACCTCACTTGATCATTATAATAGTCTCTAACACTTTTAGAACCTTGAATATGGCTTTGCAACTTCTTAAATAAGTCTCTATGGTAGTGACTTGAAATAAATCGCTTCCTCATAACTGCTTTCATATCCTCCTATGTCTCAATAGACCTTTCTCTATTTCGTCTCTTGCTTAAAATCAATTGATCCCACCAAATAATAGCATAGTCAGTAAATCCCATGATAACCAACTTTACCATTTTCAACTTAGAATAGTTGTGACAACCAAACAACAACTCTATCCTTCTCTCCCAATTTAGATAAGCTTTGAGTTCATTTTTGCCTTAAAATGACAGAACCTTTATTTTAAAACTACCCAAGTTATTATTTTCCCAATTCCCAACTTCTCTAAACCTCCCACCATATCTCCTACTCAAATCCCTGTCAATTTCATCAAAATCATCTCTATAATACTCTCTACCTTTAAAACTCACTTTTCTTGGTTGAACTATCTCTCTCCTATGTATATTGGGAGTATTTTGTGAATTATCTACCCGATCTAAATGTTCATGAACTTGTTCTATCTCCTCTTTCAAAACTCGCCTCATCTCACTCACTAAAACTTCCATCATCAACTTTGAATCCACCATTCCTGACATACCTTCGGAAGTATTTTTGTCCTTGTTGTGTAACATGATTTTCCTGCAAAACAATGTTAGAGTAAAACAAATTCTTACAACACTAGTTCACATGTTTCTCTCAAGATTAATGGCACTCACACTTGTGTTTACTCAAATTTTGGCTTTTTCCTCTTATGAGCTTACACTCTCTTGTCTTTTGCCTCTCTTAGTCCTCTCTTTCAGTTCTTTATTGAATTCAAACAAATTCACACAAAAATATTCTTGCAACAATCCAAATTCAACTAATAGAGTACAAAGAGAAAAGGAAGAAAAAAAAACAAACAGAATTTTAAGAAACAAATGAAGAAAAACAAACATAATTTTAAGGAGCAAAAGAACAAAGCAATAGAACTTTAGGAAAAATTAAAGACAAGATAAGGAATAAGAAAAGCAGAACAAGAAGTAACTAAAATAGAAAGAAATCAATGACTAGAGGAAAGAAAACAATTGAGATAGGAAAAAAAAGTAAGATAAGCAAACGAATTAAAGATCAAAGCAAGAAAAAAATTGATGTAAACAACATTATTGGTTCTCTTTTTTTGTTGATTGCACAAAATAGGTGAAAATCAACAATACTAAATTTTAATCTTTTTTTTTCGAATTTCTCCTTCTCTTTTTATATTTTGGAATTCTGCACTTTTTTTATTAATTCTGAATTTTTTTCTAAATTTTTTTTTAGATATGTATGTGAATCTAAGAACACAAGAAATCAAAAGAAGATAAGAAGCAAGAAGAACACAAAAGGATCACAAGATAGAAAGATGAAATAATAACAATAAAACAAATAAATAGGATAGATCAAACTTGATTTAGAACTTAATCTCTGATATCAAATGATGTGAACCCCTGATATGAACCTCACCAAGAGCAATGAGACTCGGAATCAATATGGGATCCGATTGGAAGAATTGTGTTCTAATCAGATTTATAACAAAATAAATTAAAGAAAAATAACTTTGACCCGTTATCTATAAAGAGATAAGAATCAAAGATATACGAAATATTGTAGACGCCACACTTAAGAAAGAGGAAGAAGATTGTGAGTGATAAGTCTTGTTTGAACGCCACAAGAAAATCTTGATAAGTTCAGAAAAGTTCTTTGAAGAACCAAAGAGAAAACACTCTCAATATTATTAATGATAATCTGTATTATTCATGAGCATACATGCCTATTTATAGGCTAATAACCTAAACTAACAAGAAAAACTATATAGAAAACTCATATAGGATAAGGAAAATTAAAAATAAGAAACCGTTCTAAAAATTATTAAATAAGAAACTTCTATAGGATAAAGAAAAATACAAATAGAAAACTCTTCTAGAAACTAGCAAATAGAAAACTTTTCTAATCAAATAAACAAAGTATTAAAAGTAAATAAATCAGAAAAAAAAACGTAGTTTAAATTGGGCCATTAAATAAATCCATTATTTTGAGCCTATATTCAGTTTTTAGCTTTCAATCTTCTTGCACTTTTGGTCTATATTCAAATTGGCTGGTCTTGACCCATATTTAACTGAGTTTTAATGACATGAACCAGTTTTGGACTCTTCTTTTATAGTAATGCATGTATCTCCTTGATGGGCCTCTAGAATTAAACCATTAAATTCTTCTTTGAATCTTTTAGTCCAAATTCTGATCCAAGTGAAACTTGAAGACGACTTGCACTCCATTTCCATTTGTTAGCCGTGCTCACATCATTTATGATTAAAAAAGAGTGAAAATAGAAGAAAAAAAAAGAAATTAAATTGACCAAAGAATTTGAAATATTTTTAGAAGAAAAATACATTTACACACTCTTATCTATACTACCAATTGCAATTTCCTCTCAATTTAATAACCATTACAATATCTCACCTATTTAATGAATTTATTCCAAATAGTATCTAAAGTGACACAAATACTCCTCTCTCTTATTCTAACAATTTTGCTCAAATTGTTATTTGCTACCCTAATTTATTTTTAATTTCATTTTGATCTTTTAACTAAAAATATTTTTTTAAAATCCTTTAGTTTTAAAAAATTATCATTTATATCTTAAACCATAATTTAAATAGAACAAAAAAAATGTTAAATCCTAAACCCTAAAGCCAAAAATCTAAACCATAAATTTAAAAATTTTAAATTTTAAAACTCTAAACTTTAAATTCTTAAACCTAAATCTTAAACTCAAAAATTTAGAACCCTAAAATTATAAATTTTAAAATCTAACCACAAAACTCTTAACACCAAATCCAAACCCCAAATCCCAAATCTCAAATTTTAAAACTTCAAAACCCAACTTCCAATATTCTAAACTTCAAAATCCTAAATTTTAAATTTTCAAATTTCAAATTTCAAACCCCAAAAGTCCAAAATTTCGAAAACCTAAACCCAAAACCCCAAAATCTCAAACCCTAAACTCTAAATTTCAAACCCAAAAATCACAAACCCCAAATTACAAATTACAAACTTTAAATTCTAAAACCTCAAACTCTAAATCCTAAACCCTAAACCTCTAAACTTCAAACCCCAAACTCGCAAACCCCAACCCTAAAACCCCAAAGCTCAAAACCTTAAAATCCCAAACCTCAAACAACAAAAACTAAAATTCTAAAGCACAAACCCTACTCTAAACCCCAAACATCAAGACCTTAAAACCTTAAACTTCAAACAAAAAAAACTAAAATCCTAAAACCCAAACCCCAAAACCCAAATCCTTAAACCACAAAAACCCAAAACCTAAATCATAAACCTAAAAATTCCAAACACCAAAAATACAAACTACAAAATCTAAACCTTAAACTTCTAAACTCAAAACCTCAAACCGCAAGTCCCCAAACCCCAAAGTTTAAAACTCAACTCTAAACTCCAAACATCAAGAAACCCCAAATCTTAAATACCAAAAATTAAAATCATAAATCCAAAATTCAAAACCTCGAATCCCAAAACCTCAAACCAAAAAATTTCAAACAGTAAATCTTAAATTTTAAACTCTAAACTACAAACTCTAAATCTTAAATATCAAACCTCAACCCTTAAAACTTGAATCTTAACCCCAATTCAAAACAACAAAAACTAAGAATTTGAGATTTGGGGTTTCAAGGTTTGGTTTTTAGAGTTTTAGGCTTAGGTATTTAAGGATTTTTGGTTTGAGGTTATGGGATTTAGGGTTTAGAATTTTAAGGTTTAGAGTTTGATTTTTTTTAGGTTTGAAGGTATAAGGTTTTGGTGTTTGGAGTTTGAGTTTAAGGTTTGGCATTTTGGCATTTTTGATTTGGGACTTTCAAGTTTGGATTTTGGTGTTAAATTTTGGGATTTTATGATTTTGATGTTTACGATTTAAGGTCTTAATATTTGGCATTTGAGATTTAGGGATTGGAGTTTATAGTTTGGGGCTTTGGATTTTGGTATTTGAGTAGGGTCTTGATGATTGAGGTTTAGAGTTGGGGTTTGGAGCTTAAGATTTGAAGTTTGATGGTTTGGGGTTTAAGGTTTAGAGTTTGAAATTTTAGGGTTTTGGGTTTTTATGTTTGGTGTTTAGTTTTAAATGTTAGAGATTTGGTGTTTTAAGGTCTTAATATTTAGAGTTAGGATTTGGGTTTAAGGTCTAGAGTTTGGAGATTCTAGGTTTAAGATTTAGAGCCTGGAGTTTTAGGGTTTGACATTTTTGGGTTTTGAGGTTAGGGGTTTGGGGTTTGGGGTTTGAGATTTTAGATTTTTGGGTTTTTGAAGTTTTAGGCTTTAGGGGTTTGAGGTTTAGAGTTTGGAGATTGCATTTGAAGTTTAAAGTTTGAGGTTTTGAGGCTTATAATTTTGGGGTTTGGAATATTAAGAGTTAGGATTTGAGATTTTAAAATTTAGAATTTGAAGTTTAAATTTTAGGGTTTATAGGTTTGAGATTTGAGATTTTGAAGTTTAACATTTAGAGTTTAGAATTCAGAATATTGAGATTTAGAATTTGGTGTTAGGGGTTTTGTGGTTTTGGTGTGTGGAGTTTGGATTTTGGAGTTTTGACATAAAACGTTTGGGGTTTGAGATTTTATGATTTAAGTTTTAGAATTTAGGGTTTAGAACTTTAAGATTTTAGATTTTTGAGTTCATGGTTTTAGGTTCTGAGTTTTATGATTTTTAACTTTTGGATTTAGGGTTTATGATTTTAAGATTTAAAATTTAGATTTTTTTGTTTTATTTAAACTATAATTTATGATATAAATAATAATTTTTTTAAAGTCAAGAGATTTTAGAAAAATTATTTTTAATTAAAAGATCAAAATAAAATTAAAAATAAATTAGGGGAGAAAATAACAATTTCGTCAAAATTATTAGAATAAAAGATGTATATTTGTGTCTCTTTGGGTATTATTTGTAATTGATTCATAAATTAATGGTGACATTATTATTAGATTGAGAAAAGTTGCAATTGATAGAATAAATAAAAGTTGATAAAATAATTTTTCTCATATTTTTATTAGTGCGGTGCATATATAGCAAGAATTTTGAAGAAACATAAAGATTTCCCTTTACTTTGTAAAAATATTTTCATTTTTATTTCTTAAAATTAGTTTTATTTGTAAGTTTTTATTATTTAGAAAAATACATTCATTTTTAAAATTTAAAAATTTATTCATCTTCTATTTTCTTAATTATTATTGTATTTATATATGACATTTTGGTTTATTCAAAGAGTTTAGAGGAGCATGAACGACATTTAAGAATATCTTTACAAACCCTAAGAGAACACCAGTTATATGCTAAGTTCTCAAAGTGAGAATTTTGACTTAGTAGTGTTATGTTCCTAGGGCATGTGATTACCAAAGATGATATTCAAGTTGATCTTAAAAAGATAGAAACCATGCAGCAATGGCCACGTCCTACCACAGTTACAGAGATTCGTAGTTTTCTTGGATTAGCAGGCTATTATCATAGATTTGTTAAAGATTTTTCAAAGATAGCTACTCCTTTGACCAGATTGACTAGGAAAGGAATAAAGTTTGAGTGGTCTGATGCTTGTGAAGAGAGTTTTCAGAAATTAAAGAAGTGTTTGACCACAGCCCCAGTTCTTACTATTCCTATGGATACTAGAAGTTATGTAGTATACTGTGATGCCTCTAGAGTGGGCTTAGGATGTGTGTTAATGCAAAATGGAAGAGTAGTTGCTTATGCATCCAGACAGTTGAAGAAAAATGAACAGAATTATCCTACTCATGATTTAGAGATGGCAGCTGTAGTGTTTGCTCTAAAAATTTGGAGACATTATTTGTATAGAGGAACTTGTGAGATTTATACAGATCACAAGAGCCTCAAATATATTTTTCAACAGAAAAATCTTAATTTGAGGCAAAGGAGGTGGATAGAACTATTGAAGGATTATGACTGTACGATTTTGTATCATCCAGGCAAAGTAAATGTAGTAGCTGATGCTCTAAGCAGAAAATCCATGGGAAGCTTGACCCATATAGCAGAGGTGCGACGACCATTGTTGGAAGAAATTCATAAGTTAGAAAGTAAGGGGATAAAGTTTGAACTAAAGGAACCGGAGATATTTTTGGCTCATGTGTAGTTTCAATCTTCTTTGGTTGAGCAAATCAAAACTGATCAAGATAAGGATGCCAATTTGCTCAAGATTAAGCATAAATTGGAGAATAGCCAAAATTCTGAATTCTCAGTGGTCACTGAAGGGGTATTAAAATATGGCAGACGATTATGTGTCCCAAATGTTAATGATTTGAGAAAACAAGTTTGGAGGAAGCACATCGATCTACATATACTATACACCTAGGAACGACAAAAATGTATCAAGATATGAAGGAATTGTATTGGTAGGATGATATGAAGAGGGATATCGCGGAGTTTGTTTCCTATTGTCTGACATGCCAATAGGTAAAAGCTGAACATCAACGACCTGCAGGGTTACATCAGCGAATAGAAATACCAGAATGGAAGTGGGAGAAAATTACCATGGATTTCATCACGGGATTACCAAGGACTCCTAAAGGATATAATTCTATTTGGGTCATTATAGACCGCATGACGAAGTCAGCACACTTTCTACTTGTGAAAACTACTTATAACGTAGCTCAGTATGCAAGGCTCTAATTAAATGAAATAGTTAGGTTACATGGAGTTCCTATATCTATTATATCTGATCGAGGGCCGCAGTTCACGGCACGATTTTGGAAAGCTTTTCAAGAGGCATTAGGAACGAAACTAGATTTGAGCACAGCTTTCCATCCCCAAACTGATGGTCAGTCTAAGCGTACGATTCAGATCTTAGAAGACATGCTCCGAGCTTGCATTTTTTATTTTTGTGGAGTTGGGATATGTATTTTTCTTTGGCTGAATTTGCATATAATAATAGTTATCAGACTAGTATACATATGGTCTCATTCGAAGCTTTATATGGTAGACGGTGCAAATCCCCCATTGGATAGTTCGAAGTGGGTGAGACTAAACTTAAAGGGTTAGATCTTGTACAAGAAGCTTTGAACAAGGTAAAGCTGATTAGAGAAAGGCTGCAGACAGATCAAAGTAGACAAAAGATGTATGCTGATAATAGGCGAAAGGAGTTAGAATTTTAAGAGGGTGAACAAGTGTTTCTGAAAGTATCACCCATGAAAGGAGTGATGAGATTTGGAAAGAAAGGGAAGTTAAGCCCTCGATATATAGGCCCTTTTGAAATATTGGATAGAATAGGTGCAGTGGCATATCGCATAGCTCTGCCACCAGAACTGAGTGATGTTCATCTAGTATTTCATGTGTCTATGCTACGAAAATACTTACCGGATCCTACTCATGTTATTCAACCCCAAGAGATTCAATTGGATAAGAATTTAACTTATGAGGAAAAGCCGATGTCCATTGCTGATCGATAAGTGAAAAAGTTGTGGTCAAGAAAAATTTTTATGGTTAAGGTGATATGGCAAAACCACTCATCTGAAGAAGTTAAGTGGGAAAGAGAAGATGACATCTGCGCCAGATATCTGCATTTGTTTGAACAATGAGGTTAGTGTTTATTTGCACCTATGGTGATGAAATTCGGGGACTGAATTTCTTTAAGGGGGAAGAATGTAATAGCCGTAAATTTAATAAAGTTCAAAATAAAAAAAAATTTGAATCAAAGAGAATCTTAAAAATAGAGATAAGAACTGGTGAAAATAAGTTTATTATTTACATGGATTAAAGAATTACAAAAGAAATATGAGAAATTACGTTCTGGGGTCAAAATGCAATTTCTTAAAAGTTACGGAGTCAAAGTGTAAATAAAAAAAATTTGCAAGGTCCTCCCTCTGAAAGTGAATTTTTGTAGGAAGGTCCTCCGGGATATTTTAAGAGCCTTAGTCACCTCCAGAACAGCATAATCAGAAATCTTTCTCTTTCTCCTCCAATTTTCTCCCTAAAAACCCTCTAACTTCTCTTTAAGATTTCTCCGCAACCGAATCTCGGATTTTGACACTACCACCGCCAACGGACTCAGGACGAAGAGTTTTACAAATCCATCTGATTGGTTTTTGGAGAATTGGTCGGAAATTGAAGGAAAAATCGCCTAAAAAGGTAATTCTCGAAACTCCTATTTGTGGCTGTCTAATGCAAAAACTAACACCATAGATCGATCCAAAAGGCACCAAAACCTTTGGATCTCAAATTTCAGGTCGACCCACCACCGCACGCGCCTCCACACTCTGAATCTCTCTTGGCGAGTGAAGTCCACGTGTAGTTCCTTTGGCGGCGCGTGTAGCGCGTTGCAGCCAGACCCTGTTGCGTTGACCAAGCTCCTAGAGGCCAAATTTTGCAAATCCGAAGTCATTTTCAAAGTTTTTGGACCCTTTGGACTCAATTTTAGGGTTTGTTTTGCCAAAATCGAACCCGAAACAAAGATTTTAGGGTTATCCAACTTGGTACCCTAAATTTGTGAATAGATGATTCTTCCTTTGGTTTGTTTTTATTCTTCTTGAACTTTACGTTGGTAAATGAGTATGATTACAGGTTATTTATACTTTTATATGTTCTTGAAATGATTTAGAATCTTTGAAACTGTTGAAACATGATATCTAGTTCAAGAAGAGTATGATTTTTGAAATAGATTTTTAAATGCTTTGAATACGTGATTTCTAAATGCATTTCTCATTATATGGCAAAGAAAACATGTTGTGCATGTTATATTGATTTATACAATGATATTTTTTCCTCGAAGATAGGCATGTGTATATGATTCCCTTGATTGGGAAGTTTTGACAAAGAAAATATACTGAAATTGAAAATGTTATATTATGATAGAACCTCTGTTTTGGTAAATATGGAATATATGAGAATATGATTTGGTGGAAGAGTCCTATTGAAAACACTTTCTGCTAACAGCAGGTTATGTTAGCCTTGGTGCACCTTGATTGCCTCAGCTAGCAGGGAGTGGTGATAATTTCGTGTAAGGGCCAACACACGGGAGATTATATGTGAAGGAGGGCGGAATTCCTCATATTTATATATGGGCGAGATGCCAGTTATATGAGATGTTATTTGCCTTCCCTTGCTGTGTGCTTGGGAAAAGACCTATAGAGAGTCCCTTCGCGTGTCCTCTTGAATGGTAGTAGGAAAAATCTCAGCGGGATGCTGAGTTTAGGCAAATCCTATACCACCAAAGTATGGAAGGGGTTAGACTCTAATGTGGTGGTTCTGATATGGGATCCTCCGAATATTTTATAAAAATTTTTTTGATGCATAACATAATTTGATTAATAATTTTTTAGTATTGAATATGATTGTTTATACAATACCGCATACGGTTTGAAAGACCTGATTATGATTTTTGAACAGAGAATATTTGAAAATGCGGATCCCATGTGGATGTACTTCTGAGATGTACTTTTGATGACATAAATTTTATTATATGAGTACATCTATATGTTGATCTGAGAGGTCTTAGGAGGTGTTATCTGCTCACTGAGTTGTAAAACTCACTATACGTGGTTTATATGTTTTTTAGATAAAGACTTAGAGTTTGGTCCTGCGGCTTCTTGAACGACTAGGTGTTGTACTTCAGTGGTGAGCTTAAATTGTTTCTGGGCTTTCAATGTGTAAAATTGTAATATATTTGTACTTTAGAGTTGTTTTGAACGTCACAAGCAAGATCTCTATTTCCGCTGTAAAAATGATAAGTGTAAACCTGACATGTATAATTAATAATGTTGAGATTTGTCAATGTATGATATTATCCTGTTATGTTATAATATGACGTTGATTGCAAATAAATAAAGATAAAATTATCGAACAGTAGAGTTATTCGCGTTCTTAAAGTAGGGGTGTGACAGAGGTCGACTAATTCCTACAACAATTAAAAATAGCATAATACTAAAAATTATAAATAAATATTTGTATCTTTTTATTCGCATAATATTTGTTTTCCTACCTCGTATAGGAAAAGGTACATGTTATTACATTCATCCTTGGTAGTTACTCATATTGTACTGATTTGAATACTTTTGATACCAAAACTAGATCCCGCGATTTTTTTTTTCTTTTAAGGTAGGCCTTTATTTGTTCTTTGATAGGATGTGTTTCTACTTTAATTTTTACATTATAATGTCAAGTATAAATGTTTTGAATTTGATAAATATAAGTTTAGAGTTGAAAAGAAATTTCGAAAATGTGACTGATGCTACAGCAGTTATTTTTGAGATAACTTATCTTGACTATTATTTTTTATAACAAAAAGGAAGAAGAATATTTTAAGTGTGGTACACGACCATCGTTACAACAATGAACAGATAACAACCAATTGAATTCTTTCTCATTTTCTATGCAAGTATCAGATTTTTTTTTTCCTACTAATTGGCTCCTTTCAGCAATATCGATCAGAAAACCAAACCTGCAATCGGCACAAACATACATAAAAAATTAAATAGTGAAATGTTGTGCGCTAACAGGTGAGAAAAGGATTTGGCAGCATTAGTTTGGAATTGGTTTGGTAGGCAGACACCACCTGCAAAGGTCTAGTGTATGCTGAGTAGTGTCAAAAGATAAATATAATAAAAAAATAATTAATTTAAAATGTGTTTGATAAATTAAATAAATAAATAAATTTATAATTTATTTGATTAATTTATAAATTTATTTGATTAAATTAAAAGTGTTTTATAAATAAATTTATATAAATAATTTAAACTAATTAAAAAATTAAAAATTATTTTTACCAAACAGAATTTTAATTGATAAGAATTTAAGTATTTTATTTTTAAAGTTTAATTTAAATTTTTATTTTCAATAATTTTTTATAAAAATTTTATAAATAAATTTTTATTAAAATTTGTGATATGTTCTTATTTTATAATATTTACTTTAATTGATTAAATCAATTTTAGAATTTAACTCAATTTGAAAAGAAATTCAATCCTCTAACCTTGAATTTATATCCACTTAAGACTTAATTGAGTGAAATTTTAAAATTAGGAATAATACATTGCTGTAAAAAATTTTTTTACAGAATTAATTTGATGCAACACATTTTTTAAGGACCAAAATAATACTTTATTCCTTTTCATATTTTTATTAGACCCAGTTTGGCATTCCTTATCTCTTAATAATTGAAGTCCTTTTGCCATTCATCATTTCTATACACAAATAGTCACAGGACGATGATAAAGTGAAGGGAGAGAGAGAGAACCCCCACTAATTAAGACTCATTTTTTTGGTGATAAATTTTAAAGTGAGATGAAATTATTTTATTTTAAAAATAAAATATGTCACAAATTTCGGTAAAACTTTTAATAATATTTACAAATAATCTATTAAAATAAATTATTAACAATAATAATTGAATTAAAATTTTACAATTAAAGTATTTTAATTATTACTAACCAAATTAAGACTCTTGAAAAGATAAATTTATTTGTTCATCTTTTCTTTCTTATTCATTATCGAGTCATTTCTAAGTGAGAAGATGTGCTATTTCGCCAATTATTTTTGGTTGGTAGGGAGGAATCCACCCCACCCTCCTTTAATAATGATTATTGTCAAATTAAGGTTATAAACTATACCTAAAGTCATTGTTCAATGAGGATAAATCACAACCAAATTACATATTCCTTTAAGGCTTGTTTGGGAGAATGGAGGAGGGTGAGAAAAAAAATTCAAAACTTTATTTGAAAGGTTAAAAATATTAGGCTTGATTCATGCTTAAATCTAGTTACCTTGTTTTTTTTTTTTTAAATTAGACTTGAATCTAGTTTGAATAAAATTACTTAAAGCTCGGCTCAAAGTTCAATAAAATATTTATTTATTTAAATTAATTTTAGAAAGAGAGCAACATTGAGATTTTTTTATTATAAAATAACACATTTTTAAACATCCCAACTTCTTAAAATTTATTAGATTATATATTTTTTACACAAAAATTACAATTTAATTAATATAATAATTTTTTAAATAAATATATATATACTTATTGAGCTAGATTGAGCTCATGTTTGTTTGAAAAACAAAGTCAAAATTCGGCCTAAACTAAATTCAACTCATGTTAAAGTCTCAGATTTGAGACCCAGATTCGTATTATTTAAGTTGGGCAGACTACAGAGGTCTAGTTTACGTTATTTCATTAATGGCCACTATAGTTCCCTCTACTTTTTTTTCAGACTCCCAATCAACCCCTTAAGAATCCAACTTTCTTCCTAATAGATTATGTTTCTCCTCGTACATGTTGATGTTACCCATTCACCAAGTCTTCAACGAGATGAGGTAAAATAACAACTAGACATGATGCTATTTAGTATCTTTTGGTAATATTCCTCACCAGAAAAGCATGGCCTAGAAAACAAGAGGAGCAAGTCTTTGTGTGCATGAATGTCTCCCAACATTGGTCGGCTACACCCAATGATTTGTTTTTCGGTAGTATAAAGTTTAAGTCGAGGTAATGCTATTCAATTTTAAAACTACAATAAATTTAATGAAAATTTATAAAAAAATTTATAAATTACTTATAAAAAAAGTATGTTAATAACAAAAATTAAATTTAAATTTTATAAACAAAATATTTTAATTTTTATCAGTTGAATTAATTTCTGTCAATTTGAACTACACTCAATAATTTGATTAGGCACATATAACTGTTATTCCATTCGTGTTGTGTCACATTCACAAAGTTTCCCACTAATCAGTGGGTAAATATCACAATCATGCTAATGCTAAAACACTGTGTTTGATTGATTAGCATTGATTTGCCTATGTCGTTGAAATTTGAAGGTTAGTGACAGAAGGAAAAGGTAATTAAGGAATTGTGGGGCCAATTAGAGGAGGAGAATGGAGACGTTTAGAGTTAGATTAATAATAAATTTTTGCTTTTTGAAAAAGTTTTGTAGATCCTTTATAGCGGCAGTAATCATAGTAGGAATGAAAAGAGATAGGAGAAAAAAAGTGTTCCTTTTCGTCTATTTGATTTAATTCTTTAAACTGTTTACTGAAAAATAGGTGAATTGTTCTGAAAAAGTGATAAATTGAACTAGTTCACAAGGTTTGCTTTGTTCTTCTTCCTTCTTTTTTTATGTAATTAATATGGCATCGTTTTTAATTTTTGAGCTAAACATAATGAAATCTTGATTTTTTTAATATAAATGATTTCTAGATATGTTTTTCATTTATTTTTTATTTTTTATATTAGTGTAATGATTATTATTGATTATTGAATACTGTAAAATTGTGAATTTATTTTATGTATAATGGATTATTTAATTATGTACGAAGTTTATTAGTATATACTATTTAATTGCATCAATATAAAATATAGAGTAAATCAGCACTTTAATTAGTCCATAAAGTTTATTAGTTCCCATTTTTAAAAAAAATATCATTTTAATTCTCAATATTAGATTTATTAAGAAAATGCTAACAAAATTAACTACATGAAGTAATGTTATCTAACATGAATCATCAGCTGCTGATAGAGACTAATAAATCTGATGTCCAGAAAGTGGCTTGGATTCGAACCTCTTCCTCAAGTTAGGAAGTTTTTTTTTTTTTTCAAGTTTGTTTAATTTTTTTGTTTCTTATTTTTACTTTTATTGAAAATTTCTCTACAAATCAACCATTATGCAATTTGATCAGTTCTATGTAATTATACCAATCAAATATTACAAAAACTCATAAAATAGTTTGTTTTCCACTATGTTATTTCAACTCCAAATCAGGACATGTCGTTATTGACAAATAAATACCAATAATTATGATAACTTTTGTGTAATTATACCAATCAAATGTTACAAAAATTCATGCAAAATATTTTTTTTCCACTATGTTATTCCATCTCTAAGTCAAAACACGTCGTTATTAATAAATGAATACTGATAATTATCAATTCAATCTTATCAATTGATTTTGTCCAAAAGAATTGTTTGGGAAAATTACACTTTCTTAACTCAATCTTTGCATCAAACTATAGTTTTCTCCATAATTTATTAATTTTTGTAAACCTAATCAATTTACTCTATTATACTTTCTTTTTTATTATTTAAATTAGACATTAAATTTAATGATAATTATGTAAAAATACTAAAATATTTTTTTAAATAAAAAGAATACAAAATAGAGTATCAAACAAACGAAAGATTTTTTTGATACTTTTATATAACTATTGTTAAAGATAATGTTTAACTTAAAACAGTATAAAATAAAATAAAATATGATATATAGATTAAAATGTCAATTACAAAATTAATAAATTACAAGAAAAATTACAATTAAAGATAAAAATCAATATGAAAAAAATGCAACAAAAGTGAATGTTTTTTAAATTCCATGAAATGGGCCTTTCTTATCCGACCAAGGATAAGTCCTACTTATCCATCAGATTCTTCATCACAAAGCATGAAGGCCAAGACATGCCAAAAGGCCACCAATTCAGTGGTGGAGGTTTTTAACTTTCTGATTTCACTAAAGTGATCATGAGCAAAGTAGAAAAATCCTGGCTCCTACTTCAATTGACCTTGCTCTTTAGTGCTGAATGACTAATATTTCATTTACTGACTTTCCTTCATCAAGCAGATTTCTATAATTGGATCTTTTACCGACCAGAAAATAAAATAAAACCCAAGAAAGTGATAGATTCTTCCAAGTTTGGCATCAAAGCTCTCAAGTTGAGTTCATGTTGCCTCCTTATCCAATTGATCACAGGCTGCCTTTAGTCAGAAAAAAAGTAACTGAACCCATACAATTCAAAGTTTAGATGAGACCAAAAAGCACTGAATTGCACTAAAAGGCGAAAAAAAGAATATTAATGCCTTCAATATAGAGCCCTATCGGAAATTAAAAGAAAAAGAATGCCAATAAAGGAAAACAATGAATAAAAGGTTACAAGATCAGCACCATAATAAAATTATAATACAACTTTCTCATTTATTAGGCATTTAGTCCTAGCATATGCACAGTGAAAGTTAACTCATTTAACATGTTTATTATATGGACTTGAATATAAAAATTAGACCTATTTAAAAATATTTTTAAACTGATCGATCTACGTTATTTACAAGTTGACCTGTGAAACTAAAATTGGTTAAACGGACATTTCACTAAAGAATTTTTTTTAATTGTGTTGATATTATTTTGTCAACATATGTATGTATTATTTTGTTTATAATATTTTTAATGAAAAATTTACATTCATTTAGTTTTAAAATATTTTTATTTTAAAACAATAAAAAATATATAAACACAAGCTGGCCCGTTTATGAATTGTTTAAGCTGCTAGAGAATAAAATATATAACATATAATCATTGATGAAAAAATTAATAATTTTGATTTGTATACCGTAAATGTAAATCCTTCTTTCTCCTCCCCATTCACATGCACAACAATGATCTGATCTTTTCAAGTAATTTAGTTTCTTCAATATATAAGACAAAGTTCTTTTCCTGGACTTGTTCAACTAATACAGAAATAAATCCACATTCAGAAACCAAGGCAAAATATATAAAGCTCTCAAGTTCAGCTCATGTGGCCTCCTTACCTAATTGATCTCAGCCTGCTTTTAGTGGAAAAAAAAAAAGGTTACTAATCACATAAAATTCAAAGTTCAGCACTAAAAGGGGGGGGGGGGAGGGGGAGGAATATATTAAAGGCCTTCAAGATAGAAGATCACTAGATCAGCAACATGATGAAATCATAATATAGAATTTCTGATTTATTATGCATTTAGGCCTAACAAAATATAAAAATCCTCCGACTCTCTTTCTCCTCCCCCATTCTCATGTCCCCGTACGAGTATTACTAGAACATCTGTATCGTTATAATTTTATCGGATTTCCTTGAAGAACTCGCAGGGATTTGTTATCTTCAAGTAATTCATTTTCCTCAATATTTAAGATAGAGTGACCTCCTTCCCTGGACTTGTTCAACTAATTCAGCAATAAATCCACATTCAAAAACCAAGGGAAAATATATAAAGCAATTTATTTCCCTGGTGTTTGCATGGTCAACCTCGAGGAATTTCGTATTTTAAGGATGCCTTGCATGAGAGTTTCTCATATTTAGTAACTATTGACAACTTAAATGGTACTTATAGTACTTAAGCCTTGAAACTCTCTCATTCAACAAGTTAGTCTTTTAAAATGTGTTTTTTTTTCATAATTTAAATTATATCAATTGGTATTTTTATTGAAAATTGACTGATGCGGAAAGACGACAACTTGAGAAAGAACAGCTTGAAAAAAGACTACTTGGGAGTCTAAAGGGTCCAGAACCTACTAGAGTAAACATCGGAAGAGTGGAAATGAGCGATTGTGTGCATCAAGAAATCCAAAACCACCCTAATGAAAGTCACCTAAAATGGGCCTTTGCAAACACGAGCATGCAATGATATGTGATACAAAGCCACCGCCACCGCCACCCATAAGACACCTATTCCAAGAGAAAACCACATGATTCTGCCACTTTTGACTAAGTCAATCTCCTTCAACTAATTGGCAAAAACTATTCAAAGTGGGAAGGAGTCAATGATCAATTGGAGGGAATATCTCCTTAAAAGAAGCTACATGTTCTGTGACCGATTCCAAGTGTTGTTATTTAGTTTCCATAGTTTGAGCTTTATGTTGCAAATAATATGGGATATTGATCATAAGTATTCCCTTAGGCTTAGTTTGAATTCACGCATCTGAATATTATATTTGTCATTGGGAGAATTGTCCTCTTCATACAGACACTGTTATTGGAGAAACATTGTGTTGAAAACTTTTCCAATGATTCCGCCACTAATAAAACTCTCTTCTTATTTCATTAATATCTTTTTTTAATTACTACATCTATCAATATATCCCTCATTAGATAACTGCTAACACTTTAAGTACTTAAGCCTTAATGTTCTTTCACTTGATAGGTTAACTTTTTGAAATACGCTCTCGTCGTGACTTAAATCATGAGGATATGACTGAATTTCTTCTCTTTGAAAACAAGAGTGAGTGTAGATTTCTGCACACCTAGAATATGCGGATGCTCACGTGGGGTTTGATATAAAAAATTTTAATTTACTACATGGCTAGACAATCTTATCCCAGATATTAATTTCCCAGGCAATTAAGACGAATATTTTTGGTGCAAGCAGCAAAATCTAATTAATTTTTCTTAATTTTAAAATTAAAATACTGTTCAAAGAATACGTATTACCAAAAATAATCCTCCCCTTCCTCTTGTTTCTTTTCTCCTCTTTAACCTAAAACCCTTGGATCTCTTGGCCTCATAAAAATCTATGCCAAGTTACAAGTCTTTTAATATTCAAGCGCCAACCGATAGCATAGAGGGATCGATTGGGGAAGAAAATCAAGAAACAATTGATCCCGAATCTGTTGGTGCTTCATCAGATCATCATGGAATTAGCATCAGGTGCTGCGAGGCTGGATTCATCTGAGCCAAAAGCACAGAGGGGCCTGTCGGTAACAACATCTCTGCAATCGAAGGGATCATCGCCTGCACCACCTGGCCAGTGCTGAAGGTAGAATGATTGTTGAAGGGAGAGAGATCGAAGATCTAGAGGGTATTTTATTAATTAGAAATGAAACTAAAAAAATGAGACAGGAAATCTAAAATCCTGTGAGGATATTTGGGAATCAGTTGCCTAAATTCTATTAACAATTAAATACCAAGGGAAATTAGTATTCCTTGGAAATTCTATTAAAAAATTTATACCAAACATGACAATTGTAGATTTCCAAATGAGATTTCCTGAGAAATTAAAAAAAAAAAAAAAATCCTTGTACCAAACAGCTTCTAAGGGATGAGGACAAGGTGGAAACCTCACTATATTGAAATTACTAAGATCACCTTCATTTTCAACTATCAGAAAATAAAATAAAGAAAATTCTACTGGGATCACTTTTATTACTGAGAAATTTAAAAAAAAAAAAAAAATCCTTGTACTAAACAGCCTCTCAGGGATGAGGACAAGGTGGAAACCTCACTATATTGAAATTACTAAGATCACTTTCATTTTCAACTATCAGAAAATTAAATAAAAGATTCTACTGGGATCACCTTTATTACATGAAAATCTTGATAGGGGGAAAGTACTCATTCAAATTCATAAATGTGTATGTCATGTGTGGAGCACCACAATCAATTTGTATCCCACTCTGAATATACAATCAGGCAAAGGTATCTTGTATCAAAATTAAGAAAATGAAAGGTGGAAATAAAAACAGAAAAGGATACAAAGATTGCAATGACATACTTTCACTATTATCCTTTGCATAAGATGATCTGTGTATCCCATGTTGAACAGAGGTTATTCTTCTGCCACCAAACGTGCAGCCAAGTGATGGTCAAACTAAATTTTTTTTCTTTTTTTATATGTTCTGAATACTGATGGCAACAGAGAAGAAAAGAAATGAAGAAAAGTTTTCTTGATAACAGATGAAACTCCCAGCATGAAGATGCCTCAAGATTTGAAAGCAGAAAAGGCAATCATTTATTGGATCTAGAGTATAGTAGCATACGTTATGAAAGAGAGTATGTTATGAAGGGGAATTAAGCTCTTCCGGTACGCCTTCCAACTTTGAGCGCCAATTCGGTATCAATTTTTAGGGAGATGTCAAGGGCTTTCACAGAATGAGTCAGTGAACCACTGCAGAAAAGGAAAGTTGCTGTAGTGATACTTTCCAGAAATAATACCACCCGCGGGTTTCTTACAACAATAGGAACCAGAATAAAATAAAATGCACAAAAATCCACAAAATTAATTTCTATATATTCTACAAGAGGGTTGTAATGGAGTAGAGCCAAGTTGAACTTTAATACACTCAAGTTTGTTCATTTAAGATAAATCCAACTTGAATTCGAGTCTGAGCTTTGATGAAACTAAAAATTGTCATCTAGCTTGGCTTATTTGAACCCGAGCAGATCACAACCAATATAATAAATATGATATATACTTGTATATACATATATAAGCTAAATTAACAAAATTACATACTTCTTATATTGAGAATATGTATGTATACATTAAGAATTTAGAAAACTATAGATTATAATTTTGAATGATATTGAAACTATTGTCTTTATCAATGATTTTTGATAAAGTCATATATAAATTAAATTAAATACATAAAAATTATATTAATTTATTAATAATTGTGCTATTAGCGAACTTAACGAATTGATTATCAAATTTGTAAGTTCGGCTCATTTAACTAAACAAGTTTAATACATTGCTCAAATTTGTACATTTAATAAATTAACTAGTAAAATTTGAACTCTTAGCTAGTCGAATCGGAGTAGCTCACTAATAGTTCAGTTTGTTACTAACTAGCAACATACACATCCTTTACATAAATATACTGTCAAGGTTTTCAAAGTAAAATTAACTTACATAAGCTGGGGAAAATATACACAGGATGAGATCTAAGAATTCAACTACATACCTGAATGTGTCCTTCCAGGGACATCTGATAAAATTCAAACTCCATACCTCAATGTTAACCCTCAATCCTCATCAACTCACCAAAAGTAATTTAAGGAAGAAAAGGAAATTAATCCTTTTCCTACTTTCTAAAGGTATGTTGATTTAAAATATTCTTTTTCATGAATCCAAAGACCATTCTTGCTCTGATCGGAAGGAATATAATAAGGAATTTTAAGCATCCATCTCAAAGCACCAGTCAACCTGTCAAGTAAGGATGTATACTGATAGGAACCTTTCTCTTCTATATTACTTTCACTAGAAATCAATAACAAAACAAAGGTTTCCTCCTGGAAAACAAATGACCAGAGGTGGTAGCTCTCTGGTGATGTTAGGAGGAGTCCTATCACACTCACAGCAAAAGAAAACAATTGCAGAAAAACATAAAGATAACTCCTGACATATTCTAGGCTGCCAGGTATCTCCCCTCCATTCCTACTCTGTTTTTTCCTGTCTTGCACTGTGTTTGCGCCTCCCTATTTAACATCAATGGCCATAACTGTTTTTGCCCAGTTGGTCACTCTTTTTTGGACAGTTGTCCTACTCCCTTATACTGCTTGTCCTTTTCTACTTCTTCATTTTGCACGTCCTCTTTTTCTGCTCCCTCATATTGCATGTCTTCCACTACTGCTTCTGTTGCCAGGCCCTTTGTCTTTTCTCCAGTGAGATTTTTACAATTCCTTCTTTTATAAACATTCCTAATAGGAGGTCTAACATTACTCCTCCAAGGAGAGACACCTTGTCCTCAAGGTGGAATTCAAGAAAGATGTTGTTGATCAGTTCAAATGTCTCTCAAGTATTTTTACAAGGGGGTAAATCTTTCCATTTGATGAGGACTTCAACAGTGCTATCAGTGAAAGCTTTGACCTTTTTGACTTGTTCTAGTTGCAACATTAGCTCTAGGTCCTCTTGCAGGCATAGAGGAAGTGGCTGGCTGTATATGTCTGTGCGTAGGCACTTTTTCAGTTGAGAGACATGGAAGACTGGGTGAATCCTGGCTTGTGTGGGGAGATCTAGGCGATATGTCACTAATCCCACCCCGTCTATCACCTTGTAAGGGCTATAATAGCGCGAACGCAGCTTCTCATTAGGTCGGTTTGCCAAGGATTTCAAATGGTAGAATTGTAGTTTAAGAAAGACCCAATCTCCAATAGCGTATTCTACTTCTCTTCTATGGGTGTTGGCAAATTTGACCATTTGTTGTTGAGCTTTTGTTAAGTTTTCTTTGAGCTGGTCAAGGATGACATTTTTTCGCTCAAGTGATGTCGGACATCCTCTACCTTGGATGGGATGTCGGTGTACCTTATCAGGGGCAGAGGCTTTGAACGGGGTCATTCCCAAGGCACTGTGGTAGGTTGTATTGAACCAAAATTCAGCCCATGATAGCCACCTTGGCCACTGCTTCAAGTGATGCCTAATAAAACAATGGAGGTATGTTTCAAGACAGTAGTTAACTATCTCAGTTTGCCCGTCTGTCTTAGGATAATATGCTGAGCTGAGCTTGAGGGTGGTCCTAGATAACTTGAAAAGCTCAGACCAGAACTTGCTAATGAATACTCTATCCCTATATGATACAATTGATTTTGGGTAGTTGTGGAGCTTGATCACTTCTTTAGTGAAAATTTATGCTACTTCCCTGACTATGTAAGGATGCTTTAGGGCAAAGAAGTGATTGTATTTGGTTAGTCAGTCCACAACTACTAAGATGCAATCATACCCTTGGTTCCTTGGCAAGCTAGACACGAAATCCATAAACATGTCTTCTCAAACTTGTGTCGAAATAAGGAGTGATTGTAAAAGACCACCGAGACTCATTGCTTGGTATTTGTTCTGCTAACATACTTTGCAAAAGGCTACAAATTTCTGAAATTCAGATTTCATTCCCTCCCAAAAGAACATGTTGGTTATTCTCTTGAAGTCCGAAAGAACCTTAAATGGCCACCTATAGGGGTGGCTTGAAATTCGTATAGCAGTTTGGGGATAAGTCGGGAGCTACGATTGAGCACCAATCGTCCTTTATATAAGAGCCTTCCACGGACCAATTTGTAAGTAGGGTGACTTGTGGGGTTTAGGAGCAAATTTTGAACTAGAGCTACCAACTTTTCATCCTTGCTAATCTCTTCTTCGATAGCTTCAAATTCTACTGTTTATGCTTGGGACAAAGCTAGAGTTTCAAATTGGATATCTCCCTTTCTGAACAAGGCGTATGCAGCCTTATTTTCACACCTTAGGCAAAACTGGATAATAAAATTATAGTCTAACAACTTCATTACCCACTTCTGCTGATCCTCTCCTAGAGTTCTCTGCTCCATGAAAAATTTAAAGCTCCTCTGATAAGTTCTAATGATAAAATGTCGGCCCATGAGACAGTGACGCCACTTCTTGATAGCAGCCACAATAGCCATAAGCTCCCTCTCATAGACTGACTTGTTCTACCCCCTAAAGGACAATGCCTTGTTAAAATAAACAATTGGCCTACCCTCTTGCATGAGGACAACCCCAAGTTCCAACCCTGAGGCATCTATTTTCACAATGAAATCTTTCTGAAAGTCTGGTAATGCGAGAACCGATAGGGTAGTCATGGCTGTTTTCAGATTTTGAAATGCTTCAGTGGCTTCACTTCCCCACTTAAAAGAGTTTTTTTAGTAACTTGATAAGTGGTTCAACGATATTCCCGTAATTCTTGATGAAACTTCTGTAATAACCCGTAAGTCCCAAAAATTCCCTAAGCTCCTTCAATGTTCTAGATGGAGGCTAATTCACCATATATAATATTTTCAAAGAGTCTACTGCCACACCCTATGCTGAAATCACATGCCTCAAGTAATTAACCTCTTCACAGCCAAATGAACATTTCTTCTTATTGAAATATAACTGATTACTTAGTAGTAGGGATAGTACTTTTCTCAGGTGATGAAAATGGCTCTCAGTCCATGATATAAATCAAAATTTCATCAAAGAACAATAAAACAAACTTCCTGAGATAAGGTCGGAATACCTCATTTATCAGAGATTGAAAAGTGAAAGCGGATAGCCCAAAGGGCATAACCAGGAACACGTAATGCCCCTAATGAGTTCTAAAAGCCGTCTTCTCAATGTCTTCTTTTCATACCCTGATTTGATGATAACCAGACTTCAAATCTAATTTAGAGAATACCGTGGTACCTCCTAAGTCATCCATCAACTCATCAATAGTTGGAATAGAGAACTTGTCTGGGATAGTAAGGTCATTTAAAGAGCGGTAGTCCACACAAAATCTCCATCCTCCATCCTTTTTCCTTACTAGCAATATGGGGCTAGAGTAAGGGCTGTTGCTAGGCTTAATGATCCCTACAGTCATCATTTCTTTCACCATTCTCTTTATCTCTATTTTCTAGTAATAAGGGTAGCATTAGGGCTTGATATTGGGGGGTTCTGCTCCTTTCTTTAACCGAATGGCATGGTCTTGATTGTGCTTTGGAGGTAAATTTCTGGGCAAGTCAAATACAGGAACAAACTCAGTTAAGACTTCCTGTATTCTTTCATCCACTGCCATTTCTTCTTTCCCTTCTATCACCATACTCCCAAACTCTATCCAGAGTCCCTCCCCACTGTCTTGCACTAATTTAATCATAGATTTTAGGGAGACCAATAGCTTTGTCAATGAAGGGTCCCTTGCAGAATTATCTTCTTCCCTTTCCAGAAGAATGACATTGATAGAGTGTTCCAATTAGTGCATACATTACCTAGGGAGCCAAGCCATTCCACTCACAAGACTATGTCTGCACTTCTAAGTTCAAAGAGAAGGAAATCGTGGAGCAGTAGAAATTCTTGTATTATTACCCGAACCTTCCTGCAAATTCCTGTTCCTCTAATTTTGTAGCCATTTCTAACTGTTACTCCAAAGGCAAGGGTGTGCTCAACGGGTAGCTTCAATTCGGCTACTACCTCCTTCAATACAAAGTTGTGAATTGCCCCACTGTCCACAAGCACAATTACCTCTCAACCTTTTATCATGCCTCATAGCTTCAGGTTTCTGGGGGAATCAAGGCCCACAATGAAATTCGTTGAGATTTCAATTGGGTTGTTGGCTTCCATTGCCGCTCTTGGTGCTGCCGTGAGATCATCATCTTCACCTTCACTGCTATCTCCATTGGGACTAACCAGCAGAACCTGAAGTTGCTGGTTTTTACACTGGTGGTTCCGGGTGTATCGCACCGGAAACATAGCCCTTTCTTCCTTTTTGCTTGGTACTTTACATTTGATAGTCTCTGGAATGCCCCATCGCATCTCGCCCATTGGCTTCCTACTCATGTTCTCTTTCTTAATTGTTTCTACTTCCTTCTTGCATTTTACTGGATCCAATGGAGGTGGGTCTTTGGGCTGAGCTATGGAGGTTGGTGGATTGGGTTCTATAAGGCTTAATGGGCTGGTATGGTTTCTTAAACTTTGTGAATGAGCTAGGCCTACTCTGAGAAAGCCTTTGCAGACTTCTTACACCATGTGTCCTTTCTAGCACATGATTCTCGTCCTCCACTCTCTGAGCCATGGCCATCGCCCGAGCCAATGTTTTGGGTCCCATCAACCGAAGCTCAGCCTTGATATCATCCTAGAGGCCGTTGACGAAGGCCCTCTTGAGGAGCTCATCTGACAAGTCATGCAGTGGGACTGAGAGTGCCCTAAAACATTCTCGGTATTCTTCCACTTCTGCATCTTGCTAGAGAGAAAGAAGCTCCTCATGCGTAAAACCACCTTGGGTAGAACAGAATCTATCTAGCAACTCCATTTTGATAACCTTCCAACTTGTAAAAGGAAACCGAGTCTCCATCCACTGCACCTAGTACAAAGCTCTTCCCTCCATACATACTGTCTCAGAAGCCACCTTCTCCTTATCAACGATTCGGTTAACGAAGAAGTAATGTTCAGCCTTGAAGATCCAACCAGTTGGGTCTTCACCCGTGAACACTAGTAGTTCCAACCTGCATGTGACATGGTCCCCTACACCTTCGCGGTTTCCTTTGGGTAGGTTAGCCCCGCTCCCACCTTCGTCCCCCTCACTTTTGGGATTTTCTAAGTTCCTATCTTGTTCAATTTTAGGGTGCATTGGGGATTTCCCCTGCGCTCTCTTCTATTAATGGATTCTTGGAGCTCCATTAGCATGCCCATGATGGTCTGCAAGTTCGTTTCTACGCCTACCACCCTCTCTGTCAGCCTCTGACCTCTTGCTTTAGACTCTTCTTGAGCTTCCATCCTAGTATTAACCATCAACGAATAGTGAACCATGCTCTGATACCAAAATGATAAGAATCTTTCTCTTCTATATTACTTTCACTATAAACCAATAACAAAACAGAGGTTTCCTCTTAAAAAACAGATGACCAGAGGTAGGTAGCTCTCTGGAAATGTTAGGAGGAGTCCTATCACACTCACATCAAAAGAAAACAATTACAGAAAAACATAAAGATAGCCTCTGACATATTCTTGGCTGCCAGGTACCTCCCCTCCATTCCTACTCTGTTTTTCCCTACCTTGCACTCTGTCTGCCCTCCCTATTTAACATCCATGGCCATAACTGTTTTTGCCCAACTGGCCACTCTTTTCTGGACAGCTGTCCTCTACTCCCTTATACTACTTGTCCTTTTCTGCTTCCTCATTTTGCAAGTCCGCATTTTGCACCTCCTCTTTTTCTACTCCCTCATATTGCACGTCTTCCACTGCTATTTTTGTTGCCAAGCCCTTTGTCTTTCCTCCTGTGAGATTTTTACAATTCCTCCTTTTATAAACATTCCTAATGGGAGGTCTAACATATACCTAAGGCAGCGTTTGGTACATAGTAAGATTTTTCATTCCTAAAAATCATATTTCCTGAGAAAATGTTTTCTGAGAATGATGATTACTGAGAATATATAAAATATGTTTGGTTGGCTTTAAATATTTATCTAAAAATATTTTATTATTACGTTTGGTTATAATAGAACTATCCTGAGAATTGTAATACTTTCCCAAAAATGTATTTACTTATGTTACGGTGAGAGAGAGAAAGTGAGTATAGAAATGACAGAGAAAATGATAGAAAAGAGAGAAAGATTATAAGAAAGAAAGTAAGAGAGAGAGGGATGAGAGAGATGGATGAGAAAGAGAAAGGATGAGAGAGATAAGTAAAAGAGAGATAAAAGAGAAAGTGACAAAATAGATGGTATTATTGTCTTTTTATATTTAAAAAAGATTCTCATAGCATAGAAAACTTGGATTCCAACCCCTCTACATAAGAAACTTTTGGTGGGAATCCTGCTCAAAAATCATTCTTAGGAATCCATGTTTCCTCCTGTTTTAAAATTTAGAAACCAAATATGGAAATTTAACTTTCCCAAATTCAGTTTTCCAGAAATTTAAAAAAATTCCTCCTACCAAACACCCCCTAAATTCATTTCCAATTTAGCTTCAAAAAGTTTTTCTTTCCCTACAGAATATAGGCAAGGTTTTACATCTAATGCCTGATTGAGTTTGTGTTCTCCCAAAAAATACAGAACTTATTAAAATTATAAATCCCACCAAGGAAGAGTGTCATAGTTCTATTACTGATTAAAAAAATTGTGAATCTTTAATCTGAATGATCCCTACTCATCATCTCTCTGAATGAGTGGTAATTATTTGTCTTGGATACATCAATTCCAGTTTATCTTCACTATAACAGTTTCCATATGACAGATAGGATTAAATAACTATGGGAGAACGGGAAGGAAATTGTATTCTCATATCAGAGGTTAAGAAGAGTTGCAGGACTAAGATTTTACCTGGAAATGTAGGTCACTCCAGTTTGCCCAATTTTATGTACTGTTTCAAGAGTAACATTGCCTGATGCCTGGCATCACAAAACAGATACATTGGAAATTAGTTAAGAAAAATTAAAAAAAAAAAAGACTATATTTACTGGTTACTATAGTCAACCTCAAGCTATTCTAAGATAGCATACACAATATGTGAATAACCAAAGGCCCAAATAAACTAATAGAAAAATAGGAAAATAAGTAACAAGTTCAAAGAAAGAAGAGAAAAGGCTTCAGAAAGGAAGATGATAACTCCATCAGTACCAAACTGATGATGATAATAAAAACCATTATCAGGCTTCATGTTCATTACGAAAATAGCCTACACCAGAATATAAGCTCCAGACATAATGACTAACAACATTGTGAAGTGCAAACCAAATTTTGTTGTGGTCCCATTAAATATGCCTAATAATTTTTCATCCACTACTTTGAGAGATGACACACAACTGAGCCAATGCAAGAACAATTTTTTTAAGAAATTGACACAAACAAGATATGGATATATAAATAAGTGGGATGAAATCAGTGTCAAATACTCTTAAGCATCAAGTCAAAAAATGACTAAATAATATGATATTAAATCAAATGAAACAAAAGATAGTATTGTGTACCTCAGTCTCAAATCTCCCATTGACCAACTGCACAGCTTCTTTAAGCATAGATATATCAACATCCCCATTTGGTAGAGGTACAACCATATTATCCAACATTATCCGGGTCAAAGAAGTCTTTGTTTGGGATGCATAATGTAATACTTCTTTCACTTCCTCGAGTGTCCTGGTCTCAACCTGGGAATAACACAACAAACTTAAAACTATTATAGCTGCTGCAAGGATTGGTCCTGCGATGCATGCATAGCCAGAGAATGAATACTCAAAAGAACATACACTCAGTGATCATTCAGGAAAACATAAACTTTGTTGTTGGTATTCAAAGTAATCTTGAGGTAAGATAGAAGGCCAAAACAATATCCACATTCATGGCAGGCTAACACAAGTGCATGCACAAACTAGCAAATAAATATCAGGGTTCAATAAATTATAACCAATCATTCAGAATGTAAGGTGGACAAGAAGCCATGAAAATATTTCTTAAAACTCATGATATCTCCTAAACAGTCTATTCGAAGGCATCAAATTCTTGAGAACTTTCAAAGTTGAGAAAACACAACTGCAGAACTCAAAATGAACAAAGAAAAGATATATATCAAAGTAAGAGTGTGAGCACTACCTCAACTTCCATTTGAAGGTCTTTTTCCTTTAAATACAAGTCGACATCTCTAAGGGCATTACTGACACCTCCAGCTATTGATATATGATTATCTTTTATCATAATCATATCGAATAAACCCATCCTATGATTACGACCTCCACCAATTAATACCTACAAAAAAAAAATGTACACAAGTTGATAAAGTATAAATTTCGTAGAAAAAAGGGTATATCACTATATATCGAAGGAAGTGATCCAGACCGCCCACTTATCCAGTAGTCGTAAACCTGGAGAAGTTTTTCTGGTCTCCAACACATATGCAGGAGATGCTGCATCTGCCATTGCCTATGAAGAACATGAAAGCTAGAAAGCAGTCCAGATATATACAAAGATAACAAACAACAAGAAATCCACTAATCACCGGGTATAGTGAGATGTAACAGATTTTACCATTTTCCACTAATCTAAATTCATAAGATAAATAATTTTTCATATTTGTGGCCCAAACTAATTGATTACGTTTAAATACAAAACATAGATGAAATGCCCATATTATCAACATTTTATAATATTCATTGAGACAACATCACATACAGCAATGAGATTGAACAGGAAACACGTCCTTTTTTCTTTTCTATGATGCTAAGTTTTTGTTTAGAATTTACAAGTAGCCTTCACAACAGGGTAGCCTTCTCAATCCCTGGTCCTCCCCTTCAAAAGTTTAAAACTGAAGCCTGGACAGCTGAGCTACAAATGAATCCTAGTCATTCATCTACTGAATTTGGACCAATTTAACCATTTTGCAATTTCTAATTTACTATTGCACGTATTGCTAATAAATGATATTGAAGCTTTTCAGTGGCCCAACAGGGACCATTAGAAATTGCATCTGATATTAGCTAATTTAGTTCATATAGAGGTTTCATGGCAATAAGTTTCATGTTAAAAATTATATTAAAGAAAACTTAATGAACAAATTAATTATTTAAGGAAACAAGACCTTAGTTAAGGTTGCAATGCCACTCATCCTCTGCATAAAGTTTAGCACTACCCTTTCAGCTACAACAATGTTGTGAGCCCGTCCTAAACACAAATTACAAAAGATTAGCAATAACCTTTCAGGATATTATTCAACTGCTACTGATGAATTCTGTTTTTATTTTTTTCATTTTGTGGCAACTTTTTCCATAAATTATCTTACCATGAACTTTTCCAAACTGGAGCCCTTTATGGATAAAATCTCCATCCTTTTGAGACCACTCCACCTGATATTTAAAAGTAACCCTACAATGACTCAGCCAACGCTAACCACACATATAATGTAAGCTCATGCTCGTTACCTTCATACCCTCAAAGAAGGATCAACCTCATGAAATATAATCTCTGCAAGTGCAATTCCAGCAATTATTCCGTCCTCCTTCGCCAAAAAATAGGCTTCCACTTCCATATCAAATGGAATGGTGGCCATGCATGTTACATCACCTACAATTGAAACACATGGTATATAACACAGAGTATACATCAAAATTTCTTTTTAAAGAAACCCAACAATATTAAAAACTGTAGGAAATCATGGGTATTATCCCATGATTTAAGGGATATTTGTTCCTTAATTACTGTATTCAGATATGTAATTAATAGTTTCAAATCTGTAATTACTTTGTAGATATTCCGGGATCATCACAATAAATGAGATCCCTATGAGGTTAGTCTCTTAATTTTCAGGATTGTGTACTATCAACACTTCCCTATTTATGTACAACTTCTTTTCAATGAAAGGTATGGAAAATATTTCCCATTTTTACATGGTATCAGAGCTACCATGGACAGCCCAGTAAAATCCGGTGGCGAGACTAGTACGTTGTCTCCAGCCATCTCTTCTCTTGAAGAAAACTCCTCTCTAGTCATCACAAATCATAGACTACATGGGAAAAATTTTCTTCATTGGTCACAATCAGTCCTCATGGTAATCAGAGGACATGGGAAAATGGGTTATCTCATTGGTGAGGCAAAAAAACCCAAATTTGATGATCCCAGCTATGCTGTGTGGGAACTCAACAACTCTATTGTTATGTCATGGCTCATCAATTCCATGGAGCCATACATTAGTCGCACATATCTTCTGTTCAAGACAGCAAAAGCCATTTGGGAAGCTGTCAAAGAGACCTATTCTGACCTAGAGAATGCATCTCAAGTGTTTGAAATAAAGATGAAGCTAAAAGAAATCAGGCAAAAAAATCTGAATGTCACGGGTTATTACAACTCGTTAAAGGTTCTTTGGCAAGAACTAGATCTGTTCTATGAAGCTGACTGGGGGGTTGTTGAGGATCATTTGAAATTCAAAACTCATTTAGATAAAGAGAGACTATATGATTTTCTGGCAGGCTTGAATAAGGACCTCGATGAGGTACGAGGTCGGATTTTGGGGCAATAGCCTCTTCCATCCATAGGAGAAGCCTTTGCAAAAGTTCGCCGTGAGGAGAACCGGAAGAGAGTAATGCTTGGGAAAACTAAAATTGCTGGTGATAGAGTCACAAAAACTACAGCACTCTATACTAAGCACAGCCTAGATCCTAAACTCAGGATAAACAACGAGCCTTTTAAATTTGGGGAGCAGCTAGTTTGTACCTACTGTAAGAAGTTTGGCCACACCCGTGAGAAGTGTTTTCAACTCCATGGAATTCCACCAGGATGGAAATCAAAAAATAAGAAGGAAGGAAAAGCCCACCGTGTCTCTTGCGAGTTTGGTCTTGAGGAGCCCAGTAATAAAGCTGAGATCTCCAGCGTTCAACTTACCAAACTTTAACTGTAAGCTCTTCACCGATTATTGAATACTCAGACTGACTCTCCTACTTGTTCTCTTGCTATTAAAGGTACTGTTTTTTTGTTTCCAATACTGTTTCCTACAATCCTGCTCCCTGGATATTTGATTCTGGAGCCTTAGATCACATGACAGGTGATGTCTCACTCTTGTCCTCTTTCAAACCATGTACCTATGATTATAAGGTCAAGGTTGCAAATGGAAATTTATCTTCTGTTGCTGGGTTTGGAACCATAAAATTATCAGAAAATCTGACTCTTTATTCTGTTCTCTATGTTCCAAATTTAACTTGCAATCTTGTTTCCATTAGCAAGTTAACCAAAGACTCAAAATGTCTGACTAAATTTACTTCTGATTGCTGCATTTTACAGGAGCAGACCACGAGGAAGATGTAGAAAGAGGAGAAGAAAATAATGCCTCTCTTATTTTTAATTAGGTTTGGAAGTACAAATATATATATCTCTTGGCAGAGAACTGCCAAGATGATAGAGCCTAAAAACAAGCAATTAGTTTCCTAAAAAATAGGAAAGATAACCTCCTAAGAAAGCGGGAAAAACAAGAAAGGAAATATCAGGATTTTGGAAAGTAATCCTCCCAAGAATCCTGCTGCCATACGGAAAGATAAACACAACAAATAAAAACAGAATTATAATTTCCAGCTAATCAGGATGAAAATCCCAGATCTTGCGACAGAAGATGATTGGCAATGCTAGTGTATTGAATGGGTTATATCTTTGGGAGAATAATGAACATTCTGCTACTCAAGCCTTGGCTGTTAATGGGTCTAGAATAAATAAAATAATGAAGTGGCATCGTAGATTGGGCCACCCAAATTTTCTGTATCTCAAGCGTTTGCTTCCTGAATTTTTTCTTAATGAAAATCTGGATTCCCTTTCCTGTGATGTGTGTACTTTGGCTAAGCAAACCCGAACTCCCTATAACAGTAAACCTTATGCCCCTTCTAAACCTTTTGCTCTTATTCATAGTGACATTTGGGGGCCATCTCGAGTAAAAAATGTTTCTGGAGCCAAGTGGTTTATAACTTTTATAGATGATTACGCCAAAATTTGTTGGATCTATCTCTTAAAAGAAAAATCTGAAGCCTCTAAAATTTTTAAAAACTTCCACTCCATGATTAAAAATCAATTTAAAGCCAATATAATGACTCTTCGGACAGATAATGGTAAGGAGTATTTCAATTCCATTCTTGAAAGTTACCTTGCATCTCATGGGATAATTCATCAGAGTTCTTGTGCTAATACTCCTCAGCAGAATGGTATTTTTGAAAGGAAAAACTAACATCTTTTAGAAGTAGCTCGATCCCTTATGTTCACTATGAATGTTCCAAAATACTTGTGGGGTGAAGCAGTTCTAACTTCTACCTATCTCATTAATAGGATGCCATCTAAGGTTTTAAACTTTCAAACTCCTATTTCTATTTTTCAGAGGTGTTTTCCTCATTTCAGTCCTTCTAACCTTCCTCCCAAGATCTTTGGCTGTAAGGTATATGTTCCCCTTTGTTAAAACGGTTTTTTGTGTCTCTGGATGTAACTTTTCTAGAAACAGAACCCTTTTTTCCTCCCACTACTCTTCAGGGGAAGTGTATGAGTGAAGAGATGTGTTCGGATATCAGTGCTCCTACTATACCCACTGTTGCTCCTTCCCTTCCCTTTCCTATAATCACCGAATTCACTGAATCCACTATACCTAATCAATCTGCAGCCACTGCCAGCTTTCTGCTCAACCCTTTGAACACCAAAGACTCGCAAAATTACTTGTGTATTCTCGAAGAAATCAGAACCCAAGCACTGAACCTAACACACTGCAAGGTCAATCATTTGGACCCGTAGACTGCTCAACTATGGATTGTGATATTCTTCCTACAGCGGAAACCCAGTCTTCAGATCCGCAACCACATGAAATGCAACAGAACTTGGGTGAGTTTTCTATAGCTATCAGAAAAGGGGTAAGAGCTTGTACCAAACATCCTATCTCAAAATTTGTTTCATATAGCCAGTTATCTCCTAAGTTTCATGCTTTTACTACTAATCTCTCCTCTACTGCTATTCCAAAAAACATACATGAAGCCCTCACAAAACCAGAATGGAAACAAGCTGCCCTTGAAGAAATGCAGGGTCTTGAAAAAAAATCACACTTGGGAATTTAAAAGTTTGCCCACTGGGAAGAAAACCGTGGGGTGCAAATGGCTGTTCAACATCAAATATAGAAGTGATGGCAGTGTGAAAAGATATAAGGCAAGATTGGTTGCAAAAGGGTTCACCCAAACCCATGGTATGGATTACCAGGAGACTTTTGCCCCTGTTCCTAAACTCAATATAATGAGGGTGTTGTTTTCCTTGGCTGCAAATCTGAGTTGGCCTCTTTATCAGATGGATGTAAAGAATGCATTCCTTAATGGAATATTGAGTGATGAAGTATATATGGATATTCCCCCTGGATTTGAGGGACTATAAGGAAAGGTTTGTAAGTTAAAAAAGGCTCTTTATGGACTTAAACAGTCCCCTAGAGTATGGTTTGAAAAACTTGAAAAAGTTATGAAAAATAAAAGATACTATTAGAAATATTTGGGCCTAACTCCACTCTCAAAACTCGAGTCAAGAGAGGGAGGATTGCCTTTACTTGTAAAGAGCATATTCTTTAAACAATTCAGCCAATGTGGGACTTCAACACACCCCCCTCACGCCCAAGAATGAACATCTGAAGCGTGAAGTTTGCAGGCATGAACATTTGCAGGTGGATCACATTGAAACTGGAGTAGGCTCTGATACCATATTAGAAATATTTGGGCTTAACTCCACTCCCAAAACTCGAGTCAAGAGAGGGAGGATTGCCTTTACTTATAAAGAACATATTCTTTAAACATCTAGCCAATGTGGGACTTCAACAGATACTTCCAAGCTCAAACTGATAGCACTATGTTTATCAAGCATTCTTCCCAAGGCAAAATCACCATCCTCATTGTTTATGTGGATGATATGATCATAACAGGAGATGATCATGATGAAATATGTCATCTAAAAGGGTACCTTAGCAGAACTTTTGAGATGAAGGACCTAGGACCCCTAAAATATTTTCTAGGGATGGAGGTTGCTAGGAATAAATCTGGGATCTCAATCTCCCAGAGAAAATATGTGATGGACCTATTAAAAGAAACTGGAATGCTTGGCAACAAACCAGCGAACACTCCTATGGAGCCAAATAAGAAGTTAGGGGGAGAAGATGATGGAGGGGAGGTTGACAAAGAGAGATATCAACGACTTGTGGGAAAACTCATATATCTCTCATAAACACGTCCAGATATTGCATTTGCTGTTAGCATGGTCAGCCAATACATGCATTCACCTAAGGAAGCTCGTATGGAAGCAATATACAGAATTCTCAAGTACCTAAAAGGGACAGCCGGAAAAGGACTCTATTTTAGTAAAGGGAGACACAAACTTATAGAAATATTTACTGATGCAGATTGGGCTGGATCCATTTCAGATAGGCGGTCAACTTCTGGCTACTGCACATATGTATGGGGGAATCTTGTGACTTGGAGAAGTAAAAAGCAATCAGTTGTTGCAAGAAGTACAGCAGAAGCAGAATACAGGGCCCTAGTGCATGGAATTTGTGAGGGAATCTGGGTAAGCCGGATCCTTAATGAACTAAAAATACCTATTGACCAGCCCTTGACAATGTACTGTGACAACCAGGCTGCAGTTAACATAGCCCATAATCCAATCTACCATGACCGAACCAAGCATGTGGAGATTGACCGGAATTTTATCAAAGAAAAAATTGATAATGGGCTCATTACCCTCAACTATCTTCCTACGAAGCAGCAAGTTGCGGACCTTTTCACTAAAGGCCTTCCAGGACTTCGGGCTGAAGAATTAATAGGCATGATCAATATCTATGCCTCAACTTGAAGGGGAGTGTAGGAAATCATGAGTATTATCCCATGATTTAAGGGATATTTGTTTCTTAATTACTGTATTCAAATATGTAATTAATAGTTTCAAATCTGTAATTACTTTGTAGATATTCCGGGATCATCACAATAAATGAGATCCCTATGATTAAGTTAGTCTCTTAATTTTCAAGATTGTGTACTATCAACACTTCCCTATTTATGTACAGCTTCTTTTCAATGAAAGGTGTGAAAAATATTTCCCATTTTTACAAAAACCAATGTTAAATTATAATAAACAAACCAAACAGCAACTCATCAATGTATATATACAACAACAACATAATTAGAAAATTTGTGCTCTGGAACGTGAAACAAGGAAGCTTGTGCATGACTATCAGGAGAAAATTTAAACATAAACCTCGATCACCAGCATCTTCTGCAAGGGCTAACTTGATTATGTTATTCAAATCATAAGTGGGGTGACTGGGAGGCTTAATTGCAAAGGACTCAGATGATGTTCTAGAGCTTGTGATTTGGGTTGCAGACATTTTAACAACCCTCCTGCAGTTGTACAGAATTTGAAATGAGTTGATAAGCAAATACTCAATATATATTTATTGTCAGATGGACCTGTTGTTATCTAGCTTTATATTGGTGAAGAGATGATGATAATGACTTTATGGCATGGAAAAAGAAATCAACTGTTCAGACACAGATAATTTAATATGTCCATAAGAGTGAAAATGTCAGAACAGAACAAGAACAAGAACACTTGAAATAGTTTATATGTTATGAAATCAGTAGTCAGAAAATGTTTAATGGATTAAAGGAACTTACCTGATTTCAGATTTCCCAGGACAATTACGTGAGAAGCTGTTAGAAATTAATGTTACAGAAGCTTCAGAAAGGCTTCAAAGAGTAGCCTATTCATTACAAACATAAACCAAGCAAAACAAACCTAATGATATGAAGCATATACATTGAGGGTGGGCTTGGTAGACATATAAGTGAGAGGAATAAAAATTAAAGGGTTGAAAATAAGGAGAAAATCAGAAAAATATAATACAACTGCAAGGTAAGAGAATAGAAATAATGGAATAAAAATGTAATGGTCACAATTTGCATTTCACCTTCAACAAAAATTTTATTCCAATGAATTTAATATGACAATTAAAAACTATAACATACATTTACCCGTCTCTTCTTTTATTCAATCAAGCATAAGGGAAAAAAATTATTTTCAATAATCTCATTTTGCACCCTTTCTACCAAGCACTAACAAATGAAAATTAGAATCTACCCATCCATCCATTTTTTAGCCTCCCATTTTCTAATTCTCAAGCATGAACTAATTTCTCTCTCCATAAAAAAAAAAGAAGGAAAAAAATTTCTTCCACTCTTCTTTCCCACTTAATTTTGTAATCTCCTCTACAATTTCCTTTTTTTGTCTCTTCTTCATCTTTTCAATCTCGACAGTCTATCCATCTTTTCCTCCTTCAGCTCTTGACATCCCCAGCCCCTCCCTCAATTGTTTCCTTTTGTTCTCAATCTATGTTGCTTTGGATTAGCTTTTCTCTTCGTACATTCTCAATTCCATTCCATTGGCATTTGAAAATTACTCTTATGTTAAGAGAAATAATAATTCAATTTGTACCCACCCTTCTTATATCTTGAATTCTCATTGCACTATAAAGCCAGACGCTTTTAAAGGCGCCTACTCCATTTTCTATAAAAGACACTGCTCAATCCATTATGTGAATCAATAGATTTAACCAAAAAAAAAAAAAAGCGATAAGAACGATTCCATATGCTAACTCAATGGCATATAAAAAAATTGGTAAAATAATCATTTTCCACTTTTTAAAACTAGAATAAATTGCCAACAAACAAATATAAGAATAAGTATATCGTTAAACCTTAAGATATTTCAAATTTCAAATATAAACAAAAATTTGAGCCAAATATTTAGGAGTGACTAAAATTTAATGGTTTTTCTAACAAAAACATATCTACAAAAGATAAACTAATAAATAATGAGATCATGGATTCACAGTTTTACAGAGCTAAAGATGTCAATTTCACTGAAGCATATTTAGAAATCCCATTCACAGAAAAAGATTATATTTTTCTTCAAGTATATAAAAAGAAAAATACACAAATAAGACAGACACACAACCTGAGGGAAAACGGAGCTCTATGATCCCGTGCCAACACCTCAGTCGAAGGCGGTGGCGGCCGCGAGAAGGAGGCCGGAGAACGGAGAGTCATATAGAGCCCGGCGAAGAATTGGAAGCGGAGTGACTGCTTAGCATCCGCTTTGGGTCCCTTGTGCGGACAGAGGAAAGAGAGTGGAGCGCGAGCATCCGAGGACAAACTGCCTAAGGGCTAAAAATGTAAATTGACTGTTAAAATAAAATTCAAGGCGCATATATATATATATATATATATATATATATATTACCAAAAGTATTAAAATTTAATCGATAAAGTATTATTCTTTTCAAAATATTTTACATGATAAATCTAAATTAGCCTCTTATTTCTCGTGAGAATAAAGTCATCCTTTTAATTTTATATTCTATTCTAGTAATGCGTTTGAAGAGTAACAAGTCATAATTAAGATTTGAAAATGTCATATTACCGAAAAATATTTGTGGGAGGTGTAGTTTTAATATTTGAACAAATTAATTTTATATTTAAAAAGTTTGAAAATATTTATAATATATAAAAATTATTTTGCAGTTTTTGGTTTGAATAATCACAATTTATTGTAAAATAATTACACTTAAAAATAAATTTTAACTTGTCAATGGCTTGATCACTTTTATTTTTTACGAAATTATATTAATAGAATTATAATAAAATTACCAATTGTAAAATAGAGAATGAAATTTTAAGTTTTGTGATTTAGTTAAATGGAATAGAAAATTCCATAAGATGCTATATTTTACTATATAATAAAAAAGTCATTCTTTCTAAAAATGAATGAAATTAATATTTTCTTAAGAATAAAAAAAATACGTGTTTATTAATTAATTTATATTAAAATAAAAAAATTTATAATTAAAAGATTAAAAGTAATTCTATTTATACTTTTTTTTATTTCTTTAATACTTTGCATCAAATATTAAATGAGGTAATGAATTTTTAATTTTTACTAAAATTTATTTTACTTAATCAAATCGTGAAAAAAAAATTTCCTTTTTTTTTCTAGTTGGGAGCTGGTGGGAATAAAGTTTCTAAGAGTATCACCAATGGTGATACTCTCCAAAGTTGTTTAAGTAGGTCTTACATTGCTATATCATCACTTTTTTAAAGCAACTCTGCATTACTTTAAGCAGTTTAGCACTCTAATGATACAACTCTCAAAAGTTTATTAAATAGGTCTCATAAGTTACCCCACATCTTTATATTTTATTCATATTTATTTCTACTTAAAATATTAACTCATTTGTATTTTAATTTTAAAACAATAAATACGTAAAAAAAACTTAAAATATATTAAAAATAATACAAATTTATTTCAAGTAATATTTTTAATAACAATAATTAAAAATGATGAAAAATACATAACATGATGTAATTAAAAGAAAATACATAACATTATCTTAATTAATTCCATGTGATTTTCTAATAATGTTACATAATGTTTTGTAATCTTGTCGTTGTCTCTCTGTCATCTCAGATGTATCTTTGAAGATAATTTTTTTAAAGATCTTTAACTCTTCCAATTTCAACTCTTTCTCTTTTAACTTGTTTTCTTTTGCCTTAATTTGTGCGAATTCTTACATGACAGTCATTCTGTAACTATGTGCCTCTTGTATTGCGGTAAAGTCGATATTGTCAGAAGAAATTTCAATTGGTTTCTCTTTGCCCTTTCTTTTTGCTGTCTTTTTTCCCATTAGCTGAATTATAGTAGGTGATGTTTGGTCGTATGTGCATTTAAATGGAGTCACCGGGTTAAAAAATGATGAGTATGTTCTAGAAGCAAAAAGTTTTATTCTTTTTGAAAAACTCTCACTTGATTCTGCTGTCCATTTAAATTTATCTTTCAGTAGTTGCCACGTATGCTCAAATTTGAGCTGTTTGTCCTCATCTTGACAAAAAATAGTATATGTATCAACCATGATGTCATTCTCTCAGCTTCTACTTTTTTTTCTATGAACAGTTTGTTTGTAACACCCAACGAACTTTTAAATTGTATTATTTAACCAATGCCATTGAGATTTTAGTTGAACGAATTACCTCTCTCGTAACCGACCATGATAGTTGTTATAATTATCTTTCATTCTTGACAAAAAAACTATTTGTTTTTTGGTCAACACCAACAACTGCATCTTTTGAAATGTTAAGCCATGTTTGAATAAGTGCATCCATTATGAACCTGACTCGAGATTTTTTCTAATTTGCATTTACTCCTCCTTCATCGAATACAATATTTTTCAAACAAACTTAGGCAAAAAATTGTAGAACTTAAGACTCGAACATAGACCCGTGTAACATCCTGTAATTTTTATTTTTAAATAATAATATTTTGCTATAAATAAATATATTTTTATTTGTTTAAAAATGATTATGTTTTGCTAAAAGTAAGTCTACTTTTAATTAAAGTAATTATTGTTTTACTTAAAATAATTATATTAGCCTTTAATAAATTTTTGTTTTATTTTTAGAAATATTCTTTCTTTTATTATGTATAAAGAAATTTATTTTGTGATTTATTTTATTAATATTTTTATCAAGAAAAATTATGATTTAAGAGTTCAACTAAAGTTTTATGAGAATGTAAATTTTTAGAAATTTTTTAGATGTTTTAAGATGAAAAACAGTATTTATATGAATATATATGAAATAAAATAAAAATAAATCTAAATATTTAATTATTAAATAATTAAAAATAAAAAATAATAATAAAAGGGAAAGGAGAACGGGGAAGGGAGACAAAAAATCGAGAAGAGAATGAATAGTGAAATAGTGTGAATAGTATCTCCATATTTTTTTTCTAAATTTGGAGTGTCTACAGACCTCTGATCTCTAAATTAAGGGTACCACTGGATTCAGGACGGAGAATACTATAATTTTGACCGAACAATTTCTCAAATCAGTCGTAGAATCGCTATAAATCGAAAGTAGAAAATTTCAGAAAAATATAAACTCTGAAACCCTTACTTAGAGACCTCAAATTGAAAATTTGACACTATAGATGGATTCAAGAGTTAGATAAACTTTAAGATATAAAACTTTTCAGTTATCTGACAATTTTTTATTCTTGGTGAATAGTATTTTCCAACGATGAATAGTATTTTTCGACCATGAATAGTGATCAAGTTCTCAGAGTCATTTATTTGATTTTTGGACTCTCCAGACACATTTTTGAATTCTATTTAGTTAAATATGGATTCAAAAAGTATATTTTAGGGCTGTCCAATCTAGAGCCCTTAACTTGTGAGTAGGTGATTATTTCTATGACTTGCCTTATACTCTTCTTGATCTTTAAGCATGTATTTGATTATGTTTATAAGATATTTACACTTTTAAATATTTCTGAAATGCATTAAAATTATCTGAATTGCTTATAATTTGGAATATAATTCGAGAAGAGTATAGTTTTGAAAATAGATTATGAACTCATGGTATATCTAATTTCACGTGTATTTTTCATTAAATGATAAAGTGAATATTTATGCATGTGGCATTGATTTGTAAACTTATAAAGTTATTGATTATTATTAAATGGCAAGCATAAATCTCATGGTGAGTTGATTGATAATTTTACATTGCATTTGATGAATATGTATATATATATATATATATATATATATATTATGTATTTATATATATGGATGAATATCGACGGGTTGTATGGCTTGTGACGGTACCAAATAGGGAAAACCCTATTAGCCTGAGTGAGCCGAGGAAGGGCTGCTCCAACCGGGTGACAGTGGTAATGTGAGGAGGCAGATAGGTGATGGACTCACATTCCCTGATCACTATTGTGATTGTAGTCGATCGGTCACTATGCGTATAGCAAATGAGTGTGTAGGTTGACCAGATCACCGAATGAGGCATGTCATTTTAAATTGGGTTAACCAAATCGTCGAATGAGGCATGTTATTTTAAAAGTTTATAACTTTATCTCAAAAGCTTATTATTTTACTATAATTTATATAGCTTAGCATAACAACATTTGTATAATGATTATACCGTGCTGAATATGGTTTGGATATCTAAATATCCTTTTATTTGAAATACAAGTCCCATAAGGATGTACTTCTGAACTGTATTTTATAAGTGACAAATTTTAAAACATGAGTACATCCATATGCTGACCTAAGAGGTCATATGAAGTATTATCTGCTTACTGAGTTGTCAAACTCACTACACGATATTTCTACATTTTTCATATAAGAATACAGAGTCTAATCTTGCAGATAAGTGATCATTTAGGTGAAATATTCTCTGGGTGAGTCTACGTTGCTTTCAAGGTTCACAATTTTGAATTATACTTTATTTGTATTCTAGATTGTACTCTGAACGCCACAGGCAGGATCCCTACTTCTGTTGTTACTTTGATATTTATAACTTGGTCTATATAATTTATATACATAAGATAACTTATATGTATCTATTTTTATGACAAAAAATAGTGTTATGCATGTTATGAAAAATATCTGATTGCGGAAAAAAAAATTTGTTTTACGTGCTCTAAAAATTAGGGGCGTTACAAGTTGGTATCAGAGCATTAAGTTTCCCTGTGGCTATCGAAGCAAAGGATTCTTTAGTAAGACCTTTAGTATGGGTATGAACCGGACATATTTATACTTCAGGTGCTGCTGAGGGATTCTATAAGATTTCAACTTTCTTTCTATTCCAAGTTATTAAATTTTCTAGTATAAAGTTGATTGAATATTATAACATCTTAAGCGGTATCTAAGGGTCAAATACTGTCTGAAAGTGAAAGGGATTAGTGTCCCAGAGAATTTAAAGAATTGAGACAAATGCCAAATATGATCATTTCTGAATATAATATCCGTTTTACCTAAATGTCTAGATATGGTAGATTTTGATGTGTTATTAGAAATGGATTGGTTGGCAACATGTCAAGCCATTTTATAATGTCATCCAAAGATGATTAAATTCAATATTCCTAAATAATCTTCTTTCTTGATACAAGGAAACCGTAGTGAGGTACCCAAAAATCTAATATCTGTTTTAGCAGCCTATAAGTTATTACAAAAAGGTGCCAAGGATATTTGGTAGTGGTGGGAGATGTTAATATGAAATATACCAGTGTAAATCAAGTTCCAGGGGTTAGAGAATTTTCTGATATAATTCCTGAGGAATTGTTAGGATTACCTTAAAACGTAAAATAAAATTTGGTATTGATTTACTACCTAAAACCCAACCAGTGTCTATACTTCCATATAGAATGGTAACGACTGAACTCAAAGAATTGAAGAATTAGTTGTAAAACTTATTAGACAAGGGATTTATACGTCTTAGTACTCTCCTTAAGGTGCTCTAGACCTATTTGTGGAAAAGAAGGATGGATCATTATGACTATGTGTATATTATAGACAGTTGAATAAAGTGACAGTGTGGAATAAAAACTCATTACCTTGTATAGATGATCAGTTTGACCAGCCACAAGGTGCTCAATATTTTTTAAAAAAATTGATTTGAGATATGAGTATTATTAATTGAGGATAAGGGAAGAGAATATTCGAAAAATTTCTTTTAGGAATCATTATGGGTATTATGAGTTCTTGGTGATGTCATTTAATTTGAAAAATGCCCAGCTGCAATAATAGATTTAATGAATAGTAATTAAGTTATCCCTGAATCAATTTGTTATTATATTTATTGATGATATACTAGAATATTTCAAGAGTTTAGAGGATCATAAGCAACATCTAAAGATAGTTTTACCAACTCTAAGGGAGTATGGTTGGTAAAGATGGTATTTAAGTAGACTCTAAGAAAGTAAAAGTGGTACAACAATAGCTATATTTTACTACATTTAAAGATGAAGATTCAAATTCAATTTGCGCTTCCTGCAGTTGTCTGCCGTCCATTCTATTTGAGCCATAGTTGGATCAGGTACATGAACAAATGTCTATAAAGCATTAATCAACTCCTCAGCATTTGAAGCTGAGATGAGAATTCATAGTGCTAAGTGTGGGATGAACCTCTATTCTACAGCTTGATCAAAAAAAGACAACAGACCATCAAAAAATAGTTAACATTTAACAAACCTATCGGTTTGTGATGCATATTTAGTTGTGTTCAAGAGACTATTTGAAAAATATCCTTTAAAGTACTAAAACCCTCTGGTAAGGCAATGAAGGTATCAGCATTGCTCATCATTCTAGCCATGCGCTTATGCATGGAAGCAACTCTAAATTTTTTTCCAATTGTTTTTCCTGTGATGTTGGATGTAGTTAGAGCTGTAGGAATAATACCTAAAACTTGACATCCTCCTACATGTGCAGCTGTAGACACACACTCCATTAATCCACAATTACCACCACCATACACTAAATAAAGTTTTCTTCTGGCCAGCACCATACTTAAGTTTTATGCAGTTTTTACATATTCTCCATCTTTCCTAAGACTGGAACCACCAAAGACACAAATATTTCGAAACTGATGAAATGTGATTCCTTCTATAGTTGCACACACTTTAACTTTGAGTATGAAGGTAAAGATACTAACGTGAGCATTTATAGAATTAAGATAAGGACATACTTACAATAGCTATGCGAATATGCCGAATATAATTAGAACAACTATGTGAATGATTGGTGAATATTAGTTAAATTGAAATTGAAAATTTTTAAAAATAACGGCAAGCATGTATATGTACAGTAGTTGTGATCGTGGTTCATATTAAGCACATAAAGAGAATAAGGTTAAGATATCACCAGAAAATTTGTCTTTTCTTTGATGTCCTTGATGAAGCATTGATGTCTTGATTCTTGTAGGAAAGTTGTAGGTGATAGGCGTAATTGAAAAAAAAAGATAGTGAAAATGAAAACAAGTTAATTGTTGAAGAGGGACAATCAAATGGTTTATTTTATTTTTCCAATGTTCTTGCCAGTCGACTATCGGTATTATTAAGTCGACTAGCTATTTTGAGAATTTTTAATTTGAACTAATTTATTTTACAGTTGATTGATTACATCTATTTTAAAGCAATCAACTGCATCCTACCAGTTAACTATGTATTCTTTGTTTTTTACAGACTTTTATAAGTTCAGAAATGTTTCTTTTCCATCGAATACCAACAACTTAAAAGTAGATTTTAGCATATATATTCAAAACTTGCGGGCACCGATTTTTGCTAAGATAACAGTTAGATTTTGTTTATAGATTTTCAAGAATTACGGCCATCGAATTTAATTTTCTTTCAATACTTTATCCAAATTTTTGACTTTTTATTTTGTCACCGTTCTTTACTATGCTTTTCATCTGTTCTACTGTATTCTTCCTTATTAATGTTTGGTATTAAATGTAAAGTTCTTTTCTTTCATTACAAGAAAATTTTATTTCTTTTCTTATATGGTGTCCAAGTGGTTAGTAGGTTAAAGTATGAAAATTTTGAAAGAATTTATCTAACAAAGAACGTATTTAAAAAAATATATTTATATCAAGTATGTATAACTGTGTAAGTTGGCAGATTATGTGCAAATTAGAAAGAATAATGAGTTTACAGTATACACTGATTGAGTATTAAGGTATGAAGAACACCTAAGTATACCTAATGTGGTTGAGAAGGGAAAGCAGAATAATTTGAGAACCATGTTCGAAAATAATGTAAAGTGATCAAGGTATTTGTGTTAAGAGTTTATACCATGCTAAGTTAAGTCTAGTATCTAGGATGTATCGAGGACGTGAATTATGTTGAGATTGAAAATTCACGTGTGAATAATTGTTGAGAAAGAAGATTTTAGAAAAGTCATAGATTTTGAATATTGATAACTTCAAGGCAATAAGAATACTAACATATGAAAGAATTGTACTAGTATAATGGTAAAAAAAATATATAATGGATATTTCTTTTATTGTTCTGTGTGTCAGCAAGTAAAAAAAAAATTGAATATTTTGTTTCAAGAGAGCTAATAAGGAAGCTTAGGATCTTAACTAGATTATAGTATAGCTGATAGTAAATTTAAATGATGTATTTATACATTAGAAGTTATGTTTTAGATATCTTTATATAATTTTGGTGAAAGTTTAGAGAAAATCATTTATTTTTAGTTGAATTTTCCCATGTCAGTAATTATCGGGCCTTTCAAATGAATAGTACTATTTGAGGTTTTACATTAAACATCATATGACTCCTAATAGGTGGATGAATTGAATAAGGTTAAGTTTTTGAAATCTAATTTGAAATATCATGCAATAGATAGGATATGACTAACATAAATTGATGATGTTAATTTAGAGAGTATGCTTCAAGCGTATGTCTTCGAGTTTGGAGGGAGATCCTTTAGCAGAATTTGTTTATAAAAAAGTGTTATTGGATGACTTAAAGCCTTATTTAAGAGGTGTTACAAAATTTTTGTTTGATGACTCAGTGGAGTCAAACTTATGGTAAGATATAGTTGATAAAGTGAAATAAATTGGAAAAAGAATACAAGCTACTCAATACAGGTCAAAAGTCTATAAGGACCATGTATATTGAACACTAGAAATTATCAGTTGGTGAAAAAATATTTTTGAAGGACTCGTTGTAACAACTCTATTTATGTAAATGTAACAAATTTTTTTTATATATATTTGTAAAATTCCATAAAGTTATTACTGCTTTAATTCTAACCACTTAACTCATAATAATAATTAATTTAACCAAGTATAATTGTTATTAACAGTGATACAGTACAGAGTTTTCATATACACCATTATTTTACAAACATTTGTACAAAGGTCTAAAATATACATAGTAGCCCTAATCATCTACGTAGACTACTTCTGGGGACACTAGTGCGGGTGGCGGCACCTCCATCGGAATCTCAGTCACATCTAGTACAGATATATCTGATATAACTGGTAGTTGCAAAAGGTAGGGCAACTCAATCCAACGTACGGCAATAATAAGTGTCATGGAAAAAATCTGCATAATTATTCTTCTGAACATGATATGGAAATATAGTGAGAATTAAATCCCAGTAGGTTCAACAATAAATCATAATTTACCATCAATATAGTTCATCATGTCATGTCTATCTGTATAAACTACAGAAAATATCTTTAGGTCACATGAATGCACTTTATCCATGCACATGAAAATTGTACAATTATGACATGTATGGCATAAATACTATTTTTCAGGATATCATATGATGACTATCAATTTATTCTCATATCTAGCTACTCCGGTCAGGGTGAGTATTTTCTACTCTTCGGTACGGGCTTTTCTCGCTCCATCCAATATGGCTTACTTTCTCTTTCTTTTCTCATTAACATGATCATAACCGTTGGTAGGGCGTCCCCTACTGGTGCACCACACGGACTGCCATGTGACAGTGCTCATTTCTTTTTTTTTTCACAATGATAGCCAAAAATATACTTTCAATAACAAATATATAACTATTATAAAAAATCATTAGTAATCATGCCATGAACATAACCATTTCAAATATCAATTTATAAAATATTTTCATGTCAAAATTTTACACTTAAGATGGTAAGAAGTACATACAATGGCAATGGCTATGGCATATACTAGTCATTTATTATTTTTATTTATAAGATTCTTCTTCTTTTTTAAATATTAATTTTATTTCTTTATTTTTTTTATGCAAGTTTTCATCCTATCTAACCTTCTCTTACTAATCAGAACATAACTCCCTCAATTTAACTCCGATGTAGGTGATCTTAGTGTCAATTTAAAGATAAAACAATTATCTAAAACTATTATGTTGAACGGTTTAGCAAAATATTAAGAAATTAAGGTGATATTAGTCTCTCAAATTACAGGTTATTTCTTCTCGGGTAGTTTCTGACCTCTACCTACTAATCTGTCCATATCTCTCTCATAAAAATTCTAAATTAAGTAATTCCAGTGGCTAAAAATCCGTGACACATATATCTATAATTTGTATGTTAACCATTTATTTTAATTCCCTACATAATCTTCCCAGAAATTAAAACACAGAAGCTATCCTAACATATTCTTCCCTAATTAACCATTTTCTGAACACTGCTTACTAATCAGACCATATTTACCTCATATGGACTCCAAATTGAGTTATGTGGATAAATTTCCGTGAGACATATATCTATAATTTTTATGTTAACAACTTATTTTAATTCCCTACAGAATGTTCCCAGAAATTCAAAAACAGAAACTTTCCTAACAGATTCTTCCCTGATTAACCATTTTCTGACCACTACATACTAATCGAACTATATCTACTTCATATAGACTCCAAATTGAGTGATTCCAGTGGTTAAAAATCTGTGAGACATATATCTATAATTGTTATGTTAACAAGATAGTTTAACTGCTTACCGATTCTTCTCAGAATTTAAAAAACAGAAGCTTAAAATTTTACCACCCATAGCCATACTTATGCAGAACTATCTACACCAGCCTAAGTATTCAAATATACATCACATGCAATAATAATATGTAACATGATAAAGCAATATCCATGACCAATCATCAAAGTTCTTAAGATCAAAATCCCATATAAATGTTACAAATTTTAAAACTTTTCTTCAAAAAGAAATATTATTAAACCTACCTAAGAATCTCCCTAACTCACTTAGTGAATTTGTTTTCTTGTTTCCTCTTGAAAGAAGTATCAAGATTCCTCCCTTCCCTTAGCTTTTCTGGAAGCTTAAATAAGAGAAGGAGGGTGAGTTTTTGAACCTCAAGGATGAAGAAGAAAAATGGATTCAAATTGAGATTAAGTTAACTTACATTGAGTACTTAGCCCTTTAAACTTCTCCTTCTTCTTCCTTCCTTTCTTCTCCTCTCTTTCTCTCCTTTTCTCTCTCTACCTTGCTTCTATTTCTCTCTCTTCCTCACTTGGACGAAATTAAAATGTTATAGGGGTGGGTTTTGCTTAAATATACCATCAAATAATTCATCTTTCATGATCATGAGTCTACCTTATCACAATTAGGATACACTTGGTTGAATTTTTGGAAAGCAAACAACTTATGTTCTTGTCTTCCTCTTCCTTAGACAAGATATGCATAGGAAAAGGAGATTTGTATTTTAAAAATTATAATGATATGTTCTTAAGATAAGGGACAATGTCCCTTTGATTTAGGGATTTATTTCCATTTTCTTTTGTCTTAATCAAATATGATAGGTTTGCCTTTTTGGGTGGCAAATTTCAAGCCCTTGAATCTCCATTATTTGGCTGAAATTATTTGTGTGTGATTGGAATATTTTGTCCTAATGCCATGTATTATCATTTCACTTGCTAAAATTATGAGTGTAGGATATAGATGTTTTGTCCTAATGCCTTGTCACCTAATCTTGATTACACCATTATTTCATCACTTTATTTTTATTTTTATTTTTATTTTTTCTCTTGGGTTTGGGCTCATTCTTGCCCATTTTCTTTACTTTGGTTAAAATTCTACCTTTCATAATAGGTTTGGTCACATTTTCATGATTTTTGGGCTATCGGTCCAATTTCTATATCTTAGTCTAAGTCTATGTTTTATTTCTTCCTTGGACTATCCTATTGGCTTGCTAAAAATTTATGTGAGGTAGAAAGATTCTATATGATGTGTCCATAGTTGAAAGCCCAATTTATGGGTGGAGATACTAAATTTAGTAACTTTAACTCTTAAATTAGGAAAAATTACCATAATTCAATCTTCTTGAAATTTTAATACCTTCATAAAAATTTATTTTCCTTACCTAAGAATTTCACCTTTTTTTAGTATATTTATTTCTAATATTTCCTCTTAGATTTTCTCTCTTTACCTATTCCATTAATGTTAGAACATTTCTATGCATACGTAAGGTGAAGAATTTCTAAGGATTATATTTCCTTAAATATTTAAAAAATTGTATAATAAATTTTATTTCTTTAATTAAATATTTATGTACCTTTATTAATAAAAGAAAAGAAATTAGATATGTTACTTTGAATACTTTTGTTCTTTTATTAATACATGAAACGAAATTAGGGATGTTACATTTCTCTCCCCCTAAAAAAAAATTTGTCCTCAAAATTTCAGAAATTACCTAATAAGAACAATTTCGGATATTTCTTCCTCATGACTTCTTCTAACTCCCAAGTTGCTTCTTCCAGATTCAAACCTTCGCATCACACCTTAACCAGGGGAATTGTTTTATTTCTCAGTTGCTTCACGTCGGTGTCCAATATGGATGCAGGTACTAGCTGGTATGTCATGTTCTCCTTTATTTGGATTGGTTCATCCCGTATTACATGTGATGAATCTAGAAGATACTTCCGCAGTTGTGATACATGGAAAATATTATGCAGGTTGGACAAATTAGGTGGGAGAGCAATTTGATATGCTAACGTCCTTACTCTCTTCAGAATTTGGTAGGGTCCCATAAATCGCGGACTTAGCTTTCTGGTCTTGAGAGACCTGCTAACTCCAGTAGTTGGAGAAATTTTTATAAATACATGGTCTCCTTCCTTAAATTCCAGAGGTCTATGTCTCTTATCATAGTAACTCATTTGCCGACTCTGAGCTGTAAGTATTTTGTCTCGTATCATCTTGATTTGTTTAGTGGTCTGTTGAACTAGATCAGGACTCAGCAAGTTCTTTTTTTCTACCTCAAACCAACACAGTGGAGATCGGCACTTCCTACCATGTAAAGCTTCGTAGGGGGCCATCTTAATACTAGAGTGATAGCTATTATTATAAACAAACTCTACTAAAGGTAGGTATTTATCCTATCCTTTACTTTGCTCTATCACACAGGCCCACAACATATCTTCTAGAGTTTGAATAGTCCGTTCTGTCTGCCCGTCAGTCTGAGAATGGTAGGCAGTACTGAACCGCAATTGAGTTCCAAAAGCTTCTTGTAACGCCTTCCAAAACCTCGATGTGAACCTTAGATCTCTATTTGAAATGATATTTAAGGGAATCCCATGTAGTCTAACTATTTTTTAAACGTACAACTGGGCCAATTTGTCCAGTGAATAGTTAATCTTTATGGGCAGAAAGTGAGCAGATTTAGTTAATCTGTCAACTATTACCCAGATAGAGTCGTGTCCAACTAAAGTTTTAGGTAAACCTACAACAAATTCCATTGATGATTAGCTTATTTGGAGTAAGAGTAGTGGCCAGCTTCAAATTTTGAAACTCCTCTAGCATATGCATCTCATACACCATCATCTGACCCATGTGTAGAGATTTTTGACTCAAGGCATCAGCTACAACATTCGCCTTTCCTGGATGATACTTTATCTCAAACTTGTAGTTATTGAGAAATTCTACCCATCTTCGTTGCCTCATGTTTAACTCTTTCTGATCAAAGAGGTATTTAAGACTCTTATGATTACAATATACTTCAAAGGTTGCCTCATACAAATAGTGTCGCCAAATCTTTAAGGCAAACACCACCGCTGCCAATTTAAGATCATGTGTTAGGTAGTTTTCTTCGTGGGGTCTTAATTGCCTAGAAGCGTAAGCAATTACTTTCTTGTCTTGCATCAGTACACACCCTAGCCCTTTCTTTGAAGCATCACTATACACTTTAAAATGTCCTGTGGGATCTGGAATAACTAAAACAAGAGGAGTGGTTAATCTAGTCTTAAACTCATGGAAACTAGTTTCACATTGATCAGTCCATTTGAAAAGACTTCCCTTCTTGGTCAATTTAGTCAATGGCAAGGTTATACAGAAGAAGTTTTGTATAAACCTTTTGTAGTATCCTGCCAAACGTAGGAAACTTCTTACATCTGTGATCGTCTCTGGTCTATCCCACTGAATCACTGCTTCCGTCTTGCTAGGGTCTATGGCTACCCCTCTATTAAAGATGACATGTCTGAGAAACTTCACCTCTGATAGCCAAAATTCACACTTCTCCAATTTGGCATATAACTTTTTCTCTTTTAGCACTTGCAGCATGATTCAGAGATGTTGTTCATGTTCTTTCTTACTCTTAGAATATATCAAGATGTCATCAATGAACACTACAACAAATTGATTTAGGTAAGGTCAAAAAATGTGATTCATGTAATCCATGAAAATTGCAGGTGCATTCGTCAACCCGAAAGGCATTACGAGAAACTCATAGTGCCTATACCTAGTCCTAAAGGCAGTTTTTGGTACGTCTTCCTCCTTGATCCTAATCTGATGGTATCCCGACCTCAAGTCAATTTTAGAAAAGATGGAGGCTCCCTTCAGTTAGTCCAATAAGTCATCTATCATAGGGAGATGGTACTTGTTTTTGATAGTCACCTTATTCAACTGTTTGTAATCTATGCATAGTCCTAAGTTCCCATCTTTTTTCTTAACAAACAATACAGGAGCTCCCCAAGGTGATATACTCAATTTAATGAATTGCTTGTCTAACAGTTCCTCCAACTGTTTCTTGAGTTCCTGTAGTTCCTTCGAGGCCATTCTATAAGGTGTAATAGAGATAGGCCCTGTCCCAGGTAAGAGATAAATATAAAACTCTATCTCTCTCTTAGGAGGTAAGCATAGAATATCTGATGGAAATATTTCAGGGAACTCGTTGGCTATTGAGATTTCATCAAGCTTTGATTTGACTTCTAGGTTTGATAAATACAAAAGAATGTATCCAAGTACTCCATTCTTTATCTCCCGATTGACTTGGTTGGCATTAAGCATTAATAACTACATCTCCTCTTGTGGAGTAAGAGATAGAAATTCAATGGTTTTGGTGCAACAATTTAGCAAGACCCAATTTCTAGACATCCAGTCTAACCATAGAATGACCTCAATACCTTTTAAAGGTAAACAGACGAGGTTTATAGAAAAAATTTTCTCCTGAATAGTGACTTGACAGTCTTTACATACAGAGAAAGTTAATACCCTTTCCCCCATGAGGGTCACCACGGATAGCTCATAGGGAGTTTAAGAAATATGAAACTGAAACTTCCTAATACATTCTTCTGATATAAATGAATGACTAGCACTAGAGTTAAATAACACCATAAGAGCAAATCCATAGATGTAACATGTACCTTGAATCATTTCAAAAGATTGAGCTACCTCTTGACCGCTCAGGGTGAAAACCCTTCCTTTCAGCTGAGGTCTCTGTTCTGGCTGCTTCCCCACATTCTGTGGGCAGTTTCTCGCAAAATGTCCCTTCTGTCCGCAATCGAAGCAAACATCTTGTCCTAAGTAAACCGGTTACCATGCATGCGTCCGCACTTAGCGCACTTGACTGGGGCGAGGTCTTGTTGAAAAAGTCTAGGACCTGCAGTCAATGGCCTCTTACCAGCTCCATATCCAATTCTTCTCATGTTCTTTCCAGGGTTGAAAAAAATTTTCTTCCTCTTCCATAGGTTTCGCCTTTGCTTCTCGTCCTCCACTGCCCTTAAACTCTTTTCCAAGAGTCTGCATTTATTTATCAGAGGTACAAACTCCCTGATCTCCATAGCTATAATAGCATTCTTTATCTCCGGGTTTAGTCTCGCTTCGAACTTAATCGCCTTCTATGCTTTATCTGGGTTATATCGTAGATAAGAGGAGAACTTAGACAGCTCCTCGAACCTTGCGATATACTGGTCCATAGTCATGCTGCCTTGCCTGAGTTAGAGAAATTCAATCTCTTTCTCTGCCCGTACAGTACTTTTTCAAAAAAGTGTCCTTGAACACTTGCCAGGTGATCTGTCTTCCCTGATGAGCTAAAATTTCTCTAACTCCACGCCACTAGTATTCTGCTTCATCCTTTAACATATATGCAGCAAAAATAACTTACTGCTCTTCAGTACAACCCATCACTTCAAAGATTTTATCTAATTCCCTTATCCACCTTTCGGTTACTATTGGGTCATAGCCATCTTGGAAACAAGGTGGTTTAGTAATCAGGAACTCGGATATGCCATTATCTTTTCCAGCCATCCGGTTGTTAGCACCATTCTCACCATTTGAGTTATTAGCATTCTGGAGATATTGTAGAATTTGGTTAGTGGTCATGACTTGGTCTCGAATTGTCGTGGCCAGGTTGTGCAGGGTTTCCTCTGCATTGGTTGCTGGATTCCTCCTTGGTGGTTCCATTTCCTACTGTGGCAAAAACAAAGTTATGCTGCTATTGAAGTGATCAAGCCCAATAGTTAGTTCAAAAATCTTTAACAACAGTCATAACACCAACTCGGCATATAGATAGGAAACACTAGTAATTTCTTACCTATATGAATCACTGATCCCCTACACAGCACAACCACAACATACTCAATACACTATAAGATCGATTCAAATAACCATCCACCCACTGGCTATCTAGGATCTACCTGCTTTGATACCAATTATGTAACAACTCTATTTATGTAAATGTAACAATATTTTTTATATTTATAAAATTCCATGAAGTTATTACTGCTTTAATTCTAACCACTTAACTCATAATAATAATTAATTTAACCAAGCATAATTGTTATTAATAGTGATACAGTACTCGGTTTCCATACACACCATTATTTTACAAACATTTGTACAAAGGTCTAAAATATACATATTAGCCCTAATCATCTACGCAGATTACTTCCGGGGACACTGGTGCGGGTGACAGCACCTCCACTGGAATCTCAGTCACATTTAGTATAGATATATACGATATAACTAGTAGTTGCCCAAGGTAGGGCACCTCGATCCAACGTACGGCAATAATAAGTGTCATGGAGAAAATCTGCATAATTATTCTTCTAAACATAATATGAAAATATAGTGAGAATTAAATCCCAGTAGGTTCAACAATAAATTATAATTTACCATCAATATAGTTCATCATGTCATGTCCATCTGTATAAACTACATAAAATATCTTTAGGTCACATGAATGCACTTTGTCCATGCATTGAAAATTGTACAATTATGACATGTATGGCATAAATACTATTTTTCAGGATATCATATGATGACTATCAATTTATTCTCATATCAAGCTACCCCGGTCAGGATGAGTATTTTCTACTCTTCGGTATGGACTTTTCTCGCTCCGTCTGACATGGCTTATTTTCTCTTTCTTTTCTTTTTAACATGATCATAACCGTTGGTAGGGCGTCCCCTACTGGTGCACCACACGGATTGCCATGTGACCGTGCTCATTTCTTTTCTTTTCACAATGATAGCCAAAAATATGCTTTCAATAACAAGTATATAACTATTACTAAAAATTATTGGTAATCATGCCTTAAACATAACCATTTCAAATATCACTTTATAAAATATTTCCATTTCAAAAATTTACACTTAAGATGGTAAGAAGTTCATACAATGGCAATGGCTATGGCATATACTAGTCATTTATTATTTTCATTTATAAGATTCTTCTTCTTTTTTAAATATTAATTTTATTTCTTTATTTTCTTGATGCAGGTTTTCATCCTATCTAACCTTCTCTTACAAATCAGAGCATAACTCCCTCAATTTAACTCCGATGTAGGTGATCTTGGTGTCAATTTAAAGATAAAACAATTATCTAAAACTATTATGTTGAACAATTTAGCTAAATATTAAGAAATTAGGTGATATTAGTCCCTCAAATTACAGGTTATTTCTTCTCGGGTAGTTTCTGACCTCTACCTACTAATCTGTCCATATCTCTCTCATAAAAATTCTAAATTAAGTGATTCCAGTGGCTAAAAATTCGTGACACATATATATATAATTCTTATGTTAACAATTTATTTTAATTCCTTACATAATATTTTGAAAAATTAAAACACAGAAGCTCCTAACATATTCTTTCCTGATTAACCATTTTCTGAACACTGCTTACTAATCAGACCATATTTACCTCATATGGACTCCAAATTGTGTGATTCTAGTGGCTAAAATTCCGTAAGACATATATCTATAATTTTTATGTTAACAAGTTATTTTAATTCCCTAAAAAATGTTCTCAGAAATTTAAAAATAGAAACTTTCCTAACAGATTCTTCCCTAATTAACCATTTTCTGACCACTGCATACTAATCGGACTATATCTACTTCATATGGACTCCAAATTGAGTGATTCCAGTGGATAAAAATCCGTGAGTTATCTATAATTGTTATGTTAACAAGTTAGTTTAACTCCTTACCGATTCTTCCTAGAATTTTAAAAACAAAAGCTTAAAATTTTACCACCCATAGCCATACTTATGCAGAACTATCTACACCAGCCTAAGTATTCAAATATACATCACATGCAATAATAATATGTAACATGATAAAGCAATATCCATGACCAATCATCAAAGTTCTTAAGATCAAAATCCCATATAAATGTTACAAATTTCAAAACTTTTCTTCAAAAAGAAATATTGTTAAACCTACCTAAGAATCTCCCTAACTCACTTAGTGAATTTGTTTTCTTGTTTCTCCTTGAAAGAAGTATCAAGATTCCTCCCTTTCCTTAGCTTTTCTAGCAGCTTAAATAAGAGAAGGAGGGTTAGTTTTTGTACCTCAAGGATGAAGAAGAAAAATGGATTCAAGTAGAGATTAAGTTAACTTACATTGAGTACTTAACCCTTTAGACTTCTCCTTCTTCTTCCTTCTTTTCTTCTCTTCTCTTTCTCTCCTTTTCTCTCTCTACCTTGCTTCTATTTCTCTTTCTTCCTCACTTGGACAAAATTAAAATGTTATAGGAGTAGGTTTTGCTTAAATAGACCATCAAATAATTCATCTTTCATGATCATGAGTCTACCTTATCACAATTAAGATACACTTGGTTGAATTTTTGGAAAGCAAACAACTTATGTTCTTGTCTTCCTCTTCCTTAGACAAGATATGCATAGAAAAAGGAGATTTATATTTTAAAAATTATAATGATATGTTCTTAAGATAAGGGATAAGGTCCGTTTGATTTAGGGATTCATTTTCATTTTCTTTTGTCTTAATCAAGTATGATAGGTTTGCCTTTTTGGGTGGCAAATTTCTAACCCTTGAATCTCTATTATTTGGCTGAAATTATTTGTGTGGGATTGGAATGTTTTGTCCTAATGCCATGTATTATCATACCACTTGCTAAAATTATGAGTGTAGGATATAGATATTTTGTCCTAATACCATGTATTATCATACCACTTGCTAAAATTATGAGTGTAGGATATAGATGTTTTGTCCTAATGCCTTGTCACCTAATCTTGATTATACCATGATTTCATCACTTTATTTTTATTTTTATTTTTCCTCTGGGATTTGGGCTCATTTTTGCCCATTTTCTTTATTTTGGTTAAAATTCTACCTTTCATAATGAGTTTGGTCACATTTTCATGATTTTTAGGCTACCGGTCCAATTTCTATATCTTAGTCCAAGTCTATGTTTTATTTCTTCCTTGGGCTATCATATTGGCTTGCTAAAAATTCATGTGAGGTAGAAAGATTTTATATGAAGTGTCCATAATTGAAAGCCAAATTTATGGGTGGAGATACTAAACTTAGTAACTTTAACTCTTAAATTAGGAAAAATTACCCTAATCCAATCTTCTTGAAATTTTAATACCTTTACAAAAATTTATCTTCCTTATCTAAGAATTTCACCTTTCTTTAGTATATTTATTTCTAATATTTTCTTTTAGGTTTTCTCTCTTTACCTATTCCATCAATGTTAGAACATTTCTATGCATACGTAAGGTGAAGAATTTCTAAAGATTATATTTCCTTAAATATTTAAAAAATTGTCTAATAAATTTTATTTTCTTAATTAAATATTTATGTACCTTTATTAATAAAAGAAAAGAAATTAGAGATGTTACTTTAAATACTTTTGTACTTTTATTAATACATGAAACGAAATTAAGGATGTTACACTCGCTAATAAAAGAGATAATGAAGTTTGAAAAGAAGGAAAAAGTTAAACTCTAGTATATAGACTATTTTGAAAATTTGAACAAAGTAGGCATAGTAGTGCATTGCCTAGCCTTGCAATCAAGATTAGGTGATGTTGATACAAACTTTGTTATATCAATGTTAAGAAAGTACCTATTAGATTCTTCTTATGTTACCTAATTCTAAGAAATTCAATTAGACAAAAATTTGGCTTAACTATGGGTACAATCGATGTTTGTTGTTGATCGACAAGTGAAGAACTTATGGATGAAAGAAATCCCTATAGTTAAGTTATATGGCAAAATCACTCAAGTAAAGAGACATATTAAAAAGTAAAGATGATATACAAAAAAGATATCTCCAATTATTTGAGTAATAAGGTTGGTAACTCCAAATTATGCCTTGATTTCATTCCCTACATGTGGTAGGATTGGCTGAAATTCGGGGATCGAATTTCTTAAAGGGGGAAGAATGTAACATCCCGTAATTTTTATTTTTAAATAATAATATTTTGCTATAAGCAAATATATTTTTATTTGTTTAAAAATGATTATGTTTTGCTAAAAGCAAGTCTACTTTTAATTAAAGTAATTATTATTTTGCTTAAAATAATTATATTGGCCTTTAATAAATTTTTGTTTTATTTTTAGAAATATTCTTTCTTTTATTATGTATAAAAAAATTTATTTTTTAATTTATTTTATTAAGATTTTTATCAAGAACAATCATGATTTAAGAGTTCAACTAAAGTTTTATGAGAATGTAAATTTTTAGAAACTTTTGGGATGTTTTAGGATGAAAAACGGTATTTATATGAATATATATGAAATAAAATGAAAATAAATTTAAATATTTAATTATTAAATAATAATAAAAGGAAAAGGAGAACGGGGAAGGGAGACGAAAAACTGAGAAGATAATGAATAGGAAATAATGTGAATAGTATCTCCATATTTTCTCTTTAGATCTAGAGTGTCTATAGGCCTCCGATCTCTAAGGGTATCACTGGATTAAAGACAGAGAATACTATGATTTTAACCGAACAATTTCTCAAATCAGCCGTATAATTGCCGTAGGTCGGAAGTAGAAAATTTCAGAAAAGGTAAACTCTGAAACTGTTACTTAGAGACCTCAAATTGGAAATCTGACACTGTAGATGGATTCAGGAGTTAGATAAACTTTAGGATATGAAATTTTTTAACTATTTGACAACTTTTTATTCTTAGTGAATAGTATTTTTCGGCAATGAATAGTATTTTCTAATGGTGAATAGTATTTTCAGGCTATAAATAGTGATCAAGTTCTCAGAGTCATTTCTTTGATTTTTGGACCTTCCGAACACGTTTTTGAAGTCTGTTTAGTTAAATGTGGATTGGAAAAGTGCATTTTGAGGCTGTCCAATCTGGAGCCCTTACCTTGTGAGTAGATGATTCTTTCTATGACTTGCCCTATACTCTTATTGATCTTTAAGCATGTATTTGATTATGTTTATAAGATATTTACACTTTTAAATGTTTTTGAAATGCATTAAAATTATCTGAATTGCTTATAATTTAGAATATAGTTCGAGAAGAGTATAGTTTTGAAAATAGATTTCTGAACTCATGGTATATCTGATTTCACGTGTATTTCTCATTAAATGATAAAGTGAATATTTATACATGTGTCATTGATTTGTAAAACTATAAAGTTATTGATTATGATTGAATAGAAAGCGTAAAACTCATGGTGAGTTGATTGATAATTTTACATTGCATATGATGAATATGCATTTATATATATGTATTTATATATGTGGATGAATATCGACGGATTGTATGGATTGTGACAGTACCGAATAGGGGACGCCCTATCAGCCTTAGTGAGCCGAAGAAGGGCTGCTCCAACTGGGTGACAGTAGTAATATGAGGAGGCAGATGGGTGATTGACTCATATTCTCTGATCACTATTGTGACTGTAGTCGATCGGTCACTATGCATATAGCAAATGAGTGTGTGGGTTAACCAGATCGCCGAATGAGGCAGGTAATTTTAAAAGTTTATAACTTTATCTCAAAAGTTTATTATTTTACTGTAGTTTATATAGCTGAGCATAACAATATTTGTATAATGATTATACCGTACTAAATAGGGCTTAGATATCTAAATATCCTTTTATTTGAAATACGAGTCTCATAAGGATATACTTCTGAACTGTATTTTCTAAGTGACAAATTTTAAAATATGAGTACATCTATATGCTGACCTAAGAGGTTATAGGAGGTATTATCTGCTCACTGAATTGTCAAACTCACTATACGATATTTTCATATTTTTCATGTAAGAATACAAAGTCTGATCTTGCAGATAGGTGATCAGTTAGGTGACATATTCTCTGGGTGAGTCTATGTTGCTTTCAAGGCTCACAATTTTGAATCATATTGTGTTTGTATTTTAGAGTGTGCTCTAAACGCCCCAAGCAAGATCTTTACTTCTGTTGTTACTTTGACATTTATAACTTGGTCTATATAATGTATATACATGAGAGAACTTATATGTATCTATTTCTATGACAAAAAATATTGTTATACATGTTATGAAAAATATCTGATTGGGGAAAAAAAATTTTGTTTCACGTGCTCTAAAAATTGGGGGCATTACAACCCGACTGGTATTTCAGATTCTTAATCTGTAGACTCTGCACCATTAGTACCAATTGGAGGCCTATAAAACATATCGGAATTGGTTGGCTGGAATGAAAACATATATGTACCACTAATACTCATTGGAGACCTATAAAACATGGCGAGATTGATTGATTGGAATGGAAACATACCAAATTGAAAATTTTCAGTATTTGGGTTACTTTGTGGATTTGAAAAAATTGGAAGAATTTGAGAATTTTTGCTAGTGGGAGGTTGATAATTTTGTATAAAATGTAAGAAAGAATTCAAATTAAATTGATTGGGATCCATTTGTTAAAACAAATGAAATTATAAGTTGAAGAAAAAGACAAAGAGAATTGATGAATTGAGAATTTCAGTGTAAAATTATTGAAATTTTTTTCACAATTTATAGAGTGATATTAAAACTCTCCAACGATTATATTCCAATGGTTATATTTGCTTCACATCAACGGTCATTTTCCATCTTTCTATTTTTTCCATTGTTTTTTCATTTTTTCCAAGCTTTTTTTTCCCATTTTTTCATTGTTTTTCCATAAAGCCTCCTACGGGAACCCATTTTTTTTCCACGTGAAGCTTCTCCATCTGGAAGTCTCCATCCTCCTCTCACGAAGCTTCTCCATCTTTCTCTTCAAGCCTGGGTTTCTTCCTTGATTTCTCCTGGGTTTCTTCCTCTTTGGCCTCTCGCAAAGTTTCTCCATCTTCCTCGGTTTCTTCTGAGTTTCTTCCTCACAAAATTTCTTCAACCTCACTGGAAATTTCTTCAGCCTCTCGCAAAGCTTCTCCATCTTCCTCTTTGGCCTTTTCCTAGGTTTCTTCCTTCACTTTTCTTCCTGCAATTTAGCTTTCCCGTTCCCTTCATGACTGGGTTTCTTCCTTTGATTTTTTTTTTTTTGCAATTTCAGAATACGATGGAAAGTAAATCTGCAGCCCTCTTATTCGTGGGATTGTGCAGAAGTTGGAGGAAGAGAAAGATGATGATTACGACATTCGATTCTATGTCCACACCAAAAATTTATGCACAAACTCTTTCAATTTGATCGAGCAATGAAGAGGTAGGTATTTTGATTGAGCACACACATTTTTAGATTGTTGATTTAACTTTTAGAGTTGGTTGTGAATTTTGGTTGTGAAAAAATCGTTGATTATATAATTTCGGTTGTGATTTTTGATTATGATTTTTTGGAACTTCAATTTTTTATAATTCTTGATTTTAAACAACTGTTACTTATAAAAGCAATGGTGCTTGTATGTAGGTGTCAGGTTGGTACTAGGTGAAGCACTCTAATGACAAAATAGAGGAAGATACATTACTTGCTGTTAAGATATAGTACAAATACTCCCATTGAAAATGCTCTAAAAAGAAACAACTTTAAATATGGGCCCTTTGGCTACTCCACATTTCGTTTCTTTTATTTAAACTTTTTTATTTTCTAACATGTAAAACTTTTTAATTTCTAAATTAAATTACAAAAAATTGAAAAATGTCAAAAATAAAATAAAATTCTCTTTTAGTTCTTTATATTTGAAGAAAAATTTAATTTAGTTCTAGAATTTTTTTTCAAATATATTCTTGATATTTGAAATAAGTTCATTATTGATTTTTGATATTAAATTCTTCAATTATCCTAACGAAAATATTGACGTTCTGCCAGCGCACCTACTTACCTGAGTCAGCCATTACCATGCCAACATGACACTTGCTACTTTTTTTTTTTTTTTCCCTTTCCCTTCTTTCTGATCATCTGCGTTTTCAATATCTGACGCCTAAGAAAGAATGGAACAAGTTCAAATATTCATAAAGAAAACATTTGCTATTCAAAGATTTATAAACCCAAAACAAGCTGGAATTGCCAGTTGATGGCTATTATCCATATTACTATATTATATATAAGAAAAATTGTACTTTAAGGGGTTAAATTGCAAAGAAACCCAGCTACGTGATAATAAGCTGAACACAGCTCTATAATCCAATTAATTTTTAAAAATATATTTTAGATGGTTTGGGTTAATAAGATTTATATGAATTAATTTTTTTAAATTTTGAGTTTAAAGAAAAATATTAAATAATTTTTAATTTTTTTTAAATTCAACTCAATTAATTCAATATAATTAAATTAAATTTAATTGAATATAATTTAAATTTTTAGATAATTTAAAATTTTGATCAAATTTACATAATAATTTTTTAATTTAATTTTTATTAAATAATATTGATAACCATTTTGACCCATCACCCCTAAATAAAATTATATAATTTTCAACTTAAATATAAAATTATCAAAAATTGATCAAGTTGATAAGAATATAATTCATATTTCACTATATGTGAGATCAAATTTTGTTGGCAACGTGAAGACTTCATTGACAAATAATTTATAAATATCTCTATAAGTGCTATTTGAACCATGGAGCCTATTTTAATTTTGGTGAACCTCGAGCTAATTCATCTGAACTTTTTTGTACTAAAAACAATAACAAATACCTAAAACAAGTTAAAATGGAGAATCAAATACCAACAAATTTAGTGTTGTGATAAGCTTCAAAATAAGAACACAAGTTCAGTTAGTAAAAGAGACATTTGTTAGAAAGAACATTTCAAAGCAACGGAGCAGAGATTAGTCCCGTTCTAGCTCGAACATTTCAAAGAATAATGGTTTCTCTTTTCTTTTCGTTCCTCTATGTTTCCGACTTCGCCCTTCATCTCCCACTCTGTCACCTTCTCTCTCGGTACTCCCTTCTGTCTCTGCTGGGCACGCTGTTGCCGAGTCCTTTGAATCTGGAACATCAGATCGCCCACATATTTCTGCAGTTGAATTTAGATGCAGCTTGTGTGAAAGAATCCTATCACAGAGATCACCTTGGAGAGCAAATGTGCCTCCTTCGCCATTGTGGTTAGCTATGAGGATGATAAACCAATGCGAAAGTTCAGAACACTACTAACTAAACTCCTAAATCTCTTCGTTGGTCTCTCTGTGTTCAATATCTTCGGCAGATGTGCTTCTATACACATACAGCGGGTGAAGTGCTTAGATTACTCCAAGGCTTCATCAATTGCTCTGTTGGCTAAATCGGAAGAGGTTTCATCAATTGCTCCTAGGTGTTCTGAAAGGGGTATTATGAGATTGGGGAATAATTTTTCCAGACATAAATCAGTTTTCGTTGGTCTTTGGATTTTGCTGAAACTTCATGGTTTTCAAAGTCGGCGAATTCTCAGATATTGAAAACGCAGAAGAGAGAAATGGGAAAGACAAATCGTGCTCCTTCTGTGTAAGATTATAATTATTTCTTTTGTTATGGGTAGGCAAAGTATTGGGGAGACGGGCCTTGAGCTGTGTTTATAGAGGAAGAGTTGGACTATTGAGAACTGCAATGGCAATTAAACGGTTGGACAAGGAAGACAAAGGAGTCAGCAAAGGCGTTTTTTGGAGAATTGATTGCTAGTTCTTTTCACAGTCCAAACGTTGTTCCCCTTTTGGGTTTTTGTATTGATTTGGTGTAAAAGTTTGTCTCGGGGCAGCTCAAAGCGGTCACCTGCACGGTGCTCATTTATCTTACTCTCTTTGATTCTTCTTTCATGAAGTAATTTGAAATTGATGAATTTCACTCATAATACAAGGAAAATTGTCAAATCCTTAAATTTTATATTATCTCTCATTTTATCTGATGTCTACCTTTTCTCTTTGATGCAGAATTACTTGGTCTCCTAGCAGCTCCAAATGCCCAATGCTCCTGCGCACAAAGGTATAGCTATTAGCACTCTGGGGAGTTAGTGCTCCGACTTCAATGCCTAAGTTTAAAAACAAGAGTATTGGAGTATTGAAGTGACAAAACTTTAAAGAATTATCTTACAAAGGAGTTCTTCTATTTATAGATGCACATACCAGGTAGAATAGTCTTCTTTAATGGCTGTCTGACAAATCAAAGTGTGTCAGGCGTTGGCATACTTTTGACAGACAATATCCTCACGTGAAGGTTGTTATACTTTATGTAATTCTTGAGATTCAATAAATACACCGGTTACTGAGTAAATGACACCTATAATAGGTCTTACATTGAGTTTATTAGTTTAACGAATCGAGTTATTAGGTTCGTTTGACCGACCAAGTTTAGTTGGTCTATTGAAATTTGTATTGCGTGGACTTTTGTTAAATAGACTTAAGGGTCTATTATCACATTTTATGTATCTTTGATCAAATTACAAAGAGATCTTAAATGGACTTAAGGGTCCATTATCACATTTTATGTATCTTTGATCAAATTACCAAGATATCTATATGTTACTGCTAGCACATTTAATGTCAAAAGTGTTTAAAAAAAAAATCGCATCCCCCTAGTTAGACCAAACTTAATTCACCTCTAAAAATTAGACGTGATAAAAATAATTTTTTTAAATATAATTGATAGTATTTTTGTAGTTTTAAAAAGAATATTATAAATATTAAAAAATAAAAGTAATCTCATAATTATTGAAGATCAAATTCAAAAATCAAATAATACTTATAATCATTTTATACTATTTTGATGTGACAACGAAGATTAATAAATATTTAACTTCACTAAACAAACATATTTTTTAAATAATAAAAATTTGTAAATAAAAATATATTTTAAGAAAAAAATATATAGAATAAAAAATAACAATATTTTAAAAATCAAACACACTTTTAACTTTAAAAAACATAATTTTTAATTAATGAAAACTCGTAAATAAAGATAAAATTTTAAAATTTAAAATAAAATTATTTTCCAAAACTAAACACACTAGGATATTAATACCAATGTAATTCAACAGGGAAAAAAATGAAAAGAAAATAACTATATCAATTTTTTTTAACTGAACTCTACACAAGCATTTGCGACCCGTTGCACAGGTTGTTAAATAGTTATTTTGTAATATTAATAATTTCAATTTTTAAAATAAGAATAAATAATTTTAATCCGCTTAATTAATCTTTTAACATTTACATGATAATGATCTCTATTATTGATCAAAAGGTCACACAAATCTATGAAATCTTTGTTCATAACCTTCAAATTGGTAAAATTTAACCAAGGAGTAGGATTAGGAGTGCACAAGTTGAATTAAATTTCAATAAAATTTAGTCTTATATTCAATTTTTTGTTACTTCTTAGTAATAAAATGAATTATATGCTGTATATTATTAAAGAAATTAATTATCAAAATTATAATCACAGTAAAAAAATATAACAAGTAATTAAATATAAAGTATTGCTCACAAACTTGTAATTTTAATAGTAAGCAAGTTTAATTCAATTAGATAATGTAAAAAGTTTGAGTTTATAAAAAATATTTATAAAAAAAATATAATTTTAACACTTTGAATGAAATTAATTTTATATTTTAAAAAATACGAAAATAACCATATATATAAAAAAAATGTAAAAGGAATTATTGACATTTTATACTAATGTTCTGCCCGTGACACCCCTTTGCATCTCATTTGTAAATCCAAGACCCTGTCTTTTCGCCGTCAATATCAATACATTCTCTTGACACCTTTCTCCTTTCCATTTTCACACAACCCTTTTTTGCTTTTTGGAACGATGAAAGGCCATTGAATGAAATGAGTACTCCATGAAGCTTTGTAGGTCTGAATGAAAAAATTTTACTGCATAAATTTGAAGATAAAGACGTAGACTTATATTTGAATTAATAAATTTTATTTATTTATTAAATATTAATGTAATTAAAATACATTTTTTATTCAAAATTCACTCCGTAAAAATTTTTAAAATTTGAAAGAATCCAAATTCATCATATTAACATGGTGGCATCTACAATTTTATCTTTTTTCCACATATTTTTTTAATTATGATTTGGGATGTACCTGAGTTTTGTTTGAAACCAAGTCTCTTCTTCGATGATTTTAAAAGTGTATTTTCCATAACTATATTGTGCATTAGAATCCAGAATACTCTCTAAACAAATTTAACCCGAGTTAATAAGAGATGTCATATTTTTTTTATAACTGAAGAATCTGGTGCATTTTAAACCAAAATTGTGAAAATTATAGTTAGCATTTTTTTAAATTAATAATATTTGTACAACTTTTATATGAGGCTAATTTCTTTCTAGTCTTAAAAGTGATTACTATCCTTAACTTTTCCCATAATGTTGTAGTTAGCACTTTTAAATGGTCTATTCTTAAATAAATTAATATAATTGGGAAGAAAAAGCAACAAAAAAAGAAAGAAAAGAGAGAAACGAAAACAAATAGAATCAACGACTTTGTCTGAGCTTAACAGGGCGAACGTCTGCTAAATAATCATTGTTTTTTTTTTTTTTGTGGCGCTTGCCAAAATAGAGAAAGAATAAAAAGGAAGATCCAACAAGATCCAAGTCCAATTAATTATGCAAATTTATATTTATATAATCAATTATTTATGTTTTTGGACCGCGAAAACTAAATTTTTATTCACCACCTACTTCTCTTTGAAAGCCGCCTAAAATAATTAGATAAATATTTAAACTAATAATTTATAAAAAAAATTCATACAATTTTTATTTATAAAAAATATCACTTTGAACAAGTTAATTCTAAAAAAATATAGAATTATTGTTAATTAGTTTTATTGTTAACTCTCTCATGTGCATTTTTCATTAAAAAAAAAAACTGAAGTAAGATGTAATATGCCTATTTAACAAATAGTCCATATTCACGTGACAGCAAATAAGAGAAAGTAACATTTTAATAATGTATAACATAAATCCTTTATCTGTCATAGAATAAATCGATAGAAAATTTTGTATTATACATGATTAAAAAGCTACATTTTCCTTAGATTCACTATCATGTGAGCATAAGTTATTTGCTAAGTAGCCTATAACTTCTCACGTCAATTTTTTTCAACAAAAAATGTGAGGAAGACTAATTTCCCAATGTTTTTGTATTATTTTTTGAAAATTAACTCGTTCAAAATAATAGTTTTGGAGACTAAATTTAAAGTTTTGAATGATATGTTTAACGAAAATCAGTTTGCATATTTACTATATATAAATATACATGTGTGTGTATTTAAATAATGTTAATGCTTTTGTTAGAAATTATTTAATTACATTTTCTATCAGAGAAATGGGAAGATTTGAAAATTTAATTGGTGGACTTCTAAGCGAAGTTAGTTTCAAAAGTCCCATCCCATTATGTCATTGTGCTTTCTACATTGGCTGCCGCTATGCACATTTTCAACTCACAACAACAATTTCAAACTCTTGGTTCAAAAGAAGCTAAAAAAAATACGCATTCCACTCCAGAAAAAGCAGCTTTTCGGTTAAAAAATGTGCGTCATGGGCGTTGAAAGCCTGCAAGAGAGCACAATCCACTTTTCATACTGGATCTAAAATTTCAACGCCCCCACTTTTCTTCTTTCTTTTTCTTGCAACTCTGCATCTCTAACTCTGTATAAATTAAGTTTGGCATTCTCCTCCTGAAAGCAAGGAGAGAGAGCTAATTAGGGTACTGTGCTAGCAGCCGGTGCAATTTAGGGGAAGGAAAAAGAAACCAGCAGCAGCAGCCATGTCATGTCTTGGAAGATCAGGTTCAAGCTTTGCTATGTTTCTCTTTCTTTTAGCTGTGGTAATTTCGGGTATGGTTCCAACCAGTGAGTGTCTCAGAGTACCAAAGGGCTTCAAGAGTACATTGGAGAGTCAACTACCAAAAGGGCCAGTGCCACCCTCAGGGCCTTCACTATGCCATAACAAGCTCAGTCCTGACAGATACAACACTGCCTCTTTTCCTAATAATTATATTACTTGCCCTTGAGAAGAGAAAGACGAACAGAAACAAGAAGCTAGATTATATACATAGAATCTTATTCCATTCTTTTGCTTTTTATAGGTTTTCTTTTTCTGTGTTTTCCTATGCTTATAAGAGAAAACAATGAGCCTAATTATATATATCCTAGCTTAATTAGTTTGTGCCGCAATATGTTGATTTCTTTCTCTCTCTTTTTTTCTCTCTTAGCATTAGCATTATTAGTATTTATATATCCTTTTAAGTATACTACTAATCTTGTTTAAGATATAATAAGACTTTTCTTTTTCACAAAGTATTTTTTTACGAACTCAAGCTCTTGATAAAATTGTAGAGGTCTCTTCCCACAAATGTTTTAGTTAGGGTTGATTTTTCTATTTCTATCCTGTTTAGCCTTTGGGCTTAGCCGACATTTGTATATAAAAAAAAAAATCCCAACTTACAAATAATACATTAGGTATATGTCCATGCAAAAATATCTGTTTATTGTATTAATTATTGGTGGGGTGGGTTTCAATTAAATAAAGTTTAGGGTGGGGGCGATTATTAGTATTGAGTTTAGAATATGTTACGAATTTTAACGAAAATTTATAATAGTACTTACATATCGTTAAATAGAGATGATTGCCAATTGAGAGAATGGAATCTAAACCATATAAGTGAAGAGGGAATCAAATATAAACTTTATAAACGAAGTGTTTTTGTCCGATTATTGCCATGTTTTTTTTTATCTTTTAGACACTTAGATATTAATATAAAATATATAAGTATTAAATTTCAATCAATTAAAACTTGAACATTAATTTCCAATGACAAAACATACAAGGATTAGTTAAAAAAAATTCAGGTAGCATCAAATGTGTCCATAAAGTTATTTTATTATGACAAATCAAATTGTCCCATGTGTATAAGAAGAGATATTGTTCTCAATAATTAAGATTTAGCCAGGTGACATTTTAGATATATATTACTGCGGTTTCTTAGTGGCTTTAGCGACGGTTCTAACGGTCGCTAAACTCCTCAACGGCGGTTGGTAAAATCATTGTGGAACCAAAGGCATTGCCACGATTTTGGTCAACTGTAGAAATAACGTCGTTAGGACTTAATATGGCGACGGTTTTTAAAACTGTCTCTATTTTTCATTTTGACGAGGGTTTTTAAAACCGTCGTTAAGACATGTCTTAGTGACGGTTACAAAATCGTCGCTATAGCCAAATGATGTTTTATAACCGTCGTTATGTCTGTGTATATAACGATGGTTTTAATAATCGTCGTTATGTTTGAGTAACGACGATTTTTTGTAACCGTCGTTATTTCTTATAATTTTTTTAAAATTTTTTATTTTACTTAATTTACATTTTTTAATTTTATATTATTATTCTCACGTTTAATCATTTAAAATATGTGCTTTTGTTTGACAATTGTTATTTTATAATGTTAAATTTTTTATGAAATAGATCGCTATATATCGAAAATTCAAATATAAAAAAATAATATAATGCAAATCACATTAACAAATAAATTGTGAAAAAAAAATTAATAGTCATTTAGAAGTTAAAATTACAATTTACAGCGTATATAGATTACAAAAAAAAAAAATTTAAAAATAGAATCATGAACTCAGACCCTGTGGGGTCTGATTTGGCTGATGTTCACTGCCTTTATCATTGGGAACCTGAAAATCGATTTCGTTACATAAGCGTTTTGAAATTAAATAAATTAATAGCAACAATTGTTTACGAAATTTAAGATTGAGAAATTAACTTAAGATTTGTACTATGAGCAAGTGCAATTTCAGGCGACACTTGACCCTGAAAGTTTTGGTGCAGGAACGCCATAGCTGCCTCCATCTGTCTCTGTCATGCTGCGATACCAGCGTCACATGCCCTCGCTCTGCCTTTTGTCGCTGGTGCTTGACGTCCCGCTCATGTATTGTCACTTTCAGACAAGCCACTTCAGTTTGCAATTCCTTATATGAAGGCCTAGAGTGTGAGCTCGACCCAGTTGATCCACAACCAAAGACTTGGGTTAGGCATACACTTAACCCAAATTCTCGAACGTGACCCGAGTGCTCCCTAGTTCCCAAGGCTCTCGTAAGTAAATAAGCTGTCGAGAGCTCTTGGGAAGAGCTATCCTCTTGTTGGATTAAGGAAATTTTTTCCTACAAAATAAAAAAATAGACAATAAATTTTGATAACAATTAACAATAAATAAATAAAATAATAAATAAATAGAACAATAACAAAATTATATGTACGAAAGCTACTCGAACCTCATCGTTGATGTATGTTTCGTTAGCCTTTTTATAAGCCGCTGTCCATATATTGCTGCTAGTCACTGGGCCCCTAACCTCAGCCTCCTGAATATATTAACAATTAATATAAAAAAATTTGAATGAATTGGCAAATGATAGTAGTGGGACTTTGTCAACTGATTTAAGATTTTTGGCAATTGGGTCCTTGGATATAACATACTGATACAATGTAAACGGATTTAAATTTCGAACATTAAAGCGAGACCAAAGTTTGACAACTCAAAATAGTGGAGTTCACAATATTTTTGGGACGAGGAGTTATGCAAGTAGTAGTGACAGGAACATGCAATTAAGTGGAGTCCTGTATTATGAAAAATTATTGGATATTGTAGAATTGAATTATCATGGTCACTTTACAGTTACTTTATTCAAGTGTATGTGGGCCAATACAACAAAACTGAGCGGCATTACTACGGATGGCTTTGAGGTGATATCGATTGATTTTTCACGGTTGATTCATATTGGTGAAAATGACGATGACTAGGGGTGTACAAAACCGAACAAAACCGACAGAACCATTCAAAAACCGAAAAAAAACCGAATCTGGGCGATTTAGTTCGGCTTGTTTTTTGAGGAAACTGAGCGGTTTGGTTCGGTTTTCGGTTGGAAAAAATTCCCAACTAAGCCAGACTGAACCGACCGCCCATTCTACTCAGCCCACGTTTTGGCCTAGTACCTTTCAGGCCCAGCGCTTCTGTCTGACCCACTTGCCTTCAGCCCATGTGTCTAGCCCAGCCCGGCCCGCGTTTTTGCCCAGCCAATTCATCTACATTCTCCAATCCATTCGGCATTCACCATTCAGCCTTCAGCCTCTTCCATTCTCCTTGAAGTTTCATCGTGCCCTAGTACTCGAAATCGAAGCCGTCAAGCCGAAGTGTGAAGAGTCGCCACCGTTCGTGCCCTTGCCGGTGGCCCTCTCTCCACCGTTCACTGTCGCTAAGAGTCGCCGTCAGAGCTACCTGCTTCTAAACAGAGATCGAAGTCCGTGACCGTGAGTCAAGCAAGGTAAAAGTCCATACCCCCTTTTTCGTCATCTCTGCTTTTTCCCATAGGGTATCGACCATTTGAAATATGATACATTCGGCCTCTTCTTTTTCTTTGTTTGGATTCAGGCTAATATTCGGGGAATGAGTCTGGTTTATTTGAATTAGTAGTCTGTCTTTTAGCTTTGAAGCTTCTTCCATTTCTTCTTCTCTACTCGGTCATTTGTATGTATTTTATTTTCACCTTTTCAGCGTTTTAATTTTGTTTGGATGATGAACTTTTAGGTGGAGATTTTCATTTTTCTTTTTGCAATTTACATGATATGGGTCCTTCTATGAACTCTCGAACTAATTTGTTTTTTGCAGTATTCTTTTAACTTGAGAAATTGTTTCCATGCTGACTACAAGCTTGCAATAATCAAAGTAGCTTTAGGGTAAGCCTTTACTCAATTCACTCTGCAATATAAATTACATGCATGATACACATCTTTTGAATCTATCACATTTATTGCTAAATTGTAATTCCATGCACTAAACTACTTGATGCGTTCCTTGCTATAGAACAAGATGTTGGAATCTATCATATTTCTGATGAGAACGCCTGCTGCTCAGAGTGGAATGCAGCCATGGAAAAGATAACTGGTTGGAAGAGAAATGAAGTTATAGGAAAAGTGCTTCCAGGGGAAATCTTTGGGGGTTTATGCCAACATATTTCTTGCAGAATGCATTCCAAATAACATATTTCTTGTGGATATGGGTAATGAACCATCTTGGCTTCCTTAATCTTGAATCGTGAATAATGTCCTTTTAGTGTCCTGGAAATAATAAATGAATAATTTCTTTATTTGCAGTATTCTTTTAATCTGACTACAATGTCCTGAAAATAATAAATGAATAATGTCTTTTTATTGTTTCCATGAATAATGTCCTTTTATTGTCCAGAGAAAATCTTTAGGGGTTTATGTCAACTGAAAAATCAAGATACACTGACCAATTTTATGATTTTATTGTATCAAGAAATTAGTGGTCAAGATGCTGATAAGTTCTCATTTGGTTTTTTTAATAGAAAAGGAGAATTTGTAGATGTTTTCTTAACAGCAAACAAGAGGAAAGATGTAGGCGGGAATATAATTGGCTGTTTCTGCTTCTTGCAGATTGTATCACCAGATCTGCATCAGCTCTCAGAAGGACACAAGCCACAGTGCAGGGCAAGCTTTTTTGAATTTAAGGAGTTGGCTTATATACTCCAAGAGATGAAGAATCCTTTAAATGGTACACACAAACTTTTGGAGAATACTGCTGTATCATTAATGTTTGAGATACCTTTAAATGTTTGAGATACTCTTTTACAGTCATGCTAACTAAGTCCATATTTAATGCTTATAGTAGCAGAACTGTGAAGCTAAACATGGAAGAATTTCTTCTGGAAAATATATTAGATGCCATTGTCAGTCAAGTCATGATCGTGGTAAGAAGAAAAAACTGTGATAGTTACTTCAAAGAGCATCAACATCAGATAATTTAAGTAGACTAATAGTCACATTTTTTATTTTACCATTTTGTTGATGCAGCATGACTCATGTTTGCAAGCAGAGACAAGCATTTTAACTTAGCTTTATTTTTTGGATCGGCCTATATGTTCAAGGAGTCAAAAGGGCACAACACAGAGTTCTCTAACCTAGCTGTGAGACTTGACAGATATATGGTAAGTGCTAATTTCTGTGCTGGGTTCAATCGAATATAGGTTCACAGAAAATTTATAGCTGTTGAGGAATTTTTTTAGCAAATATGCCTTTCTTTTGCGGCTTAAATACAATACATATATGTGTATATATTGCAGTAGTATGTAAAGTAGAATATTCACCGGGCAAGGCAACCATTCAAGTTCATGGTACGTTTATTTATTCAAGTTTTCTTAGCATTAGCTATGAATGCAATGCACCTTATATCTGTCTGCAATTCCATCTCTACAGAGTATTATTTTAGTTTTTCTAGAGCTTTACAATTCTTTTGTATAAACTTTTCTGTATTCTTTTTTTTTTTTATAATTTGGGCAGAGAAGAGATTTGAATTGTATTTGTATTTTGTAAATGAAATGAAGAGGCTAGATTTTGTTTTCCCTTTCATCCTTTATTCTTGTTTAAATTTAGTTGCAACCTGCAACTATGGCAAAATGCTTAAATGGGCCAAAATGTTGAAATGGATTAAAAATTATTGAAATGGGCAATGGGCTAAAAAAATTGTTGAAAGGAGCCCACAAAAACCGCCAAACCGAACTAAACCGAACCGTTTTTTATTGGTTTGGTTTGGTTCGGTTTGATAGACTTAAACCAAACCGAATAGGTCCATTTTTTTATTGAATCTTGTATGAGCGGTTCGGTTTGATTGAACCTTCAAAACCGAACCAAACCGCACTGCGAACACCCCTAACGATGACGAGGCTTACATCCAAGCATCCGAAGCGCATCAAGTATACTATGTAGAAGATGTACTTGATAACAAATGGAGTATGGTTGTACATTTGAAATCTCATGACTTATATAAGATGGACGAGGATGATGATAATATTTTATATGAGTGATTCATTGGGCGTTCAAAATTTAGAAAGATTATTTTTAGAAGAATAAGTGAATCTATGTCTGTTACGGTATTAATTTTATACTGTAATTTCATAAATATATTTTGGCTTTGTTTCTGAACAATTTAAGATTGTTACGTATTTTGACATATGTTCTTATTATTTTCTTATTATTTTTATATGAAATTTTTTTGATTGTTACGTAATTTGATATTGATGTTACCAATTTTGTTGTGACAGAAATAGTGATAATGAGGAGGGGTAGATCAGTGTTCACGAGCAGGGCAAGTGCGTCCAGTTCATATAGGCTTGTCACTTGCCCGGCGATTAGTGAGGGAGGACAGCCCAACGATGAGGATCCTGTCTAGTCAGCAGTTGTCTCATCCACGGTACCCCCTCTTGACTCTAAGGCGCCGGAGTCAGAGGCTGTCCCATCCATATTCACTCTTTTCGACGCCTAGGGACCAGAGAAGGATTTCGATATCGACATAGACATCGATGACCTGTTGGCTGATGTTGAGGTAGAGTGTCAATCCACTCAGCAAGAGCATAGACGCAGGAGGAGCTAAACAGTTGACGTCATAGGTAAAATATCGAAGATATCTTGTATTTATAATAATTAACACCCAAATATTGAGCTAACACATTCATTTTATATTCTGACAGATGGAACTAGTCAAGTGACGTTCAGACAGATGACTATCCATGATGTTTGGGTATTACCTCATGGGCACAAGGTGGTTGTCCAATTCAACGACACCCACCAGCCCATCAGAGACGGCGGTAGTCTCCTTAGTGTCTTCCTCTGCACTATTGGGGATAACTTCTATTTCTTTCTGATCTTATACAAAGATTGGAGGAGTATTCTAGAAGATTACAAGACATGAATGTTCATAAACAAAATACATGTATGAACTGTTCATTCTTCCTAATTATACCTTAACATTTTTAGTATTTCACTAACATTTGTACTATTTTTTGTAGACACATTTTAATGTGATGGGCCTTCACAAGAAGTTAATTTTATAGTCACTTGGAGCAAAGTGAAGAGCCGCATGTTATAATGTGTTTTGGCTCAAGTACGATGGGATAAAGTCTAGGGAGGAGTTGCTCAATGACGTCTCATCTGGCATCCCACGTGACCAATGGGCTACGTTCATTGATTATCAAGTTAACTCGAAGAACAAGATAATTACTTATATCCATTTCTTCATATATATTGTTTTTTTCAAAGAGATTGATTAATTAATCTATTTATACAATTAATTAGGATGTGGCTACTTAAAATAGACGTAACAGAAGACGTATGATGATGCCACATACCATTGGATTAAAGAGCCTTGCATGGAACAAGGCTGAGCTTGTGAGTTTCCCTTGATTAGTATCTTATGGGAAAGAAAGATGGAGTCGTGAGTTTTGCTCAGGATAGACTGTAAATACAAATTAACTAAGTAAATTGTATACTTACACGACGAGTGAACCAAGAAACAAACTCCCTATGAAATTTTTTATCTATCTCAGAAGATGATTGGGTTTTACTTCGTAAGCTATGCCTTACGAATTCTCTAAATTCCTTGTACAAAAAAATGATAAATAAACTTAATGCTTCATATCAGTCAGGTAAATATTAATGCAACACTAAGTCTTGGTGTACACTGAAAGTAAGGATCGATTTTCTGACAGTTTGTTAAGACATGACGATGGGCTTACAATTTTTCCTGTGGAGAAAATGTGAAATACTCAAACCCACCAACTGGTCTTCCTGTTTGTAAAAACAATGTACCCCTACCAGACGTCCCCACATCAGGTCAATCGTTGACCCGAATAGGATGATTGAACACTGTCTCTACGCCCTCCAAGTACCTTGAACAAAATATTAAAACTTACCCAAGTATCTGTACAACATACGTTAACCAAATGAAAATTGATAAACAAAAACAAAAGGAAGAAAATAAAATTGATCTGGATTTTTTGGTTTGTACCTTTCAATGGGGTACATCCAATGATATTGGACTAGTATGCTTAACTTCGTTTCTTTTACCAAGTGAACTGTTAAGTGCACCATGACTGTGAAGAAAGAAGGCAGAAATAACATATCTATATGACATAGTGTCAGAACAATACGATTTTGAAGTTGGTCAAATTCGCTGACATTTAAAACTCTGGAACAAACATGTTGAAAGAACAAATAAAACTTGACCAGAACTGCAGACACTTGCTAAGGGAGTGCATTCCTTATGGCTAAGGGTGGTAGTTGTTCCATAAGAATATGAAAATCATGACTTTTCAACCCCTTAATCTTACGTTGTCTTAAATCAATGCATCTAGAAATATTGTTGGAGTATCCGTCGGGCAAATATATGTTTTTTAGTGTTTTAAGAAAGATATCTTTACTTGCATTTGTCAACGTGAACAAGGCAGGCAGATATTTACCATTTTTATCTGGCCAAAGCTCTGATCTCACGCCTAACTCCTATAAGTCTCTTCGTGCATTGATGTGGTCTTTTGAACGGTCAGTGTCATTTAACAAAGTATACAAGATATTGTCACATAAATTTTTTTTAACATGCACGAGATCAAAATTATGACGCAACAAATTGTTTGCCTAGTATGGAAGTTCAAAAAATTTCTTTTTTTTTTATGCCATTGTTGAGTCCCAACTTCAATCCCTCTGTGACCTCGGGTCCTCTGTTCTTGACCTTCATGTTCCCCATTCTTCCGAACACAACATTAATATCATTAATTTGTCTTAAAATGTCTACACCATTCAATTGCAGTGGAGGATTTCTTCTCTTATCTATTCCATCAAACATGTTATGGATCACCCAAAATTTATGACCCGGGTTTAGAAAGCGACGGTGTCCCATAAAACACCACTTTCGACTATGATGAGTGCGCATAGGAGTTGAATCAAAATTACAGTGTGGACAAGCCAATTCAGTATGAATATTTCAACTTGATAAACATTCAAGATTGGGAAAATCACTGTTTGTCTATAGAAGAGAAGCATGTATGTTGAACATGTCACTGCTAATGAATCGTAATTCTGCACACCATCGAACTATAACTCCTTTAACTCTTCAATTAACGGTTGCAGAAATACATCTATATCATTTTTCGGTACCTTTCTACCAGGACTTATTATTGACAGCATAACAAAATTATGCTTCATACACATCCAAGAAGAAAGATTGTAAGGGATCAGTACGACTGGCCATATGCTGTAACTTGTACTAAAGTCCCAAAATGGATTAAAACCATCAGTGGCAAGCCCCAAATGCACATTCCTCGGATATGATGCAAATTGAGGATTCAAAAGGTCAAATCTCTTCCATGACTCGGAGTCCCTCGGATGCCTCATCATGCCACCACTATTTTTATTTGTGGAATGCCATCTCATATATTCGTTAGTCTTAGAAGACATGAATAGTCTTTTTAGCTGGGGCTTCAATGAAAAATATCTAAGAATTTTATTAGCCATCTTCTTTCACTTCTCCCATTTCTTTTTTAGTTTCCACATTGGTGCATTGCACTTATTACAAGCATCTTTATTGTCATTTTCCCCCCAAAATCACATACAATCATTCTTACATGCATGTATTTTTTTGTAGTTTAGCCCCAACTTATGATTTTTCTAGCATCGTAAAATGAAGTTGGAATTTTTGCATCTAGAAAGACGTCAACTAATAATTGCAGTATTATCGACACAGCCTTGTTGGGTATCCCGCACAAACACTTGATGTGGTACAAATTCACCAAAATGACAATTTAGAGTATTCCTCGTACCCTCTGTATAGTTTTTGTTGCCCATCCCTCAGTAATTCAAAAAAATCTTTCATGCCTTTGTCCATCCTTTCACCTGACGGTGGAACTGGCATGTCCACAAAATCAACACTTTCATGTCCATGATGAATTCTGAATACATCACAGACCATATTCTGCACAGGGTCATTCCGAACGATGGGATGTTTTGCAACATCTTGGGGTATTATTTTATGTCCTGTAGCATGATCTTCTGTTGACATTTCCCTGTGTATACTCCAAAAATCGTATCCTTGTGGGAAAGGCTTGACGATCAAGTGTTGGTGCACAACCTCTGTAACTTGCTATTTTTTAAATATGTACTTTAGGTATAGGCAGATTATTTTACCTTTGATACCCGAGTTAGCATTTGTAAAATGTAAAAAACCTTTTAGACCTTCCAAATATTCTAAGTGTGTCAAGATTTATGAATCTAAGATTTATCCATGTCTGAAACCATTATGAAATAAAAAAATTAAATAATAATTCACTGAGTAATGCCTTCTTAAATCCATTACTCCATATTCTAACCCATTTTCGAGGATTAAATAATATACAACAAAAAAATATTTCATGAATTTTAATTCTATTTACTAACAAACTAATTTTTTTATTCTTAATTAATTTAACATTTTAACATTTTTTAACAAGTTAAAAACTCCTATCTAATTTGCATACTTAAACTTAACTAATTATGTTTAATTTTAACTAAGTAAAAATAATTTAACTACAAAAAATATTCATTTAATGCGACAAGTTATCATCATTAACAATTTTATTTTATCCTACAAAATTTCTTACTTGTTTGTCATATACATCATGTAAAAAATATATTACATTTTCTTATATAATATCATTTAATAATGTCCATTGATTCGATTCATCTATTAATAATTTAAGTCTAATATTTAATTACATTTAATTATATAATAACTAAACTTATTATATCTAAATTATTTATAATATTGTTATAAATAAGTAAATCTATATTATTATGCTTCTATTTTTCTTATAGCAATTGTTAATTTTTTTTATGTAACTTGACTTTATTTTTTTACATCCTAATTAATTTAATCATTTTAATTTTATAATTATGAAAATAATATGTTTAATTTATTAATTATGTTATTGTTTCTAAATAATAAACATGTATAAATTTCACTTTAAATACTTGTCATTAACCAAGTTTTCGATTCCTCTATTAATAATTGAAGTCAAATATTTAATTACGTTTAATTATATAATAACAAAACTGATTATATCTAAGTTATTGATAATACTGTTATAAATCAGTAAATCTGTCACGCCCCTACTTTAGGAACGCGAATAACTCTACTATTCGATAACTTTATCTTTATTTATTTGCAATCAACGTCATATTATGACATAACAGGATAATATCACACTTTTACAAATTTCAATATAACTAATTATACATGCTAGGTCCACATTTGTCAGTTTTACAGCGAAAACAAGGATCTTGCTTGTGACGTTCAGAGCAACTCTAGAATACATTTATATTACAATTTAAACACTGAGAGTCCAGAAACAATTTAGGCTCACCATGGAAGTACGACACCTAGTCGATCAAGAAGCCGCAGAACCAAATTCTGGGTATTTATCTGAAAAATATGTCAACCATGTGTAGTGAGTTTTACAACTCAGTGAGCAGATAATACCTCCTATGACCTCTTAGGTCAACATATGGATGTACTTTTTATTTTTAAACTTTTTATGTTGAAAATCACAATTCAGAGGTACATTCATATGGGACCCGCATTTCAAATAATCTCAGTTCAAATTCATATTCATATTCATTTCATAAGTAATGCTGTATAACGATAATCATATCAAAATATGCATCAACATAAGTCTTATGAAAAACATTTGGAGGATCCCATATCAGAACCACCATATCAGAGTTTGACCCCTTCCGTACTTTGGTGGTATAGGATTTGCCTAAATTCAACATCTCGCTGAAGTTTGCCCTACTACCATTCAAGAGGACATGCGAAGGGACTCTATATGAGTATTTTCCAAGCACACAGCAAGGAAAGGCAAATCACATCTCATATAATTGGCATCTTGCCAATATATAGGAGGCATTCTGCTTTCCTTCACATATTATCTCCTGTGTGTTGGCCGTCACACGAGGCTAGTACCACCCCTGCTAGCTGAGGCAATCAAGGTGCGCACCAGGGCTAACATCACCTGCTGTTAGCAGACAGTGTTTCTAATAGGATTCTTCTACAGAAAATATCATATGCACATATGCCATATAATCTAGTATAAAATTTTCAATATAATACAGACTTTCAGTCTCAGTATATTCCTCTGTCAAAACTTCCCAATCAGGAGAATCATGTATACATGCCCATATCAGAGGCAAACATATCACTATATAAATCCATATCATGTGCATAACATATTTTATTTTTCATATAATAAAAATACATGTAAAAATCACATGTTCAATGTATTTCAAAATTTCATTTCAAAATTCATACTCTTCTTGAACTAGACATAATATTGCAACCGTTTCAGATATTCTAAACTATTTCAGGAACATATCAACGTATAAATATCTTGTAAACATACTCATTTATCAATTTAAAGTTCAAGAAGAGTAAAGGCAAGTCATAGGAAGAATCATTTACTCACAGGGTAAGGGCTCTAGATTGGACAGCCCTAAAATATGTTTTTCCAATCTCAATTTGATCAAATAGACCTCGAAAACGTATCTGGAGAGTCCAAAAATCAAGAAAATAACTTCGGGAACTTAGTCACTATTCACCGCGCGAAAAACACTATTCACTAGCCGAAAAATACTATTCACCTGTCGGAAATCACTATTCACGGCGAACAAAAAGCTGTCAGATGGTCGAAAATATTTATATCCTAAGGTTTATCTAACTTTTGAATATATCTACAGTGTCAGAATTTCAATTGGAGATCTCTAAGTAAAAGTTTTAGAATTTACCTTTTTCTGAGATTTTCTACTTTAGATTTACGGCGATTCAACGGCTGATTTAAAAAATTGATCGGTCAAAACCGTAGTTTTCTTTGTCTTGAATCCAGTAGCACCTTCAATTTTGATATCGGAAGTAAATAGGCACTCCAGATCTAGAGAGAAAGTTGAAGGTTACTATTCACTCACTATTTCACACTATTCATAAGTTTTGCAGAAACTCTGTCCGTCTCCCACCTTCAGTTTCCTCTTTTATTTTATTTTTATAATAATAATAATTATTTAATAATTAAATATTTAGATTTATTTTTATTTTATTTCATATATATTTATATAAATACCGTTTTTCATCATAAAATATTTCAAAAATTTCTAAAAATTTACATTCACATAAACCTTTAGTTAAACTCTTAAATCATAATTTTTCTTGATAAAAATCTTAATAAAACAAATCACAAAATAAATTTCTTTATACATAAGAAAAAAAAGAATATTTCTAAAAATACAACAAAAATTCAATAGAGGTCAATATAATTATTTTAAGCAAAATAATAATAATTTTAAACAAAAATATATTTACTTCCAGCAAAAACATGCATATTTATTTTTCTTAAAAAAATCATACTTGTTTATAATAAAATATTATTTAATTTACAAAATCTATATTATTATGCTTCTATTTTTTATAACAATTGTTAAACTTTTTTTAAAATGTAAATTCACTTTATTGTTTACTTCCTAATTAATTTAATCATTTTAAATTTATAATTATGAAAATAATATATTTAATTTATTAATTATGCTATTATTTCTAAATAATAAATAAATATGTATAAATTTCACTTTAAATAATTTTTCTTAACCAATTTTTTTATTAATAATTTATGTATAATATTTAATTACATTTATGAATATAATAAATTTTTCAGTATCTCAAATTTAGTTTTAATACTATTATTTATAATATATATATATATATATATATATATATATATATATATATATATATTATGTTGTTATTTTTTAATAATAATTAAAAATTTTACTACTTATGTAGATGAATTTTATTTTTTACTTCTTAATTAATTTAATTCGTTCCACCTTATAATTATTAACATAATATTCTAACTTAATAATTATGTCATTATTCTTAAATAATAACTAATAATCATTCTATTATTATAACAATTGTAAATATTAAATAATTCTTACTCTTAATTTGATTAAATTAAAAAATATATTTAACCTACATAACATAATAAATTTTTTTATTAAAAACAGAACATACAATTTCTAATAAACTATTTTAATTTAAAATTATAAATTAAGTCAAACATACAAATATATATAAAAAATTTCACAACATCAAAATAATTAAAATACATACTTTAAGAGAGAATAAACAACTCCGAATCACAAATATCTGTAGATGACTAAAGTATCTTCATGAAAATTAAAAAACATATATCTTAATAAATTTATTTAAACTTGCAATATATACCCAAAAATAATTCTCAATAATAAATGTAAAAGTCTTAAAATTAAAGAAAATCCTAAAATTAATTTTTTTTTGAATAAGGTGAGGATTTTAAAAATGGAGATAAGAACCGTTGAAATATGTTTATTTAGTACATAGGTTGAAGAATTATAAAGAAAATGAGAATTTACGTTTTGGGGCCAAAATGCAATTTCTTAAAAGTTTAGGGGTCAAAATGTAAACAAGAAAAATTTGTAAAGACCTCCTTCAAAAATTAAATTTTTGCAGAAAAGTCTCAGAATATTTTAGAGCCTCAGCCACACAAGGAGCTGGAAAATTTGGATTTCTCTCTCTTCTAAATTTTTCTCTCCCAACATGCCAAAACTTGTCTCTAGAATTCTAGCACTTTCAAACCTCAGATTTCGATACCACCACTGCCAACGAACTTAGAATAAAGAGTTCTACAAATCCATCTGATTGGTTTTTAAAAATTAGCCGAAGATTGGCTGGAAAATAGAGAGAAAAACCATCTAAAGAGGTAATTTTTGAAACTCCTATCTGTGGTTCTCAAACCTAAACACTAACACCATAAATTGATTTAGCAGGTACCGAAACCTTAGGATCTCAAATTTTAGGTTGATCCTCCCTTACAAGCGCCCCTATGCGTCGGTTATTCCTCGGCAAAGTGACGCCCACGCACAGCCCCTGTAGTGGCGCGTGTAGTGCATGTCCCAATAGCCCTGTTACATTGACCGAGCTCCCGAAGGTTAAATTTTGCAAATTCAAAGTTACTTTCAAGATTTTTGGACTCTCCAGACTCATTTTTGAGGTCTATTTGGCTAGATTTGAACTGAAAACGTGGATTTTGGGGTTGTCCAACTTGGAACCCTAATTTTGTGAGTAGATAATTCTTTCTATGACTTACCCTATGCTCTTCTTGAACTTTAAATGTATAATTGATTATGTTTACAAGTTATTTATACTTTTATATGTCCTTGAAATTGATTAAATTACTGAATTGTTTACAATCTGAAATATAGTTCAATAATAGTATGATTTTGAAAATGAATTTTTGAATTCATTGTATATTTGATAATAAATATATTTCTCATCATATGGTAAAGTGAATATTTATGCACATGCCATTGATTTATAAAACTATATGATTGCCTTGAAAAAGGGCATGTATATGTGATAAACCCTAATTCGCAAATTTATGACAGATGAGTTGTATTGAGACTGAAATTCTGTATTATACTGAAAGCTCTGTTTTGAATGATATGGGATATGTGTATATGATAATTTATATAGAGAAATTCTATTAGAAACAATGTTTACTAACAGCAAGTGATATTAGCCTTGGTGCACCTTGATACCTCAACTAGGAGGGCTGGTGTTAGTCTCGTGTGACAGCCAACATAGTTAAGGTTATATGAAAATTGTTTAGCTTTGCTATCATGATTAAGTGATGTTGGTATAGTTTTTCTTACATCAATACTAAGGAAGTACCTATCAGATTCTTCTCATGCTATCTAATTTCAAAAAATTCAGTTGGACAAGAATTTGGCTTAATTATGAGTAAAAATCGATGTCTATTGTTAATCAACAAGTGAAGAACTTATAGTTGAAGGAAATCCCTATAGTTAAGGTTATATGAAAAAAATCATACAAGTGAAGAGATTTTCTAGAAAGTAAAGAAATTGCGTTCAAAAGAAATACCTACAGTGAAAGTTATATGGAAAAATCACTCTTCTAAGGAGGCTACTTAGGAAAGAGAGGATGACATATATGCTAGATATCCGCATTTATTTGAACAATGAGGATAGTGCTTATTTTCAACTATGGTAATGAAATTCGAGGACCGAATTTCTTAAAGAGGGGATGAATGTAATAGTCTTAAAATTAAAGAAAATCCTAAAATTAAAGAAAATTTTGAATAAGGTAAGGATTTTGAAAATGGAGATAAGAACCATTGAAATATGTTTATTTATTACATGGGTTGAAAAATTATAAAGAAAATATGAGAATTTACATTTTGGGGCCAAAATGAAATTTCTTAAAAGTTTAGGGGTCAAAATGTAAATAAGAAAAATTTGCAAGGACCTCCCTCAAAAATTGAATTTTTGCAAAAAGGTCTCATAGGATATTTTAGAGCCTCAGCCACACAAGGAGCTGAAAAATTTGGATTTCTCTCTCTCTCTCTCTCTCTCTTCAAAACTTTTCTCTCCCGACACTCCAAAACTTCTCTACAGAATTTTAGCACTTTCGAACCTTGGATTTCGACACCATCACCGCCAACGGACTCAGAATGAAGAGTTCTACAAATCCATCTGATTGGTTTCTGAAAAATTGGTTGGAAATTGGCCAAAAAATAGAGGGAAAACCACTTAAAGAAGTAATATCCGAAACTCCTATCTATGGTTCTCAAAACCAAAAACTAACACTATAGATGGATCCAGTAGGTACCGAAACCTTAAGATCTCAAATTTCAGGTTGATCCTCCCTTGTACGTGCCCCTGCACGTTGGTTTTTCCTCGACGAATGATGCCCACACATAGCCTCTGCAGTGGCGTGTGCAGCGCGTGTCCCAACAGCCCTGTTGCTTTGACTTGCATTAATCGATCTCCTGGAGGCCAAATTTTGTGTATCCGGAGTCATTTTCAAGGTTTTTGGACCCTCCGAACTCATTTTTGGGGTCTATTTGGCTAGATTTGAACTGCAAACGTTGATTTTGGGGTTGTCCAACTTGGAACCATAACTTTGTGAGTAGATAATTCTTTCTATGACTTACCTTATGCTCTTCTTGAACTTTAAATGTATAATTGATTATGTTTACAAGTTATTTATACTTTTATATGTCTTTGAAATGGATTAAATTATCTGAATTATTTACAATCTGAAATATAGTTCAAGAAGAATATGGTTTTGAAAATTGATTTTTGAACTCATTATATATCTGATACTAAATATATTTCTCATCATATAGTAAAGTGAATATTTATGCACGTGACCTTGATTTATAAAGCTATATGATTGCCTTGAAAAAGGACATGTATATGTGATAAACCCTGATTGAGTAATTTATGACAGATGAGCTATATTGAGACTAAAATTCTGTATTATACTGAAAGCTCTGTTTTGAATTATATGGGATATGTGCATATGATAATTTATGTGAAAGAATCCTATTAGAAATACTATTTGCTAACAGTAGGTGATGTTAGCCCCAGTGTACCTTGATATCTCAACTAGCAAGGGTAGTGCTAACCTCGTGTGACGGCCAACGCACGGGATATGATATGTGATGGAGAGCGGGATGCCTCCTATCTGAGCGAGATGCCAACTATATATAATATGTGATTTGCTCTCCCTTACTGTGTGCTTGAGAAAATTGCCTATATTAGAGTCCCTTCGCGTGTCCTCTTGAATGGTGGTAGGGTAAACCTTAGCTGTGATGCTAAGTATAGGCAAATCCTACACCACCAAAGTACGGAAGAGCTTGAACTTTGATATGGTAGTTCTAATAGGGATCCTCCTAATTTTTTCATGAGAAATGTTTTGATGCATATCATTGCTTGATTAACGATCATACTATATCATATATGGTTTCATATATCTGAATGTAATTTAAACTGAGAATATTTGAAATGCGAGTCCCATATGGATGTACTTCTGAATTGTAATTTTTAATGTGATAATTTTTAACATATGAGTACATCTATATGTTGACCTAAGAGATCTTAGGAGGTATTGTCTGTTTACTGAATTGTCAAACTCATTACACGATATTTTTATATTTTTCAAATAAGAATACAGAGTTTTGTCATTTCCCATAAGATAGATGATCGGCTAGGCAACATTTTCTCTAGTGAGCTTGTTTTGTTTCTAGAGCTCATAGATTTTGATTTATATTGTATTTGTATTCTAGAGTATGCTCTGAATGCCACAAACAGGATCCTTGTTTTTGCTGTACTTTGATGTTTATAGACTTGATTTGTATATTATATATACATAGGAATACCTATTTGTAAAGGAGTGTAATATACATGTTATGAAAAATATATATTTATAAAGTATGTGTTTCACGTGCTCTAAAATTAGGGATGTGAAAATAAAAATATTGAAAAGCTTACCTTAAAAAAGAGTAAATAATTTCGAACTACTGATACGAATAAATTAACAAGTATTTTTGCAAAGATAAGAGAATTTTCAATTGCATAATGAAAATGAAGGAAGAACCACAGATTTATAAGAAACATTGTGACTTAAAACTGTCGCTAAAGTACATTATAATGACGGTTTTAAAAGAAACTCTCCCTAAAATCAAATTTAACGACAGTTATAAATAACCGTCGTCTAAATAGTGCGTGGTATAACAATGGTTTATTAAAACCATCGTAAATCTAGCCTTACTCCCTATAAACGATCCATTTACTATGTGCTTTTACGACGGTTTACAAGAACCATCGTGAAATAACGACGGTTCTTTCAACCGTCGTAATATTACGATGGAAAATAGACCGTTCATGGAGATTAGGGCTAGTTTTACGACAGTTTCACGACGATTTTAATAAACCGTGGTGGTATAAAGACTGTTTCTTTATAACCATCATTATACCACGACGGTTATAAAGCAATTGTCGTTATAATACAAAGGTTAGTAGAATTACGACGGTTATATTGTAATTGTCGTTAATTTACAACGGTTGTATAAAAATTGTTGTTATATGTCGTGTTATAAGGACGGTTTTATAAGCATCGTTATATTCTCCTTTAACGATGGGTTTTTTTTACCGTTGTTAAGTCTTCGTCTTTATATCCCGCGTTTATAGTAGTGTAAAGATAAATGGGTAGATATAATTATATATAATATAGGTAATAAAATATTTTCACATGATTTTGTTTTAAAAATAAAGAAATAATTAAAAAAAAGGAAATTTCTTACTAATATCTAGAAATAATAAAATGCGCTATTTTACTAACGATTATTCTTAAGAGTTAAAAAACACGTGCCTTCTAGTATATTTTAAAAAGAAATTTTTAGATTTCCAAAAAATAAGTATACAAATAATATTTTGGATAACCAAAATTAAACTATGTCAAATAAGTTTGAATTTCTGTTCATTACTTCTAGTTGAATTGAATTCGATTTCTCAAAATCATCTAATTTTTTTTGTCCCAGAGTACAATTACCAGACGAGCAAAATAGTATCCACAAAGCCAAGGCACTTGGAACAAAAAAAATATATTTTGTTATAAAAGTAGATATAAAAAAAAATTATTTTGCTATAAAAGTAGATATAAAAAAAATACTATATTCACACAATTAAAAAAAATATAGGCAAAAATATTTTTTTTTCCCTCCTGTAAGTTCCTAAAATTTTATTTTATTCAAGTTTGTCTCTATTCTTTAGAAAAAGTTCAATGTTATCCTTTAGTCTAACACTGTTAATCCTTTTGATGAAATCTTTCTATGTAATTGTCAATATGGTTGTTATTTGCTAATAATAACATTAAAATAGTATTGCACCACTATAACACATCAAAACGTTATCGTATATGTACCCGATATTGATACTTTTGGATACTCTTGGCTAAATACACATCATGTTGTATTTTTTTCCTTTTTCAAAAGTTTAGTTCAGACATTGTTTAGACATATGAGATAAATTATAGATATAACTACAAAATTTTAACTCCAAATTTAATAAATATGAAATTAAATCTTACGAACTTAATTAAAAAAAACTAGTATACACAATTGTATGCACAACTTTAATATCACATATTAATCTGATTTATTTTTAATAAAATTATATAAAATTTGAGATTCGATTAGAAAATTGATATTACTATTTTGATTGATTATATGTATTATGAAAAGTTCATTATCTATTTTTATGGTTATAAGAATTGTTATATATTATAAAATATTTTTTTGTTTATATACTATATATTGCTATATCTATTACTGTAACAATCTTTTTTTTCTTCTTTATTATTATACAATATTGAGTTCACATACACGTCATTGATCAAAACGTACATGCAACATATCAAACACATAGATATTTACATCTTGTTTATTTTGGTTGACCAATTCTGGAGATACAGGTGCGGGTGGTTGCAACTTCATCGGGATCTGAGCCAACTCGACCCCAAACATCTTATTTGATTATGAGATCTGCCCAACATAAAGTAACTCGATCCAATGTGCACTAAAAGCCAGAGCCATAGAAAAAGCTGCATAACTAATTTTCTGAACATAATATGGAAATATAGTGAGAATTAAATCCCAGTAAGTTCAACAATAAATCATCATCAATATAGTTCATCACGTCATGTTCAGCTGTATAAACTACAGAAAATATCTTTGGTCACATGAATGCATTATATCTATGCACATAAAAATCATACAGTAATGATATGTCATATAGGATTAACTATTTTCAGAATATCATATGATGGCCATCAACTTATTCTTATTTCAAGCTACCCCGGTCAGGGTGAGTATCCTCTACTCTCCGGTACGGACTTTTCTCGCTCCGTTCGACATGGCCCACTTTCTCTTTCTTTTCTCATTAACATGATCATAACCGTTGGTAGGGCGTCCCCTACTGGTGCACCACACGGATTGCCATGTGACCGTGCTCATTTCTTTTCTTTTCACAATGATAGCCAAAAATATGCTTTCAATAACAAGTATGTTCATCAAAATATAACTATTACCATAAATCATTGGTAATCATGCCGTGAACATAACCATTTCAAATATCACTTTATAAAATATTTCCATGTCAGAATTTCACACTTAAGATGGTAAGAAGTTCATACAATGGCAATGGCTATGGCATATACTAGTCATTTATTATTTTCATTTATAAGATTCGTCTTCTTCTTCTTCTTTTTTAATATTAATTTTATTTCTTTATTTTCTTCATGTAGGTTTTCATCATATCTAACCTTCTCTTTATGCTTGGCCTTTAGTCATTTTCTTCTTATTTATATCATTTCTAACACATGTTCTTACAAATTTATAGAGCATTGTTCTCCAATTTAATTTCTACTATTACCCTATAGTTCAAGAGGTTCATCTAGGGTAGAAAAATATTGAAAATAGGCCTAACCAGCTTCCAACACAGTCTGGCCATGTTCCAGGACACGGCCATGCTTTAAAAATATTTTAAATGTACTCAAAAATAGCCCCGAACACGGCTAGCCCGTGCTTGAAGCACCCAGAGCACGGTCTGGCCGTGCTCTGTGACATTTGCTCACTAATCAGAGTATAACTCCATCATTTTAACTTCGATTGAGGTGATCTTGGTGTCTATGGAAAGCTAAGACAATTATCTAAACCTATTATGTTAATGATATCAGCAAAATAGTAATAAATCTTGGTGTTATTACTCCCTTAAATTCAATATTATTTCTTCTTGAGTAGGTTCTAACCTTTACTTACTAATCTGACTTTATCTCCCACATACGAATTCCAAATTAAGTGATTCCAGTGGCTAAACATCCGTGACACATAAATATATAATTCATATGTTAACCATTTATTTTAATTCCTTATAGAATTTTCTCAGAAATTAAAACACCAAAGCTATCCTAACATATTCTTCCCTGATGAACCATTTTCTGACCTTTGACTACTAATCAGACCATATCTACCTCATATGGACTCCAACTTGAATGATTCCAGTGGCTAAAAATCCGTGACACATATATCTTTAATTCTTATGTTAACCATTGATTTTAATTCTTTATAGATTGTTCCCAGAAATTAAAACACCGAAACTTAAAATTCTGCAGACCATAGCCATACCCATGCAGAACTATCTATACCAACCTAAGTATTCAAACATACATCACATGCAAGATCAATATGTAACATGATATAGCAACATCCATGACCAATCATCAAAGTTCTAAGATCAAAATCTCATATAAATATTATAAGTTTCAAAAGTTTTCTTTAAAAAAAAATATTGTTAAACTTACCTGGAATACTTAATCCCCTAGACTTTTCCTTCCTCTTTCCTCCTTTCTTCCTCTCCTTTCCTCACTCTACCTTGCTTCTATTTTTCCTCTCCTTCACTTGGACGAAATTCTAATGTTCTAAGGGTGGGTTTTCTTATATAGATCACCAAATAATTCACCTTTCATGATCATGGGTCTACCTTATCACAATTAGGATACACTTTGTTGAATTTTTGGAAAACAAACAACTTATGTTCTTGTCTTCCTCTTCCTTAGTCAAGATATGCATAGGAAAATGAGATTTGTATTTTGAAAATTATGATAATATGTTCTTAAGATATGGGACAAGGTCCCTTTGATTTAGGGATTCATTTCCATTTTCTTTTGTCTTAAACAAGTATGATAGGTTTGCCTTTTTATGTGGCAAATTTCTAGCCCTTGAATCTCCATTATTTGGTTGATATTATTTGTGTGGGATATGAATGTTTTGTCCTAATACCATGTATTATCATACCACTTGCTAGAATTATGAGTGTAGGATATATATGTTTTTGTCCTAAAACCTTGTATTATCATGCCACTTGCCAAAATTATGAATGTAGAATCACACCACTTGTTAAATTTTTGTCTTAATGCCAAATCACCTAATCTTGATTACACCATTATTCCATCACTTTATTTTTATTTTATTTTCATTTTTCCTCTTGAGTTTGGCCTCATTCTTGCCCATTTTCTTTACTTTGGTTAAAATTCTACATTTCATAATGGGTTTGGTCACATTTTCTTGATTTTTGGGCTATCGGTCCAATTTCTATATCCTAGTCCAAGTCTATGTTTTATTTCTTCATTTGGCTATCCTATTGGCTTGCTAAAAATTTATGTGAAGAAGAAAAACTCTATATGAAGTGTCAATAGGTGAAAGCCCGATTTATGGGTGGAGATACTAAACTTAGTAACTTTTACTCTTAAATTATGAAAAATTACCCTAATCCAATATTCTTGAAATTTTAAGACCTTTACTTCAAAAAAATTTATCTTCCTTACCTAAGAATTTCACCTTTCTTTAGCATGTTTATTTATAATATTTCCTCTTATGTTTTCTTTCTTTACCTATTCCATTAATATTAGAACATTTCTACGCATATATGTAAGGTGAAGAATTTATAAGGAAAATATCTAAAAATTACGAGATGTTACAATTACCCTATATTCTAAGACAATTTTCGTATTCTGTGCTCATATTCATAGTGAATATGATACTCGTAACCATAACCATGTAACATAGTATGCGAGAAACTAAACCATTTTTAAACAAGAGATTCAGCATATCCAAAGTTATTAAGTGGATTAAACATTGGTGCTATAAGGGGAAGGATTTGTATGAGCGAAGGTATGAGAATGAACATCAAACCACAGGTAATAAATACTTGTTTATAAAGGGAGTATTAGATATTATAATAAAATCATTCATGGCTTTCACTAAATAAATTTAAGCTTCCAAATTGAAATGATTCTCAATATAATATTATATCTTCTATGACTAAATAGTCAATGATTCGATCTTTATCAACCTTAAAATAAAAAGTAATAAAGTTTGGGAAAAATGTACTTTGTCATCTTAATCTATTGGTGCAATTGCAATCTTCTCCATTTTCTTTCAATTGTAGCAATTTCTCTCCTAATGTTTGTTTCCATTATAATTCCTCCCTCACCCTCTATTTTTGCCATAAAAACAAATTTTTTGGGCTATGAAATGACAAAGCTATCCCTTAATGTTTTTTTAAAAATCAACCCTATTTTTATTATAACACCAACAGTTTCATTTTATTTTAAAAAACTAATTTCCTTTTTTAAAAAAGGGAAAACCCATTCCCTTTTTCTTTTTTCAACATCACCCATGACCCATAAGTCCCTTATTCATTTTGTCCATCAGCATGCCACCACCAGAAAGAGAGAAGCCATCATCGGCAAGCATCGCAGCTATTGGAAAGAGAGACAATGGCCACTGTGTTTCTTCTAATTGTCCCATGGAAAAACGAAACATTCAGCCTTAACCAAGAGACCCCCTTATTGAGAAAGCCTAGTAGTGTGCCACCACCGGAAAGAGAGAAGCCACCACTTGCAAGCATCCCAACCACCAGAAGGAGAGATGACAACCACTATAACACTTATTAACTAGCATCTTATTTCATAGATCTATATCATAGAATATTTTTCTTGAACATTTTAGTATTATATATATATATATATATTGTTAGTTATCTTTCTTGGATAAGCATACAAGTACTTCAGGCTATTCCAAACATTTACAAATTTCATTTTCTTATAGGCAACTAACTAGGCATGATATGCATTAGTTACAACAAAAAGACTCTCACGCCATAAAAGAAAAGTGTACAGTCTATAACTTATTTTACATCACATTATGAGCTGTGTAAAAGGGACTTGGCACTCAACTAAGCCATCCCACATATATTACACAATAAAAAAAAATACAATTCATATATATATATATTCAGATGAGTCAACCTTGAGACCCCTGTTGCTCACTTCTTACTGGAGTACTTAGAATGTGATTATGTAGATATAAAAAGATGAAATGACAATCTCAATAGCTAGTAAATTTTTTAGAAAAATAGTATACATTCCATTCCTTAAAACATCTCAATTTATTCTATTAAAACATAAGCACTGACCATACATACATACATACATCATCTTGATCACACTAGTGACCCATAATATTTTGGTATACTTACACAATGCACTCTCATACTTGCAAAAGGGTTATGCATCTCCTATTGTTGGCCAATACATGGAGAAAATGGGGTTTACTTGGCACACTTTGGGCATCCCTTAATTCTCGAGAATGCTATTTTGGTCTACTTACCCAATGCAGTCCCATACTTGCAAAAGGGTTATGCATCTCCTATTGTTGGCCAATATATGGAGAAAATGGAGTTTACTTGGCACACTTTGGGCATCTCTTAATTCTCGAGAATACATACATAACATATCTTTAGACCATCATTTATCATAGCATAAAAGTCAGGCAACTAGTGAAATTGATAAATTCAAGTTCGTAAACATAAAGTGTTTTAAGGAAAAGCTAGTTACCTCAATTCCAGCACAATCACTTTCTTTCCAAGGTTGCCAATGTTACAACCAGCTACTTAAAATAAAATATATAAGAGTTTTTGGTTAATACATGCATATGAGCACCTAAAATCATAAGTCTCTAGTTTAAGAGCTTATGCTCCCCAAAATAAAACTGTTATTTTGTTTAGATTTGAGGTTATTATTAAATATGACAAAAGTTCTCTAAAAATTCTAAAATTTTTCATGGAGATTCCTTTACATGTCTATTTTATTTCATGGATCTCTCAGCCCTTAACTATTCCATTCACCCCAAGGAGTACCTCAATAACCCAGAACAATGTAGATTAGTTTTGGTTCCATTTCTATTCCATTTACCCTAAAGAGTACCTCTAAAAATTATAAAAATTTTCATGGAGGTTCCTTTACATGTCTATTTTATTTTGTGGATCTCTCAGCCCTTAACTATTCCATTCACCCTAAGGAGTACCTCCATAACCTAGAACAATGCAAATTTGTTTTGGTTCCATTTCTATTCCATTCAACCCAAGGAGTACCTCTAAAAATTCTAAACTTTTTCATGGAGGTTCCTTTACATGTCTATTTTATTTCGTAGATCTCTCATCCCTTAAATATTCCATTCACCCCAAGGAGTACCTCCATAACCCAGAACAATGCAGATTGGTTTCGGTTCCATTTCTATTCTATTTTTCATTCCTTTGGATAGGTAAAACTTATTAAAAATTTGTGATATTTGATATGGAGTATCCTAGGTATGTTATATAATCAACATAAAAATTTCAAGTAAAAAATAATTTATTTGACTCCTCGAATAACACATCTTTTATGGCTGCTCCCAATTCTAGTATGTTCTGACTCACTTCCTGTCCCATAGAACTTCTATATTTTATTATATGCCTTAAACTACCCAGAATTCTCTCCAATTTGGTGGTATCTTTAACTAGTATCCCTATAACATGTCATAAAATTTTCATACAAAAATTCAACATCTAACCCCTTCAATATTTAGTATTTCCATCAATAGCCTAAGCTGTCCAACAAATTTTTCTTAGCACTGTTTTGATTGCAAATGGTCTATTTGCAGGTTATCAAAAATCACAAAAATTTTTAAAATTGATTATCAATATTTCAAGATTTTTCTAACCAAATATTAGAAAATTTAAAGGCCATTTACTCAATCAAACAGTCCAAGAACACATGGCCTAAAAATTTTAGGTGCAAGAACAATAACTTCCTAGTGTAGAATATGTGGTGCTTTAGCATGTTTGTTATTTAGATGACAAAGATTTTTCCCTACCACTAGAGTTCCATATTTTCAAATTTAACCTCTTGCATCTCATGCTAAAAAATCACCCATACAGAACCCAAAATGAGCTCAACTCACTACAAACTAGCTTTTTTCAAGAGGGGAAACTCACCTTATGCAAAAATACTTATATGGCTCTCAAATTTTAGCTTGCCTCTCCTCTTGATTTCCCTTGCAAACTCAGTTACGTTTTTGGACAAAATATAAGGTGGCAAGGTTTCAAATTTCAACACTCATTCTCTCTCAATTTTTCTGGTTGCTCTCTCTTTCTCCCCCCTTGGCTCTCAATTTTTCTAGTTGCTCTCTCTCCTTGACTCTCAAAGTGTTCTAGCTACTCTCTTCCCCTTGCTCTCAATTTTATTTTTCTGGCTATTCCCTCTCCCTTTTTAGTGCTGATTACATGGGAAAGGCATGTGATTTCTGCTACCCCATTACCCAAGCACATGATTATGTTGGTTGCTCACTCTCCCACTCAAGAGGCACATAGAGGTGGTTGGTTTCTATAGGGATTCCTTGGCTTTCTACAGAGAATGGTGTGAGATGCTATTGTCCTTCCACTAAGTCTGCTGCTCCACTACTATGTGCATGATTATGATGGCTGCAAGGTGTTGTTTCTTGGCTGAAATGTGTCTGAAAATTTGATGGCTATGTGGTAGGATTTCCTTGTTGAAAGGTGCCAATTTCTTGGTTGATTTTGGCTGAAGTTTTTATGGCTATGTGGCATGCTTTGGTAGGTGCAAGGTGGCTATAATTTTGTGGCCAATGTGGCATGCTATGTGGTTGTAACTTTGTGGGCAATATGGCATACTTTGGTAGGTGCAAGGTGCCTGCAATTTTGTGGGCAATGTGGCATGCTTTGGTAGGTTCAAGGTGGCTACAATTTTGTGGTTCTACTTGGCAGCTCCTTAGTTGTTTTGTATTTCCTTAATTTACTACTAATCCAAGATTAGTAATGTCTTAAAAATGTATTTGTATCCCCTCCCCATCCATTATGATCCTAAGAATTTTATTTATATGATTCATGATTAACTATATGTCGCATATTTTATAAATACCTTATTGTCACATAACTAAGCATTTTAATTCTTTGTCATATGTATTTTCTACTTATTCTTAAATTTATCTAATTTTATTAGAGACTTAGGATGTTACAACAACCGTGCCTTTACTCCAGCCACCGCGAGCTTTGATGACCACCGTATTTCTTTCAAAGCCCAAAACCCGCAAGCATTGTTCATCAAATCTCCAATCGCAAGTGGCCTGCGAACACAATCATCGCAACCAACTAGGTAATGCTATAGCTTTTTCCCTTCATTCTAAAATTTACCCTTGCATCTAGTCTTTATGTCGACTAAGTAAAATGTGTAGATCCCACATAAATGAGTTCTTGATTTGCATTTAGTCTTAACACTGACCAAGTAAGCGAAAGGTGCAAATCCTGAGTCCTTCTAGTTTTTTAGAGCAATTCGCTGTTCAACCAACAATAGAGGCATATTTCTTAATGAATTTTAGTCTCAAAAAAATTGGGAAGACAGCAAATACATGACTAATGATTACATAATATTTCTTAATGATATACGTAGGTCTGAAAGAAGTAATGTAATTACTATATTGCCTTAAGTTAAACAATTCTAATATATGCAAGTTTGAAAAATACAATGAAAGTAAAGCATGTCAAGATATGAATTGATTACATTTTTTAACTTAGTAAATGGTACATATAGAAAACTTGAATGCAGTAGAATCAAAACTCATTAAAAATGACCCAGCTATTAGGAGTTCTTTTTTATGAGTGAAGTCAACATTGATATTCATGGTGCTTTTCTGAGGCACTGGTCCCTTCATGTATGCTTTGTGCATAACAAAGAGAAAATGGTTAATCAAAGAGTTACATCAAGAAAAAGAATTGAAAAATCATTTACATCTTTAATAAGGATTTAATGTATCATAACACAGTGGAATATATAAAATAGTACCCTAAGGTTTTTAGGTTTAATCATGTTGTTCTTATTGTTTATGATGATCTGAGTTAAAAGTATATTATTAAAGTGCTTCTAATTTTTTGCTTAGGCTACTGCTACTTGTCCTGCAACCATTCTGAATTGGTCCTTTGGGAATAAATGGAGACATCATCTTGGAATGTTTGTGTTATTATAAATCTAGCCTGTTGTTGGGTGAAAAAAACATGAGTTAGCATGCTAATAAACTATAGAGATGATGTTGATGCACTCTCTCACATCACACTTCTTAATAACCCTTTTCAAGATATACTTAATGAATATGGAGCCTTTTTGGCAACAACAAGGAAGGTATTTGATTGCTTCTCATACTTCATTTAGCCTACTTGTTGATACCTTTTTCCATTTTTGAATAACTAATATGGTTTTAATATTTTTTCCCTTATCCATATTAGTCATATTAATTTTGAAGATGGTGGCACTGATTATGTACCTTTAGCCCCTTCATTTTGTATGTAGAAGTTAATCTTATTATGGTTGATACGTAAGGTTCTTGAAACATGCAATAGTTTGTTTTCTTAGAGAAAACATATTGTAAATTGTTTGTGAAGATGTAGAAGGAAATAAATTAGATCAAATGTGTATTGAATCATCGACTATGCAGGTTCTATTCTTCCTTTTTATGGTAAATGTGGTTGGTTGTGCTAGGGCTAACCTAAAATGCAAGAATAACCAAAAAGGAAATAAATTAGATCAAATGTGTACTGAATCATCGACTATGCAGGTTATATTCTTCCTTTTTATGGTAAATGTGGTTGGTTGTGCTAGGGTTAACCTAAAATGCAAGAAAATAACCCAAACGGAAAGAAATTAGATCAAATGTGTACTAAATCATCGACTATGCAGGTTCTATTATGCCTTTTTATGGTAAATGTGGTTGGTTGTGCTAGGGCCAACCTAAAATGGAAGAAAATAACCCAAAAGGAAACAGTGATATATAATTCTTGCATGCCTTTTGTTCCAGGTTGTTTGACATTTAGTTGTGGCTATAACAAGTATCATTGTCTAGGACTGCTAAAAATGCAATACAAGACACTATTAAATCCTTAAGGTTTGGGGATGAACTATACTTTTGGGTGCACATGGATATGGATCCACAAAAACCTTTGTAGAAGGAATTTTGGTTATTTTGGGATGCCATTAATTTAGGGTTTGATCCAACCATAGCTAGGAATCACCCTAACAATATGTTTAATCACCCTTTTCTTAGAGAATGATCCTTCCTGGCCATGGTTACCTAAAATAGCTACCCAAGGAATGCTTGATGCAATTGCAGGAGCAAATGCAGAACTCTCTATATTTATGTTGTGGAAACCTTGACATTCATATAAGTAGAAAAACTAGAGTATCCTGAGCTGTCTTATAAAGTTAGAATCAATTGTTTCCTTACTAGGATTTCTTTGCATGGCCATTATAGAATACCATGACAAACCTGAGAAAAGAATCAAATATAAAATTATATAGAATATTTTATCATTTAAATTTTGATTTTTTGTAATTTTTTTTGCAAGATTGAGTTGTTGAATTATGTCACAAGGTTCAAGCTACCATGGTTCCAGGAGCTTCCAGAGAAGCACCACTATGTGTGATAGTGGACGACAAGTTTTTCAACTCACTTCCTTCACAAATGATAATTTTGGAAAGATGTTCCTAACGTGTTCAAATTACTGGTTTACTATGAGATGTGATTTTTTCAAATGGGTAAATCCACTTATGTGTAAACATGGAAGGCGTGTCTTATTCAAATTAACGCAAATATGAGATTTAATTGTGCCTAGTAAGGAAAGGGTGAATAGAAATGTTGAAAATAGAGAGAGCTCATGAAAATTTATTTGTCTTAAATCGTGGTGTATTATGTTGGGTGTTGTTATTAGGTTTTGGATGAAAGGTAAAGTGTAATTCTAAATGTAGTTATATTTTTGTAAACATTTACCAGACTATAATAAAAATGTTGTATTTCTTAATTGTTATAAATGTAATTGTCACAAATGATGAGTTTCTCAATTTTATTTTTAAATAGAAATACAAATGTTAATACATAGGAGTCATATACTATCTATTAAATACAATAGCTATTACAATGGAATTATATACCTTCCATTAAACACAAAGAGCTATTACAATGGAATTATATACCATCTATTAAACACAAAAGTTAATACATGGATCTATATACCATCCATTAAACACAAGAGCTAATACAAGGGAGTTATATACTATCTATTAAACACGAGCTAATATAAGGGAGTTATATACTATCCATTAACCACAAAAGCTAATACAATGAGTTAAATATCATTTATTAAGTACAAAATCTAAAACTACTTCCAAGACTTCTTCTTTTGCTAGCTAAGAGGTAGAGGTATTTGCTGGCTAAACGTTGGAAGCACTGTATGAAGCCTTCCTTCTAGAACATTTCTCCTCTTTAGCATAAGTCTTACCACTTGTGTATCTTCTCTTACATTTTTCCCTTTATGACTGAATGGTACCTACAAAATACAAAAATATTAAGTATAAAATTATACAAAATTAAGCAGAAGAACTAATACTTAATTAAAAAAACTTTCTCCTTCTTAAAGGAACTTTTCGTTTCAACAGTGTGGTCCCTAATACTTGCAACTTGAACCTACACACAATTTATTTAAATCTCCAAATAACCATCAATGAAATAGAATAACAAACATTGTTTAATAACAACATTCGAATAACAAATATTGAGGTTAAAAACAAAAACTCATCCAGTATCACCATACCAATAGCAAATTTACCTCAACTAAATTTAAGATATTCATCACATTGGTCTAAACCTTCTTGTCTTCCCTCAGTTGCCCACTTCCCTTACAAGTCCTTGCATTGTGTCTTTATCCTCCGCACTTTGAGTACCTCACAACTTGGCCATGCTTACTCATTTTATAAGGATTCTTCACTTTCTCATTTGTACCGTTAATCTTTTGTTTTTTAGGCCTTCCATGCATCTTTTTGGGCTTTGAAGGATATATATTTGGCAAGTGTGTCTCTGTCCATCTTGTGTCATCACATATTGGGTAAATGATTAGTTCGTATAACTTAATGTATGTATCATTTGTGTATGCAGAGAATACAAAATCCATAGGCTCTTGACCATGCATCCAAATGGTAAAACATGAATTGTGAGCACGGTATCCCATTCAAGTCCCATCTTCGTCAACTGCATGATCATTGGGTAAAGTTTACAATAAGCTGTTTTCCCTTACAAATCACTTGGAAATGACAATCCCTATCATAAGTAATTTGACACTCAAAAGAATTATACTTAGCAATCTCCAATTTGACCCTAATATTTTTACATATATCATGCTTATCCATCTTTGTGCCATATCTTTTCAACTAAAATATTCTTATCAATTTCATCATAATAATCTTCATCATCGTTATTAGTGGTTTGTCTCTTGCATGTAAGATGTAGTTATTGAAGCTCTCATTAAGGTTATTCACCGACAAATAACATTTGGATCTCGTGCTTAAAAATGCCCTACACCATGTTTTTGGATCTACGGTTGCCAAAAATTATAGCCATTAGCATCTAATTCCTTGATCCTCTCCAATGTATTATTGAATTCCCTTGGAGTCGAACAGTTTACAGCCTCCCACAATAGATTTTTCAATCCCTGGCCCTTATGTCCTCTATCCCTGAAGTTAGCATATAGGTGTTTAGCACATACTATATGATCTGCATTTGGCATAAGCATTTGAAATGCTTGCATCAAGCCCTACATAGAACGAAAAAAGATACAAAACACGATAAAAAACTTCAATTGACCACTTTATGCATAACATATATATAATACCATAAAAAATAACATTACCTTCTGCTTATCAGATATAAATGTCCAGTCATGTTCTACAACTCCTCCAATATCATGTAACAAAAATTCCAAAAATCATACTCAGGTATCCTTATTCTCTATCTCAACAACAGCATAGGCTATTGGAAATAGATTTTTATTTCCATCCCTCCCGATAGCTGATAGTAATTGTCCTCCAAATGGAGACTTCAAATGGCAACCATCTAGACCCATAAACCTTCTACATCCAACCAAAAATATTGACTTCATGGCTCCCAATGAGACATACATCCTCTTAAACACACGATTTCTTAATGCACTATGGTTGGCAACATGTACTAATATTATACTTCTTGGATTGTGGTCAAGAAGAGTTTGGGCATAGTCATTGTAACAACTCCATTTTTTACACACACACACACACAGATATATATATATATATATATATATATATATATATATATATATATATATTTGTAAAATCCCATGAAGTCAAACGTCCGTACAAAAATCAAACACATATATGTCTACATTTTATTCATCCATGTTGACTAGTTCTGGAGATATGGATGCGGGTGGTTGCACCTTTACCAAGATCTTAACCAACTCGACTCAACGTACGCTAAGAGCTAATCATAGAGAAAACTCCATATGTAGTCTTCTGAATATGATATGAAAATATAGTGAGAATTAAAATCTCAATAGGTTCAACAATAAATCATAATTATCATTAATATAGCTCATCATGTCATGTTCATCTATATAAGCTATAGTAAATGTCTTAAGTCACATGAATGTACTTTATTTATGCACATAAAAATCATACAATAATGACATGTATGGTGTGAATAATTATTTTTAGAATATCATATGATGGCTATCAACTTATTTTTATATCAAGCTACTTCAGTCAAGGTGAGTACTTTTGACTCTCCAATATGGGCTTTTCTCGCTCCATCTGACATGTCACACTTTCTCCTTTTTTTCCTCATTATCATAGTCATATCCGTGAGTAGGACGTTCCTTACAGGTGCACCACACGAACCACCATATGACTGTGCTCGTCTCTTTTCTTTTCACATTAATAGCCAAAAATATGATTTCAATAACAAGTATGTTCATTATATTCACATGCCATAATTTATCATCAAAGTATAATCATTACCAAAAATTATTGGTAAAATACAATCATGCCATGATCATAATCATTTTCAAATATCACTTTATAAAATATTTTTATGTCAAAATTATACATTTAAGATGGTAAGAAGTTCATATAATGGCAATAGTTAGGGCATATACTAGTCATTTATTATTTTCATTTATAAGATTCTTCTTCTTTTTTAAATATTATTTTCATCTCTTTATTTTCTTTATGCTTGGCCTCTAGTCACTTTTCTTCTACTTATATCATTACCAACACATGTTCTTCCAAATTTTATAGGATATTCTTCTTCAATTTGGTTTCCATTATTACCTTATAGTTAATGAGGTTTATTTAAGGTAGAAAAATGTTGAAAATAAGTTTTACCAGCTCTCAACACGGCCTAGCCGTGTCCTGTAACACAGCCTGGCCATTTCTTGTAATACAGCCATGCTCTAGGCTTCAAAAAGCTCTTACCTACACCGAACATGACCATGCTTTGTGTTATGTATTGTCCCTTGATGCAGGGTTTCATCTAGTCTAACATTTTTTTACTAATCAAAGCATAACTCTCTCATTTTAACTCCAATTGAGGCGATCTTTGTGTTTATTTAAAGTTAATACAATGCTATAAAACTATTATGTTGAATATTTTAGTAAAATCGTAAGGAATCTTGTTGTTATTACTCTACCAAATTCAATGTTATTTTTTTTGGGTAGGTTTTGACTTCTACTTACCAATCTGACCATATCTCCCTGCTATGGACTCTAAATTGAGTGATTCTAATGGATAAACATCCGTGATACATATATCTATATTTATTATGTTAATTCTTTTAATTCCTTACAGATTTTGCCCAAAAATTCAAACACTGAAGCTTACCTAACAGATTTTTCCCTAGTTAGCTAATTTTTGACCACTGCTTACTAATTTGACCATATAATCCCCATCTAAAATCCAAATTGAGTGATTGTAGTTGATAAAAATCTGTGAGACATATATCTACATTTTGTATGTTAACCATTTCTTTAATTCCTAACCAATTCTTCCTAAAATTTTAAAAATAAAAGCTTTTCTAGTTACTCCGAAAGTTAGTTCTCAAACCAAACCCTTCCTAAGATTCTAGTTCATTATTTTATTACGTCATTTTCTATTTTCTTCCTAATTTATATCTAACCATAAGATTACTCATTTCAACATTTTAATTAGATTCCTTACACTTAATTTAACATATTCCATCATCTACTTCTCAAGAAAACAGAAATCAAATCATGTATTATTAAGGGTGTTTCCCAACAAAAATTTCTCATGGTCTTCTTCTAAGTGTTTATGGCCATACTCATTTTATCAATCTAATCATATTCTATTAATTTTTCACTAAATTCAAATATACATAACAGTAGTATAAAAGCCCTAAAATTTTGCCACCCATAGCCATATCTATGCATAATTTTTCACACCAACCAAAGTATTCAAAATATCCATCACATTCAAGATCAACATGTAACATGATATAGCAATATCTATGGCCAATTATCAAAGTAGCAAATATTGTAAATTTTCATCAAAGATCTAAGATCCAAAATCCTATATAAATATTACAAATTTCAAAATTTTTCTTCAAAAAGAGATATTGTTAAATCTATTTAAAGATCTCCTAACTCATTTAGTGAATTCTTTTTCTTATTTCCTCTTGAAAGAAGTGGAAAGATTCCTCCCTTCCCTTAACTTTTTCAGCAGCTTGAATAAGAGAGGGAGGGTGAGTTTTGAACCCTAAAGATGAAGAGAAAAGATGGATTCAAGTGAAAATTAAGTTAACTTACATCGAATACTTAGTTCTATAGACTTGTCATTCTTCTTCATTTCTTTCTTTTCTTCTCTGTCTCTCCTTTCCTCACTCTACCGTGCTTCTGTTTTTTCTAGGGGTGTACATAGGTTCGGTTCGGTTTTGAACCTCAACCAAATCGAACCGACCATAAAAAAAAAAAATTGGACCTATTCGGTTCGGTTGGGGTTCAACCAACCGAACCAAACCAAACTGCCAAAAGGCGGTATGGTTTGGTTCGGTTTAAAAAAAAAATTTTTTTTTTGCCAAATTTTTTTAATTTTTGGCCCATTTGAATTTTTTTGGGCCTATTTTATTTTTTATTTTTGGGCTTATTTCGAATTTTTTGGGCCCATTTCAAAAAATTTAAAAAAAATTATGTAAAATATTTTTAAAATATAATAAAAAAATAAATTTAATAATATAAATTAAATATATTAAAAATAATTTGGTTCGATTTGGTTTGGTTTGGTTGGACCGTCCCAACCGAACCGAATCGGTCGGTTTTTCAAAAAAAAAACCGAACTAAACCGATTTTAATCGGTTTGGTTCGGTTTTTGGTTGGTTCGGTTAGGTTTTTTCGGTTTAGTTCGGTCCGGTTCGGTTTTTGTTCACCCCTAGTTTTTTCTTCTCCCTCACTTGGACGAAATTATAATATTTTAAGGTGGTTTTTCCTTAAATAAATTATCAAGTAGTTCACCTCTTATAATTATGGGTCTATCTTATCATAATTAGGATGCACTTGGTTGCTATTTGGGAGAAGATAATTCATGTTTTTGTCTTCCTCTCCCTTAGTCAATATATGCATAACAAAAGGAGATTTGTATTTAAAAATTATGATAAAATATTCTTAAGACAAAGGACAAGATCCTCTTAATTTAGGGATTCATTTCATTTTTCTTTTGTCTCACTTAGTTATGATAGATTTATCTTTTTAATTGGAAAATTTCTAGCCCTTGAGTCACCCTTGCTTGGCTAAAATTATTTGTGTAAGATATGGATATTTTTTCTTAATGCCATGTATTATTACCTACTATATCATCACATGGCTTGCTAAAATTATGAGTGTAGGATACAGATGTTTTGTCCTAATGCCATGTGACCTAATCTTGATTATTATTACACTACTATTTCATCACATGGTTCTTATTTTTTCTTCTTAGATTTGGGCTCATTCTTGCTCATTTCCTTTGCTTTGGCTAAAATTCTACCTCTCATAGAGGGTTTGGTCACATTTTCATGATTTTTGGGCTATCGGTCCAACTTCTATATACTAATTCAAGTCTATGTTATATCTCTTGCTTGGACTATCCAATTGACTTGTTAAAAACTCATGTGAAGTGAAAAAAACTCTATATGAAGTTTCCATAGGTGAAGGCCCAAATGTATGGGTAGAGATGTTAAACTTAAAAATTTTAGCTTTTGAATTAGGAAAAATTATCATAATTCAATCTTCTTAAAGTTTCAAGACCTTTACTTACTTCCAAAAATTGATCTTCCTTACCCAAGAATTTTATCTCTCTTTAAGATGTTATTTCTAATTTTTCCTTTTAAGTTTTCTCTCTTTACATATTCCCTTAATGTTATAAACATTTTCTATACTTATGCATAAGGTAAAAAATTTCTAAGACTTATATTTTCTTAGATATCTCAAAATTGTTCAATAAGTTTTATTTTCTTAATTAAATATTTATGTACCTTTATTAATAAAAGAAACGAAATTAGGAATATTACACTCATAAACCCTCTTGTACTGATGATTCCACTCCATGAATAGCCTTCATTGCCTTTTTCTTCGCTCTATAAACTTGGCGCAATGACACATCAGTCTTTAAATTTGTAGTCATCTCTTCCATCATATTGGAAACCTTCCAATATGGGTTTCTTCTTAATTTCTCTAGATATTTATTTCCTAAATAATTTGAGGTGATTTGTCTATTCTTATAGGCTCTAGGACAAGAGTGCTTTGGATACAAAGTTTTAGCTTGAAATGTACTTTCACCTTTTAATTTGATTCCATATATTCTAAACTTGCAATTCTTTGCGACTTTATTAGGATCATTCTTCTTCCACTTTAAGTCCTTCCTTAGTTTGATATTCCATTCACGAACTCCAGTTTTAAAAATGGCCATATTAGGGAATTTTTTTTACCTATTGTAAAGACTATATTATTCATGTCTTTACCAGGCCTGAACTTATCATATTTTGATGTAACACAATCTTCATCATTATTCATAGGTGGAGATATCAACTCATCAAAGGGTGCATATTCTGATTAGACATCGATGTTTAAATAATTGGTAGGTTCAGTTTCCTTTATCATGAGTGTCCTTGGTATTAAACTTGTTCTCTTCTGTGGATTTTCCTGAATGGACTCTTCACCTATAAATACAAATTAAATATTATTTATATACAACTAACCACATAGCTAAATATTATATAGAATTTATCAATGTACTCAAAAAATTTTCAACGGAGTTAGATAATCAATTTACCTGGTAAGTCATAAATCTCTTCATCATTGCTTACCACCTTTTTCCTATAGGGGTCATCCTCAGTGTTGCTGCTATCTTTTTCAGTTACATAGTCACTATTTTTTCCTTCACTTACTTTCTTAAATTCATTATTTCCTTCTACTGACACATCATAGAGGTCACTCGTTGTGGTTATCAAATATATTGAAACCTCAATATCAAAATATCATATAGCTCTAGCATGCTTTCAATCTCAGCATCTGACACAATGTGTACAAGCCCTATGTTCAAACTCTAATTCGGGATGAGGTAGTGAATAGAGATGCTTGGTTTCACCATGAATTTTTGTAGTTTGTGCATAAGCTCAAAGTATGACACTATGTCCCTGTATAGGTAGTCTCCTCCAACTCTCTCCATAGTCTACCACCATAGTGAACAATAAAATTTACATTTGATTTATTTAAACCTACATAAAATAATTTTTAAATTCGTAAGTGCATAAGGCATTAAAAAATAAAGTTAGTCTATTATTTGAGTATGATTATATTGTGAGACAAGCTAAGGAGAGTGGATTTATTGGTATATTATCATTATTTGTTATCAATTTATTTCAAGATTTTAAATTATTTATTACAAAGTAAATATCATCTAAAATATTCAATAATTTATTAACACAATTATTTTTAATTCACGATATCACCATTACTTTCTTTCCCAATTATTTTCTATTTTCTCCATAAAAGTCTCTCTAAAATCTAAAGCTCTAATGCTATTTTTTAGGATCACCAGTGGCTTTAGTAATTTTTCTTTTTCATTAGAAAATAAACTCTATAATAATAGACATTACTTTTTAAAAATTTGAGACAATGATATGAAAAAATTATAGAATTCCATCAACACACTTCCCTTACCACAGCATAAACATGGTGGGACCACTAAAAAATATCATAGTGGCAAGAAAAACAACATTGAATCAATAGAATAAATTACATTGGTGGGACAAAATCTGTAGACACATGAGTTTGTAGCCAAAGAGACAATTTCAAATTTCATCACATGCTTTACATTTGTTTATAAAATCAGTTCTCCACATGCTCTCTACCTAAACCTTTCTCCTCTATAGCAAGATAAAAGCAAAATCACGACTGAATCAAAGGGTGTCTTGACATAGAAGGGTGCTCGTGGAGTTGATGCTCATATGGAGTTAGACAATGGCTGCTTGGGTTGGCTCTTTTTGGTCACTGTGTTGCGAGTAAGGGTGGGTTCTCTTTCAATGAAGAAACACAGTGGCTACTTGTTTTCAGTTTTTTAGGGGATGATTAGGATTCGTCAGAGCTTGCGGTGTCCAGAGTCAAGTCACGATGGCCATTGTCTCTCCTTTGATGGCTACAATGCTTATTGGCGATGGCTGTGATGCTTCCGGTGGTGGCACGCTAATGAGGGGTTTTTGAATAAGAGGCTCATAGGTAGTGGCTAATGTTGAAAAAAGAAAAGGGGAATGGTTTTTCCCTTTTTTTAAAAAATGAAATTAGTTTTTTAAAATAAAATGAAATTTTTGGTGTTATAATAAAAATAGGGTTATTTTTTATAATAAAATTTAAGGGGTAACTTTGTCATTTCATAGCCCAAAACGTTTGTTTTTATGACAAAAATAGAGGGTGAAGGGAAAATTACAATGGAAACAAACACCAAGGGGAAATTGCTACAATTGAAAGGAAGAGGGGGAGATTACAATTGTACCAATAGATTAAAGTGGCAAAGTGTATTTTCCCTATAAAATTTAACACAAAGTACAGTGTACTTGTGATTTGTCCACACTTCAAAACAAACAGCTTTCATGTGAGGAGACTTATTAGATATTAGAATTTCCAGATAAGCCAATATAGGTAACATATTAGGGACTAGGATGGGTGATGTAATGGATTTTGGCTTTTTCACTTTACCAAGAGGGAGTGGTAAAATAGTAGAGGCCTTAATTTAGATAAATGTCCAAAAACCTCTTTACAAAGGCATGTTAATTAATAATGGCATAGTTTTCAAATTGTGAATCAAACGCCTTATTATTGAATTGTGAATCGGTTGGCTTATTTTTGAATTGTGAATTGTGAATCATATCAAATAGAGTAATTCAAGAACCCATTGAAAAATAACTTAAAATATATAATATAAAATATGTATAAGCAAATAGCATAAACAAAATACTCAAAATAATATATTAACCTTAATAGGTGATGGAAAATAAGATTTAGGAATTGTATTCACTATGTAGATTTTAAGAAGAATTGCTTAGGTAAGAAGAGTCTATAACGAGGGTTAGTTCATAACTTGTAAGCAACCATGAAGATTTAGGCTCCTATGGGATTAGGATACTATCACTACAAGCCATAATGCTACATTTTGCAGGCTTTATCTAATTGTGTTTAACTTTTTTAAATAAAAAAAATAGGGTTATCAATAACCCAACTTATGTGACCAATTTGTGAATAGCTTTTAGAATCACCAGAATCATACGATTCATGATTTCCAAACTGAATTGCATAATTTTGATAATTCAAGTGATGATTTTTTCACCTATGTGATTCACCCAAAAATTAGTATTACTAGGTGCTCGAAACACGTTTTATCACACATACGAACCAAGCAAACTAAGATACACGAGTAATAATGGCTTCTCTTATTACGGAGGGAAAATCCAAGTATGACTCCAAGAAAGTACAACAACAATTTCAATACAATACATGAATAGTTCTTAAGACTTCTTCCTTCATTCCTAATGCATCTTCAGCTAACAAAATATCCTAATGCCTTGTAAGCCTTATAGTAATGGTTATTTTATTGCTTAGCACCTATACCTAACATTGTGTTCCCATTTAAGTAAAATGCATGTTTAATGAGCTACACTAGTACATAAAATAGTGTGTTCTATGTGTTTTACAATGCAAGTGTAACAAAATCTCCCCCCCAAAGTGTTCGTTGTCCTCAAGGAACTTAAGATTATTGAGACTCTAAGAAAGAAGGGAATTGTTGCTTGAATTATGCATAGTCATCCATGTGGCATCCTCTGGATTAGTGTAGGCCCATTATACTTATAATTTGGTAGCCTTAGCTCATTAACCATCCTCCTATCCAACACTTTAATAGGTATAAGAGGCATGTTGCCTTGCTCATCTAAATGGGGTAAGGTAGCTAACATGGGTTTAGTGCCATGGTGTTTCTTAAGGAGGGAGACATAGAAAACACTATGAATGCTTGTTCACTCTAAAAGAGTTAATCTATAGGCAACCAAACCTATCCTTTCCAACACCTTAAATTGACCATAGTATAAAGCTACATGTTTATGAAACTTTCTATTTAGTATGGATGATTGTGTGTAAGGTTGTAACATAAGATAGACATTGTCCTCTACTTCGAACTGCCTCTTAATTTTATGTCTATCAGGCTGGGCATTCATTCTGTATTGAGCCTTTCTTAGGTTATTTTTCAATAGAGTAGTAATGGTTTCCTAAGATCTCTCCATTACATTAATTACCTTTACTAATGATTGGCTTGCAATATAAGGGTTACAAAGCATTGTAGCATACATATACAGAGCTTCAAAGGGAGTAAGACCAATGTTAGATTGGTGACTTGTATTATACCAAATTGAACACCTTAGATAACATTCTAGTGTTTTGTTGAACACTTTAGTTTTTCCATATAATTAAGGATGGTAAGTGGTAGATTTGTGTTGTTGAATACCTGTACTCTGAATAATTCCTTCCAAAAGGAACTTAGGAAAGTATGGTATTTATCTTAGATAATTACTGATGGCTAGCTGTGTAACTAGGGGTGTAAACAGGTCGATTGAGGCAACATCTTAACTCGACCGAACACTAGTTAGGTTGCTCTGTCTTCATCCAAAATCGAACATCCACACGGGTGAACCAAGCATCTCGGGTTCATTTGGGTTCGTCAAGTTGGCGGGTTGGGAAGTCACTCGAAATAAGTAAAAATTAGTCAGCAAAAGTATTACATAAGAAATCCAAAGAATAGAGATTCTAAGCAGCCATTTATAAATTCTAAGGAAAATAGAGAAATTACAGCACAAAAATAAGGAAAATAAAAGGAAGATGATGAACAAGAAAAAAAGGGCTAAATAATTTCAAGAATAGGGAGATTTACCATGCAAAGTTTGCTTCAACTCTGTTCCACAATAGTTTCCAATGATGTAGTTAGTGGAAGGAGACAAAAAGACCAAATGCGACAGCAAAAAGGGGAGAGAGAGGCCAAGAAGGATAGAGAGACGGAGAGAGAAACTTTCAAGAAAAGGAGACTTATCGTACAAATTTTGCTTCAAATCTACTCCATAATGGTTGCTGACGGCATAGTTAGTGGTAGGAGATGAGACGATCAGATGCGAAGACAAAAGATAGAGAGAAAGGCCAAGGGGGATCGAGAGATAGGGGAAGATGGAGAGGGTTGCATATGTGTGTGCTTGGCAGGTTTGCTTCCTCAGTCTTTTAGAGATTTCTAGAAGATTGAGATAGCAAGAGAAGTGAGAATCGCAGGGAGAACTGGAGAAGCATTTGGAATAGGCGAGACGTATAAGAGAGGTAGAAAATTAGAGTTTATAATGGAAGATTGAAAATATATAGGCAAGATAAAACGACGTTGCTTTATTTTTTTCCTTTTTAAACCAAAAAGGAAATAAAAAACAAAAGGCACATGGCAGGACACAAAGCCACAACCCGGGTGTTAAGACGCAGAGATCTTACCAATGAACCACAGTGACCAGCAGGTACACTTTCAAAAAATTTTATTTAACTTTCATCAGTCGAGTCGGGTCACAAAATATGATTACACACAAACTTGACCCAACTGACGTTAACTGATTTTTTTAAATCACCCAACCTGTTACAACTTGTGAACTCGACATTCCACACCCAAAGACCTTTTTTTGATCAGGTTAAGTTGGTTTAAAATAGGTTTATTGGGTTACTTTCACCCCTATGTGTAACTCAATGAAATTGGCTAGCAAGGATTTTGCTACCATTGTAGTTGGATGGAAGAGTGCCATGAAGTGCCCATATTTGGTCAATTTATCTATAACCACCAAGATAACCATCTTGTCATGTGAACTAGGCAATCTAGTAATGAAATCTAAAGAAATAATGTGTTATGCTGAGTTAGGAATTAGGATTGGTTGTAGTAAGTTAAGGGATGCAATTGTCTCATGTTTATTTTGTTGGCAAACTCGAGATTACCTAAAAAACTATTGTACTTGCTTTTACAACCCCTTCCAGTAGAAGATAAACTTGATTCTTCTATATGTATTATCCATTCTTGAGTGATCGCCCCAAGTTGAGCTATGATACATGTCTAGGATTTCTTCCCTTAATTGATGATCAGAACCCACTACAATCTTTCCTTTTCTTTAGAGGATATCTCCTTCCCAACTGTACTCAAGATTATTGCTAAATTAAAATTGTTGTTTCGAAATGTTTTCCTAGATCTTTGCATCTATTAGACAAGTGTATATGATTTTATGCAAGAGATTTGACTCTACTATCGAGATGGTCGTTAAAATATCATCTTCACCTCTTCTGGAAAGCACATCAGCCCCTACATTCTCATTTTATTTCTTATGTTGAATTTCAAAATCAAGTCCCATCAAATTTTCTAACCCTTAATTATTTATAGTGGTGTCAAGTTTTTGGTGCAAGATATGTCTTAAGGGTTGATGGTCAGTCTTAACAATAAAATGGTGACCTATGAGATAGGCTAACCATTTCTTGATTGAAAATATGAAAGCAAATAATTCTCTTTCATAGATGGATAAGGCTTGATATTTAAGTCCCATTGCCTTACTAATATGGGACAATAATCTACCTTGTTGTATGAGAATAGCCCTTATGCATGACTTAGATGCATTAGTCTTAATAATGAAAGGTTAGCTAAAGTATGGCATTGTCAATAGTGTTGCCTGAGTAAGTACTTTCTTGAGTTGTTAAAATACATTTCTAGCTTGTTCCCCTCACTTGAATGCTTTCTTCTTAAGGAGCTTTGTGAGTGGTTTAGCTATGATTATGTACCTCTTTGTAAAAGTTAGGTAGTAGCATGATAGTCCTAAGAATCCTTTTAGTTCCTTGATGTCTTTAGAGTAGGCCAATCTTGCATACCCATTATCCCTTTTAGGTCTACAACTACTCTTTGCTATGAAATGATGTAGACAAGGTACTTTACTTGAGTAATGCTAAAAGAACACTTGCTTCTTTTGACAAAAAAGTTGTTACTCCTTAACGCTTCTAATATAGTTCTTAGGTGCTATATGTGTTGCTGCTAATCCAAATTGTACACCAAGTTGTCATCAAAGAACACCAAGACAAATTTTTGTAGAAAAGGTTTGAAGATATGATTCATCAATGCCTAAAATGTAGCAGGGGCATTGGTTAACCCAAAATACATGACTAACCATTCATAATTACCATTATGAATATGAAATGTTTGTCTTAGGGATGTCAACCTCATGCATTTTGATATGATGATAACCAACTTGTAATAACCCTCAACTAATAAAACCTTTGAAGGTTAAGTATAAATCATTTGAAACAAAGAAAGTTGAGAACAATGTAAAATTTTAGAGCGTTTTCGACCTTTTCTTCTGACATTTCGTCACTCATATAATCATAACTCTCTCATATGAAATCTAAATTAAGTAATTCCAATTTTTAATGAAAGATAAGACATATATCTACAACTTTGATGTTGGGAACTTTTGCAAATTCCATGAATATCATAGTGAGACGAGGCAAAAACCGAAGTGTAGTGTGGTCTGGACCTTTGCTCACTATTTTATGCATAACTCCTTCATATGAACTCTAAATTAGGTGATTCAAGTGGCTATGGAAAGCTAAGAGAAAGGGCTATAACTTTCATGTTGGACATTTTGTCAAATTCGGTGAAATGGAGTTCGCCGCGGCGAGAATGATGCGGTATTTTTCCCGAGAGCATGAGTTTTCTGATTTCGAATCTGGCCGCGGCGAAAATCGCGGCTCGCCGCGGCGAGATTCGTCTGATAGCTTTTTTTTTGCGGACCCCCCCTTTTTTCTTCATTTCTCTTTCATCTGAACCCTAACTCTTTCTCTCTAAAATTTTCCTTAAACTTTTCTCTAAGATATCTCATCATCCAGACGTCCGATTTGAGCAAGTAAGGTATCGTTGGACTCGTGGGAAGAAGAGCTACAAACCCCACCGATCAATTTCGCCGGAAAGTCGTCGGAAGGTCGCCGGAGATAGCGTGAATAGTACCTCCAAAGGTAAAACTCCGTTTAATCGCGTTTTAGGCTTCGTTTTACCGAATTTCTTTCCATAGATAGTCTTAGAATTAGTTTCTATACAGAATATATGGTTTTTAGGTTTCAGCATGAATAGTGTTCCGGCAAGTGAATAGTATTTTTCGGCGTGAATAGTGACTTTTAGAGTTTTCTAATTTTCATGTTATAGCTATGTTTTCTAGGTTGTTGAGCCATCACGAGGTGAAATTCTCGTTGTTGGACTCCTAGTAAGGTGAGTGGGTTTTTCATACTATAGCGCATGTTTTAGGAATTTGATTTATAACTCTCTCGTATGATTTTAACTAGTTGGAATGTATGTTAAATTGTTTTACCGCTTTGAAATCCAATATGTTCCAACCATGTTAGAAATTGTAAATTTCAATCCTAGTTGAACCCTAGGTATGCAGGGCAAGCATCTAGACTATTAATTCTCCATTTGAGCTAGATTTATAGAAATGCGAACTTAGTCATAGAAATGAACTAAGTTAGCCATGAAATGATTTGATGCATGATGAGCATCTATGTGACGTCTACGGACGATCTATGTTTAAAAGGGAAAATTTATGATTGTAAAGGTCTCCATGGGACTTCATGGATGAGATATATTTTAGAACGAAATTTTATGCATGAAAAGAGCTAGATGGAGAATTATAGCTTTATTGTAAAGTTATTGAAATGTTTTACTTTAAACTTTTTGAATAGCATATTTCACATGTTTTCTATTGGAGGGACCCTTTTAGATCACTGTTAGCTAGCCGCAGGTAGTGTTAGCCCTGGTGCACCATGATCATGTTAAGGCTTCGGCCTAGGATATTGTGACGGGCATATGACTGCCTAAGACACAAAATTTAGGGTGGACTTATGTCTACGCCTACAGTGATTGCCATACCCATTGCTATGTGCTTGGGGAAGATGATAGATCTGCTAGGAAAGACTTCCAATAAACTAGTGCATTTTTTCTTAAAGATTAAATATTTCTAAAATACCTCATTCATCATTGTTATTGTATAAGTATCTTCATTTATTACTTACCATGCATAATTGATTTGCTTACAGTTATTGATTTAATCCTGCTTTATCATTTGAACTGTTTAGCATTCTTTCAATAAATTACGGTTAAATGTTTAATGTTTTCTATACCTTGATTTCAATTATTTAATTCATTGCGAAACACTCGTGCTTAGTTTGCCCTGTTTCTGTTATAGTATGATTTATCCATTCACTGAGATGTGGTAATCTCACCCCTCTTCTGTTTTCTCCCCACAGATAGTCAAAGAAACACTGATCCAGCTACAGCTCATAGGAGGCTAAATATAGCATTGGTGAGCCCCAGTTTGGGCAAGACTCCATTGTATTGGTTGTATAGTTTAAGTTTATGTCTAGTGTATCTCCATGAACATACAGACAAGATCCTCGCTTCTTGTGTTGTTTGAAAAATAGTTTTAAGTTTTACAACAATGTTTGTACTATGAGGCCATGGGCCAAGTTGAATCAAGGATGTTGGATTCATGAGATATATATATATATATATATACAGTATTTTCTTATATTGGATGTGGCGTATATGACCAGTTATATTTATTATGTACTCTAGATTGTGTGCTGGATATTTGTGCATGCTATGTGTTAGGCTTACGGTTAGGGGGAAACCCTTATACCGTGCCAGTCATGTGTTCTATCATTTGGGGCCGTGACACAACTTTTAAATATTTAATTGTTATATCATTTAGCTTGTGATAGTCAAAATAAAATCTCCAAGTGTTGTCTTTCCTTTTCACTAAGACAATAGGTGATGCAAAAAAACTGGTGCTCAGCTGTATAATCCCAAACTCCAACATTTTATTTACCATATTCTCAATTATGTCATTTTGTATTTGGTGGTATCTATAGGGTCTTTGATTAATAGGGTTGTTGCCATCATTGACAGGAATTTTGTGATCATAAGCTCTATTTGAAGGTAGTTGAGAGTGTAACATCCTCAAATTTTAATTATCCTAAAAATTTGCATAAAAATATTCTAGGAAAATATAGAGAAAAATATTAAAGAGAATATAATTATTTAATGATGGAGTTAGTGTATTTTTTTTTTAAAAAATAATAAATAAATAATAATAGAAAGATTAACTTACAAGACATCAACTGGGGAAACCATCATTCTTGTAGGGTTAGGAGAAGTACCTTATCTCTTTAGCTACTAATTCATAGGGGGAAACTCATGGTGTTCACTTATGGGTAGCAGGGATATTTTCTTTCCTTCTTCACCAAAGTATAGTGTAAAGAAAGTAGAGGCATAAGCAGTAGAAATGCAAGGGAAGAAGAAGAGAAAGATAAGAAGGTAAGGGAGAAAATGGGTATACAATCCTAAGTATATTTCTTTTATGTTACCTCTGTGCTTTCCCTTCTTCAAGTATTCAAGTTTGGTTTTATTTTGGAAAGGTGCAAAGCAGTGGTGCAGCTAAAAAGAGAAAAGGAAATAAGGAAGAGATTGAGCAAAAGCTTGAAGAAGGAATATCTAAGGGAAGTTTAAGGTAGGTTTTATAGTGTTTAAGTTTGAAAAATCCCATATGATGTAAGATAGAAATCTTATGATGTTTCATAAACATTTCATCTTATTTCTCTCCCTAAAGATTTTGATGTTAAGGTAGCCATATGTGTGAATTTATGTATTCGTATATTATGTGTTCTATGGTTGTAAACTCTACTAGTATGGGTTTAGGTTATGGATGGATTGGTTTGGGCTATTTTTTTGTTGGTTGAGGATGAAAATTTTGATTATCTATATGATTGTTGGCTTGAAAATAACTTGCTAAGTTAATCCTAGAATGTCTAAAGAGTAAAGTTTATGAGTGTTGAGGGCTTTAGAATCAAGAACAGAGGTTGGAAGATAACATTTTTCAAACAAAAGGAGGAAACCAAGGGCTATTGGGCACGAAACACGACCATGTTTTGTGCAACTTCAGAACATGCCCTAGGACATCCATTATTTTGGCTAATGAATGAGTAGTAATGATAATGAATGAAACTGATAATTAGGATTGATTATAATAAGTATAGCTTTACTTTATACCAAAAATTAATGGATGTCCTAGATTCCCTAATACTAGGTAAGAGAAATATTAAAAAAGGGACTATAAAATGAAAAAGGGATTAATGGGTTTCCTTAATGGCTAAGATATACACACACACACACACAAACACATAGAAAACTTATGGGGATAAGATAAGCTTTGGTGATGGTATAGAAGATATAAGCAAGTACTTTACTATAATGGTAAGTGGAAAACTATATAAAATTTAAAGCATGATCATGTGTATAAAAAAATGAAGGCTTGGTAAATATATGCAAGGCCAAACCATATTCCAAGCCTATAAACCAATCCCATTCGTGGCATGAGTAATGTGATTACTATGGACGCAATTTACATATATTACTTAATATTTTGAAGAATGATCTATAGTAGTTACTTGATTGCACTAATATATGCATATGTATGGTTTAAATAGTGGTAAGCTATGCATAATGTTAGAAGCAAATATGAGGCTATATTACCATAATGTATCAGTGGATGAAATAATTTATATATCTTAACTTGGCTGTTTTCACACAAAAAAAAAAGAAAATAAGGAAAATGGAATGACTCTTGTCGTAGCAAGGTGACTTGAGATAGGTCTCATGGTCTCCGTATTCATACGAAAATAAGGGATGCCTTATTCATGAATTGAGAAAATATATGCTATGCTTGGATGATGTGTTGTAGCCGCATCTAAGGGTGAGCCAGTTGCTCATTTGGCCTTGTAACCATGAGTCGGAGCTCACATAGTAACAAAATCAGTAAAATCAGTCAAGTAGGAGAATATTTTGATACTAAAAAAATGATGATCCATGTATATGCATCACGAGTTTGATATATAAATGTGATATAGCTTGGTAAAATTGTTATATGTACATGATATCGTATGCATCAACTTATTATAATAATTGTTTTCTGTAGTTTATACAACTAAATATGATTTGATATTTGAGGCAGTATATGCATCACGATCACTATAAAACCTATGCGAATTTTTATTTTCACTATTGTTTCATATTATGTTTAAATTAGTAGATCGTTATGCTAGTTTACATGATGATTTGATGTTTGTAGTTCACTGGATTGAGTTGCCCTACCTTGGGCATATCAGTAGTATAAGAGTTATTTGTAATCCAATTATCGGAGTTTTCGGTGCATGTGCCACCACCACCACCGTTAGCTCCAGGAGATTTAGAGGACTAATGCAATAGTATATATGCTATACTAACTTAACCTGGAGATAGATTCTTTTTGAAATAGTGAATATATACCATTATGCTTTTTGTACTACAAATAATACTCTGGTTACAATGGTTTGTATATAAACATTTCTCTGGATAGTTGGACTGATGTAATATTTTCACAACCCTATTAATCTAATGTTATGTATGAAACCATGATATGCTATATTTTATTATATTACTTAATTAATTAAATATTTAATGTAGCAATTGAATTAAGTGAGCAAGGTAATCCGGGTAAAAGAAGAGAGGTAAATGATATATATAATATATAAAAAATTCTGAGGTCGTTAGAGAGAGACTTTCTCAAATACATCTTTGAATATTGCCAATACTTCCATTTTTCGTTGTTTTGCACTAAGCTCTTGGTTGCCAATTTTGCCTTCTACACTATTGCAATCATGCAAAAAAAAATTATAACCTTATCTTTTAAATTAACCTATAGTAGTAAGAGTAAGAGTCAATATCATAAAAAGTAATAGTAAATACCTTTGCATTAAGAATGGGGGTTTTGTCACAGAAAATTATGCAATAAAAATTAATGATTTAAATAGAATAAGAATGCATTGGTTAAATTTACTTTCATCATTAGAGCAATTTATTGATCATTGATATAAATTATTCAATTTAATTCAGATATTTGTTGTTGAAATCCAATCTAATCCTTCTTTAAATTTAATTAATTAGAAACTCGCGATCTAATTAATCCTAATTATCAAATAACTGTATCCACACATAAGATTTAACTTAATAATTGCTAGAAAAACTAGAAAGGTCAATGAAACTAAATAACCTAAGCACAAATAGTTGGATTTAACTCAGTTGAATACTTTTCCTAAGACTTAATAATCACTAACATAATAAATTACTAAAATCAAGTTGCCTAATAACTTAGAGTGACTATACAATTCCAAATTTAGTTTCATAATTCAACTGTTAAACTTATTCAATTATTAGAGCCCCTTCTAGAAATTGAGTAAGGTAACCATAAAATCATTATAGAAGAATAATTCAATGCCTAAATTTGAATTAGAATAGATGACAAGCAAATACAGTCTCACAGTATCATTCTACTTTGAAGTTTCAGTAACTTAACCAATAAATAGATTTAGCCATACAGTGACATAAAATTAAACTAAAGAAGAAAATATGATGAAGAAGATTAGGGGCTGGAGAGATAAATAAAAAGCCCTTCTTTGTGCTCCTTGGTTGTTTATTTATAAGCCTTAACAACCCTAGCCACCCAGGGTTTCTTTTTATCAATTTTTGACTTATTGGGTGTTTAATTCTACTCAAGATCTCAATTTTTTGTGTTTATTTTTTTTTGCATGCTATTGCACTAGTGTTGCAGCGGTAAGAAGTCAGTGCTGTGGTTCTCTCTCTTTTGGGCCATTTTTGGGCCTTTTGAATTAATTGACGTTGCGAAAGCAAGAAGCCAATACTATGGTGTTGACGCTCCTACCTTGATTTTCTATACTTCTTTGTCTTTTCTTTGAATTTCTTCATTGTTTCTTCCTTTTTCCTCTTTCTTTGATTCTACAACACAAAACATAAAATGAAATTAATTCCTAACCTATTCTACTTAAAATTTAACAAAAAACAAATTTAAAGGTATTAATTTTATGCTTAATTATACATATATCAAATACCCACCAAGCTCAACATTTTTCTTGTCTTCAAGTAAAATAGAACTCTAAAAACAAAATCAACAAATTCAAGATATGTAGTGAGTGTGAGGCTTACAAAAAAATTTTAATGCCTCAAATAATTCAATGTATTAGAGCTTCAAGAAAAAATTCAAAAATATCACATTTATATACAAACTTAACTTAATTGTAATTCAATATTCATTCTTTAGAATTCTGAGTGTGTGTGTGGCCTTAAATTAATTTATATACTTGTATAAATTTATGCCTCCCAAAAATGGAAAGTGCAAATGTCTAATTTATTTAAGTTAAAAATTCCATAAACTTATTTTTTATGCCATTCTTCACTAATGTAGCTAAACACTACACTTAGGATCAAATACGGTTTTATTAATCTTGTAATGTGCTAGGGTTGGGTAGGATAAATGATAAAATTTTAAGTTCAAACACCCAATACCACATGATAATTTTAATTTCTTTCTTAACATTATCTAAGTTTAAGAGAGATTTTCCCAAAACTAAATTTTCACTTTATTCCTTCTTTAGCATTTTATAATTTCTTTTTCCACGTCTATCTTTTTTTTGTTTCTTTTTCTATTTTTCTTTTTCTTGCACTACTACCATTTGTCTTTCTTTCTTGACTCTGCCCTTCCACCCTTTTGATACTAAAACTCTAAATAAATTTTCAAAAAATAATCATGTAATGAGTGAATTGGGAACAATATAAGGATAAAAATTTTCAATTTGGCTATGATAATATATAGATATATAGAAGAAAGGTTCATTTATACTTAAATAAGGAAACTAGAGATATGATCATGTTAGGGTAGTCTTGAAAAAGATTAAACTGTCAAATAAAATATTTTTGAATTATATAAACTTTTTTTAACCAACAAACAAATCAAATATTTTTTCATTAAGTGAAATCAACTAAATGGATCAAACGACGTTAAAGTGACTTATTATAAATGTGATCAATTGAGAGATTATTATTGTTAAATTATTTTTAATAATTTTACCTATTATTTTCTTTGATCTCCCTCTACCTTTAACTATTGAGTTACTCTCTATCTGATCTACTATTCTTACTAAGGCTTTTATAAATTTCTTTTACACGTGGTCAAACCACCTTAGGTTAGATTCTATCATCTTCTCCACAATAGGTGTTACCCCATCTTTCTCTATATTGTATTCATTTTTAATCATATCTCATTTAGTACATCTGCACATTCAATGCAACATTCTCATCTTTGTGACATTGAGTTTATTCTCATGTTATCTTCTAACCGCTCAACATTCAGTACCATACAACATTGCATGCTTTCTACCTATACAATAGAATTTTTTCTTAATTTTAGAAGGCACTTTTCTATTACAAATGTCACTCGAAGTCTTTCACCATTTCATCAACTTGTTTGAATCCTATGATTTACATTTTCCTTTACTTCTCCATTATTTTGTATAAAGGACCCAAGATATTTAAAACTTGTGACTTATTTTATAAAATGATCTCTAAGTTTCATATCTAAATTCGGATTTTTGCACCTTTTACTAAAATACTTTCTATATATATTGTCTTATTTCTACTTATATGAAAGCCATGTGCTTCTAAATTTTATCGTTATGACTCTAACTTCACATTTATTTTTCTTTTTCGATTCATCAACTAGGACTATGTCATTTGTAAAAATAATATATCGAAGCCCCAATTCTTAGATATGTTCAGTAAGTGCATCTAAGAATAAGTTATGGAAAAATTATTTGTGTCTTTATTTTGTATTATCACATAAGTTGTAATCCTATCGTACATATCTTTAATTGCTCGAATATAAGTAATACATATTTCTTTTTTTCTCTAAAACCTTTCATAATACCTTTCTCAGCACTCTATCATACACCTTTTCCAAATCGATAAAAACCCTATATAAGTCTTTTTTATTCCTTTGATATCTCTCTATTAATCTTCGTAGTAAATAAATTACTTTCATGAATGACATTCCTGGCATGAAACCAAACTGATTATCTATAACTTTAGTTTCTTGTCTTAATCTCTGCTTAATGACCTTCCCGATAACTTCATGGTATATCTCATGAGCTTAATCCCCTTATAATTGGCATAATTTTGTATGTCTCCCTTATTTTTATAAATAGGGATTAAAGTATTATTTCTCCATTCATCTAACATTTTCTTAGATATAATTATCTCATTAAATAACTTTGTGAGACAACTTATGCCCGTCGTGTTTAGACCTTTCCACACCTCAATATGTATATTATCAGGTCCTGCTGTTTGATTATTTTTCATTCTTTTTAAAACTTTCTCTACTTTAAACTTCTAAATTTTACGATAAAAAGTATAATTTTGGTTCTCCTTTATAATGTTTAATCTATCAAAATGATAAGAAAATTTGTATCTTTCATTAAAAAACACCTAAAAGTAATTCTTCCACTGTACCTAAATATTTTGTTCCCTTACCAAGACATTACATTTTTCATCTTTAATACATTTAATTTGGTTTAGGTCTCTTATCTTTCTTTTCCTACTATTTGCAAGCTTGCAATTTTTTTCCATATTTAGTTCCTAAGGATTAGTATTACCCTTCAAAAGCTCTGGTTCTCGCTTCACTCACAGACTTCTTAACATATTTCCTAAATATTTTATATTTTTTCCAATTTTCATTGTCTTAACATAAATGTCAAAATTCATAACACTCTTTTTAACGTAATCATATTTTACACATTTGCATCCTACCACTAAGATTTTTTACCCTCAAGTTCAACACCTCTTGATTCCCTATATGTCTTTTTTTCTATTTTTCTAATTTATTTGGCCATCTTGTCTTACATATCGTTGGCAATTTCCTATACTTCTTAAAACTCCTCTTCCCACACACTTATCTAGAAGCTCCTTTGTTGTTTATCCTTCAAATACTATCACTTAATTCTTGAAACTTTTTATTGACTATTGCTTTCTACTCTTCTTTTAACTTCTACGTTCATAACTAAGACTCTGTGCTAGGTAGTTAAACTCATTTTTTACTCTTTCTTTCTACTCTTCTCTTAACTTGAAGTATTTAATTCTTTTATTTTTTCTCTTACCTACTTAATTTATTGTAGGCACATGAAATAGAAAATTTTAAAGTTCTTAAGTAAGAATATAAATTTCAAAAGATTTAAAATTGCTTATAATTACAATTTGTTTTGCATTTTTCAAGATTTAGAAACTTTGAAATTGTTCAAATCATTATCCTTTTAATTAAGCCAAACAACTCAAAAACATCGAATATACTCATATAATCGCACAACTTGCTAAATGGAATAAATAAAAAATGTCAATTCCACCCCTACACTCAAACTTTACATTTTCTTTAAGATAAATAAGAAAAAAAAATTAAAGAGGTAAATGAAAAATAATAAATATAGGTCCTGTAAACTTTCTTGTCTATATATCCTCGTTTATAGTTTGATTGTAGGGTCGTGTACAAAAAAGGGTGGTGAAATTATAGGAGGTGGAGGAAACTATACAGAAACCTTGAGTGCTTAATGCATTGAAGAACTTTGTTTGATGCTAGGCCAAGGAGGTGTAACTCTCAGTGTGATATAGGATCAAGTCCCTCATTGTTTGGTTTGGAAACTTAGTCCTCTCCTATATATCATCAATGGTCCTCTGGATCTGAGTAGGTAGTGAGCTACTTTCAGCCTCTTCTACTTTTGGTTCTATCATTCTATGTTTACCTGATCAGCTTCAGTTATAGGGACTTCTTTTGTCTCTTTGTACTTCTGGATGTCGTTAGATAATATGGCCTTCATGGAGTGTATCAGAGCTTTTGTGGTGGTGTCCCATGGAACTCTGGCTTGGCTATATAGAGCTGTAATTAATCCAGGTACAAATAGGACTCATCTTTTGGCATAAATATAACCTACTATATTTTTGTATATTAGAGGGTGAGCCTTGGCACAACAGTAAGGTTGCTGCCTTGTGACCTGGAGGTCACGGGTTCAAGTCCTGGAAACAGCCTCTCCACATGTGGGGGTAAGGCTGCGTACATCTTCTCCTCCCCAAACCCCACCAGGTGGGAGCCTCGTGCACTGAGCCGCCCTTTTTTAGTTTCCCCATATCAAAGGAAAAATTCTTCATTAGGGCATAAATCAATAGTGCCCTATCCCTCGTGACTTCACTTTTACATAGTATAGGCATGAGTCTTGTAGCCATAAATTTAGCATTTTTATTCATGGCTGCTATATTAAAATAACTTACCTCCCCACTGGTGTTTAAATTCTATTGAGCCTCTCTACAGCATAATTCAATGATCACTTCATCCAAGTTCATATCTCCCTAAATGAAGGTAAAATACTAATCATCTTTTATGTTAGGCAAGGAGTAATAGACGTTAATGGCTTGAGGGATGAAGGTTTGTCCCTAACTCTTGACACGTGATGCTCATAGTCTTTAACGTTAGAGTAAAACTCCTACACCCCAAGAACCACACCTACTTCAAGGTGCTTGTAGAACAACCTCTAGCCCTATTGCATATGTTATCTCTGATGGCCAACCACATGTCATTAAGATCAAATCCCCTTTCTTCTAGGGAATTGACGTTGCAACAGGAGTTAACTAGTGCTACGATGCAGTAACTTCTGTCTCATTTTTAACTCTTTGCTCCTTTTTGCCTTCTTGTTCACATAACTCTATTTTCCTTAGTTCCTACAAGATAATTACAAAGATTAATCATATTCTTGGCTTATTTCTTTTCAAATTCAACTAAAATGTCAAATTAAAGTATCCAAATGATGTATAATTAGAAACTGATCAACAGTTCAATTGTATGACTCCTAGGGACTTCAGCCACTATATGCTTAATATTACCCTATAGCTTGAAGTGGGTAAAGTTAAGAAATCAGCCTTAAACTTGTAATCACCCATTTTTTAGCTTAAGGATTCACACTTAGAATTGACTAATATTGCCTCCTTATTTGCAAACTTCACCTTATAACCCCTAATTTTATTTTTTTAATCTAAGGTGCTTGACCCATCTATTGCTTAAAAAAATTTATAGTATTGCTTGTGTCAATTAGGAATAACAGACGTTGTGTCTTTATATTGCTTATTATTTGCAATATGTCATCACCTACCACTCCTTGTAATACATAGAGTGATATATGAATATCATCCTCTCCTTATCCTACCATCACCTTTCTTATGCTCCTTTTTTACTTCTTTAACAAATTCCTCATGCTCTCACTCCCATTAGATGGCATTTAGTCAACCCCAGACTTTACACATGTTTTTATAGTTTGGATCACACTTGTCACCACAAATCTTGCACAATCCTTTTACAACCTAGAGTGATATATGAGTATCTTCGTCTCCTTCTATCCTACCATCACCTTTCTTATGATCCTCTATTAATCTACAACCAATTCCTCATCTTCTTGTTCCAACCAAATGGCACTTTTCTATGGTTAGGATCATACTTCTCCCCATAAAACTTGTACAAGCCTTTTGTAGCCTAGTTGTGACTTCATAGAGCTCTAATTCCCTTAACCTTTTTGTGTTCTCTCTATAGGCTGGTGAAGTGAAATTCTTATTGGCACCACTTGAAGTATGAGCAGGGTTATTTGAATAAACCAAGTTTTGGTTATTCTAGTAGGTTTGGTATGGTTTATAAGAAAAATTTCTAGTATAGTTGTTGGGTCAATTAGGTGTAGGGTTATTGGTACTTGTCAAGGGGTTTGGTTTTGTATAAGAATTTGAGGAAGAGGTAGTGTAAGAATTTGCTCTTTCTTGGGACATGTGATATGGCTACAAGGTAAATTCTATCAATGCCTATTAAATTTGAGCCATGCCTATGGCCTCATTAACATTCTAGGGCTGTTTTAGCATTAAGGCTTTCTCTAAGGGTACCTTGGGACATGTGATATGGCTGCAAGGTAAGTTCTATCAATTCCTATTAAATTTGAGCCATGCTTATGGCCTCATTAACATTTTAGGGCTTTTTGAGCCTTAAGGCTTTCTCTAAGGTACCCTTCAAATATCTCAAAAAACAACTCAGGACAGTGTTTTCATCTACCCAAATCCTAGCTATTAATTCATCAAGAAACTCCATATACTAAATCAAGCTCTTCATTTGCTATGGTTCACTAACTCCAACATGGAGTCATTATAGCTAGTAGTATCAAATCTCATTCCCACTGCTTCTATAAAGATATTCTATTTCCAAGAATTATGACATTTGGTGTGGATTTAATTCTTTGCCAAGCAAAGACCTTTCCTTCCATTTCCATAAGCAATAATTTTGGTTTATGATCATTAAGAGTTCCGTCTAATGCAAAGAACTACTCATCTTTGTATTTCCAGCCTCAACAACCATTACCATCGAATAGGGGAAATGGCGACTTTGTAATATCTTGGATCAAATGACCCCTAGCCCAATATTTTGATCTTTCTTCCAGGTTGCACTCCATTCTGGGAGTTTGTTGATTCAAGAACTCCCCTATAGATTTCAAGATCTTTTGCACATTTTCCTTTAACTCTTGAATTTTCTCCCATATTGTCTATCTTCCCTTGTACACCATCAATCCTTTTCTCCAATTTAGTCATCCTCTTTTACACCTCCCTAACCATAACATTCTTGCCCAATCTCAAATTTATCACTACTCCAATACCACTAAAACACGATTTTATCACACACACGAATCAAGAAAACTATGACACACCGGTCACAATGGCTTCTCTTATTGCAGAAGGAAAACCCAAGATGGACTATTAGAGATTAGAACAACAATTTCAATCCAATACATTAATGAATCCCAAGACTTCTTACTTCGTTCTTAATACACCTTCAGCTAATAAATTTCAATGAAACCTCCTGACACCATCACGTAAGCCTTATAACAATGCTTTTCTATTGCTTAGCGCCTATACCAAATGCTGCGTTCCCAACACGCGTTTAATAAGCTACACTAGAACTACCAAAAATGGTGTATTTTATGTGTTTTACCTTGCAAGTATAATGGTGCCTGAATCAAGTTAAATCATGCAATTTGAATCGTGGATCACACAATTTAGCAATTATGAATAATGGCTTTAATGATAAAGTATGGATTCAGTCTAAGTATGAGATATTACCATGTTTTTGCTATTATTGTAGTATTATAGGTCACAAAGATAAAAGAAGCCCAAAGCTGGCTTATGTTGAATTGTGTGGCAATGTAAAAAAAACAAATGGTTTAGTCCAAATTTGCAAGCAAAACAAATGGGGTTTTGAAGACTGGAGCAAAAAAAGAGTAATGTGAAAAAGAAAGAAGTTACTTTTGAAGTCAAAATGTTCCAAACTAAAACTAGCAAAAGAACAATATAAGATTTTTCAAAAAACAAAATATAAACTCTCACATTTGAGGGCCTTAGTGCATATAATCTTCAAACGCGAGACACTAAAAACCCACCCCTAGGTCCTAACCACACTTTTTAGCTCGAGACACTCACCTACCCAAAAGAGGGAACTAGGGGCTCTATCCCCTTCCTAAGATCGAGTTCCAAACCTCGATAGTGACCTTGGGCCCAAAGTCTACTCAAGGTTAGGGCCCTTGTCCTTAGAGAGAAGGACACAAAGATCCTCACCCTTAGGTCCTAGCTTTACCCTTAGGCCCTAACCTATGGGGCATTAGTCCCAAGTCTGCCCACCCTCACCCCTACTCCTTGGGATTGATAATGTGTCCCTAACCCCAAGGGGACAGTAAATGTGTCCCTAACCCCAAGGGGACAGTAAAAGCACCCTTTCTCTTCTCTCAAATTGCAAATTTTCTACAAAACACCACACCTCACCCTATTGTCTATTCAAAACTCAAAAGTGATCTTAATAATAGTTTACAGCTTGCAAGGTTTTTTTTTTCATATACCAACTATCTATAGATACAAAACCCAATTTTGTGAAAAAACATATTCACAGAAAAAAAGAGAAAGAGCAAGAATATGTATGCATATGATTGAATAGAAGTAGAATGCAGTAACATACACACACATACATATAGATACAAACCTCCATGCCATCTTCTCGTTCTCATCCAAAAATGCTGGCATCTTCAAGGTGCGAACTTTAACTTCAAGGTGTAAACGCTTTTTGCTGGCAAAATTAATTATCTCACTTGTTAGAACCAAGCTTATATTTCCTACGGCAGATATAATGGAAAAAAATGAGGAGAAAAACATAGTTATCATCACCATAAGGTTAAAAAATTTGAAGATAGTAAGAACAAACAACGACCAAAATATGAATGTCAGTTAAAAAAAATTCCTCAAAGAAATCCTTCGTTGTAACAGAACTTAAGTAAAATGTCACAGGAGAAAAAAAGTTAATCCTAAAAAGAACTTACCTAAAAAAATTTAGGTAATCCTAAGTGCAGAGCAGTAGCAACTTTTGTTAAGCATTCATGCTAATTTTATTTATGATTACATTGTCCTGTCTGATTAATAAATGACCAAATTTCTGGATCAAAATTCCTTAATCTTCAAACGATAACACACACAATGTATTAACGTTACATTAACAGTCATTGAATATCTTACAGCGTCAAAAGTTAATAACTCACACAGCGATTCAATGCTTCCCATACAAAATAAAAAAATAAATAAAGATTTGTGAATTCCAATGCCTCAAGAAACTAAAGCAAAGAGACCCCTAAAATGCTTAGTAGAGCAGAGTGACATGTAGGTGGCTGATAATGCTAAAACAGCTATAAATATAACAATGTAGTTGTTTCTGAGAAAATATGTAAAAGGGAAAGTCAGAAAGAAAGAGTAAAAAAAAGCCTTCTCCTTGTGTCTACGGTGGAAGAAGCGACACTGAGAGAGAGCCCATGAGAGTTTGGAAACAGAAGCAAGAAAAGAGAGAAGGAAAGAGAAAGGAGCAGCCAAGATTTGGGGATTGAGGATAACTGAAACTGAGGGTGAGATCGAGATGGGATGAACTAGCCGCTGTGGCTTGCAGGGGTTTATAACGTTTTGCAAAACTGGCCCTTGGAAGAGATCGAGTCTCTTCGCTCCTAGCCTACCAGCCGTTGGAAATCAGAAGCAAGACCCAAGAGATCTGGTGTCTTTGCAAAACTATTCGTTGCAAGAGATTTGGTGTCTTTGTTCTTAGGGCCCATTTCGCTCGCATGAATTTGAGTGAAAATAAAAAGTGAAAAAAAAATTATTATTTTATTTAATATATAAAAAAAAAATTAAGTTAACATGATATTTTATTATTTAATATAAAAATAAAATAAAAAAATATAATTAAAAAAATTAAATTATCTTTAATATAAAATGACTAAATCACTTATTTAATTAATAAAAAAATATAAAAAAAATTATATTTTTAAAAATTAATTATTTTTATTTTATTTTATTTTATTTTTATAAAATATTTAAATTAAATTATAGAATATTTTTTACTTTAAAATAAAATTGTAAAAAATAGTATAATAAATTAAAAAAAAATTATTATCTTACATTTTTAGTTTTAACTGATATATATATATATATATATATATATATATATATATATATATATATATATATATATATATATATATATATATATATATATATATATATATATAATAAAATAAAATAAAAAAAATAAGTTCTCAAATAGAATTCAAGTTAAGTATTCATTAAAATCATTTATTTTTGTAATTAAAACGTTAACACAAATTGGCTCTATATGAAAACATTCTATCAACTTTTTGTATTAATTAAGTGTTTAATAATAACTTATAATTTCTATTACACAGTCAAAATTTATGTGTACTTTGAAATGAGTAAAATTTATATGTATGTTAATGGTACATATTAAAAATTTCCAAATAAAATAAAATAAATTTTAAAACTCCATACATTTATTAAATTAAAATATGAAACCAAATCCACCTAAGAGTTGCATGGCTATGAGGCAAAGTGATGAATGCATCGACTTTATCCGCAGAAGAGGCTGATAGGGTGCCAAAGGCAATCCCTTTCCCAATCATCACGCATGTGACAACTTGCAGTGCATCTTCCATTCCATGCCCACCTTCTTTCTAACAGAATTTTCTTTATTTGAAAATGAGAAGTAGAAATGGAAGTTCAACCCGCCCCTTGCATTTGTGGAATTCAACTCGCCCTCCCTATAAATAGAAGTCCCATCCCTGCCATACAACCATAGCCAAGAGTTTCAATACCAAAATAATAATAATAATAATAGTTCCAGATGAGAGCACAAACTCCACACTTAAATGAATGATCAATACATCATCACATGCAGACCCATTATCTCTGCACTACCTTATTGCTTCAATGCAAGCTATAAATCTTGCAGTCATGTAGAGGGAATTTTACATATGAAAATCATCCAATATATTAGAGATATATAAAAAGATGTAACTTCCTTATTTTCAATATTGGGTATGCTCCAGAGATCTAATAATTCAAGGAAAGATTCAATTATAAATTATCAAAAACACATTCTTCTGCAGTTTTAAGTCATTAATAATTCTTGAATCCTGATAAAGAATTACGGTGCACATGATTGTTACAGTAACAATAGTGATTCTACCTATAAGCTACTACCAACATACTGTAAATCTTAACAAATTACAGTAGACCCAAAAGAAAGTAAGAATAGTTAATGTTGCTTGATTCATAGTTAACAGAGTCTCCAGCAACGGAACAATAGATCATACACAAGATTACTTTTACATAACTACTTACAAAAAATTATCCTAGGAGACGGTCTCGTGCCAAAACTTCAGTAGTCTTCACCCATATCTGTTGAGAAAAGTTTAGGCATCATAGCAAAAGTCAAATTTAAAAATAAAGAACTAGTATTTACAGTCCTAAATATTCCTTGGTAACATCATTACTCCAATAGTGCATAGTCATACTTTTTTTCCTTTTTTATAAAAAAAAAAAGAGAGCAAAGTTTCACTGGCATTTGCACCTGACTTGCATACATAGCAATGGCTGATTGACGATGGCTATGTGCCATGCTTGAAGTTGAATAAAAAGCCCCCAGTAATGCAGCTTTTACAAAAAGTGTGAATTTTAGATTTATTGAAAATGTTGGACAATGCACTAAATTGGAGAAAGGTCATAATGAGGTTGCTTTCCAAAAGTTTCCATGAATCCGTTCATGTTAGCAATTTTCTTAAACTATTTTTCAAGCACATTAGACACACTAATATTAAACCCAGTTGGCTTTTTCAGGAGGAATACATGCAAATAATCCAGGCAAGATTCAAAAGTCTTATATTCGTATCTTAGAATAATTTTATAAATTCAAGGGCGCCCCCATCATAGCTTGAAATCTCATCAGGGGGTTCTTGTTCATGAGACAATTAAAAACAAATTGGAAAAGCAAATAATATTACATTTCACTATGTTGAAATTTCTTTATTATAAAAACGAGTAAATTTCACACAAACAATAGAGATTATTTTTTCACTTTTAGAAATTCATAACAAACCACACATTGCAACACGATTACAAGTTCCTTCATCACTTACGAGGGGAAGGAGGATGGAAATTTAACAAGTCACAACAACAAAGGTGAATCATGTTTAGGAACAAGAAGTTAATTCCATGGACATATTAAAACAAATCAGACAAGTATGAATCTGAAATCATAACAAGAATCTAATTCAATCAACAATGTGAAATCGAGTTTTGTCTATCATGAATATGAAATTTGTAAAACGAAGAAGGAAATTTTACTGTAATCAAGATTTCTCTAAAGGGGTTCTGCTTAGCGACTGGGAATCACCGGAATGGGTGGATGATGCGACTCTAGGCGGGATCTTCTTCGCGACTCCAAATGGCTTCTGCTTTGCTGTTACGATCTATTCCAATGGCCCGCCCACGTCTCCAACCTCTAACCCTCCTAGGAGCTATGTTAATGTGATAATAAGGGAGAGAGAAGATAAAGGACAGTAGAAGAATACAACAAACTGCAACTTTTTACGTAAGAAAATCCTGTAGCATGACATGCAAATAAATATGTAATCCTAACTCTAGTAACCACCCGAGAAAATAACAACAGGAGTTAAAAATACGCAACTACAGCGAAAAAATAGCCACACCCACCTAAACACTACCCACTTCCCTTGATACTAGCAACGTGGACCATCTAAATGGGTTAATGACCAACTGCTTCGGGAAAGCTAAACATGATGATAACTGACATAGTAATGGGTTTATGACATTTGCGAACCAGAAGAATGCAATGGAACGCAGATGGGTGAATGGAGCTTCGAGGAGGTTCGCAGTGGAACCAGATTCAGAACGCAGAAGAAGGAAGGAGCTTCATGGAGGTTCACGAAGAAATGGGGAACACAGTGGAACGCAAGGGGTGAAGGCGTGGAGCTTCGCAAAGAAGTGGAGCTTCGCGCAATAGAACCAAATGCAGAAAATGGTGCTTCACGGAGGAATGTGTAATGCTAGAAATACCAGATGGGGGGATTCTTGTAAAAATCACAAAACAATGTTTTACTTAAGGAATGGAATATTAGATTCCATATATTAGGCTAAGGAAAGGTATTTAAGGGGTTGTTTAGTTCTGAGGGGGGAGAGGAGGAAAGGGAGTTTAACAGAGAGGAAGAGAGGAAAAATAATTTTTTTTTGTTTGGTTTAATTTAAGGGTAAAATGTATTTTGCCACCCTGATCTATGAGTACAATTGCAGTTCCCCCCTTTCTTTTAATTTGAGCAATATCCCCCTCATTCTTTATTTTTGTTGCAATCTCCCCCTCCATCTATTTTTACTCTTAAATATAATATTTAAATATTTGAAATGTCTTAATTATCCTTCAATTTTTTTAAAAAAATTATTTTTTATATTTTAAAAAATACTTATTTTAACAAAAATTTCTTTCTCAACATACTTTAGATTATTAAAATGTTTTAATTATAATATTTAGATACTTGAAATGTCTTAATTACTCTTCAAAAATATTTTGTTAAAATAAATTATTTTTTAAAATACGAAAAATAATTTTTTAAAAAAATTTGAAGGATAATTAAGACATTTTAAATATTTAAATATTATATTTAAGAATAAAAATAGATGGAAGGGGGGAGATTGCCACCAAAATAAAGAATAGGGGGGACATTACCCAAATTAAAAGAAAAGGGGGGAAACTGCAATTGCACCCATAGATCAGAGTGACAAAATGTATTTTTCCCTTAATTTAAAGAGAGAAGAGAAGAGGAATAATAAATTTTTTTGTTTAATTTATAAGAGAAAGAAAAAAAAAATAATATGATCATTATATTCTTATTATTTTATTTTTATTAAAAAAATATATTACTTCTTTTATTAAAATTTTTGGTTAAGAGATTTGATTTTATTGGCTTTTTATTTTAAAAAATTTTATATTTTTTTATATTTTAAAAAAATTAATTTTAAAATTAAAATTTTTCAACGCTTCCCTTCCTTCTAAATTCTTCAACTTTTGGAGAGGAGAGATTTTGGAGAGAAGAGTGGTCTTGGGAGCCCAAAATTTCCTCCTCTCCCCTCCAAAAGCTTTATCCAAATAAGAAGGTTTTAAAAATTTCTCTCTCCTCTCTTTTTCTCTCCTCTATTTCCCTCAAACCAAACAATCCCTAACAGAATATTATGAAATGTTAATTCAATTCAACCAAATGATAGAATCTAAGATTCCATTACCCACTCCCTTTCTATTTCAATAAATCAAACGGCCCTTATTCTACTAGTCGTTGGAATTTGCTGAAAGAAAGATTAAAAAAAAAAGTTGTTTCATGCTTAAGTACAATTCTTGTGAGTCATCGAGTGTATATTTAATTAAGTCTTTCCTTATTGCTATCTTTATGTATAAAATTTAGACATGCAAAACTCCTTGAATTCTTTTTTCTTATGTGTAAGCTATGGCCAAATCGGCACCGTTTTGGGTGTCAGTTTTTTTTGGTCAAATTTAGATAAGATTTTAAGCATCAATTTTTTTTTTATTAAATTTGAATAATTTTGCTACATTTTGAGACAGCGCCTTACAAAAGAGTTTTTTTCGGTCGAATTTGGATAGTTTCGAAGGAAGGTATTGTTACTGTGTAGCGATTTGAAAAGGTTAAAAAAACTATGCCAAATTTCTTGAAAGTTAGCACCAAAATGTTTTAGATAAATTTGAACATAAAATTTACTGTTCAATAAAATTATTTATTAAATAAATTATATTTATTTAAAAAAAATGATTTGATTCACTGTCAATGAATAAATTTATTATTCATCAATATGTTTAGACTATGACATATAATAAAAATAATATTTTTTAAATTATTTTTATTACATATCATGATCTAAACATTATTAGTGGATAAAAAATTATTCACTAACAATGAACTAAATATTAACTTTTAATTTTGTAACACTATATCTTTAAAAAGTCCCTGCATAGTAACATTATTCTTCTACAACACTATCCAAATTCAACAAAAAAAAAAAAGGAAAAAAACTGTGTCCAAAACGCTGTGTTTTGGCAGCAAAACTATCCAAATTTGGCGAAAAAAAAAATTGCATCCAAAATGCTTTCTAAATTTGACCCAAAATAATTGCACTCAAAATAGTGTCGTTTTGGGCATAACACTACATTTCACGATAACACTTGTCACAAATTTAGTCTTTCTCTTCGAATAAGAATGGTGTGGCACTTAACTAATACACTTTTTCTTATGCTTAATTAAATCAGCATTTCTTAGACACTTTTTCAACAGATAAAGTGATTAAAAAGAGTAAGGAAGTAAGAGAATTTAAAGAATATTAGAGAAATTGTATTGATGAATACTTTTTGTACGAATTTCAAATGAAAGACTGAAGAGTTTATATAGATTAACTATCTTTAAATGAGTGGTTATGATCAATTTAATTTAACGGATCTATTTTCTCTTTTTATATGTTAGTTATACGAAGAAAATCGTTCTGCTGATTCTTTACTAGATACTTGAGAAATCAATAGTTCTTTCTTTATCACTTATATATCCTAGAGACGCAGAGGCATGTATATTGTACCATTGCAGTTATTGCCCTTCAAGCTCTCACAGAATCCTAGGAGAACATACCACCAATTTGGGTGGGTTCAGATCCTTGTGGCAGTGGTTGGAAAGGATTCCTGGCACCAATTCAAGGAAGATCTCAATGTTAGTTCATGGCTCGTTCAACGTAATTTTTAAAACTGTATTGTATTTTCTAATTCTGATTTTGCTACTATTTTCAGAATATTAGGAGGCATGAATTTGTTGGGAAACTGTCTGTCTTAAAAAATCCAGCCAATGTCTAAATTAGAGACACTGTAAATTTTCTACTTCAGCTTTTTCCACTCTTATAATGAGTAAACACAGCTAATATAGTTAAATACTAAAAATACCTTTAGGCTATCCTTCCTTCAAGTGTCAGAATATTCTGAAGTTGTGTCAGGGAATTTTTTATTCATTTGAATATTTTTGTGGCACTTCTTTTGCACTCACACATGCTGCCAAATCTTTAACTGAATTCATCAAAATAAATTCTATAAAAATAATTTATTTGGGCCTTAATCGTTTGTAAACAAAATTTATCTGCCAACCCACCAATTGTACACAGGAATATTAAATCAAGCAATATCCTACTTAATGAACGCCTGAAAAAAAAGTTGCAAATTTTGGTCTCCAAACTTCCTGTTGACAGTGAAAGGGGCCATGTCTCAACTGCCAAAGGGACAATGGTTTGTACAGAATGCTTTAAACTCCTACTCTATGAATTAGCACTTATCTTTGTTCTCCACTCAGCTTTTTCTATGGTGGTTATATGCAATCAAACTAATTTTCTTCATGACCGAAGAGTTTTCAAGAAATTTTGGAAACCATGAGCTATACTTTTCGAAGTCAAGGGATGGAAAGAGTAGCAGAGATTACGTTTGTGTGAGATTTTGGATACTTTGAGAAGGATGTTAAGCTAGGCTCTAAGTGTCATAGTTCGAAGGAGGTTAGAGACACTAACATGTTGTAGAATTATCATTCCCCTTTAAACCTGTCTTGCTTGGTGATTGTGTAATTTTTTTTCTAAACTCATACATTATCTACAGTGAGCAGTAAAATCTCTTAAAAAGGAAGTTTTGCTAATGAATTTGTGTTTTCTTAAACTTAAGTATCTTGCAATGACAGTAGCAGTAAATAAAAGAAATATTTACCTACTGATTACTTTCTTTATTATTCAGTATATTCAAGTTTCGAAAATTTATACTGATTGTCCTTCAAGCCTCTGCACAGGGCTTTTTGCTGTGAGCTCCTTAAAATAAAATGAATTTTAAGATAAGCACGTACCGGTTATAAGTGGGTGCTGGCCATTGGTCCCTTTTTTACATTGCTACTTGATTTGTAATTACAAACTGTTTTTTTTTTACTTAACAAAAAATCTGTATCCTTTTAGTCCTTGAACAATCACTTAATTATAAACAAAAAGTTTGACTTGATTTTTATTTATGCTTAAACTTTGCAGTTGTTCATAATCAGGAATCTCTTTAGCTGACTGTCATATCAGGTATTGTGATGGATATTTTTCAGTAGTTTTTATCTGGGCCATATCATGTGTAAAATATAACACACTGTTGGTGCCTATGAAATTTTGGTAAACATGCTTTGCATTAGCACGTTGTTTTCTTCTTGTATTTGTGTGAGTTGAGACAGATACATGTTAGATGAATTATAGAAGTGTGACCCAAGAATTATTTTGCAGGCCCGTATTGGTTCTCTGAGAAAAAAATGCACAGACATATGGCAACATTCAAGCTTAGTTATGTTTAAGTGAAAAAGCTTTTCTCTAGCAGTTAACAAAAACCTTCAGTGTCCGCTGTCCCATTTGGCGTGAGTTTCCGACTTGGTTAATTTAATATTATTGTCTCTGTTTTTAGGACCTAAGACCATTTGGCTCCACCTGATCTCTATTATATTTCCTTGTTGAACTATAATATAAAAGAAAAATATTTAATTTACCGGAAAGACTATGTGTTCTTGATTTAGTTTAAATTTTTTTTATTCAAATAGACAAGTGACACTCTTTTAATTATTTATTTGTATAAAATTGACAGTGAACCAAATACTTACTTTAATATAAATAAATATCTTTCATATTGTTTGCACAAAGTTAATTATTGCTGAACTTGCATTCCATCATAATTGAATCTGGGACTTTGGGCAGTGTTTCTTCTGTTTCCATTGCTACAAGAACTGTTACTATTTTCCACCATTGCCGCTGGTCATTTCTCAAACTAGCATTTTGTTTATCAGTTAACAGCTAGTCATAAGTTCATGAGTCATGGGTGGGTGTAGAGCTGGGTTGGGATTTTGTTCATCAGTTCACAAGCTACCTGTGCCTGATAGATTGGCATTTCTAAGTGCACCAAAGGCAGCTAGAAGAAGCTTGGTGCGTATGGTCCTCACAATTTGCACCCTCAGATTTGCAGCCTGTTTGAGGATCCGAGTGCGTTAGTTTTTGGCCAACCTAATAATAAAGAGCCATCGATCACCCTCTTGCTGACATTTCTATACTCCTATCTACATTATGTATTTTTAGGTGGGGTCAACGACTGTGCTTGTTTATGAAATTTTAGGGGCGTTTGGTATACAATTTTTTTTTTTTAGTTTTTTTAAAATCTTAATTTGAAAAATTAAAATTTTTATGTTTAGTACAAGTCTTGAAAAATTTATTTTTGAAAAATTAGAATTTTTAGAAATAATTTTTTAATAAGTTTCCACAAAATAATTTCAATAAGGAAATGTGATAATCTTAGTTTTTCATGAATATGAGAATCTTACGACGTTAAAAGATATTTATACCCCTCATTAATGATATAATTGTAATAATAATAATAAAAATCTTACTCTCTTATCTCTTTCTTTCTTCACTCTCTTACTTTATCTTTCATTCTCTCTCTCACTTTCTCTCTCATTCTCTCTCTTCACTCATACTTTCCCTCTCATAAGAATAAGGTAGTGTTTGATTTACGGAAAATTTTATTCTCAAGAAAGTTAAATAAATATGTTTGATTATCACTCACTTTCCTAAGAATATTTAATAAAATTCCCACTAGAATTTTATTCTCATGTTTAGTTGATATAAAATATTTTTCAAAAATGTAATGTATTTTTCCATAAATGCCCTTAAAAAACATTCAAAAAATGATACCATTATATACTACTCATTTTAGAAATTTGGTTACTTTAATTTACTACTACAACTAATTTCAAATAAGTCCCTTGTGTATATACTACTCAACCATGAATATTAGCTAAAAAACTTATACTCCTGAAGTGCAAATTATTATATTATCAATATAAAATTTAAACACTAATGTTTCTAAAAAGATACTAGGCAATATGGAATCAGTATCACAAATTAAAGCCAACATATGATTTTTCAATATAGTGCAACTATTGTCTCTTCTACTAGTAGAAGTCCAACATATGCCATGAACAAACACAACATCCAAAACATAAAGAAACATTATATTCACTGAGTTTTCAGCCAAGACATCAAAATATGGTGTAGAACATTAACCCCAAAAAAACTACAAACTACTACCATAATGCTATAGCTAGAAGTTGAAAAGGTTTAAAGCAGATTTAATTAACAATATAGTGCAATTAATGGATGTTTGCTGCTAAAATTTATTGCATATAAAGAGCTTTCAACTCAGGATCAATAGTAAAGAAAAAATCTATTGTACTTTGATCATTTGTGATTTTTACTCTTTCTATATCAGTTAACTGCTCGACCTTCTTCAATTCCTCAAATACTTGCATCCTCTATTTTGCTCCTTCCTTTTCAAGCTTGAAGCACCCAACAAGGTCATCAATATTGTCCTTGATGCTCTCATACACTTTTCTTAAAGCTTGTATGGTCTTTGAAAGTTCATCAATAACAGCATTATTCCCAGTGGTTCTCTTCCTCTTCCCTCTGGCATTAGATGCAGAATCTTGGCCTTTTGAAACCCCAATTCTAGTGTAAGTGGAATAATAACCTGGAGCGTGTGGAAGCTATGTCTCAACCATAGAATCAATTGGAGTCTCATCTATGTCCACATCGCCGCCTATAAAAAAAGCATTTTCTTGCATATCTCTATCCATCGCCTCAACTGCATCAGTAGGATCTTCAGCATCCATCCCAGTGGCTCTATCATTTTCAAACACCAATGTCAGATCATCAAAATGAGAAAATGGCTTCTTGAACAAACCTGTAGCATTTGGATGTGCTTGTATTCCAAAAGAACAAAAGTTTCTATAACATAAATACAAATGATACTTATAACATAAGCTAAAAAATTATATCATTACTTTTACCCAATTTCTGAATAAGTCCTTTTCCACCACTATCATTTTCTCTTGGTCATTCCACCTAAATTCACTTGCCCTCAACATTTCAGCTATAGCATAATATTGTTTCTTTAGCTGCTTTACTCTTGATTCAATATGTGGGTTGGCTTTCAACCTACAATCCAAATTTTTTTGATGAAGCCATTGCTCTAACCATTTTAGATATCCAAGTATGAATGTGTCGTTGTCTCCAGTTGTAACAACTCTATTTTTTTACATATATATATTTGTGAAATCCCATGAAGTCATTACCTCTTTACTTCTAACTATTTAAATCATAATAATGTTCAATTAAATTAACCAAGCATAATTAAGGTTTATAGTATAGCAATAACATTGATACAATTCTGGGTTCACATACATATCATTAATTAAAAACTTCAGTACAATAATCAATCACATATATGTACACATCTTATTCAACTTAATTGACCAGTTTCGGGGATACGGGTGCGAGTTGTAACATCCCTAATTTCATTTCATGTATTAATGAAAGTACAAAAGTATTCAAAGTAACATCCATAATTTCATTTCTTTTATTGATAAAGGTACATAAATATTTAATTAAGAAAATAAAATTTATTAGACAATTTTTAGATATCTAAGGAAATATAATCCTTAAAAATTCTTCACCTTATGTGTATGTATAGAAATGTTCTAATATTAATGGAATAGGTAAAGAAAGAAAACCTAAGAGAAAATATTAGAAATAAACATGTTAAAGAAATGTGAAATTCTTAGATAAGGAAGATAATTTTTTGTGAAGTAAGTAAAGGTCTTAAAATTTCAAGAAGATCGGATTAGGGTAATTTTCTTAATTTAAGAGCAAAAGTTACTAAATTTAGTATCTCCACCCATAAATTGGGCTTTTACCTATGGACACCTCATATAGAATTTTTCTACTTCACATAAATTTTTAACAAGTCAATAGGATAGCCCAATAAAGAAATAAAACATAGACTTGGACTAAGATATAGAAATTGGATCGGTAGCCCAAAAATCATGAAAATGTGACCAAACCCATTACGAAAGGTAGAATTTTAACCAAAGTAAAGAAAATGGGCAAGAATGAGCCCAAACCCAAGAGAAAAAATAAAAATAAAAATAAAAGTAAAGTGATGAAATAATAGTATAATTAAGATTACGTGACATGACATTAAGACAAAAATTTAGCAAGGGGTGTGATATCCTACATTCATAATTTTAGCAAGTGGTATGATAATACAAGGCTTTAGGACAAAACATCTATATCCTACACTCATAATTTTAGCAAGTGGTATGATAATACATGGCATTAGGACAAAACATTCCTATCCCACACAAACAATTTCAACCAAATAATGGAGATTCAAGGGCTAGAAATTTGCCACATAAAAAGGCAAACCTATCATACTTGATTAAGACAAAAGAAAAAGCAAATGAATCACTAAATCAAAGGGACCTTGTCCCTTATTTTAGAAACATATTATCATAATTTTCAAAATACAAATCTCCTTTTGCTATGCATATCTTGACTAAGGAAGAGGAAGACAAGAACATAAGTTGTTGTTTTCCAAAAATTCAACCAAGTGTATCCTAATTGTGATAAGGTAGACCCATGATCATGAAAGGTGAATTATTCTATGGTCTATTTAAGCAAAATCCACCCTTACAACATTAGAATTTTCGTCCAAGTGAGGGAGAGGAAAAAATAGAAGCAAGGTAGAGTGAGGAAAGGAAAGGAAGAAAGGAAGAAAGAGGAAGGAGAAGTCTAGAAGACTAAGTGCTCCAGGTAAGTTTAACAATATTTCTTTTTGAAGAAAGGTTTTGAAATTCGTAATATTTATATTAGATTTTGATCTTAGAACTTTAATTATTGGTCATGGATGTTGCTATATCATGTTACATATTATGTATGTTTGAATACTTAGGTCGGTGTAGATAGTTCTGCATAGGTATGGCTATGGGTGGAAAACTTTTATGCTTCAATTTTTACAATTATGAGAAGAATTGGTAAGGAATTAAAATAAATGGTTAACATAAAAAATGTATATGTATGTATCATGGATTTTTACCCACTAGAATCACTCAATTTGGAGTCCATATGAGGTAGATATGGTCCAATTAGTAAGCAATGGTCAGAAAATGGTTAATCAGGGAAGAATATGTTAGGGTAGCTTCTGTGTTTTAATTTCTGGGAACATTATGTAGGGAATTAAAATACATGGTTAACATACGAATTATAGCTATATGTGTCACGGAGTTTTAGCCAATGGAATCACTCAATTTAGAGTCCATATGAGGTAGATATGGTCCGATTAGTAAGCAAAGGTCAAAAAATGGTTAATCAGGGAAGAATATTTTAGGATAGCTTTTTTGTTTTAATTTCTAGGAACATTCTGTAGGGAATTAAAATAAATAGTTAATATAATAATTATAGCTATATGTGTCACGGATTTTTAGCCACTATAATCACTTAATTTGGAATTATTAGGAAGGAGATATTGACATATTAGTAGGTAGAGGTCAGAACCTACCTGAGAAGAAATAACATGTTCTTTGAGGGAGTAATATCACCATGATTTCTTAATATTTCGTTCAACTGTTCAACATAAGAGTTTTAGATAATTGTTTTGTCTTTAAATTGATATCAAGAGCACCTAAATCGGAGTTAAATTGAGGGAGTTATTCTCTAAGTAGTAAGAGAAGGTCAGATAGAATGAAAACCTGCATCAAGAAAATAAAGAAATAAAACTAATATTTTTTTTTAAAAAGAAGAATCTTATAAATGAAAATAATAAATGACTAGTATATGCCATAGCCATTGCCATTGCATGAACTTCTTACCATCTTAAGTGTGAAATTTTGACATGAAAATATTTTATAAAGTGATTTTTGAAATGGTTATGTTCATGGCATGGTTACCAATGATTTTTGGTAATAATTATATTTTAATGAACATTCTTGTTATTGAAAGCATATTTTTGGCTATTATTGTGAAAAGAAAATAAATGAGCACGGTCACATGACAAATCGGTGTGGTGCACTAGTAGGGGACGCTCTACCAACGGTTATGATCATGTTAATGAGAAAAGAAAGAGAAAGTGGGTCATGTCAGACGGAGTGAGAAAAACCCGTACCGGAGAGTAAAAAATACTCACCCTGACCGGGGTAGCTTGATATGAGAATAAATTGATAGTCATCAAATGATATTCTGAAAATAGTTAATGATGTCATACATGTCATTATTGTACCATTCTCATGTGCATAGATATAGTGAATTCATATGACCAAAGATATTTGCATAGATTTATTGTTGAACTTATTGGGATTTAATTCTCACTATATTTTCATATCATGTTCAGAAAATTAGTTATGTAGATTTTTTCTATGGGTCTGACTTTTAGTGCACGTTAGATCGAGTACTTTATGTTGGGCAGATCCCAGAAGCAAATAAAATGTTTGTGGTTGAGTTGGCTTACATCCCGGTGAAGGTACAACCACCCGCACCTATATCTCTGGAATTGGTCAATCAGAATAAATAAGATGTAGATTTTTATGCGTTTGATATGTTGTACGTATGTTTTGATTAATGACATGTATGTAAACTCTATATTGTATAATAATAAAAAAAAAGTTGTTACATAATTGGTATCAGAGCAGGTCGATCCTAGATGGCCAGTGGGTGGATGGTTATCTGAATCGATCTTATAGTGTCTTGAGTATGTTATGGTTGTGTTCTGTACGGGATCAGTGATTTTATATAGGTAAGAAATTACTAGTGTTTCTTATCTACATGCCGAGGTGGTGTTATGAGTACTGTTAAATATTTTTGAACTAACTATTGGGTTTGATCACCTCAATAGCAACATAACTTTATTTTTGCCACAGTAGGAAATGGCACCACTAAGGAGGAATCCGGCAAATAATGCAGAGGAAACCCTGCACAACCTGGCCATGGCAATTCGAAACCAAGTTATGACCACTAATCAAATTCTACAATACCTCCAGAATACTAATAACTCGAATGGTGTGAATGGTGTTAAAAACTGGATGGTTGGGAATGATAACGGCATATTTGAGTTCCTGAGGACTAGGCCACCTTGTTTTCAAGGTGGCTTTGACCGGATTGTAGCTGAAAGATGGATAAGGGAGTTAGAAAAAATCTTTGAAGTGATGGGCTGTACTGAGGAGCAGCAAGTAATCTTCTCTACATATATGCTAAAAGATGAAGCAAAATACTGGTGGCGTGGAGCTAGAGAACTTTTAGCTCACCAAGGAAGGCAGATCACTTGGCAGGTGTTTAAAGACACCTTTTTAGAAAAGTACTTTCCAAGTATTGTGCGAGCAGAGAAGGAGATTGAATTTCTCCAACTCAGGCAAGGCAGCATGACTGTAGACCAGTACATTGCGAGATTTGAGGAGTTATCTAAGTTCTCCTCTTATCTGCGATTTAACCCATATGAAGCATGGAAGGCTATTAAGTTCGAAGCAGGACTGAACCCGGAGATAAAGAAAGCTGTTATAGCTATGGAGATCAGGGAGTTTGTACATCTGATCAATAAATGCAGACTCTTGGAGAAAAGTTTAAAGGCAATGGAGGACGAGAAGCAAAGGCGAAACCTATGGAAAAGGAAGAAAAAATTTCCCAACCCTAGCAAGAACGTGAAAAGAAGTGGATATGGAGCTGGTAAGAGGCCATTGACTGCGGGTCCCAGACCTTTTCAACAAGACTTCGCCCTAGTCAAGTGCGCTAAGTGCGGACACATGCATGGTAATCGGTCATGCTACATGGGACAAGATGTTTGCTTCAACTGCGGATAGAAGGGTCATTTTCTGAGAAACTGTCCACAGACTGTGGGGAAGCAGCCAGAACAGAAGCCTCAGGTGAAAGGAAGGGTTTTCACCCAGAGCGGCCAAGAGGTAGCTTAATCTCCTAAAATGATTCAAGGTACATGCTATATCTATGGATTTTCTCTTATGGTGTTACTTGACTCTGGTGCTAGTCATTCATTTATATCGGAAGACTGTATTAGGAAGTTTCAGTTTCTTATTTCTGAAACTCCCTATGAGCTATCCGTAGCAACCCCCACAGGGGAAAGGGTATTAACTTCCTCTGTATGTAAGGACTGTCAAGTCACCATCCAGGAGAAAACTTTTTCTGTAGACCTCGTCTGTTTACCTTTAAGAGGTATTGAGGTCATTTTAGGATTAGACTGGATGTCTAGAAATCGAGTCTTGCTGAATTGTTGTAACAAGACCATTAAATTTCTACCTCCTACTCTGAAAGAGGAGGTCCAGTTATTGATGCTTAATGCCAATCAAGTTAATAGGGAGTTGAAGAATGGAGTACTTGGATACATTCTCTTGTATTTATTAAACCTAGAAGTCGAATCGAAGCTTGATGAAATCCCAATAGCCAACGATTTTCCTGAAGTATTTCCATCAGATATTCTAGGCTTACCTCCCAAGAGAGAGATAGAGTTCTCTATTGATCTCCTACCTGGGACTGGGCCTATCTCTATTGCACTATATAGAATGGCCTCAAAAGAACTATAAGAACTCAAGAAACAGTTGGAGGAACTATTAGACAAGCAATTCATTAGACCGAGTGTATCACCTTGGGGAGCTCTTGTATTGTTTGTTAAGAAGAAAGACGGGAGATTGAGACTATGCATAGATTACAGACAGCTGAATAAGGTGACTATAAAAAACAAGTACCCTCTCCCTAGGATAGTTGACTTATTGGATCAACTGAAAAGAGCCTCCATCTTTTCTAAAATTGACTTGAGGTCAGGATATCATCATATTAGGATCAAGGAGGAGGACGTGCCAAAAACTGCCTTCAAGACTAGGTATAGGCACTATGAGTTTCTTGTAATGCCTTTCGGGTTGACAAATGTACCTGCAATTTTCATGGATTACATGAATCACATTTTTCTACCCTACCTAGATCAATTTGTTGTAGTGTTCATTGATGACATCTTGATATATTCTAAGAGTGAGAAACAACATGCACAACATCTCCGAATCGTGCTGCAAGTGCTGAAAGAGAAAAAGTTATATACCAAATTGGAGAAGTGTGAATTTTGGCTCAGAGGTGAAGTTTCTCGAACACGTCATCTCTAATAGAGGGGTAGCCGTAGAGCCTAGTAAGACAGAAGCAGTGATTTAGTGTGAGAGATCAAAGATGGTTACGAAAGTCAAAAGTTTTCTGGGTTTGGCAGGATACTACAGGAGGTTTATACAAAACTTCTCTCGTATAGCCTTGCCATTGACTAAATTGATCAGGAAGGGAAGTCTTTTCAAATGGACTGATCAATGTAAAGCTAGTTTTCAGGAGCTTAAGACAAGACTGACCACTCCTCCTGTTTTAATTATTCCAGACCTTACAGGAAATTTTAAAGTGTATAGTGACGCTTCAAAGAAAGGGCTAGGATGTGTGCTGATGCAAGATAAGAGAGTAGTTGCTTACGCCTCTAGGCAACTGAGACCCCATGAAGGAAACTATCTAACCCATGATCTTGAATTGGCGGCAGTGGTGTTTGCCTTAAAGATTTGACGACACTATTTGTACGGAGTAACCTTTGAAGTATATTGTGATCATAAGAGTCTTAAATACCTCTTTGATCAGAAGGAGTTAAATATAAGGCAACGAAGATGGCTAGAATTCCTTAATGACTATAAGTTTGAGATAAAGTATCATCCTGGAAAGGCGAATGTTGTAGCAGATGCCTTAAGTCAAAAATCTCTGCACATGGGTCAGATGATGGTGTATGAGATGCAGATGCTAGAGGAGTTTCGAAATTTGAAGCTAGCCACTACTCTTACTCCAAAGAAGTTAGTCATTAATGGTTTAAGTATAGGGTGTGACCTTAGAGCCCAGATCAAAGAGGCTCAAGCTCACGACCAATACTTACAGGATCATAAAGACCAAGGTAATTTTTCTATCATGAAAGATGGAGCAATCATGTATCAGGGAAGGATTTGTGTCCCTCAAGAACGAGAATTAAGGACTAAGATCCTACAGGAAGCGCATCAGAGTAAATACACAGTCCATCCTGGATGCACTAAAATGTACCAGGATTTAAAGAGGATGTATTGGTGGTCAGGGATGAAAAAGGACATTCTCAAGTTTGTGGCGAAATGTCTCATTTGTCAAAAGGTGAAGGTGGAGCATCAAAAGCCAGCGGGATTTCTACAACCTCTTGAGATCCCTAAATGGAAATGGGACAGTATCTTAATGGACTTTGTTGTGGGATTACCTAAGACTTCAGTGGGACATGACTCTATCTGGGTAATAGTTGACAGATTAACCAAATCTGCTCACTTTCTGCCCATAAAGATTAACTATTCCCTAGACAAATTGGCCCAGTTGTACGTCTAGGAAATAGTTAGACTTCATGGAATTTTCTTAAATATCGTTTCTGATAGAGATCCCAGGTTTATGTCGAAGTTTTGGAAGGTATTGCAGGAAAATTTTGGAACCCAATTGCGGTTCAGTACTACTTATCATCCTCAGACTGACGGGCAGACAGAACGGACCATTCAAACTCTAGAAGATATGTTAAGGGTCTGTGTAATAGAGAAAGGTAAAGGATGGGATAAGTACCTACCTTTAGTAGAGTTTTCTTATAATAATAGTTATCACTCCAGTATTAAGATGGCCCCCTACGAAGCTTTATACGGTAAGAAGTGCCGATCTCCACTATGTTGGTTTGAGGTAGGAGAAAAGAACTTGCTGGGTCCTGATTTAGTTCAACAGACCACTGAACAAATCAGAATGATACGAGACAAAATACTTACAACTCAAAGTCGGCAAAAGAGTTACTATGATAAGAGACATAGACCTCTAGAGTTTGGGGAAGGATACCATGTCTTTCTGAAACTTTCTCCGACTACTGGAGTTGGTAGGTCTCTCAAAATTAGAAAGTTAAGCCTGCGATTTTTGGGACCCTACCAAATTCTAAAGAAAGTAGGGACATCAGCATATCAAGTTGCTCTCTCACCTAATTTTTCCAACTTGCATAATGTTTTCCATGTATCACAGCTCCGGAAGTATCTTCCAGACTCCTCACATGTGATACGAGATGAACCAATCCAAATAAAAGAGAACATGACATACCAGCTAGTACCAGCATCTATATTGGACACTGATGTGAAGCAATTACAGAACAAAACTATTCCCCTAATTAAGGTGTTATGGGAAGGTTTGACTCTGGAAGAAGCAACTTCGGAGCTAGAAGAAGTCATGAGGAAGAAATATCCAAAATTGTTTTTATTAGGTAATTTCTGAAATTTTGAGGACAAAATTTCTTTTAGAGGGAGAGAATGTAACATCCCTAATTTCGTTTCATGTATTAATGAAAGTACAAAAGTATTCAAAGTAACATCCATAATTTCATTTCTTTTATTGATAAAGTACATAAATATTTAATTAAGAAAATAAAATTTATTAGACAATTTTTAGATATCTAAGGAAATATAATTCTTAAAAATTCTTCACCTTATCTGTATGTAAAGAAATGTTCTAATATTAATGGAATAGGTAAAGAAAGAAAACCTAAGAGGAAATATTAGAAATAAACATGTTAAAGAAATGTGAAATTCTTAGGTAAGGAAGATAAATTTTTGTGAAGTAAGTAAAGATCTTAAAATTTCAAGAAGATCGGATTAGAGTAATTTTCTTAATTTAAGAGTAAAAGTTATTAAGTTTAGTATCTCCATCCATAAATTTGGCTTCTCCTATAGACACTTCATATAGAGTTTTTCTACTTCACATAAATTTTTAGCAAACCAATAGGATAGCCCAATGAAGAAATAAAACATAGACTTGGACTAGGATATAGAAATTAGACCGGTAGCCCAAAAATCATGAAAATATGACCAAGCCCATTATGAAAGGTAGAATTTTAACCAAAGTAAAGAAAATGGGTAAGAATGAGCCCAAACCCAAGAGGAAAAATAAAAATAAAAATAAAAGTAAAGTGATGAAATAATGGTGTAATCAAGATTAGGTGATATGTCATTAAGACAAAAATTTAGCAAGTGATGTGATATCCTACATTCATAATTTTAACAAGTGGTATGATAATACAAGGTTTTAGGACAGAAAATCTATATCCTACACTCATAAATTTAGCAAGTGGTATGATAATACATGCCATTAGGACAAAACATTTCTATCCCACACAAATAATTTCAACCAAATAATGGAGATTTAAGGGCTAGAAATTTGCCACCTAAAAAGGCAAACCTATCATACTTGATTAAGACAAAAGAAAAAACAAATGAATCCCTAAATCAAAGGGACCTTTTCCCTTATCTTAGAAACATATTATCATAATTTTCAAAATATAAATCTCCTTTTGCTATGCATATCTTGACTAAGGAAGAGGAAGACAAGAACATAAGTTGTTTGTTTTCCAAAAATTCAACCAAGTGTATCCTAATTGTGATAAGGTTGACCCATGATCATGAAAATTGAATTATTTGATGGTCTATTTAAGCAAAACCCACCCTTACAACATTAGAATTTTTTTCCAACTGAGGGAGAGGAAAAAATAGAAGCAAGGTAGAGTAAGGAAAGGAGAGGAAGAAAGGAAGAAAGAGGAAGGAGAAGTCGAGAGGACTAAGTGCTCCAAGTAAGTTTAACAATATTTCTTTTTGAAGAAAAGTTTTGAAACTCGTAATATTTATATTAGATTTTGATCTTAGAACTTTAATTATTGGTCATGGATGTTGCTATATCATGTTACATATTATGTATGTTTGAATACTTAGGTTGGTGTAGATAGTTCTGCATAGGTATGGCTATGGGTGGCAAACTTTTATGCTTCAGTTTTTAAAATTCTGGAACGAATTGGTAAGGAATTAAAATAAATGGTTAACATAAAAAATGTATATGTATGTCTCACGAATTTTTACCCACTGGAATCACTCAATTTGGAGTCCATATGAGGTAGATATGATCCGATTAGTAAGCAATGGTCAGAAAATGGTTAATCAGGGAAGAATATGTTAGGATAGTTTCTGTATTTTAATTTCTGGGAACATTATGTAGGGAATTAAAATACATGGTTACCATAAGAATTATAGCGATATGTGTCACGGATTTTTAGCTACTAAAATCACTCAATTTGGAGTCCATATGAGGTAGATATGATCTAGTTAGTAAGCAAATGTCAGAAAATGGTTAATCAGGGAAGAATATGTTAGGATAGCTTTTTTGTTTTAATTTCTAGGAACATTCTGTAGGGAATTAAAATAAATAGTTAATATAATAATTATAGCTATATGTGTCACGGATTTTTAACCACTAGAATCACTTAATTTAGAATTATTATGAGGGAGATATGAACAGATTAGTAGGTAGAGGTTAGAACCTACCTGAGAAGAAATGACATGTTCTTGAGGGAGTAATATCACCATAATTTCTTAATATTTTGTTCAACTGTTCAACATAAGAGTTTTAGATAATTGTTGTCTTTAAATTGATATCAAGATCACTGAAATCGGAGTTAAATTGAGCGAGTTATTCTCTGAGTAGTAAGAGAAGGTCAGATAGGATGAAAACCTGCATCAAGAAAATAAGGAAATAAAACTAATATTTAAAGAAAAAAAGAATCTTATAAATGAAAATAATAAATGACTAGTATATGCCATAGCCATTGCCATTGCATGAACTTTTTATCATCTTAAGTGTGAAATTTTGACAGGAAAATATTTTATAAAGTGATATTTGAAATGGTTATGTTCATGGCATGGTTACCAATGATTTTTGATAATAATTATATTTTAATGAACATTCTTGTTATTGAAAGCATATTTTTGGCTATTATTGTGAAAAAAAAATGAGCACGGTCACATGGCAAATCGGTGTGGTGCACCAGTAGGGGATGCCCTACCAACGGTTATGATCATGTTAATGAGAAAAGAAAGAGAAAGTGGGCCATGTTGGACGGAGCGAGAAAAACCCGTACCAGAGAGTAGAAAATACTCACCCTGACCAAGGTAGCTTGATATGAGAATAAATTGATAGTCATCATATGATATTCTGAAAATAGTTAATGTTGTCATACATGTCATTATTGTACGATTCTCATGTGCATAAATATAGTGCATTCATGTGACCAAAGATATTTGCTGTAGTTTATACAGTTGAACATGACGTGATGAGCTATATTGATGATGATGATTTATTATTGAACTTACTAGGATTTAATTCTTACTATATTTCCATATCATGTTCAGAAAATTAGTTATGCAGATTTTTTCTATGACTCTGGCTTTTAGTGCACGTTGGATCAAGTACTTTATGTTGGGCAGATCCCAGAAGCAAATAAAATATTTGTGGTCGAGTTGACTTACATCCCGGTGAAGGTGCAACCACCCGCACCTGTATCTTCGGAATTGGTCAACCAGAATAAATAAGATGTAGATTTTTATGTGTTTGATATGTTGTACGTATGTTTTGATTAATGACATGTATGTAAACTCTATATTGTATAATAATAATAATAATAAAGTTCTTACACGAGTGGTTGCACCTTCATCGGAATCTTAGTCAACTCGACCCAATGTATGTTAAAAGCCGGTCATAAAAAATATCTGTATATTTAATCTTGTGAACATGATATGAAAATATAGTGAGAATTAAATTCTAGTAGGTTCAACAATAAATCATAATTATCATCAATATAGCTCATCATGTCATATTCATCTGTATAAACTACAGTAATTACCTTAGGTCACAGGAATGCATTTTATCTTTGCACATAAAAATTGTACAGTAATGATATGTATGGCATAAATAACTATTTTCAGAATTTCATATGATGGATATCAATTTATTCTCATATCAAGCTACCCTGGTCAAGGTGAATATTTTCTACTCTCCGATTAGGACTTTTCTCGCTCCGTTCGACATAGCACACTTTTTCTTTCTTTTCTCATTATAATAATTATATCCATGAGTAGTGCGTCCCCTACAGGTCCACCACACGGACCGCCATGTGACCGTGCTCGTCTCTTTTTTTTTCTTTTTTCTTTTTCACATTAATAGTCAAAAATATGATTTCAATAACAAGTATGTTCATTATGCTCATATGTCATAATTTAACATCAAAGCATAATCATTATAAAAAGTCATTGGTAAAATGCAATCATGCCATGAACATAATGATTTTCAAATATCACTTTATAAAATATTTTCATGTCAAAATTACACACATTAGATGGTAAGAAGTTCATGCAATGGCAATGGCTATGGCTAAGGCATACACTAGCCATTTATTATTTTTATTTATTAGATTCTTCTTCTTTCTTAAATATTATTTTTATCTCTCCATTTTCTTTATGCTTGGCCTCTAGTCAATTTCCTCCTACTTATATTATTTCCAACACATATTCTCAAAAATTTAATACAGCATTCTTCTTCACTTTAGTTTCTATTATTATCCTATGGTTAATGAGGTTCATTTAGAGTAGAAAAATATTGAAAATAAGTTTTACTAGCTCCTAATACGGCCTAAACGTATCCTGTAACACGGTTTGGCCATTGCTTGTGAAACAACTATATTTTAGGCTTCAAAATGCCCTTTCTAGCACTGAACACAGCCTTGCCGTGCCTTGGAACACGGTTATGCTCTATGTTGTGTTATTCCCTTATGCAGGTTTTTGTCTTGCCTGATATTTTCTCACTAATCAGAGCATAACTTCCTCATTTTAACGCCGATTTAGGTGATCTTCGTGTCTATTTAAAGATAAAACAATTCTCTAAAACTATTATGTTGAACATTTTAACGAAAACTTAAGGAATATTGGTGTTGTTACTCCCTCAATTCAATGTTATTTCTTCTTAGGTAGGTCCTAACATCTACTTACTAATCTTACCATATCTACCTCATATGGACTCCAAATTAAATGATTCCAGTGACTAAAATTTTGTGAGACATATATCTATATTTTTTATGTTAACAATTTATTTTAATTCTCTACAGAATGTTTCCATAAATTCAAATACAGAAGCATAGCTAGTTAATCCAAAATCTAGTTTCCTAACCAAACATTCCCTAAGGTTTTAGTTCATCATTTTATTACGTCTTCTTATATTTTCTTCCTAATTTACATCTAATCATATTCCATCAATTTTTTTACCACATTTAAATATACAAAATAGCAACCTATAAATCCTAAAAAAATTTCAACCATAGCCATACCTATGCAGAACTTTTCACACCAATCGAAATGTTCAAAACATTCATCATTTGCAAAATAACATGTAACATGATATGGCAACATCTATGACCAATCATCAAAGTAGAAATTTTCATCAAAGTTCTAGGATAAAAATTCCATATAAATGTTATAAATTTCAAATATTTTCTTTAAAAAGAGATATTGTTAAACCTACCTAATGATCTCCCTAGCTTACTTAGTGAATTCTTTTTCTTGTTTCCTCTTGAAGGAAGTGATAAGATTCCTCCCTTCTCATAAATTTTCCAGTAGCTAGAATAAGATAAGGAGGTTGAGTTTTGAACCCCAAGGATGAAGAGAAAATATGGATTCAAGTGGAGATTAAGCTAACTTACTTTGAGTATTTAGTCCTCTAGGCTTATTCTTCTTCTTCCTTCCTCTCTTTCTCTCCTTTCCTCATCCTACCTTGCTTCTATTTTTTCTCTCCCTCACTTGGATGAAATTCTAATATTATAAGGGTGGTTCTTGCTTAAATAAACTATCAAGTGGTCCTCTTCTCATAATCACGAGTCTCCCTTATCACAATTATGATGCACTTGGTTGCTTTTTGGAAAAAGATAACTCATGTTCTTGTCTTCCTCTCCCTTAGTCAAGATATGCATAGCAAAAGAAGATTTGTATTTTGAAAATCACGATAAAATAGTTTTAAGACAAGAGACAAGGTCCCTTTGATTTAGGGATTCATTTCCTTTTCCTTTTGTCTCACACAACTATGATAGGTTTGCCTTTCTAAGTGGCAAGTTTTTAGCCCTTGAATCTCCCTTGCTTGGCTGAAATTATTTGTGTAAGATAGGGATGTTTTGTCCTAATACCATGTATTATTATACCACTTGCTAAAATTATGAGTGTAGAATATAGATGTTTTGTACTAATGACATGTATTATTACACCACTTATTGAAATTATGAGTATAGGATATAGATATTATCACACCACTTGTTGAATTTTTGTCTTAATGCCATATGATCTAATCTTTATTATTATTACACTATTATTTCATCACATTATTCTTATTTTTCTCTCTTGGATTTGGGCTCATTTTTGCTCATTTCCTTTACTTTGATTGAAATTCTACATCTCATGGAGTGCTTGGTCACATTTTAATGATTTTTGGACTATCGGTCCAACTTCTATATCCTAATCCAAGTCTATACTATATCTCTTGCTTGGGCTATCCAATTGAGTTGCTAGAAACTCATGTGAAGTGGAAGAACAAACTCTATGAAGTGTCCATAGATGAAGGCCCAATGTATGGGTGATGTTAAATTTAGTAACTCTAACTCTTGAATTAGGAATAATTATCCTAATTCAATCTTTTTGAACTTTTAAGATCTTTATTTACTTCCAAAAATTTTATCTTCCTTATCTAAGAATTTCGCCTCTCTTTAGGATGTTATTTCTAATTTTTCCTATTAGATTTTCTCTCTTTACCTATTCTGTTAATGTTAGAAACATTTTCTATGCATACAAATAAGGTGAAGAATTTCTAAGGCTTATATTTTCTTAAATATCAAAAGAATTGTTTAATAAGTTTTATTTCCTTAAATATTTATGTACATCTACTAACAAAAAAAAACGAAATTAAGGATGTTACACTAGTCCACTTTTTGCATGCCACAAGCTCCAACGAACACTCCACAAGTTTTGTATCTTCATCTCTTGTCTATTGATCCTTTTTACCCATCAAAGTTGATTGGCTTGATTCTTTCATATTCCTTTATAACATACAAATGATGAAAGAAATGCAAGTATATACAGGATAAAAAATTTCAATAGTGATGAACAAATAAATAAAAGTAGAAGTTTATTAAAAAAAAATATCCATTACATCAAATAAGTAAGCAATGTCAAAGAAGAATAAATCAACTCAAGTTCATTACAAAGATTCATAGACAATGGAATTAAATAAAAAATAATTTTTATTTCAGTGTTGTCTTCCTCTCTAAGCATTGAACATTTCTGTTGTAAGGTTGTCTCTCCAAAGACTCCAAGCATTACTTGCCTTAACATATCTAATCTTTTCTCCAAGCATGACATCCTGATTGTTGTCAACTTCCGTCTTTATTATTTCTCTCTCCAATGGATCCATAGGCATTTCTTGTCGAATATGATTATGTAACAAGCAATATGCTGTAATTATCCTCACTTGAGTCTTAATTGGGTAAAATGACTTATTCCTTAAAATTTCCCACCGTCCTTTTAGTAATCCAAAGCATCTCTCAATTACATTTTTAGCATAAGAATGTTTTATATTAAATACTCTTGTAGGGTTGTAGGCTGTGATCCATTCCTCCACTCATTTAAATGATACCTTTGTCCTCTATAAGGGGTTAGAAACCCTTCCCCGTTCATATATCTAGCATCACATAAGTAATAATAACTTATTGTAAAATATACAAATTTAGATTAAAATGTATCAGAGACAATTAACACGAATTATGTAATATCATATAAGTATATAAAGTACCTTGAGGGACTTTCAAGCCATTCCTACGAGAGATAGCATCTCTTAAGACCCTAGAATCCGCAGCTGAACCCTCCCACCCAACCAAGACATAAATAAATTGCATGTCTTAAGAACAAACTTTCAAGACATTGGTTGCCAGTTCTCCCTTTCTTGTTCTGTATCTAGGTTTATTAGTTTCTAATACATTAACCTTTATATAAGTTTCATCTAATGCTCCTAAGCAATTCTACATTGAGAACAAAAGAAATGCACAGTCACTAAAGTTCAAAAAAATAAAAACAAATTCTATTTATGTTTCAAAGGAAAATTTGCAAAAAATTATCTTGAACCATTTCCATCTCTCATCAGTGTAATTTTCCCGAATTGGCTCAGGTTCTTTAAAGAGTTCTTTGTAGCATCTTAAGATGGCATGTAGAACATAACTAAATCTCCTACTAATAGTCTCACCACTCTTCATGAATTGTCTTTTAATTATTCTATTTTTAACATCATGGGAGATTATATGTAAAAAGATTGCCACCATCATTTCCACTCCCATATTCCTAGATGGTTTTAATTGACCTACCACTCTCAAAATATGGCATAAGGAATGGAAGCTCCTCTTATCCATCCTAATATTTTCTACACATGCTAAATCTGAAAAAAAATATTACTCTATCAAAATTAACTTCCTTTACTAGATGTCAACTATATGACTCCCAAGTCCTTTTATTACAATGTCTAAGATAATTGATTATGATATATAAGCAAACTGACATCAACACCACAATAAAATCATTTAGCATTTCTAAATACAAAACTAAAATTGCAATAATCCTCATCTTCCTTATACTTTGCAATTGATTCATGATTCGTTAAGTCAAATAACTGGCATAAGAAAAAAATCAAATTAGAATCTACATTAAAAGAATTACTTTTCACAATACATTTGAACATGGAATAAATTCATTTAGCATAGACTAAATTCATTTAGCATAGTCACAAATTCATTTTTTGATTTTTTAAGTTCTCTAAAAATTTCTACAGAGTCTCCCCTATAAAATGGATATTCCCAAAATACAACAATTCTAAAACAACTAAATAGAACTATCTACAATTCATGTGTATCATCTAGTACACAATTTCTTATATCATCCAATACTCAAACTCAATCTAAATCAAGAAAAATAAAATCAGAACAGTATACTTTAATTCAAAAGTCAAACTCAAACTCAATCTAAATCAAGAAAAATAAAATCAGAACAGTATACTTTAATTCAAAAGTCAAACTCAAACTCAATCTGAATCAAACTCAAACTAAATCCAATACTCAAACTCAATCTGAATCAAACTCAAATTGCATGATTAGGCAACCATTTCCATGTATCATATTCATTTTAATCCAAAAGTCAACTTAAGGGTCAAAAATAAAACCAAAACATCTTCAACATTGTGGGTGTCTCTAAGCAACACAAAATTTCTGAGAACTATCATGGCTATACTTTATTCTTTGTCTTGTTTCTAGAATTCCATGATTTGATTTTTGTTTGATATTAGGCCAAGTGGGATGAACAATTAATTATATTTGTGATTAATATAATTAATTATGAATTACTATAGAAAAAGTGACTCACCCAACACCATTCCTTATTTTATCACATAGTTGAAGTTGACAAATAAAATACATAACCAGAGGAACCATTCAAACTCCATTTTCAACAAACCAAGAAACCTAATTTCAACATCTCTAACTAAGAAAATGGAATGGAAACACATTTTAGTTGGGACTTTTTGTAGAAGCACGAGATGACTTTAACAAATGATGGTTAATCATCTTCATCATCGTCTCGTGTTTCCATTTGGAAGCTGTAATAGCTCTAAAACAAAAAAAAATCCTAAATAAAAGAAAAACATTAAATTAAAGAAAAATCTTGAATGAAAGAGAGGATTAGGATAAATGGAGATAAGTACCATTGGAAATATGTTTATGTATCACATGGATTGAAGAATTATAAAGATAATATGAGGATTTATGTTTTGGGGTCAAAATGAAATTTCCTAAAAGTTTAGGGGTCAAAATGTAAATAATAAAAATTTGCAAAGACCTCCCTCAAAAATTGAATTTTTACAGAATGGTCTCCCAAGATATTTTAGAGCCTCTACAGCAGAAATGGCGTGAAAAATCTGGATCACTCTCTCTCCTTAATTTCTCTCTCTAGAAATCTCAAAACTTCTCTTTAAAATTCTAGCAATTCCAAACTTCGGATTTCGACACTACCACCGCCAACGAACTCAGAACAAAGAGATCTACGAATCCATTCGATTGGTTTCTAGAAAATTGGCCAAAGATTGGCTAAAAAATAAAGGAAAAAAACACTTAAAGAGGTAAATCCCAAAACTCTTATCTATGGTTCTGAAACCCAAAAACTAACACTACATATGGATCCAATAGGTAGCGAAACCTTAGGATCTCAAATTTCAGCTCGAGATCATTCTTCTTGCCCCCTTACGCACAAATTCTTCTTCAGCGCATGAATCCTACTCGTAGCCCTATAGGGTGGCGCGTGGCTCAGAACCCTACTGCGTTGACCGAACTCTCGGAGGCCAAATTTTGTGATTCTGGAATCATTTCTAAGGTTTTTGGACCCTCTACACTCATTTTTGTGATTTATTTGGCCAGATTTGAATTGAAAATGTGAATTTTGGGGCTATCCAACTTAGAACCCTAACTTTGTGAGTAGTTAATACTTGCTATGATCTATTTTACACTTTTCTTATACTTTGATTGTGATATTGGTGTAGCATATGATGTTATTACTGCATACTCATCTTTTAAAAGTTGATGAATGATTATATTTACTTATTGGATATTATTTCTCTTAAATATGGCATGTTATGGCTATGATGGAAATTGTACATGCTCAAATTCCTTGAAATTAGAACCCTTGGAATATATGTTGCATATATGCATTTCACTACTTAAGAAGGAAGATTCAAGGGTATTTGGAAATTGATAATCCATATTGAATTTGATGGAAATTGTGGAAAAAGGAATTGAACATGGAAATTATTCTTATTTGAAAGGTAATGTTATTTTTATGCAATTATTTTCTGTGGAGGAATCCTGTTGGACACACTGTGTTGTTAGCAACAGATAATGCTAACCTTGGTACACTTTGAGACCTCAGTTAGCAAGAGTGTTGCTAGCCATGTTGTGTTGGCCATACACGTGATATGAATTATGTAAAAAAGGTGGAATGCCATGTGATTGAGATTACCCATCCCTTGTTGTGCGCTTGGAAAATGTCCATATTAGAGTCCCTTCGCGTGTCCTCTTAGGTGGTGGTAGGGTAAACCTCAGCTCGGATACTGAGTTTAGGCAAATTCTACACCAGTAAAGTACGGAAGGAGTTGAACTCTGATATGGTAATTCTGACATAGAATCCTCTCAAAGCATGTAAAATCTTTCATTCCATAACAATATTTATTTTATAACCATGCTGCACTATACTTGGTTTTGAATCTTTGACTATCTTTTGAAATGATGATATTTGAAATGCAGGTCCCATATAGATGTACTTCTGAATTGTATTTTTTATGTCACAAATTTTAAAATATGAGTTCATCCATATGTTGACCTAAGAGGTCATAGGAGGTACCATCTGCTCACTGAGTTGTCAACTCACTACACGATATTTATATTTTTTTCAGATAAAGATATAGAGTCTAGTCCTGCAGATAGGTGATCAGCTAGGTTGCTTATTCCCTGTGTAAGCCTACGTTACTTTTAAGGTTCACATGATTTGGATTGTACTATATTTATATTCTAAGGTATGCTCTATATGCTATAGGTAGGATCCTTACTTCTGCTGTTACTCTAATGTTTATGAACTTGGTCTATATATTGTATATACCTGGAAGAACCTATATGTACCTATTTTAATGATAAAAGATTGTATTATATATGTGATGTTAAGTATATACTTGTGATATATGCGTTTCATGTACCCTTAAATTAGGGGTATGACAAGTTGGTATCAGAGCATTAGGTTTTCCTGTGGCTATCAAAGCAAAAAAAATTTTAGTAAGACTTTTAGTATGGATATTAGTCGGACATATTTATACTTCAGGTGCTTTTGAGGGATTCTATAAGATGTTGATTTCTTTTCTATTCCAAGTTTGCTAAAGTTCTTAGTGAAAGGTTGATTGAATATTATGGTATCTTAAAAGGTGATTTGTTTTGTATAGTCTATGATGTTGCTAAGAACTAGAGCGCTTGCTAAAGAAGCTGTAGATCGTGCACCCTTTGTAGAAGTATCTGCACAATCTGCAATTCTGATTCAAAGAGATCGTGGTAGAGATCAGTCTAGAGAAAGAGGTAGGGGATATGCACAAGGTAGGAGAACCTCAGGACAAGATGAACAAGATTATGTATCTAACAGAGTCCCTGAAGAGAGAGTAGAACCCCCTCAGGAGCCACATGACATAATAGCTGAAATGATTACTGACATACACAAGAGTCTAAAGACATTGGCAGGATTTATAGTAGAGCAGGGTAGAAAAAATGACTAGCCACAAGAAAATGCTCCTATAACTCAAGAACTAGAAAGACCAACTAAACAAGAGAATAGATTTACAGAGATTGAGGTGAAGTTACTGCAATTCCTAAATTTAAAGCCTCCAAATTTTTCTGGATCTGACATTCAAGAGGACTAACATATATTTGTTGATGCAATGGATAGAATTCTCAAGGCTTTAGAGTGCTCTGTTATAAGATATGTTGAACTAGTATCTTTTCAACTTCTGGATGTCGTACAAGTCTGGTATGAGACTGTGATGTAAGGAAGACCTATTACCTTTCCACCAATGGAATGGGATGAATTTAAGAAAGCATTTATGAATCGTTTCCTACTAGTGAGTGAAAGGGACAGAAGAGCCAGATAATTTAAAGAACTGAAACATACGCCTAATATGACTATTTCTAACTATGACGTCTGTTTTACCCGATTGTCTAGATATGCACCATATCTGGTCCCAACTAAAAAAAGATAGAATTAAGAGGTTTTTTTTAGGCTAATACGTCCATTTTTTAAGTCGATGGGCCCCTAGATTAATCTTTTTTCCACTTATGCAGCAGCTATACATTGTGCTAGAATGATGGAAACACGAGAGCTAGCAGAGATAAAGTCTGAAGAAGAGAAAGAGTGAACGAGATAGTAATATTCAAGCTAGATATAATCCTAATGTAAGATGACCAAAATTTCAAAATTCACAACATATGACTCAAGTAGAATCTGGTAGTTATAGTCAAGCATCAGCTAGTCTCAATAAGCAAAGGATGATACAAAGAGAAATCAGACCCACTAGTCAACAATATACAAGATTGATCCCATTATGCCCTACTTGTGGTAAACTCCATACATAACAGTGTTATAGAAGAGTAAGTGCATGTTTTTAGTATTGACAATTAGGACATATGATGAAAGATTGTCCACAATTACGAGGTTCAAGTCAAGCATCAGTACAACCAGCTTCACCCCCTGCATCTATACCAGCACGACCAGTCAGAGCAAATTCAGGTCAAGCAAGTAATGGTAGTTTTGGTAAAGGATCAGGAAGTCGAAGCTGAGAACTAGCTCGAGTTTTTATCTTGATACGACATGATGCTCATGCTTCCAATGCAGTGATGACAGGTACATTATCAATATGTTCCCATAGAGCATATATATTGTTTGATCCTGATTCTACTCATTCTTATATATTACCATGCTTTGTTAAGAAATTAAATAAAGATCTTACTAGTTTACAGTATTCTTTTATGGTTGCTACTCCATTGGGAGAATTCTTACTAGTAAATGATGTGTATAAATCATGTGAGATCTCGGTAGCAGATAAAGAAATCCTTGTGGATTTGATAGTTTTAGATATGGTAGATTTTGATGTGATTCTAAGAATGGATTGGTTGGTATCATGTCATGCCATTTTGGACAGTCACCCTAAGGTGATTAAGTTTAATATTCTCGGAGAATCTTTCTTCTTAATCCAAAGAGACTGTAGTGAGGTATCCAGTAATTTAATTTTAGTTTTGGCAGCTTATAAGTTATTACAAAAAAGATGCCAAGGATATTTGGCAGTAGTTAAAGATATTGATATGAAATACATCAAGATAGAGTAGGTTCCAGTGGTTAAAGAATTTTCTGATATGTTTCCTGAAGAATTGTCAGGGTTACCTCCAAAATGGAAAATTGAGTTCGATATTGATTTACTTCCTAAAACTCAACCAGTGTCTATACCCCTATATATAATGGCATTGACTGATCTCAAGAAACTGAAGAATCAGTTACAAGACTTGTTAGACAAGGGATTCATACGCTTTAGTACTTCTCCTTAGGGTGCTCCAGTTTTATTTGTGAAAAAGAAGGATAGATCACTACGATTGTGCATAGATTATAAATAATTGAATAAGGTGATAATGCATAATAAATATCCATTACCTCATATAGATTATTTGTTTGACCAATTATAGGGTGCTCAATGTTTTTTAAAAATTGATTTGAGATTTGAGTATCATCAATTGAGGATAAGGGAGGAGGATATTTTGAAGACTACTTTCAAGACTCTGTATGGACATTATGAGTTCTTAATGATGTCATTTTATTTGACAAATGTCCCAACTGCATTCATGGATTTGAAGAACAGAGTATTTAAGCCCTTCTTGGATCAACTTTTTATCGTGTTCATAGATGATATTCTGGTATATTTAAAGAGTTCAAAAAAGCATGAACAACATTTGAGCATTGTTTTGCAAACCCTAAGAAAACACCAACTGTATGCTAAGTTTTTAAAATGTGAATTTTGACTTAGTAGTGTTACTTTCTTAGGGCATGTGGTTACTAGGAGTGGTATTTAAGTCGATCCTAAGGAAGTAGAAACGGTACAACAATGGCCACGCCCTACCACAGTCACAGAGATCCGTAGCTTTCTTAGTCTAGCAGGTTATTACCATAGATTCATTAAAGATTTTTCAAAAATTGCTGCTCCTTTGACAATTTTGACAAGGAAGGGAATACGATTTAAATGGCTAGATGAATGTAATAAAAGTTTTTGTAAACTAAAGGAATGTTTGACCACGGAGCCAATACTATCTATTCCTTCAGGTATCGGAGGATACACAGTATACTGTGATGCGTCAAGGATTGGCTTCGAATGTGTGTTGATGCAACATGGTCGAATTATTGCATATGCATCCAGACAGCTTAAACCACATGAGCAAAATTATCCGACTTATGATTTAGAGATGGAAGCAATGCTTTTTGCTCTCAAAATTTGGAGGTATTATTTGTATGGTGAGTCTTGTAAGATTTATATGAACCACAAATCCTTCTAGTGCATTTTTCAACAAAAATATCTTTACTTGAGGCAAAGGCGATGGATGGAACTACTTAAAGATTACGATTACACTATCTTGTATCATCCGGGCAAGGCCAATGTAATGGTTGATGCATTAAGCAGGAAATCTACAAGTAGTTTGGCTCATATCGCAGAGTTAAAAAGGCCATTGGTTAAATAAATGTATAAGTTGGAAGGTTATGGGATAGTGTTAGAAGTAAGTGAGCTTGGGATACTATTAACCCATATTCAGTTTCAATCATTATTGGTAGAACATGTGAAAAAGGTACAGAAAGAAGATGTCTATTTATGCAAGAAAAATGAAGAAGTGAAGAATAGCATTGATGTTGAATTTACTATAGACTCTAAAGAAATCTTGAGATTGGGTAAGTGGCTATGTGTGCCTAACATAGAAAAACTCAAGAAAGAGATTCTAGAATAAGCCCATCAATCTACGTATACCATTCATCCAGGATCAACAAAAATGTATCAAGATTTAAAAGAAATTTATTGGTGGAATGGTATGAAGAAAGACATAGCTGCTTATGTTTCTCGATGTTTAATATATCAACAAGTGAAGATAGAACACCAAAGGCCTATAGAGTTACATCAACAAATAGAAATACCTAAATGGAAATGGGAGAGAATGACCATGAACTTTGTTATAGGGTTACTATGGACACCAAAAGGGTTTGATTCTATATGGTTGATCATTGATAGGTTGACTAAATCAGCACATTTTCTACCAGTGAAAACTACCTACAATGTAGCTCAGTATGAAAATCTGTATTTGAATGAGATAGTGAGATTTCATGGGGTACCGATATCGATTATCTCTAATCAAGGATCACAGTTCACAACTCGTTTTTGGAGAATCTTTCAAGAAGCTTTGGGCGCGAAGCTAAATCTCAGTGCTGCTTTTCATCCTCAAATAGATGGACAATCTAAGTAAACCATCCAAATATTGAAAGACATACTTTGGGCATGTGTACTTGATTTTCAAGGTAGTTGGAAAAGATTCTTACCCCTAGCTGAATTTGCTTATAACAATAGTTATCAAGCCAGTATTCAAATGGCCCCTTTTGAGACATTATATGAAAGACGTTGTCATTCTCTGATCAGATGGTTTAAATTTAGAGAAGCTAAGATTTTAGGGCATGGCCTATTACAAGATACACTTGATAAGGTAAAGTTGATTAAGTAAAGAATATTGACAGCTCAGAGTAGACAGAATGCTTATGTGGATAATAGATGTCAATCATTGAAATTTGTCGTAAGCAAACATGTCTTCTTAAAGATATCCCTTATGAAAGGAGTAGTGAGATTTAGGAAAACAGGAAAATTGAGTCCATGGTACATAGGTCCATTTGAAATTCTTGATAGGATCGGTCTAGTAGCTTATCGTTTGGCTTTGCCACCTGAATTGAGTAATGTTCATCTAGTATTTCGTGTTTATGATACGAAAGTATTTATCAGATCCCACACATGTAATTCAGTGCCCATAAATTCAGTTAGATGAAGACTTAACCTATGAAGAACAACTAGTGGCAATAGTAGACAGACAAGTGAATTAAGTAATGTTCATCCAGTATTTCATATGTCTATGCGACGAAAGTATTTATCAGATCCCATACATGTAATTCAGTGCCCATAGATTCAATTAGACAAAGACTTAACCTATGAAGAACAACCAATGGCAATAGTAGACAGACAAATGAAGAAATTACGCTCAAAAGAAATATCTAAGGTGAAAGTGATTTAGCACAATAATTCTTCAGAGGAGGCTATTTGGGAAAAAGAGGATGATATGTGCTCCAAATACCCACATCTATTTGAATAATAAGCTTAATGTTTATTTGCAATTATGGTAGTGAAATTCGGGGATCGAATTTCTTAAATAGGGGAAGAATGTAATAGCCCTAAAATAAATATAAAAAAAACCCCTAAATAAATGAAAAACTTTAAATTAAAGAAAAATCTTGAATGAAAGAGATGATTATGATAAAAGGAGATAGTACAATTGGAAATATGTTTATGTATAACATGGGTTGAAGAATTATAAAGATAATATGAAGATTTATGTTTTGGAGTCAAAATGCAATTTTCTAAAAGTTTAAGGGTCAAAATGTAAATAATGAAAATTTACAAGGACCTCCTTCAAAAATTGAATTTTTGCAGAATGGTCCCCCAGGATATTTTAGAGCCTCTGTAGCAAAAATGGCGTGGAAAATTTAGATTACTCTTTCTCCCTCTCATAGTTTCTCTCTCTATAAACCTCAAAACTTCTCTCTAAAATTCTAACACTTCCGGACCTTGAATTTTGACACATCACCACCAATAGACTTAGAATGAAGAGATCTACGAATCCATTCGATTGGTTTTTGAAAAATTGGCCGGAGATTGACCGAAAAATGGAGAGAAAAATCACTTAAAGAGGTAAGCCCCGAAACTCTTATCTATGGTTTTCAAACCCAAAAACTAACACCGTAGATAGATTCAGCTGGTAGCGAAACCTTAGGATATCAAATTTTAGATCGAGATCATTCTTCACACGCCCCCACGTGTGGATTCTTCTTCGGCACGTGAATCCCAAACGCAGCCCTACAGAGTGGCACTTGCAGCGCGTGACCTAAAACCCTACTGCGTTGACCGAGCTCCTGGAGGCTAAATTTCGTGATTCCAGAGTCATTTTCGAGGTTTTTGGACCCTCCAGACTCATTTTTGGGGTCTATTTGGCCAAATTTGGATTGAAAACGTCGATATTGGAGCTCTCCAACTTGGAACCCTAACTTTGTGAGTAGATAATGCTTACTATGATCTATTTTACACTTTTCTTATCCTTTGATTATGATATTAGTGCAGTATATGATGTTATTACTGCATATTCATCTTTTGAAAGTTGATGAATGATTATATTTACTTATTGGATATTATTTCTCTCAAATATGGCATGTTATGGCTATGATGAAAATTGTACATGTTCAAATTCCTTGAAATTGGAACCCCTGGTATATATGTTGCATATATGCATTTCACTACTTGATAAGGAAGATTTAGGGGTATTTGAAATTTGATAACCCATATTGAATTTTATGGAAATTGTGGAAAAAAGAATAGAACATAGAAATTATTCTTATTTGAATGGTATATTATTTTTATGCAATTATTTTTTATGGAGGAATCATGTTGGAAGCACTGTGTTGTTAGCAGTAGGTAATGCTAACCCTGGTGCACCATGAGACCTGAGTTGGCAGGGGGTGTTGCTAGCCACGTTGTGTTGGCCACACACATTATATGAATTATGTAAAAGAGGCGGAATGCCATGTGATTAAGATTGCCCATCCTTTTTTATATGCTTGGAAAATGTCCATATTAGAGTCTCTTCGCGTGTCCTCTTGGGCAGTGGTGGGACAAACCTCAGCTGAGATGCTGAATTTAGGTAAATCCTACACCGACAAAGTATGAAAAGGGTTAAACTCTGATATGCTGGTTCTGATATGAAATCCTCCTAAAGCATGTAAAATCTTTCATTCCATAACAATATTTATTTTATAACTATGTTGCACTGTACTTGGTTTTGAATTTTTGACTATCTTTTGAAATGCGGATATTTGAAATGCAAGTTCTATATGGATGTACTTTTGAACTATATTTTCTATATGACAAATTTTAAAATATGAGTTCATCCATATGCTGACCTAAGAGATCATAAGAGATATGATCTGCTCACTGAGTTGTCAACTCACTGTACAATATTTACATCTTTTTCGTATAAAGATATAGAGTCAGGTCCTACAGATAAGTGATCAACTAGGTTGCTTACTCTCGGGGTGAGCTTATGTTGCTTCCAAGGCTTACATTATTTAGATTGTACTATATTTGTATTCTAGAATATACTCTATATGCCACAGGCAGGATCACTGCTTCTACTGTTACTCTGATGTTTATGAACTTAGTCTGTATATAGTATATACATGGGAAAACCAATATGTACCTGTTTTTATGATAAAGAATTGTATTATATATGTGATGTTAAGTATTTGTTTGTGATATATGCATTTCACGTGCCCTTAAATTAGGGACGTGACAAAAGCAAAGCATTGAGTAGTGTTAAGCAGTGCAAAAAAGGTCATCGGAAACTCACCTGAAGTAAGCAACGAAAGGGTCTACGATTCATTGTCTCGAGCCACAAAGAGAGGTTTGTGATGCTCTGCGATGCGTGAGGGGTCTTGATACAGAGAGAGGGATCCGCAATGCTATAAGGGGTCTACAATGGGCTGGATTTCTTGAGCCAAAGGGATCTTCAATGGGATGCGCTGGAAGTCTCGAGCCAGGGAGAGGGATTGCAATGCGTGAGGCTGTATTCAGCATTAGGAGTCTTGTAACAAACTTTTTTTTAATATTATTATTATACAATATAGAGTTTATATACATGTCATTCATCAAAACATACGTACAATATATCAAACACATAAAAATCTACATCTTATTTATTCTGGTTGACCAATTCTGGAGATATAGGTGCGGGTGGTTGCACCTTCATCGGGATCTAAGCATACTTGACCACAAACTTTTTATTTGCTTCTGGGATCTGCCCAACATAAAGTACTCGATCCAACGTGCACTAAAAGCCAGAGCCATAGAAAAAATTGCATAACTAATTTTCTGAACATGATATGGAAATATAGTGAGAATTAAATCCCAGTAAGTTCAATAATAAATCATCATCAATATAACTCATCACGTCATGTTCAGTTGTATAAACTACAGTAAATATCTTTGGTCATATGAATGCACTATATTTATACACATGAGAATCGTACAGTAATGACATGTATGGCATGATTAATTATTTTTAGAATATCATATGATGACTATCAATTTATTCTCATATCAAGCAACCCCGGTCAGGGTGAGTATTATCTACTCTCCGATACAGGATTTTCTCGCTCCGTCCGACATGGCCCACTTTTTATTTCTTTTCTCATTAACATGATCATAACCGTTGGTAGGGCGTCCCTTACTGGTGCACCACACGAATTTGCCATGTGACCGTACTCATTTCTTTTCTTTTCACAATAATAGCAAAAAAATATGCTTTCAATAACAAGAATGTTCATTAAAATATAATTATTACCAAAAATAATTGGTAACCATACCATGAACATAACCATTTCAAATCTCACTTTATAAATTATTTTCATGTCAAAATTTTACACTTAAGATGGTAAGAAGTTCATGCAATGGCAATGACTATGGCATATACTAGTCATTTATTATTTTAATTTATAAGATTCTTTTTTTTTAAATATTAATTTTATTTCTTTATTTTCTTGATGCAGGTTTTCATCCTATCTGACCTTCTCTTACTAATTAGAGAATAACTCCCTCAATTTAACTCCAATTTTGGTTATCTTGATATCACTTTAAAGAAAAAACAATTCTCAAAAACTATTATGTTGAATACGTGAACGAAATATTAAGAAATCATGGTGATATTACTCCTTCAAAGAACATGTTATTTCTTCTCGGGTAGGTTCTGACCTCTACCAACTAATATGTCTATATCTCCCTCATAATAATTCCAAATTAAGTCATTCCAGTGGCTAAAAATCCGCGACACATATAGCTATAATATTTATGTTAATTATTTATTTTAATTCCCTAGAGAATGTTCCCAGAAATTAAAACAAAGAAGCTATCCTAACATATTCTTCCCTGATTAACTATTTTCTGACATTTGCTTACTAATAGGACAATATCTACTTCATATGGACTCCAAATTCAGTGATTCCAGTGGTTCAAAATTTGTGACACATATAGCTATAATTTTTATGTTAACCATTTATTTTAATTCCCTACAAAATGTTCCCAGAAATTAAAACACAGAAGCTGTCCTAACATATTATTCCCTAATTAACCATTTTCTGACCATTGCTTACTAATCAGACTATATCTACCTCATATGGACTCCAAATTGAGTGATTCTAGTGGATAAAAATCCGTGAGACATACATATACATTTTTTATGTTAACCATTTATTTTAATTCTTTACCAATTCTTCCCAAAATTTTAAAAACTGAAGCATAAAAGTTTGCCACCCATAGCCATACCTATGCAGAACTATCTACACCAACCTAAGTATTCAAACATACATAATATGTAACATGATATAGCAACATCCATGACCAATAATTAAAGTTCTAAGATCAAAATCTAATATAAATATTACGAGTTTCAAAACTTTTCTTCAAAAAGAAATATTGTTAAACTTACCTGGAGCACTAGTCCTCTAGACTTCTCCTTCCTCTTTCTTCCTTTCTTTCTCTCCTTTCCTCACTCTTCCTTGCTTCTATTTTTTCCTCTCCCTCAGTTGGATGAAAATTCTAATGTTGTAAGGGTGGGTTTTGCTTAAATAGACCATCAAATAATTCAACTTTCATGATCATGGGTCAACCTTATCACAATTAGGATACACTTGGTTGAATTTTTGGAAAACAAACAACTTATGTTCTTGTCTTCCTCTTCCTTAGTCAAGATATGCATAGCAAAAGGAGATTTTTATTTTGAAAATTATGATAATATGTTTCTAAGATAAGGGACAAGGTCTCTTTGATTTAGGGATTCATTTCCTTTTTCTTTTGTCTTAATCAAGTATGATAGGTTTTCCTTTTTAGGTGGCAAATTTTTAACCCTTCAATCTCCATTATTTGGTTGAAATTATTTGTGTGGGATAGGAATGTTTTGTCCTAATGCCATGCATTATCATACCACTTGCTAAAATTATGAGTGTAGGATATAGATGTTTTGTCCTAAAACCTTGTATTATCATACCACTTGCTAAAATTATGAATGTAGGATATCACACCACTTGCTAAATTTTTGTCTTAATGCCATGTCACATAATCTTGATTACACCATTACTTCATCACTTTACTCTTTTTTTTCCTCTTGGGTTTGGGCTCATTCTTGCCCATTTTCTTTACTTTGGTTAAAATTCTACCTTTCATAATGGGTTTGGTCATATTTTCATGATTTTTGGGCTACCGGTACAATTTCTATATCCTAATCCAAGTCTATATTTTATTTCTTCATTTGGCTATCCTATTGGCTTGCTAAAAATTTATGTGAAGTAGAAAATCTCTATATGAAGTGTCCATAGGTGAAAGCCCAATTTATGGGTGGAGATACTAAATTTAGTAACTTTTGCTCTTAAATTAAGAAAAAGTACCCTAATCCAATATTTTTGAAATTTTAAGACCTTTACTTCACAAAAATTTATCTTCCTTGCTTAAGAATTTCACCTTTCTTTAGCATGCTTCTTTCTAATATTTCCTCTTAGATTTCTTTCTTTACCTATTCCATTAATATTAGAACATTTTTATGCATATATGTAAGTTGAACAATTTCGAAGGATTATATTTCCTTAGATATCTAAAAATTGTCTAATAAATTTTATTTCTTTAATTAAATATTTATGTACCTTTATCAATAAAAGAATGAAATTATGGATGTTACTTTGAATACTTTTGTAATTTTACATGAAACGAAATTAGGGATGTTACATTTCTCTCCCCCTAAAAGAAATTTTGTCTTCAAAATTTCAGAAATTACCTAATAAGAACAATTTTGGATATTTCTTCCTCATGACTTCTTCTAGTTCCCAAGTTGCTTCTTCCGGAGTCAAACCTTCCCATAACACCTTAACTAGGGAAATAGTTTTGTTCCGCAATTGCTTCACATCAGTGTCCAATATAGATGCTGGTACTTGCTGGTATGTCATGTTCTCTTTTATTTGGATTGGTTCATCTCGTATCACATGTGAGGAGTCTGGAAGATACTTTCGAAGTTGTGATACATGAAAAACATTATGCAAGTTGGACAAATTAGTTGGGAGAGTAACTTGATATGCTGATGTCCCTACTTTCTTCAGAATTTGGTAAGGTCCCAAAAATTATGGACTTAACTTTCTTGTTTTGAGAGACCTACCAACTCCAGTAGTCGGGGAAAGTTTCAGAAATACATGGTCTCCTTCCTCAAACTCTAGAGGTCTATGTCTCTTATCGTAGTAACTCTTTTCCCGACCCTGAGCTATAAGTATTTTCTCTCGTATCATCCTAATTTGTTCAGTGGTTTGTTGAACTAGATCATAACCTAACAAGTTCTTTTCTCCTACCTCAAACCAACATAGTGGAGATCGGCACTTTCTACCGTATAAAGCTTCATAAGGGGTCATCTTAATACTGGAGTGATAACTATTATTATAAGCAAACTCTACTAAAGGTAGGTACTTATCTCATCATTTACCTTGCTCTATCACACAGTCCTTAACATATCTTCTAGAGTTTGAATGGTTCGTTCTGTCTGCCCGTCAGTTTGAGGATGGTAGGCAGTATTGAACCGCAACTGAGTACCAAATGCTTCTTGCAACGCCTTCCAAAACCTTGATGTGAACCTCGGATCTCTATCAGAAATGATATTTAAGGAAATTACATGCAATCTAACTATTTCCTGGACATACAATTGGGCTAATTTATCTAGTGAATAGTTAATTTTTATGGGCAAAAAGTGAGCAGATTTGGTTAATCTGTCAACTATTACCCATATAGAGTCATGTCCAACATAATTCTTGGGTAAACCCACAACAAAGTCCATTGAGATACTGTCCCATTTCCATTTAGGGATTTTAAGAGGTTGTAGAAATCCCGCTGGCTTTTGATGCTCCACCTTCACCTTTTGACAAATGAGACATTTCGCCACAAACTCGACAATGTCCTTTTTCATCCCTGGCCATCAATACATCCTCTTTAAATCTTGGTACATTTTAGTGCATCCAGGATGGACTGCGTATTTACTCTAATGCGCTTCTTGCAGGATCTTAGTCTTCAACTCTCGTTCTTGAGGGACACAAATCCTTCCATAATACATGATTGCTCCATCTTCCATGACAGAAAAATTACCTTAGTTTTTATGATCCTGTAAGTATTGGTCGTGAGCTTGAGCCTCTTTAATCTGGGCTCTAAGGTCACACCCTATACTTAAACCATTAATGACTAGCTTCTTTGGAGTAAGAGTAGTGTCTAGCTTCAAATTATGAAACTCCTCTAGCATCTGCATCTCATACATCATCATCTGGCCCATGTGTAGAGATTTCCGACTCAGAACATCAGCTACAACATTTACTTTTCCCAGATTATACTTTATCTCAAATTTATAGTCATTGAGAAATTCCAACCATCTTCGTTGCCTCATATTTAACTCCTTTTGATCAAAGAGATATTTAAAACTCTTATGATCGCAATATACATCAAAGGTAGCTCCGTATAAGTAGTGTCGCCGAATCTTTAAAGTAGACACCACTACCGCTAATTCAAGATCATGGGTTGGATAGTTTTCTTCGTGGGGTCTTAGTTGTCTAGAGGCATAAGCAACTACTCTCTTATCTTAGTTGTCTTGGAATAATTAAAACAGGAGGAGTGGTCAGTCTTGTTTTAAGCTCCTGGAAACTAGCTTCACATTGATCAGTCCATTTGAAAGGACTTCCCTTCATGATCAATTTAGTCAATGGCAAGGCTATACGAAAGAAGTTTTGTATAAACCTCCTGTAGTATCCTGCAAAACCCAGGAAACTTCTGACTTCCGTAACCGTCTTTGGTCTCTCCCATTGAATCACCCCTTCCGTCTTGCTAGGATCTACGGTTACCCCTCTATTAGAGATGACATGTCTGAGAAACTTCACCTCTGACAGCCAAAATTCACACTTCTCCAATTTGGCATATAACTTTTTCTCTTTCAGCACTTGTAGCACGATTCAGAGATATTGTTCATGTTCTTTCTCACTCTTAGAATATATTAAGATGTCATCAATGAACACTACAACAAATTGATTTAGGTAGGGTCAAAAAATATGATTCATGTAATCCATGAAAATTGCAGGTGCATTCGTCAACTCAAAGGACATTACGAGAAACTCATAGTGCCCATACCTAGTCCTAAAGGTAGTTTTTGGTACGTCCTCCTCCTTGATCCTAATATGATGGTATCCCGACCTCAAGTCAATTTTAGAAAAGATGGAGGCTCCCTTCAATTGATCCAATAAGTCATCTATCCTAGGGAGAGGATACTTGTTTTTGATAGTCATCTTATTCAGATATTTGTAATCTATGCATAGTCTCAAGCTCCCGTCTTTCTTCTTAACAAACAATACAGGAGCTCCCCAAGGTGATACACTCGGTCTAATGAATTACTTGTCTAATAGTTTCTCTAATTGTTTCTTGAGTTTCTGTAGTTCCTTCGAGGCCATTCTATATGGTGCAATAGAGATAGGCCCAGTCCCAGGTAGGAGAACAATAGAGAACTCTATCTCTCTCTTGGGAGGTAAGACTGGAATATCTGATGGAAATACTTCGAGAAACTCGCTGGCTATTGGGATTTCATCAAGCTTCGATTTGACTTCTAGGTTTGATAAATACAAGAGAATGTATCCAAGTACTCTATTCTTCAACTCCCTATTAACTTGATTGGCATTAAGCATTAATAACTGCACCTCCTTTTTCGGAGTAGGAGGTAGAAATTCAACGGTCTTGTTACAATAATTCAGCAAAACTCGATTTCTAGACATCCAGTCTAACCCTAGAATGACCTCAATACCTCTTAAAGGTAAATAGACGAGGTCTATAGAAAAAGTTTTCTCCTGGATGGTGACTTGACAGTCCTTACATACAGAGGAAGTTAATACGCTTTCCCCTGTGGGGGTTACTACGGATAGCTCATAGGGAGTTTCAGAAATAGGAAACTGAAACTTCCTAATACATTCTTTCCGATATAAATGAATGACTAGCACCAGAGTCAAATAACACCATAAGAGCAAATCCATAGATATAGCATGTACCTTGAATCATTTCAGAAGATTGAGCTGCCTTTTGGCCGCTCAGGGTGAAAACCCTTCCTTTCACCTGAGGCCTCTGTTCTGGCTGCTTCCTCACATTCTGTGGGCAGTTTCTCGCAAAATGACCCTTCTGTCTGCAATTGAAGCAGACATCTTGTCCCATGTAACATCGCCGATTTTCATGCATGCGTCCGCACTTAGCGCACTTGACTAGGGTGAGGTCTTGTTGGAAAGGTTTGGGACCCGCAGTCAATGGCCTCTTACCAGCTCTATATCCACTTCTTCTCACATTCTTGCTAGGGTTGGGAAAATTTTTCTTCCTTTTCCATAGGTTTCGTCTTTGTTTTTCGTCCTCCACTGCCTTTAAACTTTTCTCCAAGAGTCTGCATTTATTGATTAGAGGCACAAACTCCCTAATCTCCATAGCTACAACAGCATTCTTTATGTCCGGGTTCAGTCTCGCTTCGAACTTAACAGCCTTCCATGCTTTATCAGGGTTAAATCGCAGATAAGAGGAGAACTTAGACAATTCCTCGAACCTCACGATGTATTGGTCTATAGTCATGCTACCCTGCCTGAGTTGAAGAAATTTAATCTCTTTCTCCGCCTGCACAGTACTTGGAAAGTACTTTTCCAAAAAGGTTTCTTTGAACACCTGCCAAGTGATCTGCCTTCCCTGGTAAGCTAAAAGTTCCCTAGCTCCACGCCACCAGTATTCTGCTTTATCTTTTAGCATATATACAGCAAAGATTACTTGCTGCTCCTCAGTACAGCCCATCACTTCAAAGATTTTCTCTAACTCCCTTATCCATCTTTCAGCTACAATCGGGTCAAAGCCCCCTTGAAAACAAGGTGGCTTAGTCCTTAGGAACTCGGATATGCCGTTATCATTTTCAGCCATCCGGTTGTTAACACCATTCACACCATTTGAGTTATTAGCATTCTAGAGGTATTGTAGAATTTGGTTAGTGGTCATGACTTGGTCTCGAATTGCCGTGGCCAGGTTGTGCAGGGTTTCCTCCGCATTATTTGCCGGATTCCTCCTTGGTGGTGCCATTTCCTACTGTGGCAAAAACAAAGTTATGCAGCTATTGAGGTGATCAAGCCCAATAGTTAGTTCAAAAATATTTAACAGCAGTCATAACACCACCTCAGCATGTAGGTAGGAAACACTAGTAATTTCTTACCTATATGAATTCATTGATCCCTACACAGCACAACCACAAACATAATCAAGATACTATAAGATCGATTCAGATAACCATCCACCCATTGGCCATCTAGGATCGACCTGCTCTGATACCAATTATGTAACAAACTTTTTTTAATATTATTATTATACAATATAGAGTTTACATACATGTCATTAATCAAAACATACGTACAACATATCAAACACATAAAAATATACATCTTATTTATTCTGGTTGACCAATTCCGAAGATACAGGTGTGAGTCGTTGCACCTTCACTGGGATTTAAGTCAACTCGACCACAAACATTTTATTTACTTCTGAGATCTGCCCAACATAAAGTACTCGATCCAACGTGCACTAAAAGCCAGAGCTATAAAAAAATTTGCATAACTAATTTTTTGAACATGATATGGAAATATAGTGAGAATTAAATCTCAGTAAGTTCAATAATAAATCATCATCAATATAGCTCATCACGTCATGTTCAGCTGTATAAACTACAGTAAATATCTTTGGTCACATGAATGCACTATATCTATGCACATGAGAATCGTACAGTAATGACATGTATGGCAGGATTAATTATTTTCATAATATCATATGATGACTATCAATTTATTCTCATATCAAGCTACCTCGGTCAGGGTGAATATTATCTACTCTCCAGTACAAGATTTTCTCGCTTCATCAGACATGGCCCACTTTCTATTTCTTTTCTCATTAACATGATCATAACCGTTGGTAGGGCGTCCTCTACTGGTGCACCACACGGATTTGCCATGTGACCATGCTCATTTATTTTCTTTTCACAATAATAACCAAAAATATGCTTTCAATAACAAGAATGTTCATTAAAATATAATTATTACCAAAAATCAATGGTAACCATGCCATGAACATAACAATTTCAAATCTCACTTTATAAAATATTTCCATGTCAAAATTTCACACTTAAGATGGTAAGAACTTCATGCAATGGCAATGACTATGGCATATACTAGTCATTTATTATTTTCATTTATAAGATTCTTCTTCTTCTTTTTTAAATATTAATTTTATTTCTTTATTTTCTTGATGCAGGTTTTCATCCTATCTGACATTCTCTTACTAATCAGAGAATAACTCCCTTAATTTAACTCTGATTTAGGTGATCTTGATATCAATTTAAATCAAAAACAATTATCTAAAACTCTTATGTTGAATAGTTAAACGAACTATTAAGAAATCATGGTGATATTACTCCCTCAAAGAACATGTTATTTCTTCTCGGGTAGGTTTTGACCTCTACCTACTAATTTGTCCATATCTCCCTCATAATAATTCTAAATTAAGTGATTCCAATGGCTAAAAATCCGTGACACATATAGTTATAATTCTTATATTAACCATTTATTTTAATTCCCTAGAGAATGTTCCCATAAATTAAAACACAGAAGCTATCCTAATATATTCTTCCATGATTAACCATTTTCTGACATTTGCTTACTAATCGAACAATATCTACTTCATATGAACTCCAAATTGAGTGATTCCAGTGGCTAAAAATCTGTGACACATATAGCTATAATTCTTATGTTAACCATTTATTTTAATTCCTTACAAAATGTTCCCAGAAATTAAAACACAAAAGCTATCATAACATATTCTTCTCTGATTAACCATTTTCTGACCATTGCTTAGTAATCGGACCATATCTACTTCATATGGACTCCAAATTGAGTGATTTCAGTGATTAAAAATCCATGAGACATACATTTACATTTTTCATATTAACCATTTGTTTTAATTCCTTACCCATTCTTCCCAAAATTTTAAAAATAGAAGCATAAAAGTTTGCCACCCATAGCCATACCTATGCAGAACTATCTACACCAACCTAAGTATTCAAACATACATAATATGTAACATGATATAGCAACATCCATGACCAACCATTAAAGTTCTAAGATCAAAATCTAATATAAATATTACAAGTTTCAAAACTTTTCTTCAAAAAGTAATATTGTTAAACTTACCTGGAGCACTAGTCCTCTAGACTTCTCCTTTCTCTTTCTTCCTCTCCTTTCCTCACTCTTCCTTGCTTCTATTTTTCCTCTCCCTCACTTGGACGAAAATTCTAATGTTGTAAGGGTGGGTTTTGCTTAAATAGACCATCAAATAATTCAACTTTCATGATCATGGGTCTACCTTATCACAATTAGGATACACTTGGTTGAATTTTTGGAAAACAAACAACTTATGTTCTTGTCTTCCTCTTCCTTAGTCAAGATATGCATAACAAAAGGAGATTTTTATTTTAAAAATTATGATAATATGTTTCTAAGATAAGGGACAAGGTCTCTTTGATTTAGGGATTCATTTCCTTATTCTTTTGTCTTAATCAAGTATGATAGGTTTTCCTTTTTAGGTGGCAAATTTCTAGCCCTTCAATCTCCATTATTTGGTTGAAATTATTTGTGTGGGATAGGAATATTTTGTCCTAATGCCATGCATTATCATACCACTTGCTAAAATTATGAGTGTAGGATATAGATGTTTTGTCCTAAAGTCTTGTATTATCATACCACTTGCTAAAATTATGAATGTAGGATACCACACCACTTGCTAAATGTTTGTCTTAATGTCATGTCACCTAATATTGATTACACCATTATTTCATCACTTTACTTTTATTTTTATTTTTTATTTTTTCTCTTGGATTTAGGCTCATTATTGCCCATTTTCGTTACTTTGGTTAAAATTCTACCTTTCATAATGGGTTTGGTCATATTTTCATAATTTTTGAGCTACCGATCCAATTTCTATATCATAATCCAAGTCTATATTTTATTTCTTCATTAGGCTATCCTATTGGCTTGCTAAATATTTATGTGAAGTAGAAAAACTCTATATGAAATGTCCATAGGTGAAAGCCCAATTTATGAGTGGAAATACTAAAATTAGTAATTTTTGCTCTTAAATTAAGAAAAATTACCCTAATCCAATCTTCTTAAAATTTTAAGACCTTTAGTTACTTCACAAAAATTTATCTTCCTTGCCTAAGAATTTCACCTTTCTTTAGCATGCTTCTTTCTAATATTTCCTCTTAGGTTTTCTTTCTTTACCTATTCCATTAATATTAGAATATTTCTATACATACACGTAAGGTGAAGAATTTCAAAAGATTATATTTCCTTAGATATCTAAAAATTGTCTAATAAATTGTATTTCCTTAATTAAATATTTATGTACCTTTATCAATAAAAGAAATGAAATTATGGATGTTACTTTGAATACTTTTGGACTTTTACATGAAATGAAATTAGGGATGTTACAAGTCTCGCGAGAGATGAGGGATTAGGTCTTTCATATTTGTATGGCCCGAAAGTTCCCCCCTCCTTTGTAAGTCAACATTATTGAGAATAAATAGTTTCCAGGAATAAATTTTTATTACTGTGATCAAACGTGGGAAAGTTTGTTTTCACTCAATTTTCTTAGGAAAGTTAAAATTATAACCCGTAACAAACGCTACCTAAGAGGTATTTTTGAAAAATATACGAAGATTCTTAGAAACTTAAGTATAACTAAACAAAAGAATAGAAGATTCTCAGAAAATGTTATTTAAATATTTTCACTAATCTTAAAGGTCAACCAAAAATATTTTATACATTCTTAAAAATTATAATTCCCATCAATTATATTTTTTAGGAAACATGATTCCTAAAAATAAAAAATTTTTACCATTTATCAAACGCCCCTTAGTGTTAGGAGTCTTATATCTATCAGTTATCTTTATCTATAGGAGTTTATCATCAAATTATGTATTTTTTTGGTCTGATACAATCAAATTATTAAAAATGATGAATTTGGAGTAATAATAAGGTGGGATCAAATTTGTAATTTCTTGTATTTTGGATGAAGTTATTTTGTTCGAAAAAAATTAATTTCTTAAAAAAAAGATTAATATTTTCTCTGATTTTGCTTCAAAGGAAAAACTTCAATTTTTTGCTTATCTCTCACGAAAAAAAAGACTACGCTATAATTGAAAACAATTTTATATCTTGAGGAACACACAAAAAATTTATGAAAAAAATTGGAAAAAAAATTATCAAGAGCTAGTTTGATTTCATTCATGAAAATGAAAAAAAGGGATATGACCCACAAAATTCAAGTAAAAGGTTTATCTTAACCATTCTAAATACATATTTAGATTAAACCTAAAAAAGAAGAAGTAAAGATAGCTAAACAATAAAATATCAGATTTAGAAAATTGCATCATTTTGAGTCTTTCAAAGGAATCAAAGAAGGTCGGCTACAACTAACAAGTTTCAATCAATCTTCATCATCATTCATATTCTCTATTGTAGCCACAAGACCTCTCTACCATTCTATCATAGAAGGGTGAGAAAAGATTAAAAATATGTATATGACATCAACTTCATTTAATTATTAGATATTATTAATACTATCACAAAAGATAATACCATATAATACATCTATCCACAAGATAAAATGCCAATATGGATCGAATCACCCAAAAAAATAATCGAAGATATCAACATAGTAATTTTCAGAATATCGAAAAGTCATAACAATTAACTTAGCTTCTACAAAGAAAATAAAAACTATTCTCATGCAAATGAGAGCAGTACAGGAGGAGGGCTGCCGTAGCAAAACAAGGACACAATTCAGCCACAAGCTCTTGGGTGGGCCAAACCACCTTTAAATTTGGTTGTGAAAGCTTGGAACACGCTAGTCTTATCGCGAGTTCATCCAAACCCAAAATCCCACAAATTTCTAATCTATATAAATTTCAATTACTAAAATTGGTGGTTAAAGCTTCTCTCACACGCGTCATAGTGCTTATTGGCTCTAAGTGCGAGTAAAGTGTGCCTCACTAGCTAGTCAAAGCTTCTCACATGATGCAAGTTCAAGCAGATACGCAAGGTGCAATAATTCACAAGGCCTTACCTCCACAAGTCATCTTTATCTCTATAAATCAGGTAGAAGCGTACCATAAGAAGCATGGTAGCTTCATAAGGCAAAGCTAAATATGTACGTATCTCTGCAGAGAAAGGTACTTTTCTTCGTCCCCTTTTATTGCACTTTTTCTTCGTAATTTCTCATCTACGTGCTCCGCCTGGTTCTTGTTGGGCTTGCGTTTCTGATTTTCTCTGTTCTATGGTTTCAAAATTGATGGCTTTCATCCACAACTCTAAAAGGAGACAAATGTTTAAATTTTAGGATATGTCGCTGTGGAGAGGACCAAAGATCGTAATCGCTCTATAATTTAAAAGAAATTAGTCTCACAATAATATCTGTGGAGACTTTTAGTTCTCACAGAAAAAAGATTGATCTAACAGTTCATTGAACATGGGTGAGTGATTTCCATGCTGTGCTTGTCAAGTGAGCAGCCTTGTTGTGGATTATCCTTACTTTGGTTGTGACCATGAACTTAAGCATGGACTCATAAGAAGGAAAATCTAACTAGTTATAGATGCTAATTAATTAATAATAACTATAGGATATGGATGATACTAAATCCTCACATAAATCAATTTTCTTTGCTGGGAAGATATATAATTATGCGTTAGGTCCATGTTATTTTTCATATCTAACCGTTTTTTTTTCCACAAAAATGGAAGTGTACAATACTAATTATAAATCACTTACAAATGAGGATAACTAACAGTGAAATTAAAATTAAAATTTTACAAGTGTCTAGCTAGCTAAACCAACCTAGTTGGCTGGTATCAAAATGCTTTAATTTTTATATAAAGTATCAATATTTATATATGTGATATATTTTTCTTTATTTTTTTCCCTTCTTTGTAAAACCATATGAATGGATGCAAAAATATAAAAAAATCATGATAATTTAATATATATATTGTACACTTAATTTTAAAATATATTGATGGAGTATACAAAACAACTTTGGACTAATAAAATTTTGTGAAGCACTTTCTTTTGTAAATTTTAGGTTCAATTTTCATTGTCCATAGTTTCTTTTAGTAGACAATTTGTAAGTATTATTATAATTTTTTATTGAAACTTGTGACATGTTTTGACATTGAAATAGCGTAGCCTCCCCACCCTAAACTTTGTGAGCCTGATCGTTATAATAACAACCGTTTTGATATGGTGGCGGTTTTGAGTTTCATTATTACCACTTTTTTTTTTTTTTGGTTTCTCACAAGTATCCTTCACTCAAGGCAGTCCTCTTCAAGGCACGGTCGGCCCTAAATCGTGGGCGTCTCTCCCAGCAGGAATTTACTATTTTTTTGTTTAAACGGGAGTTAAACCAAAAACCATTTTGCATTAGTTATTTTAAAAGTTGCCGTGTAATATAACTTGGTGCAAAGGAAAAATATAGATTAATATTTAGAATAGTGATATTATTATTATTATTGAAGGTGCCCTTGCAAGTGGAAGCTCTTCTAATTACTTTCACTATTAGAAAATCAAACCACTTGCTAGTAAAAATTGGTTCAAATGATAATGATCAAAGTACATAATTTATAAAACTAGATGTTCAATTTTTACTGCTACTAATTTTTTATTATAAACAATCTATAAGTATGATAAGCTACTGCTAAGACTTATAATATGCTCTGATCTTAAAATGAGATACTATTCTCTCACTTTAAACTTTTGTCTATAAAAGAAAAAATTAAACCACTTTACTAACAATATAAACTTGTAAGTCGTATGTGAAATTTCAAAGGGTTTTTGTCTCTACGTAATTACATGGGATCAACAATAATTATGTCTTTCTTTGACATGGGATCAGCAATGTTGTCTTAATTAATTTTATGAAACATTGCCTTCTTAAATTTATAAATGTAAAGGACAAAGAAGAAAATAACTAATTTAAGGGATTTTACTATAATAAATTACATTCACCTCCTCTGATATATGTGAAAATCACATTCATACCTCTTTTAATTCTTTTAATAGTTATGAAAATTTAAAATAAGAAAACTTAATGTCATTTTATTAATACTTGAGGGAGTTTGAGTTTAGATTTTATAAAATTTAAAAAAATTTCTTATCTCAATTTAAAACTAAACTTGTAAGTATAATTTTTACAAATCTAAAAAACAGTGGACGTAATTTACTCTAAGTTATATATATATATATATATATATATAATATTTCAAGTTTTTTGACTCTAAGGTCCCGTTTGGTAGATGAAAATAAAGGTATGGGAATGGAAATTCCATTTCTTGGTTTGGTAGATGGAAGTGGTGAAAGTTGTGGGTCTCACGGAATGCTGATTACCTCCGAAAACAGGTGGAAAGTGAACAGTGCGATGGAATGGAAAACAAAAAGACTGAAATACCCTTCATTATTTTATTTATTTATAAAATTTTTTATAATTAACAATATATATATTTAAATTAAAATGTTCAATATTGTTTAACAAAATTTAATTCAAAATTTTATATTAATAATAATTTATTTTATTTTTTATTTATAATATTTAAAATAATTTTTTAAGTTAAAATAATATTACTATAATAATTTTATTTTTCAAGGGTATTTTTATCTTTTTGACAATTTTTATTCCATTCCATTCCATTGACCTGCCAAACGCAATTTTAATTACAACATTCTATTTCATTCCATTTGAATCTATTCCTTTTCATTCCATTCTTAATTCCCATTCTTATTCCCTCCGTTGCCATATACCAAACGGAACCTAAGAAAATCTTGTTTCAGACCAGTTTGAAATTTCAGCCGTTTTGAATGATTATGCAATTACTCTCTCTTTTTACCTCCATAATTTAGTTGGATGGAATAGGCATTTTATGGAATGATCTATTCTATTAAACAATGGAAAAGGCATTCTTTCAAAAAAGTATTAGAATCAAGATTCCATAATTTGTGTTTCCTTTTTCACTTGGTTTGAATTTTTAATTTTTTTTTGTTATAAAGAACTTATGTTATAGTAATTTAATATAATTACTATACTATAGATTTTAGTATTTTAATCTTTTATGATCTTTTAAATTAATTAAATAAGAAATTATTATATTTTATCATAAAAATAGATGAAGTGATAAATCCAAATAAAAAAAAGTAATTTGTTTCTTTTAAAAATAATAATAATTTGATTTACATTAAAATAAGAATTTTGTTTCTGTCACGCCTCAATTTAATGAAATGCGAATAACATAAATAACAGATAACTTTACCCTTACTTATTTGTATACGGTTCTAAAATATCACATATTAGGATTAATAACATATGTTTACAAGTTTTCAATATAACCAAATATACATACCAAGTCTACACTTATCAATATTTAGGGGTGTTCGCGGTGCGGTTTGGTTCGGTTTTAAAGGTTCAATCAAACCGAACCACCCATACAAGATTCAATAAAAAATGGACATATTCGGTTTGGTTTAAGTCTATCAAACCGAACCAAATCAAATCAATAAAAAACAGTTCGGTTTGGTTTGGTTTGGCGGTTTTTGTGGGCTCCTTTCAACAATTTTTTTAGCCCATTGCCCATTTCAATAATTTTTAATCCATTTCAACATTTTGGCCCATTTAAGCTTTTTGCCATAGTTGCAGGTTGCAACTAAATTTAAACAAGAATAAAGGATGAAAGGGAAAACAAAATCTAGCCTCTTCATTTCATTTACAAAATACAAATACAATTCAAATCTCTTCTCTGCCCAAATTATAAAAAAAAAAAGAATACAAAAAAGTTTATACAAAAGAATTGTAAAGCTATAGAAAAACTAAAATAATACCCTATAGAGATGGAATTGCAGACAAATATAAGGTGCATTGCATTGCATTCATAGCTAATGCTAAGAAAACTTGAATAAATAAGCGTACCATGAACTTGAATGGTTGCCTTGCCCGGTGAATATTCTACTTTACATACTACTGCAATATATACACATATATGTATTGTATTTAAGCCACAAAAGAAAGGCATATTTACTAAAAAAATTCCTCAACAGCTATAAATTTTCTGTGAACCTATATTCAATTGAACCCAGCACAGAAATTAGCACTTACCATATATCTGTCAAGTCTCACAGCTAGGTTAGAGAACTCTGTGTTGTGCCCTTTTGACTCCTTGAACATATAGGCCGATCCAAAAAATAAAGCTAAGTTAAAATGCTTGTCTCTGCTTGCAAACATGAGTCATGCTGCATCAACAAAATGGTAAAAGAAAAAATGTGACTATTAGTCTACTTAAATTATCTGATGTTGATGCTCTTTGAAGTAACTATCAAAATTTTTTCTTCTTACCACGATCATGACTTGACTGACAATGGCATCTAATATATTTTCCAGAAGAAATTCTTCCATGTTTAGCTTCACAGTTCTGCTACTATAAGCATTAAATATGGACTTAGTTAGCATGACTGTAAAGGAGTATCTCAAACATTTAAAGGTATCTCAAACATTAATGATACAGAAGTATTCTCCAAAAGTTTGTGTGTACCATTTAAAGGATTCTTCATCTCTTGGAGTATATAAGCCAACTCCTTAAATTCAAAAAAGCTTGCCCTGCACTGTGGCTTGTGTCCTTCTGAGGGCTGATGCAGATCTGGTGATACAATCTGCAAGAAGCAGAAACAGCCAATTATATTCCCGCCTACATCTTTCCTCTTGTTTGCTGTTAAGAAAACATCTACAAATTCTCCTTTTCTATTAAAAAAACCAAATGAGAACTTATCAGCATCTTGACCACTAATTTCTTGATAAAATAAAATCATAAAATTGGTCAGTGTATCTTGATTTTTCAGTTGACATAAACCCCTAAAGATTTTCTCTGGACAATAAAAGGACATTATTCATGGAAACAATAAAAAGACATTATTCATTTATTATTTTCAGGACATTGTAGTCAGGTTAAAAGAATACTGCAAATAAAGAAATTATTCATTTATTATTTCCAGGACACTAAAAGGACATTATTCACGATTCAAGATTAAGGAAGCCAAGATGGTTCATTACCCATATCCACAAGAAATATGTTATTTGGAATTCATTTTGCAAGAAATATGTTGACATAAACCCACAAAGATTTCCCCTGGAAGCACTTTTCCTATAATTTCATTTCTCTTCCAACCAGTTATCTTTTCCATGGCTACATTCCACTCTGAGCAGCAGGCGTTCTCATCAGAAATATGATAGATTCCAACATCTTGTTCTATAGCAAGGAACGCATCAAGTAGTTTAGTGCATGGAATTACAATTTAGCAATAAATGTGATAGATTCAAAAGATGTGCATCATGCATGTAATTTATATTGCAGAGTGAATTGAGTAAAGGCTTACCCTAAAGCTACTTTGATTATTGCAAACTTGTAGTCAGCATGGAAACAATTTCTCAGGTTAAAAGAATACTGCAAAAAACAAATTAGTTCGAGGGTTCATACAAGGACCCATATCATGTAAATTGCAAAAAGAAAAATGAAAATCTCCACCTAAAAGTTAATCATCCAAACAAAACTAAAACGCTGAAAAGGTGAAAATAAAATACATACAAATGACCGAGTAGAGAAGAAGAAATGGAAGAAGCTTCAAAGCTAAAAGATAGACTACTAATTCAAATAAACCAGACTCATTCCCCGAATATTAGCCTGAATCCAAACAAAGAAAAAGAAGAGGCCGAATGTATCATATTTCAAATGGTCGATACCCTATGGGAAAAAGCAGAGAGGACGAAAAAGGGGGTATGGACTTTTACCTTGCTTGACTCACGGTCACGGACTTCGATCTCTGTTTAGAAGCAGGCAGCTCTGACGGCGACTCTTAACGGCAGTGAACGGTGGAGAGAGGGCCGCCGGCAAGGGCACGAACGGTGGCGACTCTTCACACTTCGGCTTGACGGCATCGATTTCGGGTACTAGGGCACGATGAAACTTCAAGGAGAATGGAAGAGGCTGAAGGCTGAATGGTGAATGCCGAATGGATTGGAGAATGGAGATGAATTGGCTGGGCAAAAACGCGGGCCAGGCTGGGCTGGACACATGGGCTGAAGGCAAGTGGGTCAGACAGAAGCGCTGGGCCTGAAAGGTACTAGGCCAAAACGTGGGCTGAGCAGAATGGGCGGTCGGTTCGGTCCGGCTTGGTTGGGAATTTTTCCCAACCGAGAACCGAACCGAACCGCTCGGTTTCCTCAAAAAACAAACCGAACTAAACCGCTCAGATTCGGTTTTTTTCGGTTTTTGAATGGTTCGGTTTGGTTCGGTCGGTTTTGTTCGATTTTGTTCGATTTTGTGCACCCCTATCAATATTACAGCAGAAGCAGGGATCCTGTCTATGGCGTTCAGAACATACTCTAAATTTCAAAGACAAAATATTTTAAAACATTGTGAACCTTGAAAGCAACGTAAGCTCACCCAAAAGATATGACACCTAGCTGATCACGTAGCTATAGGGCCAAACTATGTTTTTTTATCTAAAAAAGAATGTATTTTTATCTTAAAAAAATGTAAGCATCGTGTAGTGAGTTGGACAACTTAGTGAGCAGATAATACCTCATATGACCTCTCAGATCAACATATGGATGTACTCATATATTAAAATTTATCACATTGAAAATTACAGTTCAGAAGTACATGCATATGGGACCCGTATTTTCAAATATTTTCAATTCAAATTACATTCAAATATCTGTAACTATATATGATACAATATTATCATTAATCAAACATTGATATGCATCAAAAACATTTCTTATAAAAATATTAAGAGGATTCCATATCAAACCATATCAGAGATCAACTCCTTTCGTACTTTGGTAGTGTAGGATTTGCCTATACTTAACATCCCAGCTAAAGTTTGTCCTACTACCATTCAAGAAGACACATGAAGGGATTCTAATATGGGCAATTTTCCAAGCACAAAATAAGGGAAAGCAAATCACATTTTATATATCTGGCATCTCGCCCAGATAGTAGGCATCCCGCTCTCCATCACATATCAAATCTCGTGTGTTGGCCTTCACACGAGACTAGCACCAACCCTGCAAGCTGAGGTATCGAGGTACACCAAAACTAACATTATCTGTTGTTAGCAAACAGTGTTTCCAATAGAATTTCTCCACAGAAAATATCATATACACATATGCCATATCATTCAATATAGAGTTTTTAATATAATACAGACTTCCAGTATCAAAACAGCTCATCTGTCATAAATTTTTCAATCAGGTTTATCATATATACATGCCTTTTTTCAAGGAAATCATATAGCTTTATAAATCAATGCCACGTGCATAAATATTTACTTTACCATATGATGAGAAATACGTTTAATATCATATATATAATGAGTTCAAAAATCTATTTTAAAACCATACTCTTCTTGAACTTTATTTCAGATTGTAAATAATTCAGATAATTTAATACATTTTAGAAACATATAAAAGTATAAATAACTTATAAACATAATCAATTACACAAAAAGTTCAAGAAGAGTATAGGGTAGGTCATAGAAAGAATTATCTACTCACAAAGTTAGGGTTTCAAGTTGAACAACCCCAAAATCTATGTTTTCGGTCCAAATTTAGCCAAATAGACCTCAAAAATGAATCCACAGGGTCCAAAAAATTTTAAAATGACTCTGAATTCACGAAATTTGGCCTCTGGGAGTTCGGTCAATGCAGGTCAATGCAACAGGGTGTTGGGACATGCGCTGCACACGCCACCATAGGGGCTGCCCGTGGGTGTCACTCACCGAGGAAAAAGCGCGCATGGGGGCGCGTGTAAGGGAGGATCAACCTAAAATTTGATATCCTAAAGTTTTGGTACATTCTGGATCTATCTCTGGTGTTAGTTTTTGCGTTTGAAAACCACATATAGCAGTTTCAAAAATTACCTCTTTAGGTGATTTTTCCCTCTATTTTTTAGTTAATCTCTGGCCAATTTTCTAGAAACCAATCAGATGAATTTGTAGAACTCTTCATTCTGAGTCTGTTGACAGTGGTGATATCGAAATCCGAGGTCCGGAAGTGCTAAAATTCTAAAAAGAAGTTTCGAAGTTTTGGGAAAGAAAAATTTGGGAGAGAGAGAAAATTCAAAATTTCTAGTTCCTTGTGTGGCTAAGGCTCTTAAAATATCCCAAGGGACTTTTTCGCAAAAATTTAATTTTTGAGGGAGGTCCTTGCAAATTTTTCTTATTTACATTTTGACCCCTAAACTTTTAAGAAATTGCATTTTGGCCCCAAAACATAAATTCTCATATTTTCTTTCTAATTCTTCAACCCATGTAATAAATAAACATATTTTCAAAGGTTCTTATCTCCATTTTCAAAATCCTCACCTTATTCAAAATTTTCTTTAATTTTAGGATTCTTTTTAATTTTAAGACTATTACATAGCAACTTGTCACGCCCCAATTTAATCGAATGTGAATAACACAAATACCAGATAACTTTACCCTTATTTATTTGTATACGATTTCAAAATATCACATATCAGGATTAATAACATACGTTTACAAATTTTCAATATAGCCAAATATACATGTCAAATCTACACTTATCAATATTACAGCAGAAGCAAAGAACCTGCCTGTGGCGTTCAGAGTATACTCTAAATTTCAATGACATAATATTTTAAAATATTGTGAGTTTTGGAAGCAACGTAGGCTTACCAAGATGATATGACACTTAGTTGATCACATAACTATAAGGTCAAACTCTGTATCTTTATCCGAAAAAAAAATGTAAGCATCATGTAGTAAGTTTGACAACTCAGTGAGCAGATAATACCTACTATGACTTCTCAGATCAACATATGAATATACTCATATATTAAATTTTATCACATAAAAAATTACAGTTCAAAAGTACATTCATATGGGACCCGCATTTTCAAATATTCTCAGTTCAAATCACATTTAGATATCTGTAACCATATATGATACAATATGATCGTTAATTAAACATTGATATGCATCAAAAACATTTCTTATAAAAATATTAGGAGGATCTCATATCAAAACCACCATATTAGCGTTCAACTCCTTCCGTACTTTTGTGGTGTAGGATTTGCCTATACTTAACATCCCAGTTAAGGTTTTCTCTACCACCATTCAAGAGGACACGCGAAGGGACTCTAATATAGGTAATTTCCCAAGCACAAAGTAAGTAAAGGCAAATCACATCTCATATATTCGGTATCTCACCCAGATATGAGGCATTTCGCTCTCTATCACATATCAAATCCTGTGTGTTGACCCTCACACGAGGTGAGCACCACCCTTGCTAGCTGAAGTATCAAGGTGCACCAGGGCTAACATCACTTACTGTTAGCAAACAGTGTTTCTAATAGGATTCCTCCACAAAAAATATCATATACACATATGTCATATCATCCAATATAGAGTTTTTTGTATAATACAAACTTTCAGTCTCAATACAACTTATATGTCATAATTTTTCAATCAGAGTTTATCACATATACATGCCGTTTTTCAAGGCAATCATATAGCTTTATAAATCAATGCCACGTGCATAAATATTCACTTTACCATATGATGAGAAATACATTTACTATCAGATATACAATAAGTCTATTTTCAAAACCATATTCTTCTTGAACTTTATTTCAGATTGTAAACAATTCAGATAATTTAATACATTTCAGAAATATATAAAAGTATAAATAACTTATAAACATAATCAATTACACAATTAAAGTTCAAGAAGAGTATAGGGCAAGTCATAGAAAGATTTATCTATTCATAAAGTTAGAGTTCTAAGTTGGACAACCCTAAAATCCATGTTTCTGGTCCAAATTTAGCCAAATAGACCTAAAAAATAAGTCCCGAGAGTTCAAAAACCTTGAAAATGACTTTAGATTCACGAAATTTGACCTCCGGGAGCTCGGTTAATGTAGGTCAACGTAATAGGGTGTTGGGACACGCACTGTACGCGCCACTGCAGGGGATGCTCGTGAGCGTCACTCACCGAGGAAGAAGCGGCGTGTAGGGGCACATTCAAGTGATGATCAACCTAAAATTTAAGATTCTAAGGTTTCGGTATCTTCTGGATCCATCTATGGTGTTAGTTTTTACATTTGAAAACCACAGATAGGAGTTTCGAAAATGATCTCTTTATGTGATTTTTTTGCTCCATTTTTGGGAGAGAAAAATTTGGAAGAGAGAGAAAAAAATCCAAAATTTACAGCTTCTTATGTGGCTGAGGCTCTTAAAATATCCCGAGGGATCTTTCTACAAAAATTTAAATTTTTGAGGGAGGTCTTTATAAATTTTTCTTATTTACATTTTGACCCCTAAACTTTTAAGACATTACATTTTTGCCCCAAAACGTAAATTTTCATATTTTTTTTGTAATTCTTCAACCCATGTAATAAATAAACATATTTTTAACGGTTCTTATCTCCATTTTAAAAATCCTCACTTTATTCAAAATTTTCTTTACTTTTAAGATTATTACAATTTCACTCAACCAAATGGAGACTTTAGTAATGAATTTCTATTTCCCTTTCCATTACATACCAAACGATGTAATACATTTTCATTTTTATTTCTATTTTCACTTCCTTTCTTCTTTCTATTTCCACTAAAACCCATTCCACTCAACCAAACGAGCAGTAAGAGAATTCTCGAGCTACTTGGATAGTTCGTCATGTATAAATGGGCCCATTGTTTATTAGGATGAAATACTCACTAATATGAGTATTGAGATCAATGAATGATATATTGTCCAAAAAAAGTTAATGAATGATATAGAGGTAACTAGGAATAAACCAACACCACATAAATGACCCACTCACTCGTCTACCTAAAACAAAAAGCTTTCATGAATATTAATTTGTGGTAATTGTATAAACTTTTGTTTAAGGGTGAGTATCAATTGAATTTGGTCAAATTGAACCATAAATTTGAATCAACCAAATAAAATTCATATTTAAATTTTCTAAACCTAATTTGCTTATTTAAATCCAAAATGTTTTGAAAAATTCAGTCGTATTGTAATAGTCGTAAATTTAATTAAATTCAAATTAAAAAAAATTGAATTAAAGAGAGGATTTTGAAAAACGAGATAAGAACCGATGAAAATAAGTTTATTTATTACATGGATTAAATAATTACAAAAGAAATATGAGAATTTACGTTTTGGGGCCAAAATACAATTTTTTAAAAGTTTCGGGGTCAAAATATAAATAATAAAAAATTGCAAGGGCCTCCCTCTAAAAGTGAATTTTTGCAGAAAGGTCCCTTGGGATAATTTAAGGGCTTCAGACACCGAGGAACTCATAATTTCTGAAATATCTCTCTCTCCTTAGAAATTTCTCTCCCGAAACCCTCTAACTTCTCTCTAAGATTTCTCCGCATCCGGATTTCTGATTTCGACACTACCACCGCCAACAGACTCATGACAAAAAGTTCTACAAATCCATCCGATTGGTTTCTGGAGAATTGGCCGGAGATTGGCCAGAAAATTGAAGAAAAAATCGTCTAAAAAGGTAATATCCGAAACTCCTATCTGTAGTTATCTAATGCAAAAACTAACACCGTAGATCGTTCAAGAAGGTACCAAAAATCTCAAATTTCAGGCTAACCCACCACTGCACGTGCCCTCACGTGCCCCTTCTTCCTCTGCACGTGAATCCTATGCGTAGCTCCTTGAGCGACACGTGTAGCGCGTGACAGCTAGACCCTGTTGTGTTGACCTATGTTGACCAAGCTCCCGGAGGTCAAATTTTGCAAATTCGGAGTCATTTTCAAGGTTTTTGGACCTTCTGGACTCGATTTTGAGGTTTATTTTGCCGAATTTGGACTAGAAATATGGATTTTGGGGTTGTCCAACTTGGTACCCTAATTTTGTGAGTAGATGATTCTTTCTATGACTTGCCTTTACTCTTCTTGAACTTTAAATTGATAAATGAGTATGTTTACAAGATATTTATACTTTGATATGTTCCTGAAATGGTTTAGAATATTTAAAACGGTTGTAATATAATATCTAGTTCAAGAAGAGTATGACTTTTGAAATGAATTTTGAAACACATTGAACATGTGAATTTTAAATGTATTTCTCATTATATGGCAAAGAAAATACGTTATGTATATGATATTGATTTATACAGTGATATGTTTGCCTCAGATATGGGTATGTTTACGTGATTCCCCTGATTGAGAAGTTTTGATAGAGGAATATACTGAGAATGAAAATGCTATATTATAATAGTACCTCTATTTTGATTAATACAGAATATATGAGATTATGGTTTTATGGAGAAATTCTATTGGAAACACTGTCTGCTAACAGCAGGTGATGTTAGCTCTAGTGCAACTTGATTGCCTCAGCTAGTAGGGGGTAGTGCTAACCTCGTGTAAGGGCCAACACAGGGGAAATGATATGTGAAGGAGAGCAGAATGCCTCTTATATGGACGAGATACCAGTTATATGAAATGTGATTTACCTTCCCTTACTGTTTGCTTGGGAAATACCCATATAGAGTCTCCTTATGTGTCCTCTTGAATGGTAGTAGGGAAAATCTCAGCGAGATGCTAAGTTTAGGCAAATCCTATACCACTAAAGTACAGAAGGGGTTAAACTCTGATATGGTGGTTCTGATATGGGATCCTCCAAATATTTTCATAAGAATTATGCTGATGCATATCATGATTTTATTATCGATTTTACAACATTACTTATGAATTAAATATGAATATGATTTTGCACAAAAATTATTTGAAATGCAGGTCCTATATGGATGTACCTCAGAATTATAATTTTCAATGTAAAAAGGTTTAAAATAAAGAGTACATCCATATGTTGACCTAAGAGGTCATAGGAGGTATTATCTGCTCACTGAGTTGTAAAACTCACTACACGTGGTTGATATGTTTTTCAGATAAAGATCCAGAGTTTGGTCCTACAACTTCTTGATCGACTAGGTGTTGTAAATTGTTTCTAGACTCTCATTGTTTAAAATTGTAATATAATTGTACTTTAGAGTTACTCTGAACGCCACAAGCAAGATCTTTGCTTCCGTTATAATATTGTTAAGTGCAGTATTGACATGTATAATTAGTTATATTGAAAACTTGCAAACGTATGATATTATCCTGTTATGTCATAATTTGAAATTGATTGCAAATAGATAAAGATAAATTTATCAGACAGTAGTGTTATTCGCGTTCTTAAAATTAAAGATGTGACACGTATAAACTTGTCAATCTAATTCAATCTATTTAAAATGATTTTTTTTAACTAAATTCAGATGAGTTTAAATGAATTTTTGAGTTATGCATATCCCTAATTTGGTTTGACTAGGAAAGTGAACTCCCAACAACTAAACATGGAAGCTTCTAAAGATACATAATGTGGAGGCTCCCTTTGTAGGTGGGCTTATCACCAAGGTTGGAATTTACATTATCGACAACTACAAGTTTAATAACATTTGGTATACAACTGTTCTAACCCTAGGAAATAAAAGATGAGGAAAAAGATAAACAATTAAGTCTAGCTTAGTCGGAATTTAATCAACTAGCTTAGTATACTATTAGATAAAATTGCTTTCACTTCCAACAATGATTGACTTAATTGATAAGATTGAGCTGAATTTATCAGAGTTTTTGGTTTCAGTCCTGCTAGTGATTCTTTGTTTGTAGACATCCACTAAGTGCAATATATTCTTGTCCAAAAAAAAGTGCAATATATTCTAACTTAGAACTAGAACAACTTATTTAATTCGTAAAATTGTTCTTACAAAAAAAATTTATCTCAATTTTGATCATTGCAAACAACTAAAATATGTTATTATAAAGTCCAAGCGTGTTAATTATCAAACTTAAAATGATAAGAATATTATAAAGAGCATCTGGGTTTTGACCTAAACGCTACCAACATGTCCAAAGTAAAAAAATAATAGTTAGGCACTACTTTAACACCTCTACTAATCAGGATCACTTATTCTATTTTGATAACTTTCAAACCGTGATGACAAACTCTTGAATAGGTTATGAACATTGTCCTTTGCAAAGAAAGTTTTCTCTCTCTTTTAGTGATAACTAGTAAGTAGTAATTCTATCTAAATTTGTGATTCAAGTTATAAGTAAGTTTGAATTCAGGTTCAACAATTGAGAAATTTTTGCAATATCATAAACTTGAACTTACAGAAAAATAGTTATGAAAAAAAATTGTAATACTTCAAAAAAAAATTAATCTTATACTAAAAAGAGTAAAAAAAAATACTTGTATGAACCTAGAAAAAAAAACAGTAAGTAGTAACCCTTGTGAAAGGTTTAGTGTCCTCTTTCAAAAAAGACAAAAATATTTAATGCTATTTAACAGGAACTTTTGGAGAAAAAGGAATGGGGAGTGGACCAGCGACGTTTGCTTTCATTAAATTGATATTCGAACTTGCATTATAGTAAGTGTTAGTAATAGTAGTTCTAAAAAACATTGAGGTCGAACAGACAACGAAAACAAGATATTAGCAAGGGACTATTCATTTGACAAGGTTCTGCCATGGAATTCAACATCCTAAAGCCACTTAAAAATCGCCGTTAAATCTCATTTTTATTGTAGTGATATATTAATTTTTGTAATAACTATCTAATCTATCTGTCCTATATATTTAGTCCCTTACTATCTATGTAAAATTATCAAAATACCCTTCTCATAGAGAGAAATCTATCAATAAATGAAAAGACATTTTGGTAATTTCATATGAGATAAGATTAATTAAAGTTAATGTCTGATTTGGGCAATATAATTTACATTATAATTTAATTTCATATTATTATTCTCATGTTTAATCTTTTGAAATATAATTTTTTTTAAATTATTTACTTTTCTTAATTTACATTATAATTTAATTTTATAATATTATTCTCATATTTAATTTTTTAAAATATATACATTTATTTGAGAAGTTTTATTTTATAATGTTAAATTTTTTATGACATATATCGATATATATTCACAATTTAAATATAAAAAAATAATTTAATGCAAATCACATTCATATATAAATTGTGAAAAAAAAAAATTAATAATCACTTAAAAATTAAAATTACAATTTACAATTTCCTACAAAAAAAAATACAATATAATCATGAACTCGGACCCTGGGGATCCTATGGCGTTTGATCTAGCTGATGTCCACTGCCTTTATCATTGGGAACCTGAAAATCAATTTTATTATGTAAGCGTTTTGAAATTAAATAAAATAATAGTAATAATTATTTACGAAATTTAAGATTAAAAAATTACCATAGGATTTACATTGTGAGCAAGTACAATTTTTTCCGGCACTTGACCCTAAAAGTTTTGGAGCAAGAATGCCATAGCTGCCTCCCTCGGTCTTTGTCAGGCTGTGATGTCAGCGTCACGTCGCTGCAACTTGACGTCCCACTTCTGTACATCCGCTTTCAGATGAGCCACCTCAGTTTGTAATTCCTTATATGAAGGCCCAAACCTAGAGCTCAACCCAGCTGAGCCACATCCAAAGACTTGGGTTGGGCAAACACCTAACCCAAATCCTCGAACGCGACTCGAGTGCTCCTCAGTTCCCAAGGCTCTCGCAAGTGAATCACCTGTCAAGAGTGTTTGGAAAGAGCTATCCTCCTATTGGATCGAGGCAATTTTTTCCTACAAAATAAAAAAAACAGACGTTAAATTTTGATTACAATTAACAAACAATCAAGTAAAATAATAAATAAACAAAACAATAACAAAATTATACGTACCGCAACTTCTCGAGTCTCGTCGTTGATGTATGTTCCATCAGCCCTTTTATGAACTGCCATCCATACATCGCCGAAAGTCACTAAGCCCCCAACCACAGTCTCCTAATTATGTTAACAATTAATAAAAATTTTAAACGAATTTGTATTTTATTTAAAATGAAATAAGATTCTTATCAAAAGAAACTCACAAGCTCAGTCTTTCTACGTGCAAAGCTCTTGGATCCAGTGGTATGTGGCATCATTATACGTCTTCTGTTACATCTATTTTGAGTAGCCATATCCTAAATAATTACATAAATACATTAATTGATTAATCTCTTTGAAAAATATATATATATATATATGAAAAAATAAATATAAATAATTATCCTGGTCTTCGCATTAAGTCAGTAGTCAATGAACGTAGCCTAGTGGTCACGTGGGATGCCAGCTGGGACGTCATTCAGCAACTCCTCCTTAGATTTCGTCCCATCATACTTGAGGTGAAACACATTATAACATGCGACTCTCCACTTTGCTCCAAGTAACTGTAAAATTAACTTCTTGTGGAAGCCTGTCACATTAAAATGTGTCTACAAAAAATAGTACAAATATCAGTGAAACACTAAAAATATTAATGTATAATTAAGAATAATTAACAGTCCATACCTGTATCGTGTTTATGAACACTCCTATCTTGTAATCTTCGGGAATGCTCCTCCAATCTTTATATGAGATTGGAAAGAAACAGAAGTTATCCTCAATGGCGCCAAAGAAGACACCAAGGAGACCACTGTCATCTCTAATGAGCTAGTGAGTGTCATTAAACTGGACAACCACCCTGTGCCCATTAGGTAACGCCCAAACATCGTGGACAGTCATCTGTCTGGGCATCACTTGACCAGTCTCATATGTTAGAATATAAAATAAATGTGTTAACTCAATATTTAGGTGTTAATTATTATAAATACAAGAAATATTCTATATTTTACCTATGACATCAGTATCAAATTACGTAACAATCATAAATTGTTCATTTGAAAATAATAAGAAAATAATAAGAACATATATCAAAATACATAACAATCATAAATTTTTTATAAAAAAACCAAAATATATTCATGAAATTACAGTATTAAATTAATACTGTAACAGACATAGATTCACTTCTTCTTTTGGAAATAATGTTTCTAAATTTTGAACGCGCAACGGATTACTATCATATAAAATATTATCCTCTTCCTCGCCCATCTTATAAAAATCACGAGGTTTCAAATATACAACCATACTTCATTTGTTGTCAACCGCATCTTTTACATAATATACTTAATGCACTTCAGATGCTTCAATATACGGCTCGTCATCGTCATTTTCATCAGTATGGATCAACTGTGAAAAATCGATAGATGTCACCCCAAAGCCATCCGTGGTAAGCCCCTTGCTATTGTTGTATTGGCCCACATACATTTGAATAAGGTAATTGTAAAGTGACCATGATAATTCAATTCTACAATATCCAATAATTTTTCATAATACGGAACTCCACCAAATTACAAATTTCTGTCATTGCTACTTGCATAACTCCTCATCCCGAAAATACCGTGAACTCCACTATTTTGGTTTGTCAACCCTTGGTCTCGCTCTAACGTTCATAATTTGAATCCGTTTACATTGTATGCACTATATCGGCGTTCTTTATCCAGGGGCCTAATTGCCAGAAATTTTAGATCAGTTGACAAAGTCTCACTATTATCATTTGCCATCTGGGAAAGAAAAATAGAGTTGTGAATTGTGCTCATTATAGACTGCAAATACAAATGGACTAGGTAAATTGTATACTTACACGACGAGTGAACCAAGAAACAAACTCCCTGTGAACTTTTTTATCTATCTCAGAAGACGATCGGGTTTTACTTCGTAAGCTATGCCTTACGAAATCTCTAAATTCCCTATACAAAAAAAAGGATGGGTAAACTTAATGCTTTATATCTATCAAATAAATATTAATACAACACTAAGTTTAGTGTACTCATTGAAGGTAAGGATCGACTTCCTGACAGTTTGTCAAAACATGATAATAGGCTTGCAATTTTTCCCACGGAGAAAGTGTAAAATACTCGAACCCACCAATTGGTCTTCCTACTTGTAGAAACAACATAGCCCCCCAGACGTCCCCACATCAGGTCAATCGTCTACCCGAATAGGACGATTGAATATCATCTCTACACCCTCCAAATACCTTGAACAAAATATTAAAACTTCTTCTGCAACACACGACTCGGCTATTGAGCCTTCTAGCCTTGCTTTATTTTGGACGAATGACTTAAACTTACCCAAGTATCTATACATAATACGTTCAACTAATAAAAAATTGATAAAACAAAACAAAAGGAACAAAATAAAATAGATCTGAATTTTTTACTTTATACCTTTCAATAGGATACATTCAACGATATTGAACTGGTCCGTCTAACTTGGCTTCTTGGACCAAGTGAACTGTTAAGTGCACCATGATTGTGAAAAAGGAAGGCGGAAATAACATCTCCATATGATACAGCATCAAAACAAAACGATTTTGAAGTTGGTCAAGTTCGCTGACATTTAAAACTCTAGAATAAATATGTCGAAAGAACGAACAAAACTCAACTAAAACTGCAGACACTTACTCAAGAAGTGCCTTCCTTACAGCTAAGGGTAATAGTTGTTCCATAAGAATATGAAAATCATGACTTTTCAACCCCCCCTAATCTTACGCTGTCTTAAATCAATGCATCTAGAAATATTGCTAGAATATCCAACAGGCATAGAGATGTTTTTTAGTGTTTTGAGAAAGATATCTTTACTTGCATTTGTCAACGTGAACAAGGCAGGCGGATATTTACCATTCTCATCTGGCCAAAGCTCTGACCTCATACCTAACTCTTGTAAATCTCTTCGTGCATTGATGTGGTCTTTTGAATGGCCAGTGTCATTTAACAAAGTATACAGGATGTTTTCACAGACATTTTTTTATATGCATCAAATCAAGATTATGACGCAACAAATTGTTCACCCAATATAGAAGTTTAAAGAATATGGTTTTTTTCTGCCAAAGTTGAGTCCCAGCTTCAACCCCTCCGTGACCTCGGGACCTCTATTCTCGACCTTCATGTTCCTTATTCTTTTCGAATATAATGTTAATATCATTAATTTGTCTCAAAATATCTACACCATTCAATTGCAGTGGAGGATTTCTTCTCTCATATGTTTTATCAAACCTGTTACAGGCCATCTGAAATTTATGACTCGGGTTTAGAAAACGACGGTGTCACATAAAACACCACTTTTGATTATGAGGAAGGCGCACAGGAGTTGAATCAAAATTACAGTGTGGACAGACTAATCCAAAATGAATATTTCAACCTAATAAACATTCAAAGTCAAGAAAATCACTGATTATCCACATGAGAGCAGCATGTGTCATGACCCTAATTTTAGGGCACGTGAAATCCATATACCATACACATATATTTTCCATAAATGTACATAATGCCATTCTTAATCATATAAATCAATACATATAAGTTCCCATACACATATACAATATACAGTTTACGTTTATAAACACCGGAGTAACAGTAGAAGCAAAGATCCTGCCTATGACGTTCAGAGCAACTCTAGAGTACAAATATTTTACAAATATAAAACATTGAGAGCCTAGAAACAATGTAGGCTCACCACTGAAGTACGACCTCTAGTCGATCACGTGGCTGTTGGACCAAACTCTATGTCTTTATCTGAAAAATAGATCCACATCGTGTAGTGAGTTTTACAACTCAGTGAGCAGATAATACATCATATAACCTCTTAGGTCAACATATGGATGTACTCATATAATAAAATTTATGTTATCAAAAATTACATTTCAGAAGTACATCCACATGGGACCCGCATTTTCAAATATTCTCTATTCAAAAATCATAATAAGGTCTTTCAAACCATAAGCGGTACTGTATACACAATGCTCATGTCAAGTTCAAAATCATATTCAATACTGTAAAATCATTAATCAAATTATGCTATGCATCAAAACATTTCGCATAAAATATTCGAAGGATCCCATATCAGAACCACCATACCAGAGTTTGACCCCTTCCGTACTTTGGTGGTATAGGATTTGCTTAAACTCAGCATCCCGTTGAGGTTTGCCCTACTACCATTCAAGAGGACACGCGAAGGGACTCTGTATGGGTCTTTCCCAAGCACACAGCAAGGGAAGGCAAAATAACATCTTATATAACTGGCATCTCGCCCATATATAGGAGGCATTCCGCTTTCCTTCACATATAATCTCCCGTGTGTTGGCCCTCACACGAGGCTAGCACCACCTCCCCTGCTAGCTGAGGCAATCAAGGTGCGCACCAAGGCTAACATCACCTGCTGTTAGCAGACAGTGTTTCCAATAGGATTCCTCCACAGAAAATACCATATGCACATATGCCATATAATCCAGTATAAATTCTCAATATAATACAGATTTTCAGTCTCAAAATACTCATATGTCAAAACTTCCCATTCAGGGGAAACATGTATACATGCCCATATCCAAGGCAAACATATCACTGTAAAATCAATGTCACATGTATAACATACTTTCTTTGACATGTAATGCGAAATACATGTAAAAATCACATGTTCAATGTATTTCAAAATTCATCTTTTATAAATTACCCATTCAAGGTTTATCACATATATATGCCCTTTCTCTAGGCAATCATATATCTCTATAAATCAATGTCACGTATATAAATATTCACTTTATCATTTAATGAGAAATACATGTGAAATCATATACACCATGAGTTCATAAATCCATTTTCAAAACTATACTCTTCTTGAACTGCATGTCAAAATGTAAGCATATCAAATCGTTTTAATGCATTTCAGAAACATATCACAGTGTGTATATATCATAAACATAATCATATACATATTCAAGTATCAAGAAGAGTATAAGCAAGTCATAGGAAGAATCATCTACTCACAGGTAAGGGCTCCAGATTGAACAGCCCTAAAATCCTCGTTTCTAGTCTGAATTTGACCAAATAAGCATCAAAAAGAAAACACTATTCATGCCAGAAAATACTATTCACTGCCACTATTCATCGCCGAAAAACACTATTCACCATCACAAAATTTTTACCGAATCAACAAAACGAATTATTATCCTAATGTTTATCTAATTTCTGAATCCATCTACGGAGTCAGATTTTTAATTAGAAGTCTTTAAGTAAGGTTTTTCAGAACTTATCTTTTACCGAGATTTTCTACTTCAGATCTACGGCGATTCAACCGTTGATTTGAAAAACTGATCAGTCAAAACTGAAGTACTCTTCGTCCTGAATCCAATAACATTTTCAATTTTGAGATTGGAAGCTCATAAACACTCCAAATCGAAAGATGAAATTGGATGTTACTATTCATACACTATTTATTACTATGCATTTTCTTCGATTTTTTTTCCTTTCTCAATTCCTCTCCCGGCCTTCCGTTTAAACATTCTGCTGTCTTTTTTTTTAAATATAATAATAATTATTAAATAATTAATAATAAGATTTTCTTTTATAAAAATTCATATAAATTCCATTTTTTATCATAAAATATCTCAAAAATTTCTAAAAATTTCCTTTCTCATAAACCTTTAGTTAAACTCTTAAATCATAATTTTTCTTGATAAAAATCATATTAAAACAAATTTCAAAACAAATATCTTTATTCATATTAAAAGAAAGAATATTTCTAAAAATACCATAAAAATTCAATAGAGGCCGGTATAATTATTTTAAGCAACACAATACTTCTTTTACTTAAAAGTCCACTTACTTTTAACAAATTATAATTATTTCTACATAAATAAAAATACTTTTGCTAATAGCGCGCCAAAATATAAATTCTCATATTTCTTTTGTAATTCTTTAATCCATGTAATAAATATACATATTTTCACCGGTTCTTATCTCTATTGTCAAAAAAAATTTTTATTCTACATTTCCTTTAATTGGAATTTTTCGTTAAATTTTACGGTTATTACAACATGCATGTTGAATATGTCACTATTGAATGAATCATAAGTTCGCACACCGTCGAACCATAACTCCTTTAACTTGTCACGCCTTTAATTTTAAGAACGCGAATAACACAACTGTCCAATAACTCTATCTTTATTTATTTGCAATCAATTTCATATTATGACATAACAAGTTCTAATATAACTAATTATACATGCCAAAGTCACAATTAACAAAAATTACAACGGAAGCAAAGATCTTGCCTGTGGCATTCAAAGCAACTTTAGAGTATATTTATATTATAATTTAAACGCTGAAAGCCCAGAAACAATTTAGGCTCACCACAGAAGTACGACACTTAGTCGATCAAGAAGCCGCAAAACCAAACTCTAGGTCTTTATCTGAAAAATATATCAACCACGTGTAGTGAGTTTTACAACTCAGTGAGCAGATAATACCTCCTATGGCCTCTTAGGTCAACATATGGATGTACTCTTTATTTCAAAAATTTTATGTTGAAAATCACAATTCAGAGGTACATTTATATGGGACCCGCATTTCAAATAAACTCTGTTCAAATTCATATGCATATTCATTTTATAAGTAATGCTGTAAGAATGGTAATAAAATCATGTTATGCATCAACATAATTCTTATGAAAATATTTGGAGGATCCCATATCAGAACCACCATATCAGAGTTTAACCCCTTCCGTACTTTGGTGGTATAAGATTTGCCTAATCTCAGCATCCCGCTGAGGTTTGCCCTACTACCATTCAAGAGGACACGTGAAGGGACTCTATATAGGTATTTCCCAAGCACACAGCAAGGGAAGGCAAATTAAATCTCATATAACTGGAATATCGCCCATATAGGCATTCCGCTCTACTTCACATATAATCTCCCATGTGTTGGCCCTCACACGAGACTAGCACCACCCCCTGCTAGCTGAGGCAATCAAGGTACACTAAGGCTAACATCACCTGCTGTTAACAAACAGTGTTTCCAATAGGATTCCTCCACAAAAAATATCATATGTATAACATATTCCATATAATCCAGTATAAAATTCTCAATATAATACAGACTTTCAGTCTCAATATATTCCTCTGTCAAAACTTCCCAATCAGGGGAATCACGTATACATGCCCATATCTGAGGCAAACATATCACTGTATAAATCAATATCATGTGCATAACATATTTCATTTTCCATATAATGAAAAATACATATAAAAATCACTTGTTCAATGTATTTCAAAATTTCATTTCAAAATTCATACTCTTCTTGAACTAGACATAATATTGCAATCATTTCAGATATTCTAAACCATTTCAAGAACATATCAATGTATAAATATCTTGTAAACATACTCATTTATTAGTTTCAAGTTCAAAAAAAGTAAAGGCAAGTCATAGGAAGAATCATCTACTCACAAAATTAGGGTATCAAGTTGGGAAACCCTAAACACCTCGTTTCTTATTCGAATCTGGCAAAATAAACCCCAAAATCGAGTTTGAAAGGTCCAAAAACCTTGAAAATGACACCGGATTTGCGAAATTTGGCCTCTGGGAGCACGGTCAATGCAGCTCAACGCAACAGGGTCCAACTGTCACGCGCTATACACGCCGTCCAAGGAGCTCTGCGTGGGCTTCACGTGCCAAGGAAGAAGAGGCGCGTGGGGGCGGGTGCGGTGGTGGGTTGGCCTGAAATTTGAGATCCAAAGATTTCGGTACCTTCTGGATCGATCTACGATGTTAGTTTTTGCATTAGACAACCACATATAGGAGTTTCAGATATTACTTTTTTAGACGATTTTTCCTTCAATTTTTCGGCCAATCTCCAGCCAATTCTCCAGAAACCAATCAAATGGATTTATAGAACTCTTCATCTTGAGTCCGTTGGCGATTTTAGTGTCAAAATCAGAGGTCCGGATACGAAGAAATGTTAGAGAGAAGTTGGAGGGTTTCGGGAGGAAAATTTCTGAAGAAAGATAGAAAAATCTAGAAATAATTAGCTTCTTAAGTGGCTAAGGCCCTTAAAATATCCCGGGGGACCTTTCTGTAAAAATTCACTTTTAGAGGGAGGTCTTTACAAGTTTTCCTTATTTACATTTTAATCCCGAAACTTTTAAGAAATTGCATTTTGACCCCAAAAATGTATATTCTCATATTTCTTTTGTAATTCTTTAATCCATGTAATAAATAAACTTATTTTTACCGGTTCTGATCTCTATTTTCAAAATTCTCTCTTTTATTTCAAATTTTCTTTAATTAAAATTTTTGTTAAATTTTACAGTTATTACATTTTTCCCCTCTTAAAGAAATTTGGTCTCCAAATTTCATCACCATAGTTGCAGATAAATACTAACCTCATTGTTCAAAAAAAATGCATATATCTGGCGTGTGTATTCTCTTCTCTTTCCCAAGTAGCTTCCTCAGAAGAGTGATTTTTCCATATCACCTTCACTGTGAGTATTTCTTTTGACCGCAACTTCTTTACTTGTCTATCCACTATTGCTACTGGTTGTTCCTCATAGGTTAAATCTTTCTGTAACTGAATATGTAGACACTGTATAACATGTGTAGGATTCGATAAATATTTCCGTAGCATAGACACATGAAAAACTGGATGGACGTTACCCAATTTAGGAGATAAAGCCAAACGATAAGCTACCAAACCGATCCTATCAAGAATTTCAAATGGTCCTATATATCATGGACTTAATTTCCCTTTCTTCCCAAATCTCATTACTCCCTTCATAGGAGATATTTTCAGAAAAACATGTTCACCTATGGGAAATTCCAATGGGCGACGTCTATTATCAACATAAGCCTTCTGTCTACTCTAAGCAGCTAATAACCTTTCCTTAGTTAATTTTACCTTGACTAGTGCATCTTGTACCATATCATGCCCTAAAACCTTTGCTTTGCCCATCTTAAACCATCCAATCGGCGAACGGTAACGCCTGCTATATAATGTCTCAAAAGGAGCCATTTGTATACTGGCTTGATAACTATATTTATAAGCAAATTCAGCTAAAGGCATAAATCTTTACCAACTACCCTGAAAATCTAAAACACAAGCCCGAAGCATGTCTTCCAATATTTGAATGGTGCGCTCAGATTGCCCATCTATTTGAGGATGAAATGCAGTACTGAGATTCTACTTCGTGCCCAAAGATTCTTGGAAAGCTCTCTAAAAATGAGCTGTAAATTGTGGTCCTTGATCAGAATAATTGATATTGACACGCCATGAAGCCTCACTATTTCATTCAAATATAATCTTACATACTGAGCTACATTGTATGTGATTTTCACTGGTAGAAAATGTACTGACTTAGTCAACCTATCAATGATCACCCATATTGAATCAAACCCTTTTGGTGTTCTCAGTAACCCTGTAACAAAATCCATAGTTATTCCTTCCCATTTCTATTCAGGTATCTCTATCTGCTGATATAATCCTGCAGGCCTTTGATGTTCCGCTTTCACCTGCTAACAAGTTAAACATCGAGACACGTAATCCACTATGTCTTTCTTCATACCTTCCCACCAATAAATTTCTTTTAAATCCTTATACATTTTAGTTATTCCAGGATGAATCGTATACATGGATTTATGGGCTTCCTCTAAAATTTCTTTCTTAAGTTCTTCTTTATCAGGTACACATAACCGCTTACCCAATTTTAGAATTCCTTCAGAGTCTACAATAAATTCAACTTCACCACCATTCTTCACTTCTTCCATTTTTTTGCACAAATAGGCATCCTCTTTCTGTGACTTTTTCACCTGCTCGATCAAAGATGATTGAAACTGCATGTGAGCTAACAATATTCCAGACTCATTTACTTCCATTACTACCCCATTACTTTCTAGCTTATGCATCTCTTTAACTAACGGCCTTCTTACCATTGTGATATGAACTAAACTACTCATAGACTTCCTACTTAATACATCAGCCACAACATTGGCCTTACCTAGATGGTACAGTATTGTGCAATCATAATCTTTAAGTAATTCCATCCATCGTCTTTGTCTCAAGTTAAGATCTTTTTGTTGAAAAATATACTTGAAACTTTTATGATCTGTATAAATTTTGCATGTCTCACCATACAAATAATGCCTCCAAATTTTAAGAGCAAAAACTATTGCCGCCATTTTTAAATCATGAGTCGAATAGTTTTGCTCATGTGGTTTAAGCTGTCTAGATGCATATGCAATGACTCGACCATTTTGCATCAACACACATCCTAATCCAATTCTCGATGCATCACAGTATACCGTGTATCCTCTAGTACTTGAAGGAATAGCCAATACTAGTGCCGTAGTCAAACATTCTTTAAGTTTCTGAAAACTTCTTTCACATTCATCTGACCAGTCAAAATGTATTCCCTTTCTTGTTAACTTTGTCAAAGGAGCAGCTATATTTGAAAAATCTTTAACAAATCTACGATAATAGCTTGCTAAACCAAGGAAACTATGAATCTCTATAACTGTTGTAGGGCGTGGCCATTTCTGCACCGTTTCTATCTTTTTAGGATCAACTTGAATACCATCCTTGGTAACCACATGCCCTAGGAAGGTAATACTACTAAGTCAAAATTCACATTTTGAAAACTTAACATACAGCTGGTGTTCCCTCAGGGTTTGCAATGCTATTCTTAAATGCCACTCATGCTCTTCTGAACTTCTTGAGTATACCAAGATATCATCTATGAATACAATGACAAATTTATCCAGAAAAGGTTTGAACGTCCTATTCATTAAATCCATAAATGCAGCTGGTGCATTTGTTAAATCAAATGGCATTACTAAAAACTCGTAATGTCCATACTGAGTTCTAAAAGTAGTTTTCGAAATATTCTTCTTTTTTATCCTCAATTGATTATACCCAGATCTCAGATCAAATTTTGAAAAACATTGGGCACCTTGTAACTGGTCAAACAAATCATCTATTCTAGGTAAAGGATATTTGTTTCGTATAATTACTTTGTTCAACTACCTATAGTCAATACATAGGCGTAGGGATCCATCTTTTTTATTCACAAAGAGAACAGGAGCACCCCAAGGAGATGTATTAGGTCGAATAAAATCTTTATCTAGTAAATCTTGCAGTTGCTCCTTTAATTCTTTAAGTTCTGCAGGTGCCATCCTATAAGGAGGTATAGATATTGGTTGTGTTTCAGGGAGGAGGTCAATACCAAACTTAATCTCTCGGTCTAGTGGTAATCCTAGCAAGTCTTCATGAAACACGTCAGGAAATTCTCTAACCACTGGAACTTGCTCTACACTGGTATACTTCATATCAACATCTTTGACTACTGCTAAATACTCTTGGCATCCTTTTTGTAACAGCTTATGAGCTGTTAAAGCTGAAATTAAATTACTAGACTCCTTACTACTATCTCCTTGTATCATGAAAGAAGATTGTTCATGGACATTAAATTTAATCACCTTATGATGATAGTTTAGAATGGCATAACATGATGACAACCAATCCATTCCTAAAATCACATCAAAGTCTACCATATCTAGAACTATCAAATCTACAAGAGTCCCCTTGCCTTCTATCGAAATCTCACATGATTTATACACATCATTTACTAATAGGAATTCTCTCATTGGAGTAGCAACCATGAAAGAACAATGTAAACTAGCAGAATCTCTATCCAATTTCTTTGCCAAGCATGGTGATATATAAGAATGAGTAGAACCAGGATTGAACAGGACATATGCTTTATGGGAACATACTGATAATGTACTTGTCATAACCGCATTTCAAGCCTGAGCATCATGCCGTGTCAAGGCAAAAACTCGAGCTGGTTCTCGACCTTGACTTCTTGATCCTCTACCAGTACCACCACTACTTGCTTGAACTGAAACTGCTCTATTTGGTCGTGCTGGCACAGATGCAGGAGGTGAAATTGGTTGTATCGATACTTGACTAAAACTTCATAGTTGTGGACAATTCCTCATCAAATGACCCATTTGTCCACATTTAAAACATGCACCAGTTTCTCTGCGACACTGTCTAGTATAAGGCCTGCCACAAAGAGGACATGGTGGAATTGATCTTGAATCTTGTTGGCTAACAGGTCTCATATCTCTTTGATTCATTCTTTGCTTGTTGATATTTACTGATATCTGATTAGAGCTACCAGTTCTTGCTTGAGTGAAGTGCTGTGAATTTTAAAATCTTGATCCTCTGACATTAGGATTATAACTTGTTTAAGCATTACTATCTCGTTCTCTTTTTCTTCTTTTTAAACCTTCAATATCTGCTTGCTCTCGTGTTTTCATCATTTTAACACAGTCCACAGCTGCTGAATAAGTTACAAAATGATTCATCTGAAGGCCCACCGATTTAAACAATGGGCGTATCAATCCCGAGACAAACCTATTAATTATTTCTTTTTTAGTAGAGACCCGATACGGTGCATATCTGGATAACCGGGTAAAACGGATGTCATATTCAAAAACTGTTATATTCGGTATCTGTCTTAATTCTTCAAATTCTCTAGCCCTCTTGTCTCTTTCATTCATTGGCAGAAAGTGGTTCATAAATACTTCCTTAAACTCTTCCCACTTCATTGGTGGTAAAGTAATTGGCTGTCCTTGTACATGTATCTCAAACCATACTTGAGCAACATCAGATAGTTGAAAAGACACTAGTTTAACAGATCTTCTACTAGAGCACCCTAAAGCTCTTAAGACTCATTCCACAGCATCAATAAATATCTGTGGGTCTTCTTGAACATCTGACCCACAAAATTCGAAGGTTTTAACTTAAGGAATTGCGGTAATGACACCTCAATCCCTATAAACTTTTCCTCTTACTCAGTTGTTCTTCCCAGTTCTTGCACTTCAAGAGCATTTTCTGGTGACTGGCCTTCCCTTCTGCCCTGTTCCACTATAAACCTAGCCAATGTCTCTAAACTCCTATGTATATCAGCAGTTCTATCAGGTGGCTCCTGATGGGGTTCTACTCTTTCCTCAGGAACTCTATCAGATACATAGACCTGTTCATCTTGTCTTGAGCATCTCAGACCCTGTGCATGCCCTCTACCTCTACCTCTTCCTCTAGGTCGGCCTCTACCACTACCTCTTTGTACTTGAATTGTAGATTGTACAGACTCTTTAGTAGATGGTGCACGATCTACAGCTTCTTCTCTAGTGACCGCTCTAGTTCTTGGCGGCATTATTTACTATACAAAATAAAACACCTCTTTAAGATACTATAATATGTATTCAAACCTTACACTAAGACTTTAAGCACAATAGGAATAGGAAGGAAATGAATATCCTATAGAATCCCTCAGCAGCACCTGAAGTATAAATATATCCGGCTCATATCGATACTAAAGGTCTTACTAAAGAATCCTTTGCTTTGATTGCCACAGGAAAACCTAATGCTCTGATACCAATTTGTCACGCCGTTAATTTTAAGAATGCGAATAACACTACTGTCCGATAACTCTATCTTTATTTATTTGCAATCAATTTCATATTATGACATAACAGGTTTCAATATAACTAATTAAACATGCCAAAGTCACACTTAACAAAAATTACAACAGAAGCAAAGATCCTGTCTGTGGCGTTCAGAGTAATTCTAGAGTACATTTATATTATAATTTAAACACTGAGAGTTTAGAAACAATTTAGGCTCACCACGGAAGTACGACACTAGTCAATCAAGAAGCCGCAGGACCAAACTCTAGGTTTTTATCTGAAAAATATATCAACCACGTGTAGTGAGTTTTACAACTCAGTGAGTAGATAATACCTCCTATGATCTCTTAGGTCAACATATAGATGTACTCTTTATTTTAAAATTTTTTACGTTGAAAATCACAATTCAGAGGTACATTCATTTAGGATCCACATTTCAAATAAACTCTATTCAAATTCATATGCATATTCATTTCATAAGTAATGTTGTAAGAATGATAATAAAATCATGTTATGCATCAACATAATTCTTATGAAAATATTTGGAGGATCCCATATCAAAACCACCATATCAGAGTTTAACCCTTTCCGTACTTTGGTGGTATAGAATTTGCCTAAACTCAGCATCCCGCTGAAGTTTGCCTTATTACCATTCAAGAGGACACGCAAAGGGACTCTATATGGGTATTTTCCAAGCACACAACAAGAGAAGGCAAATCACATCTCATATAACTGGCATATCGCCCATATAGGAGGCATTCCGCTCTCCTTCACATATAATCTCCCGTGTGTTGGCCCTCACACGAGACTAGCACCACCTCCTGCTAGCTGAGGCAATCAAGGTGCACTAAGACTAACATCACCTGCTGTTAACAGACAGTGTTTCCAATAGGATTCCTCCACAAAAAATATCATATGCATAACATATGCCATATAATCCAGTATAAAATTCTCAATATAATACATACTTTCAGTCTTAGTATATTCCTCTGTCAAAACTTCCCAATCAGGGGAATCACGTATACATACCCATATCCGAGGCAAACATATCACTATATAAATCAATATCATGTGCATAACATATTTCATTTTCCATATAATGAAAAATACATGTAAAAATCACTTGTTCAATGTATTTCAAAATTTCATTTCAAAATTCCTACTTTTCTTGAACTAGACATAATATTGCAACCATTTCAGGAAAATATCAACGTATAAATATCTTGTAAACATATTCATTCATCAATTTAAAGTTCAAGAAGAGTAAAGGCAAGTCATAGGAATAATCATGTACTCACAAAATTAAGGTACCAAGTTGGACAACCCTAAACTCCTTGTTACTGGACCGAATTTGGAAAAATAAACTCCAAAATCGACTTCGAAAGGTCCAAAAATCTTGAAAATGACTCCGGATTTACGAAATTTGGCCTCCGGGAGCTCGATCAATGTAGGTCAATGCAACAGGATTTCGCTGTCACGCGTTACACGCGCCATCCAAGGAGCTGCGCGTGGGCTTCATGCGCCGAGGAAGAAGAGGAGCATGGGGGCGCATACAGTGATGGGTTGGCTTGAAATTTGAGATCCAAAGGTTTTGGTACCTTCTGGATCGATCTACAGAGTTAGTTTTTGCATTAGACAACCACAAATAGGAGTTTCGGATATTACCTTTTTAGACGATTTTTCCTTCAATTTTCTAGCCAATCTCCGGCCAATTCTCCAGAAATAGATTTGTAGAACACTTCGTCCTGAGTTCATTGCAGTGGTGGTGTCGAAATTCGAGGTCCGGATGCGGAGAAATCTTATAGAGAAGTTAGAGAGTTTCGGAAGGAAAATTTCATAAGAGAGATAGAAAAATCTAGAAATGATCAGCTTCTTGAGTGGCTAAGGCCCATAAAATATCTTGGGGGACCTTTCTGTAAAAATTCAATTTTAGAGGGAGGTCCTTGCAAATTTTTCTTATTTACATTTTATGTAATAGCCGTAAATTTAACGTAAACTTTCAATTAAACAAAATTTGGAATAAAAGAGATAATTTTGAAAATGAGGATTTTAATTAAAGAAAGTTTGGAATTAAAGAGAGGATTTCGAAAATGGAGTTAGAACTAAGTGAACATAAGTTACTATTTACATGGATTAAAGAATTAAGAAAAATGTGAGGAATTTACGTTTTGGGGCAAAAATGCAATTTCTTAAAAGTTTCAGGGTTAAAATGTAAATAAGAAAATTTTGCAAGGACCTCCCTCAAAAAGTGAAATTTTGCAGAAAGGTCCCCTGGGATATTTTAAGGGCCTCAACCAATCTGGAAGGTGGTCATTGACAGATTTTTCCATCCCTCTTCAGAAAATTCTCTCTGAAAACCCTCTAACTTCTCTCTAAGATTTCTTCGCCTCCGAACCTCGGATTTTGACACCACCACCACCAACGGACTCAGGACGAAGAGTTCTTCAAATCCATCCGATTGGTTTCTGGAGAATTGGCCGAAAAATTGAAGGAAAAACTGGCTAAAAAGGTAACCTCCGAAACTCCTATTTTTAGTTCTCAAACGCAAAAACTAACACCGTAGATCGATCCAGAAGGCACCGAAACCTTTGGATCTCAAATTTCAGCCAGATCCACCACCGCACGCGGCCCCACACGCCGCATCTCTCTCGACAAGTGAAGCTCACGTGCAGCTCCTTGGGCGGCGCGTGTAGCGCGTGACAATCGGACCTCCTTGCGTTGACCTGCGTTGACCGAGCACCCGGAGGTCAAATTTCACAAATCCGGAGTCGTTTTTAAGGTTTTTGGACGTTTTGGACTCGATATTTGGGTTTATTTTATTGAATTCTGATCAAAAACTAGGATTTTAAGGGTGTCCAAATTTGTACTTCAAAGTGGTGAGTAGATAATTCTTCCTATGGCTTATTTTTACTCTTCTTGAACTTTACATTGATAAATGAGTATGATTACATATTATTTATACTTCCATATGTTCCTAAAATGGTTTGGAAATGTTTGAAATAATTGGAATATGATATTTAGTTCAAGAAGAGTTTGATTTTGAAATAAATTTTGAAACATATTGAACATGCGATTCTAAAATGTATTTCGCATTACATGGCAAAGAAAATATGTTATGCATGTGACATTGATTTTACAGTGTTATGTTTGCCTCGGATATGGGCATGATTATATGATTCCTTTTATTGAAAAACTTATTATAAAAGATTTGGTACTAAGACTGGAAGTTCTGTCACTTTTATATATATATTGAACAATGACGGGTTATATGGCTTGAGACGGAAATGTGAAGTTGGTATTAGTGGTAATGTGAGGAGGCAGTTGGGTGATGAACTTACATTCCCTGTTGATCTATTGAAGTTGTAGTCAGTGGTATTGTGAAGAGGCAGTTGGGTGATAAACTCACATTTTCCTGATTACCTATTGTGAGGAGGCAGTTGGGTGATGAACTCACATTCCCTGTTGATCTATTAAAGTTGTAGTCAGTGGTATTTTGAGGAGGCAGTTGGATGATGAACTCACATTCCATGTTTATCTATTGAGTATGTTGAAAATTGTGACATACTTGAGTATTATATAAAATAATTGATTTTTAATGCATATCCAATTTGATTTAAGATTAATTTGTATCATATGTGGTACAGATATTTGAATGTGATTTGAACTGAGAATATTTTGAAAATGCGGGTCCCATAAGGATGTACGTCTGAACGGTAGATTTTGATATGATAAGTTTTAATATATTAGTACATCCTTATGTTGATCTGAGAGGTTATAGGAGGTATTATCTGCTCACTGAATTGTAAAACTCACTACACGTGGTTGATATATTTTTCAGATAAAGACCCAAAATTTGATCCTGCGGCTACTTGACCGACTAGGTGTCGTACTTTGGTGGTGAGCCTAACTTGTTTCTAGGCTCTCAGTGTATTATATTGTAATATATTTGTACTCTAGAGTTGCTCTGAACGTCACAGGCAGGATCCTTGTTTCCGCTATAAACTTGTTATATATAGACTTGGCATGTATAATTATTAGTTTTGTAAACTTGTAAACGTTTGATAATACTCGGATATGTGTTATTGTGAGACTATTTGCATATGCATAATAATAAAGTTTATCGGATAGTAAAGGTATTCGCGTTCCTAAAGTAGGGATGTGACAAGTTGGTATCAGAGCATTAGGTTTCCCTTTGACAATCAGAGCAAAGGATTCTTTAGTAGGACCTTTAGTATCGATATGATCCGGACATATTTATACTTGAGGTGCTGCTGAGAGATTCTATAGGATATTCACTTCCTTTCTATTCCAAGTGTCTTTAAATTTCTTGAGTAAAGTTTGAATACATATTATAGTATCTTAAAGAGGTGTTTTATTCTGTACAGTTAATGATGCCGCCAAGAACTAGAGCGGTCACTAGAGAAGAAGTTGTAGATCGTGCACCCTCTACAGAAGAGTCTGCACAATCTACAATACCCATACAAAGAGGCCGTGGTAGAGGCTGACCTAGAGAAAGAGGTAGAGGTAGAGGACGTGCACGGGGTCTGAGAACCCCAAGACAAGATGAACATACTCTAGTATATAATAGAGTTCCTGAGGAAAGAGTAGAAACCCCTCAGGAGCCACCTGATAGAACTGCTGATATGATTGCTGGTATACATAGAAGTTTAGAAATATTGGCTGGATTTGTAGTGGAACAGGGTAGAAAGGAAGGCCAACCAGCAGAACATGCTCCGGAAGTGCAAGAACTGGGAAGAACAGCTGACCAAGAGGACAAGCTTAGAGAGATTGAGGTGTCATTACCGCAATTCCTTAAGTTAAAACCTCCGACTTTTTCTGGGTCAGATGTTCAGGAAGACCCACAGATATTTATTGATGCTGTGGAACGAGTTTTCAGAGCCTTGGGGTGCTCTAGTAGAAGATCTATTGAGTTGGTGTCTTTTCAACTATCTGATGTGGCCCAAATTTGGTTTGAGACATTTGTACAAAGACGGGCAGTTGTTTTACCACCAATGGAGTGGGACGAATTTAAGGAAGCATTTATGAATCGCTTTCTACCAACAAGTGAAAGAGACAAGAGGGCCAGAGAGTTTAAGGAATTGAAACAAACACCAAACATGTCAGTTTCTGAATATGACATTCGTTTTACCCAGTTGTCCAGATATGCACCATATCTGGTTCCTACTGAGAAGGATAGAATTAAGAGGTTTGTATTGGGATTGATACGCCCATTGTTTAAGTCGGTGGGTCCTCAGATGGATCATTTTTCAACTTATTCAGTAGCTGTGAACTGTGCTAGAATGATGAAAACACGAGAGCAAGCTGACATAGAAGGTCTTAAGAGAAGGAAAAGAGATCGAGATAGTAATGCCCAGACTAGATATAATCCTACTGTCAGTGAGTCAAGATTTCAAAATCCACAGCGTTTTACTCAAACAGGAGCTGGTAGTTCTAACCAGCCATCAGTTAACATTAACAAGCAGAGAATGTTCTAAAGAGATATGAAACCCCCAAGTCAACAAGATTCAAGATCGATTCCCTTATGTCCCCTCTGTGGCAGGCCTCATACTGGACAGTGCCGCAGAGAAATGGGTGCCTGTTATAAGTGTGGACAAGTGGGTCATTTGATGAGGAATTGCCCACAACTACGAAGTTTTAGTCAAGCATCATTACAACCAGCTTCACCTTCTGCATCTGCACCAGCACGACCTAGTAGAGCAGCTTCAGTCCGAACAAGTAGTGGTGGTACTGGTAGAGGATCAGGAAATCGAGGGCGAGAACCAGCTCGAGTTTTTGCCTTGACACGACAGGATGCTCAGGCTTCAAATGCAGTTATGACAGGTACATTATCAGTATATTCCCATAAAGCATATGTCCTGTTCAATCCTGACTCTACACATTCTTATATATCACCATGCTTTGCTAAGAAATTGAGTAGAGATCCCACTAGTTTGTATTGTTCTTTTATGGTTGCTACTCCAATGGGAGAATTCTTGTTGGTAAATGATGTGTATAGATCATGTGAAATTTCGATAGAGGATAAGGAAACTCTTGTAGATTTGATAGTTCTATATATGGTTGACTTTGATGTGATTCTAGGAATGGATTGGTTGTCATCATGTCATGTCATTTTAGACTGTCACCATAAGGTGATTAAGTTTAATGTCTCTGGAGAACCTTCTTTCTCTATACAAGGAGACTGTAATGAGGTGCCTAGTAATTTAATATCTGCACTGACAGCTTATAAACTGTTACAAAAGGGATGCCAGGGGTATTTAGCAGTAGTTAAGGATGTTGATATGAAATATACAAGTGTAGAACATGTTCCAGTAGTTAAAGAATTTTCTGATGTGTTTCCTGAAAAGTTGCTAGGATTACCACCAGACCGAGAGATTGAGTTTAGTATTGACCTTCTTCCTGAAACACAACCAATATCCATACCTCCTTATAGGATGGCACCCGCAGAACTTAAGGAATTGAAGGAGCAACTGCAAGATTTACTAGATAAAGGTTTTATTCAACCCAGTACATCTCTCTGGGGTGCTCCTGTTCTCTTTGTGAAGAAAAAGGATGGATCTTTACGTCTATGTATTGACTATAGGCAGTTGAACAAAGTAATTATACAAAATAAATATCCTCTACCCAGAATAGATGATCTGTTTGATTAGTTACAAGGTGCTCAATGTTTTTCAAAAATTGATCTGAGATCTGGGTATCATCAATTGAAATAAAGAAGGAAGATATTTCAAAAACTGCTTTTAGGACTCGGTATGTGCACTACGAGTTCTTAGTAATGCCATTTGGTTTAACGAATGCCCTAACTGCATTTATGAACTTAATGAATAGGGTATTTAAACCTTTCCTGGATCAGTTTATTATTGTATTTATCGATGATATTCTGGTGTATTCAAAGAGTTCAGAGGAGCATGAGCGACATCTAAGGATAGCTTTGCAAACCCTAAGAGAACATCAGTTGTATGCTAAGTTTTCAAAGTGTGAATTTTGGCTTAGTAGTGTTACGTTCCTAGGGCATGTGGTTACCAAAGATGGTATTCATGTTGATCCCAAAAAAGATAGAAGCAGTACAACAATGGCCACGCCCTACGACAGTAACTGAAATACGTAGTTTTTTCAAGTTAGCAGGCTATTACCGTAGATTTGTTAAAGATTTTTCAAAAATAGCTGCTCCTTTGACCAGATTGACTAGGAAAGGAATAAAATTTGAGTGGTCTGATACTTGTGAAGGGAGTTTTCAGAAACTAAAGGAGTGCTTGACCACAGCCCCAATCCTTACCATTCCTATGGATACAGGAGATTACGTAGTATACTATGATGCATCTAGAGTAGGCTTAGGCTGTGTGTTAATGTAAAATGGAAGAGTAGTTGCTTATGCATCCAGACAGTTGAAGAAGCATGAACAGAATTATTCCACCCATGATTTAGAGATGGCAGCTGTAGTATTTGCTTTAAAGATTTGGAGACATTACCTGTATGGAAGAACTTGTGAGATTTATACATATCACAAGAGTCTCAAGTATATTTTTCAACAGAAGGATCTTAATTTGAGGCAAAGAAGATGGATGGAGCTACTGAAAGATTATGACTATACGATTTTGTATCATCCAGGTAAAGAAAATGTAGTAGCTGATGCTCTAAGCAGAAAGTCAATGGGAAGTTTGGCTCATATAGCAGAGGTGCGACGATCATTGTTAGAAGAAATCCATAAGTTAGAAAGTAAAGGGATAAAGTTTGAAGTAAAAGAACCAGGAATATTATTGGCTCATGTGCAGCTCCAATCTTCCTTAGTGGAGCAAATCAAAATCGATCAAGATAAGGATGCTAATTTGCTCAAGATTAAGAGTGAAATGAAGGATAGCAAGGATTCTGAATTCTCAGTGGATACTGAAGGGGTATTAAGATACGGTAGACGATTATGTGTCCCAAATGTTAATGATTTGAGGAAACAAGTTTTGGAGGAAGCACATCGATCTACATATACCATACACCCAGGAACAACAAAGATGTACCAAGACATGAAGGAATTGTATTGGTGGGATGGTATGAAGAGGGATATTGCGGAATATGTTTCCCATTGCTTGACATGCCAGTAGGTAAAATCTGAACATCAACGACCTGCAGGGTTACATCAGCGAATAGAAATACCAGAATGAAAATGAGAGAAAATTACTATGGATTTTATCACTGGATTACCAAGAACTCCCAAAGGAAATGATTCTATCTGGGTCATTATAGACCGTATGACGAAGTCAGCACACTTTCTGCCTGTGAAAACAACCTACAACGTAACTCAGTATGCAAGACTCTATTTAAATGAAATAGTTAGGCTACATGGAGTCCCTATATCGATTATATCTTATCGAGGGCGCAGTTCACGGCACGATTTTGGAAAGCTTTTGAATAAGCATTAGGAACGAGATTGGATTTGAGCACAGCTTTCCATCCCCAAACTGATGGTCAGTCTGAGCGTACGATTCAGATTTTAGAAGACATGCTCCGAGCCTGCATTTTTTATTTTGGTAGAAGTTGGGATATGTACTTGTCTTTGGCTGAATTTGCGTATAATAATAGTTACCAGACTAGTATACAGATGGCCCCATTTGAAGCTTTGTATGGTAGACAGTGCAGATCCCCTATTGGATGGTTCGAAGTAGGCGAGGCTAAACTTATAGGGCCAGATCTTGTACAAGAAGCTTTGAACAAAGTAAAGTTGATTAGAGAAAGGCTACAGGCAGTTCAGAGTAGACAAAAGGCGTATGTTGACAATAGACGAAGGGAGTTAGAATTTTCATAGGGTGAACAAGTATTCTTGAAAGTCTCACCCACGAAAGGAGTGATGAGATTTGGAAAGAAAGGGAAGTTAAGCCCTCAGTATATATGCCCTTTTGAAATATTGAATAGAATAGGTGCAGTGGCATATCGCATAGCTCTGCCACCAGAACTGAGTGATGTTCATCCAGTATTTCATGTGTCTATGTTACGGAAATACTTACCGAATCCTACTCATGTCATTCAACCCCAGGAAATTCAATTGGATAAGAATTTAACCTATGAGGAAAAGCCGATATCTATTGCTGATCGACAAGTGAAGAAGTTGTGGTCACGAGATATTTCTATGGTTAAGGTGATATGGTAAAATCACTCATCTGAGGAAGCTACATGGGAAAGAGAAGATGACATCCGCGCCAGATATCCACATTTGTTTGAACAATGAGGTTAGTGTTTATCTACAATTGTGGTGATGAAATTCGGGGACCGAATTTCTTTAAGGGGGGAAGAATGTAATAGCCGTAAATTTAACGTAAATTTTCAATTAAACAAAATTTGGAATAAAAGAGATAATTTTGAAAATGGGAATTTCAATTTAAGAAAGTTTGGAATTAAAGAGAGGATTTCGAAAATGGAGTTAGAAACCGGTGAACATAAGTTATTATTTACATGGATTAAAGAATTAAAAAAAATGTGAGGAATTTACATTTCGGGGCAAAAATGCAATTTCTTAAAAGTTTTGGGGTTAAAATGTAAATAAGAAAATTTTGCAAGGACCTCCTTCAAAAAGTGAAATTTTGCAGAAAGGTCCCCCGGGATATTTTAAGGGCCTCAACCAATCCGGAAGGTGGTCATTGACAGATTTTTCCATCTCTCTTCAGAAAATTCTCTCCGAAAACCCTATAACTTCTCTCTAAGATTTTTTCGCCTCTGGACCTCGGATTTCGACACCACCACCACCAACGGACTCAGGACGAAGAGTTTTTCAAATCCATCCGATTGGTTTCTGGAGAATTGGCCGAAAAATTTAAGGGAAAATCGGCCAAAAAGGTAACCTCCAAAACTCCTATTTTTAGTTCTCAAACGCAAAAACTAACATCGTAAATCGATCCAGAAGGCACCGAAACCTTTGGATCTCAAATTTCAGCCAGATCCACCACCGCACGCGCCCCCACGCACCGTATCTCTCTCGGCGAGTGAAGCCCACGCGCAGCTCCTTGGGCGGCGCGTGTAGCGCATGACAGTCGAACCTCTTTGTGTTGACCTGCGTTGACTGAGCTCCCGGAGGCCAAATTTTGCAAATTCGGAGTCGTTTTTAAGGTTTTTGGACGTTTCGGACTCAATTTTAGGGTTTATTTTTCTGAATTCGGATCAGAAACTAGAAATTTAAGGGTGTCCAACTTTGTACTTCAAAGTGGTGAGTAGACAATTATTCCTATGGCTTATTTTTACTCTTCTTGAACTTTACATTGATAAATGAGTATGATTACATGTTATTTATACTTCCATATGTTCCTGAAATGGTTTGGAAATATCTAAAATAACTGGAATATGATATTTAGTTCAAGAAGAGTTTGATTTTGAAATGAATTTTGAAACACATTGAACATGCGATTCTAAAATGTATTTCGCATTACATGGCAAAGAAAATATGTTATGCATGTGACATTGATTTTACAGTGTTATGTTTGCCTTGGATATGGGCATGATTATATGATTCCTTTTATTGGAAAATTTATTATAAAAGATTTGGTACTGAGACTGGAAGTTCTATCACTTTTATATATATATTGAACAATGACGGGTTATATGGCTTGAGACGGAAATGTGAAGGTAGTATTAGTGGTAATGTGAGGAGGTAGTTGGTTGATGAACTCACATTCCCTGTTGATCTATTGAAGTTGTAGTCAGTGGTATTGTGAGGAGGCAGTTGGGTGATGAACTCACATTTCCCTGATTACCTATTGTGAGGAGGCAGTTGGGTGATGAACTCACATTCCCTGTTGATCTATTGAAGTTGTAGTCAGTGGTATTATGAGGAGGCAGTTGGGTGATAAACTCATATTCCCTGTTGATCTATTGAAGTTGTAGTCAGTGGTATTGTGAGGAGGCATTTGGGTGATGAACTCACATTTCCCTGATTACCTATTGTGAGGAGGCAGTTGGGTGATAAACTCACATTCCCTATTGATCTATTGAAGTTGTAGTTAATGGTATTGTGAGGAGGCAGTTGGGTGATGAACTCGCATTTTCTTGATTACCTATTGTGAGGAGGCAGTTGGGTGATGAACTCACATTCCATGTTTAGCTATTGAGTATGTTGAAAATTGTGACATACTTGAGTATTATATAAAAGAATTGATTTTTAATGCATATCAAATTTGATTTAAGATTAATTTGTATTATATGTGGTACAGATATTTGAATGTGATTTGAACTGAGAATATTTTGAAAATGCGGGTCCCATAAGGATGTACTTCTGAACGGTAGATTTTGATATGATAAGTTTTAATATATGAGTACATCCTTATGTTGATCTGAGAGGTCATAGGAGGTATTATCTGCTCACTGAATTGTAAAACTCACTACACGTGGTTGATATATTTTTCAGATAAAAACCCAGAATTTGGTCCTGCGGCTACTTGACCGACTAGGTGTCGTACTTTGGTGGTGAGCCTAACTTGCTTCTAGGCTCTCAGTGTGTTATATTGTAATATATTTGTACTCTAGAGTTGCTCTGAACATCACAGGCAGGATCCTTGTTTCCGCTATAAACTTGTTATATATAGACTTGGCATGTATAATTATTAGTTTTGTAAACTTGTAAACGTTTGATAATACTCGGATATGTGTTATTGTGAGACTATTTGCATATGCGTAATAATAAAGTTTATCGGATAGTAAAGGTATTCGCGTTCCTAAAGTAGGGATGTGACATTTTAACTCTGAAACTTTTAAAAAATTGCATTTTGACCCCGAAAATGTAAATTCTCATATTCCTTTTGTAATTCTTTAATCCATGTAATAAATAAATTTATTTTCACCAGTTCTTATCTCTATTTTCAAAATTCTCTCTTTTATTCCAAATTATCTTTAATTGGAATTTTCGTTAAATTTTACGGTTATTACATAACTCTTCAATCAATGATTGCATAAATACATCTATATTATTTCTCGGTGCCTTTCTACCAGAAATTATCATTGACAACATAAAAGAACTCTGCTTCATACACATCCAAGGAGGAAGATTGTAAGGAATCAAAACAACTAGCCATATCTTATAACTTGTACTTACATTCCCAAATGGATTGAAACCATCAGTAGCAAGACCCAAATGCACATTTCTAGGATCGGATGCAAATTGAGGATTCAAGATGTCAAATCTCTTCTATGCCTTAGAGTCCCTCAGATGCCTCATCATACCACCACTATTTCTATTTATGAAATGTCATCTCATATATTCAGCAGTCTTAAAAGACATGAACAGTATTTGTAGCCGAGGCTTCAATGGAAAGTATATGAGGACTTTATTAGCCACCTTCTTCCGCTTCTCCCCTTTTCTCCTCGGTTTTCACCTTGGTGCACTACACTTATTACAATAATCCTTTTTTTCGTCCTCCCCCCAGAATAACATACAATCATTCTTACATACATGTATTTTTTTGTAATTCAGCCACAACTTATTAATGATTTTTTTAGCCTTGTAAAATGAAGTTGGAATCTTTGTATCCGAAAAGACGTCAACCAATAGCTGCAATATCATTGACATAGCCTTATCGGATATCCCATACAAACACTTGATGTGGTACAAATTCACCAAAAATGACAATTTAGAATATTTCTCACACCCTTCGTACAATGGTTGCTGCCCATCCTTCAGTAATTCAAAAAATTCTTTCGTGCCTTCGTCCATCCTTTCACCTGACAGTGGAACTGACATGTCCACAAAATCAACACTTTCATGTTCATGAGGAATTCTGAATACATCACGGACCATGTCCTGGACAGAGTCATTTTGAACGATGGTACATTCTGCAACAGCATGGGGTATTATTTGATGTCCCGTAACAGGATCTTTTGTTATCATTTCCTCGTGCATACTCTAGAAATCGTACCCTTGTGAAAAAGGCTTGACAATCAAGTGTTGGCGCACAACTTCCGTAACTTGTCATTTTTTAAATCTGTACTTTGGGCATAGATAGATTATTTTACCTTCCACACTCGAGTTAGCATTTTCAAATTCTAAAAAATCTTCTAGACCTTCCAAATACTCTTGGGTGTGTTGAAATTTATGGATCCAAGACTTATCAATGTCTGAAACCATTATGAAATAAAAAAATTAAATAATAATTCACTGAATAATGCATTCTTAATGCATTACTTCATGATCTAACCCCTCTTCGAGGATTAATATACAACAAAGAAATATTTAACAATTTAACACTCCTATCTAATTTACATACTTAAACTTAACTAATTATGTTTAAGTTAAACTAAATAATAAAATTTAAAGAGAAAAAATATTCACATCTATTTAACTAATTATGTTTAAGTTAAACTAAGTAATAAAATTTAAAGAGAAAAAATATCAACATCTATTTAATAATTTAACACTCCTATATAATTTGCATACTTAAAGTTAACTAATTATGTTTAAGTTAAACTAAGTAATAAAATTTAACTATAAAACATATGCATTTAATGCGATAAATTATCATTATTGACAATTTTATTTTATCCTACAGAATTTTTACTCGTTTTTCATATACATCATGTAAAAAATATATTTCATTTTCTCATATGATATCATTGCATAATGTCCATTATTTCGATTCATCTATTAATAATTTCAGTTTAATATTTCATTACGTTTTATTATATACTTACTAAACTTATTATATCTAAATTATTTATAAGACTGTTATAAATCAGTAAATCTATATTATTATGTTTCTATTTTTTTATAATAATTGTTAAATCTTTTTTTTGTTGCTTCACTTTATTTTTTACTTCTTCATTAATTTAATAATCATAAAATAATATGTTTACTTTATTAATAATATTATATTGTTTCTAAATAATAAACATGTATTTAATTCACTTCAAATACTTGTCCTTAACCAAAATTTCAATTCCTCTATTAATAATTTAAGTCAAATATTTAATTACGTTTAATTATATAACAACAAAATTTATTATATCTAAATTATCTATCATACTGTTATAAACTAGTAAATTTATATTATTATACTTCTATTTTTTTTATAACAATTGTTAAATTTTTTTTATGTAACTTGATTTTATTTTTCACTTCCTAATTAATTATCATTAACCAATTTTTTTATTAATAATTTATGTATAATATTTAATTACATTTATTAATACTATTTTTACTATGTTAATACTATTATTACTATGTTTTTATTTTTTAATAACAATTAAAAAATTTACTACTTTTGTAACTTAATTATACTTTGTATTTCTTAATTAATTTAATTTGTTTCACTTTATAACTATTAACATAAAATTTTAACTTAATAATTATGTCATTCTTCTTAAATAATAATTAATAATAATTTATTATTATAATAAATGTAAATATTAAATCATTTTTACTATTAATTTGATTAAATTAAAAACATATATTTAACTTACATAACGTAATAAAACATTTACTAAAAATATAACATACAATTTCTAATAAACTATTTTTATTTAAAATTATAATTTAAGTCAAACATACAAATATATATAAAAAAAATTCACAACATTAAAAATAATTAAAATATATAACTTATGTGAGAATAAACAACTATGAATCACAAATGTCTGTAAATAATCAAAGTATCTACACAAAAAGTTAAAAAAAACAAATATCTTAATAAATTTATTCAAACTTGCATTTGAATAAATTAATTCACAATAATAAAAATATTTAAAAACTAACCTTAACAAAGAGTAAATAATTCCAAACTACCGATACCAATAAAGTCACAAGTTTTTTTCACAACGAGAAGAGAGAATTTTGAATTGTATAATGAAAATGAAGGAGGAACCACAGTTTATAAGAAAAAACGTGGTTTAACAACAGTTTTATTAAAACCGTCGTTACAGCCAGTTATAACGACGGTTTTTAAAAAACCGTCCCTAAAACTACATTTAACGATGATTTTTAAAAAATGGTCATCCAAATTGCGCATGGTATAACAACGGTTTGGCTAAATTGTCGTTAAACCTAACCCTAATCCCTATAAACGGTCTATTTACCGTAAGATTTAACGATGGTTTTTGACTAATCGTAGTCAAATAACGACGGTTAAGGCTAATCATCGTGAGTTGAGACGGAAAATGGACCATTCATAAATATTAGTGCCAGGTTTACGACGATTTTACGCGAACCGTCGTTCTACAATGACGGTTAAACAGTAATTGTCGTAATATAACGACGGTTCATTCAAAACCGTCGTTATATGCCTTATTTTAACCACGGTTAAAAAATTGTTGTTTAAGCATGATCTAACAACAGTTTTTTTAACCGTCATTAAACCATCATCGCTATTCCGTGCTTTTGCAGTAGTGTATTAAGATAAAAATTGAAATTAGATACAAAAAATAAAAATGAAAAATATAATTTCTCCAAGAATTAATTACCTACTTTACTTATTATTACAACTACATGAAACTAACTAAATTAATAAAAAAAAATAAACAAGTTAGCTATTTAAGTATGAACTTGTCAAAAAAAAAAAAGAATTAAGAGAGACCATCGTATTCAAGTAAATTTGGTTTAGAGTTTATCGATTCAAATGGCTTTACTGAACTCAAATTCAATCCATCAGATGAAATATTTAATTGACTTAATTACTAACATATATTAATGATTATACAAGAATTTCCCCCCACAAACCTCTAGCTAATTAAACTAAAGCAGCGTTCAATGCATCATATAAAATTATGTTGCATAGGATAAAGAGTCAATGAATAGTATAAGACAAATTATATTTCTGATAAACTTTTATACTATCATATTTTTGTTGCGTCAATGTATAACATTATGTATTTCTATCTTGTGTTTGATAAGTAATAGATAGAATAAAAATAATGTTACTTTGACAAAATACCCTTACGTAAAAAATTACTAAATTAATTGATAATTACTTTTTGAATAAAGTTTTGACAAATTAAAGTTTGAAGTTTAGGAGTTTGAGATTTAAGATTTAAGGTTTAAAATTTAGAATTTGAAAATTTTAAGTTTGGAGTTTTGAAATTTAGAGTTTAGAGTTTAAAATTTTCAAGTGAGGTTTAAGGTTGAGGGTTTGGGAATTTGATAATTTTAGAGTTTAGCATTTTAAAATTTACAGTTTTAGGATTTTAGTATTTGAAATTTTGAGTTTAGAGTTTAAAGTTTAAGATTTTAGAATTTGAGATTTGAAATTTAGTATTTTAATTTTTAGAATTTAAGGTTTGACATTTTCGAACTTATTGCTTGGTACTTGAGATTTTGAAGTTTTGATACTTGATATTTGATATTTGGAGTTTAAAATTTAAAAATTTATGGCAAATATAAATTTTTGTGATTATATTATTATCATATCTTTAATTTAATCTTTTTTAACGTCTCTTATCCTCCACCCTTCTTATGTATAGATTTATATATTAGTTAATATATAAAATTAACTTGATCGAATAGTATTATACAATATGATGTCATACTAAACAATATATAAAAATAGATTATATATAATCCTATATACCATAACACTAATTATATATCTAGATTAGATCAATTTAATCATTGAGTTTATCACTTATTTAACTTTAATTCTTGATTTTTTAATGTATATTTAAAATTATCGACTTGTTGTATTTTAATTATTTTGATAATTCTTAAAATTATCAAATTAATTGTATATTAGTTTTTCTAGAAAAATAATATACAATATTAAATTTGATATTTTCTAGAGCTAATTAATTCGTGTTCTCACAAAAATTCAAAAACTAAAAATAGTTATATAAATTTAGCAATCAAATTCATTTTTCTTACTAAAACTGAATAAGGGTAGAATACATTCAAGTCTTGCAAGTTTCACAAACTAATCTTATCTAATACAATCACTTTAAGAATTTCTCGTAAATGTTTACACAAAATTTACCAAATCTTTCCTAAAGGCTTTGTTTGGGAATATTCTGGCTTTTACACAACTATTAGGTGTTTGATGAAAAAGCTTATGCTTAAAATTGCTAAAAATCGTGTTTGATAAAAAGTTTATAAAGCCACTTTTAAAAGTAGAATTGATTCAAAAGATATTCGGTAATTATTTTAAAAATAAATATTATACTTTATATGCTTGAAAATATAGAATAAAAAATATTATCTTCCTTGATTAGTGTATTTCCTTCCATCTATTATAAAAATATATATACATAAATCTCTCTTAACAAAAAAAAATATACTATAACTTAATCTAAATGTCTCAAATACTGTTTATGAATGATAAATAAATAATATAATAAAATAACACTCCTACAAAAAAATTTTCTAATTCACTATCTTTGATACTAATTATTCCATTTCAAAATAATTGTAAAGTAGTTTGATCTATCAAAATACTAGTTTCATTGACTTAGAAATTTGGTTGAAAATTCATAAGAAGAAAATAATTTAAGAGAGTGATATTTATTTATGTATTTGTCTATTTCTCTCATAAAAAATATTTTAGATATTTATGTTAAGTTGTAGTATTTTTTTTATTTTTAAAGAAGATTCATGTAAATTTTTATAACAAAACAGGATGCTGAGTAATAAAGGCATTGATCAAAGGAGGAAAAGTATTTTACTCTTATTTTTCAAAAAAAATTTATATATTTTTTCTTAATAGAGGATAGAACAATATAATAAAAGTATTAATTATAAGAGAGTATTTTACTTTTATTTTTAAAAAAAATTATGAATATATTCTTATAATAAAAGAAAATTTTGTGTAATAAATATTAGATCTGCGTGTCTTTGATTGTCTAAATTTATAATATTCAGCTGATTTGAAAACTATCCCTTAGGATGCTTCTAAAAAGAATTTAGTTTATCAAAACGTAAATTTGTAATAGCCACGGCTGTTTTGAAAACCATCCCGTAGAGTGCTTGTGCGGCTTTCAAACGTTGCTAAAAGAAACACCATAAAAACACTATAAAAAACGCGGAGAATGGCGACGGAGGTTTTACGACGGTCAACAATAACCGTAGCGAAAACTTGATTTTGAGACGGTTATACAACCGTCGTTAAATCAAAGAATATAACGACGGTTTTAGAAAAACCGTCGGTATATGATGACGGTTATGAAGAACCGTCGTTATATGACGACGGTTATTCATAAACCGTCGTTAAATAACGACGGTTATACATAAACCGTCGTTAAGCCTTCTAACATTCGGAATTCCAACCGTTACTCGGGAGGCGCAAAAATTAACGACGGTTTAAGTAAAAACCGTCGTTAAACCCATTTAACGACGGTTTTTACTGGTTTGGCGACGGTTTGAAAACCGTCGCTAAATCCAGCGCCTTCCTATATTTACATTGCCCCACTTCATTTCTCTTACGAACAATTTTAAATTCACTTTTCTCGCATGCGATATTTTTTTAGGGTGTTATTTGTGATTTGTGAGTATTGGCGCTGAGTTTTTATTTTTGTGAAGGTATGTCTTTTAATTTTATAATTTCATTTGATTTTTTTATGTTTTTTGTTTTAAATAATTTCTTATATTATTTTTTATGTTTTTTTTGTAGATTTTGTGACGACACTTCGAGTTTAATTTCGAATTTTGTCTCTTCTTTGTTTGTAGTCAAATTGAAGGTATGTAATGTAATTTTTTTTTTATTTTAAATAAGTGTATGTTAAAATGCGATAGTATTAGATATTTTTTGTATTTAATATTTATTGTAGAAATATATTTATCATTGTGATGTACATATATGAATAAATCCTAAGATTTTTGTACTGTTACAATGTTTATGATATTTAACATTGTAATATACCATATCCGAAAAAAAATATGTAAAACGTAATGTCTTTCTTAATAAACTGAATTATTAAGCTTAATTTTTTTTAAGTAAAATATTTGTATCTAATATTAGAAATACTTTATAAAAACAGAAAATAACGGTATTGATAGAATAATATAAAAAAATAATTAAACAGACTTAGTTAAAAATAGTATTTGTAAAGAAAAAAATTACAAGTAAGTTTTAAAAAATAAAAACAAATATATATAATGGCATAATTTAGTAGATTAATTGAAGTAAAATAATGAATTTTAATAAATAGACAGACAAAGTATTAAAAAATATTTTGTATAATTGTGACACAACTTTAAAAATATATGTATGTTTTAACAAATATATATAATATTATCAATTTAGTATAAAATCATAGTGAAGTTTGTTTTAAATATAAATTATTTTGTGTTTAAGAAATATAATTAAAATTGATGTAAATGAATAAAAAAATAGTTATTACATTGATAAAGTTTGTGTTTAAATAATATACATAAATTAGTAATAGTCAATTTTTATTCCAGTTGTTTGTAAAATATTAAAATATTTATTCAATCGTTGAGGAAAAGTAATAAATGTTAGTAAATTAGATGGAATTAGTTTTAGGAATTGGTTTGAAAGAATTAAAACACTGATTTAAAAATACACGTAGTTTTTAAAATTTGAAAGCAAATATAATATACCATAATTTAAGAAAAAATATGAATACAGTCAGTTTTAGTGCGCTATGTTTTTAGACTAGATTCTCTGTTAAGCAAGTTACAATCTCTTAGATGTAATTGTGTGGAATTATTCTTCAATATATGGCGACGGATATGGCCACTACTTTTACTCTTTCATATAGGGGATTGAAACTTCAATTCCCTATATGAGTTCGTTAGAAACTTTATCCTACAAATAGTATAATTGAAATCCTAGCTGCAGACATAAACTCATAACTCTATTTCTTGCTGCTAGTGACTGACCTTCCCAAAAAGTTAAGAATCGTATAGATTCGATCATGAAACTCATCTTTTATATTGATGACATTAGGAGAATCAAATAAAATCAGCACATGATCAAAAGGCTGTATCAATGACACTATTTCAAAAGTTAGAATTTTTGTTCTTAAATTCGTAGATATATTATTTCAAGTGTTTTATTTCATATTATGCAAGGCGGAGACATCATTTATCTCACTTTAATAAGGTGCGACAAGTCTTGCTAAATAAATCTATAAATTTCGTACATTATACATTTGTTAAAGTCAAATAGGTATCTTTTTCCTCTAATTATCACTCTCTCATTTATATTTGTTAATATTTTTCGGATAAGGATTCGCTATTTATAGCGGACAAGTGACGCATATTTTTTATCCAAGTCTGGAGTAAAAGATAGAATTGTTTCAGCTAATTTCCTCTAATTATCATTAAATGTCAACTACAATCAAGTTTGTTAAACATTTTTTACACGTAAATCATTTTAACCCTCTTCAAAATTGTTTCAGCTATGGATAAATCTTGGATGAATAAACCTCGACAATCAACAGAGTACCTTAATGGTTTAGACGGATTTCTACAATTCGCAAATACCAACTCTGGAGTAGAAGGTAGAATAATATGCCCATGCCCCAATTGTAGATTCAAGAAATGGCAACTAATCGAGGTTGTACGTCAACACTCGATCATCAAACCATTTCCGGAGGGATACAATTTCTGGAGTTTGCACGGTGAAATGATCTCAGAAGAACCTGCTGTAGGACATGCTATAATGCCAATTGAGGTCTCCGAGCCCATAGTTCGAGATGACTCTGTGCAGAACATTGTCCGTAATGCATTCGGGATTCACCCCGAAAATGAGAGTATCGATTCTGTGGATATGCCAGTTCCACAGTCAGCAGGAAAGATGGATGATAGTGTCAAAGATTTTTTTGAATTACTGGAAGATGGTCAACAACCACTCTACGAAGGGTGTGAAAAGTATTCTAAATTGTCTTTCTTGGTGAAGTTGTATCACATTAAGTGTTTGTGTGGGTTAAGCGACAAAGCAATGTCGATGGTTCTTGAGTTGGTTGTCGACGCATTTCCAGATGCCAAGATTTCGCCTTCATTTTACGAGGCCAAAAAAGTCATTAATAAATTGGGGTTGAACTACAAAAAAATTCATGCATGTCAGAATGATTGTATGTTATACTGGGGTGAGCATGAAAATAGAGAAACTTGTACAAAGTGCTCCGCATCAAGGTGGAAACCAAAGCAGAAGGGGGAGAAGCGAAAGAAGGTGCCTAATAAAATTCTAAGATACTTTCCACTCAAGCCAAGATTACAGAGGTTGTTCATGTCATCCAAAACTGCTGAATCTATGAGATGGCATGCTCAAGACAGAATTTCTGACGGCGCCATGAGGCACCCAAAGGATTCCGAGACATAGAAGAGATTTGATCTTCTCAATCCTCAATTTGCATCAGATCCGAAAAATGTTCGTTTGGGTCTTGCAACGGATGGTTTCAATCCATTCGGAAACCTATCTACCAGTTACAGTATATGGCCAGTTGTGCTGATTCCGTATAATCTTCCTCCTTCGATGTTTATGAAGAGGAAAATCTCATATACGATAGCGATCCGTTACACGCGCAAAATTTAGAAAGACTGTTTCCAGAAGGAGAAGCTAATTTAGGCTTGTTACGGTATTAGTTTTGACGTTTCCGCCTACTGACATATATTTTAGATTAGACTACTTATAATTATTGTTCTAACTTATTTTTTTTCAGAACTTTTATTAGGCAATGTTTATTTTGTATTTGTTTTATGCAATGAATAATCTTATTAATTTTAATTTGGTAGGAGCGGTGACAATGAAGAGGGCTAGATCACTCTACACAGCAGGGACATCCAGTTCTCAGACTCCCCTGCCCCGCGGGGCGATCAGTGAAGGCGGCCAGCCTACTACAGAGCCCGACACCGTTGTATCTCAGGGAGTAGAGTCGGAGGCTATGGCGTCGTCAGTCCCTACTACTGCCTCCCTTTCTCTAGATTCTCAGGCCGTCCCCAGCACACTCCCCCCACCAGATGCTCAGGCACCGGACGATGATGATTCCTTCGATTTTTTTTGCGCTCTTCGGCGTCGAGGAACAGGAGCATCAGCCCAGTGACCAGGAGCGCAGACGCAGGAGAAGATGGACTGTTGATGTAGTCGGTGAGTATTGTAAACATGTACACTTTGTCCTGTATATATAATTTGGTATTTAGAATCTAATATATAATTGTCTACATTATGACAGACGGGACTGGGCAGGTGACGTCCAGACAGTTGACTGTCCACGACATATGGTCCTTGCCTCAAGGGTCCAAGGTGGTTGTCCAGGTCAACGACAACCACCAGCCTATTGGAGATAGTGGCGGATTGCTCGGTGTCTTTCTCGGCACCATCGGGGATAACTTCCAGTTATTCTCGATCTCTTACAGGGACTGGAGGAGCATTCCTCAGCAGTCGAAGACGACTATCTTCGTAAACCACGTTCAGGTATGGAAATATCAAAAGTTAAAAATTAATTGTATTTATTTTTCATTCATGTATTTATGTGTCACTAATTTTTAATTTTTATTTGCAGACGCATTTTAATGTGACGGATCAACACAAGAAGCTGATCATGCAGTTGCTAGGCGCGAAATGGAGAGCCGCACGGTACAATTTATTTTGCCTGGCGTATGACGGTACGAAAACCAGAGATCAGCTGCGGAGTAAAGTCCCGACTAGCATCCCACCTGAACAGTGGGCAACTTTCATAGACTATCGCCTTGACGCAAAGTCTAGGGTAAGTCACACGTTCATATATTTATCAAATTTAACTTTAAAATTTTTGTGATCAATTATTTTTTCTATGTGAATAATTAGGATGTGGCTGCGAAGAATAAACGGAACAAAAGACAACTAACAATGCCACACACCACTGGATCGAAGAGCTTTGCGCGAAAAAAGGCAGAAATGGTAAGTTCATAACCATAAATATCTTTTTTTTAATGTTGAGATGACTATCATATATATAATAATAAATTGATTAATTACTTTAAATTTCAGGAGATTGAGCGTGGCATTCCAGTGACTCGTGGTGATGTATGGACGGTAGCTCATAAAAGAGCTGACGGATCATACATTAACGACGAAGCTCGAGCTGTTGTGGTAAGTAATAAAATTTCTTCTGTCGTACGTGGATAATTATTTAATTGAGATAATTAATGTTTAATATATTTTTTTTTGTTATTAGGAGAAAATTGCTTCGATCTAGCAGGAGGAAAGCTCTTCCCAAGAGCTTTCGACGGCTGATTCACTTGCGAGAGCTCTTGGGACTAAGGAGCACTCCGGCCGCGTTCAAGGATTTGAGTTGGGTGTTTCCCCAACTCAAGTCTTCGGTCGCGGTTCGTCAGGGTCGAGCTCCCAGTCTGGGCCGTCGTACCACGACTTACAGAGTGAAGTGATGCGCTTGAAGACCGCTATGCATGAGCGGGACGTCGAGCAGCAGCGACGAGACGCTGAGCTCGCAGCACGGCAAGCACAGATGGAGGCTGCTATGGCGTTCTTGCTTCAAAAATTTCAGGATCAGCTGCCACCAGAAATTTTAGGACTTCATAGTCCCGGGCCCAGGGTAATATTTTAATACATAAAAATTATTGATATATTTTTGTTTACTTTCAAAACATTAAAAATTCTAACAAATTTTTTTTATTTTTCAGGACCCCAGTGACCGTAGTAGTGGGCACCAGCGTGATAAGCCTCCACAGGATTCGAACATATGATTTTGTCCTTGTAGTTTGTATATTCGATTTTATTTTATTCACGACTAATAAATATTTTTTTGTACACATTTTGTACATAATTCAATTATTTACACCTATTTAGTTCCCATTTAAATATTATTTAATTTTTAAGATAATTTCTTAATTTATTAAATAATTCATCGTGTTTAATTATTACATAATAAATAAAAATATATATTACTAAATTAATTAAATATTATAAATTTAAATTAATTGTTATTATACATCATATTTAGTAATAAAATAATTTAATCCCAACAGCACAGAATATAATATTTTATGTAATTAAAAATAATTATTTTTAAATTAAAAATAATAATTAATTTAACGACGGTTTTCCGTAAACCGTCGTTAAATTTAACAATGGTTAGTTGACCGTCGTTATTTTTAACGGCGGTTTCTAACCGCCGTTATACTAAATTTAACCACGGTTTTTAGAACCGTCGTTAAATCAGGTTTAACTACGGTTATTCCCACGGTTGACCAAAACCGTCGCCAGAACATGGGTTCCACGACGGTTTTGAAACCGTCGTGAATGGGTTTAACGACGGTCAAAACCGTCGTTAAATGTACTTAAAAACCGTCGTTAAAACCTGCGTTTCTTGTAGTGAAAAAATTCAGCTAAATATAAATTTATAACTTTTGGTGTAAAAAAACACACAAAAAAAGAGAAAAAATCAACTACCTTGCCAAACAGAGCCTAAATGCATCTCTCAAATCATTCTTAAAGGACCTCTCCAAAGTACCACTAGCAAATAGCACATTAATTTTCGGAATGAGAAAAATATGAAGATTTAAGAGCTCATTATGTCACCCAAAGGGAAAATACACACTGAAAAGGTCTTGAAAATAACTCAATATTAAATTATTTTAATTAATAATAGAGGGCCAATAAATATGTTCTCATGAAGTCCTAAACTTATATATATATATATATATATATATATATATATATATATATATATATATATATATATATATATGCTGAAATGGATCTTTTCAACTCACTCAAGTTGATACATTTTTTTGTTCTTTTTTTTTTGGTAAGTTAGAATTTTAATTTAGAAATCTGATTCATTTAAAGAGGATTAGTTGATTAAATGAGTTTGCTCACTTAACTCATTAAAAAAATTTAATAATTTAATAAAAAAAATAAAAAAAAATATTTCAATTAATAATCAATTAAATAATTTTTTAATAAAATAAATTGTTTTTAAAAAGAAAAAGAGAATTAATGAAAACAATTGAATTTTAAAATAAAATAAGACATTAATTTATGTTTTTATGATTATTTTGAATTATATAAAGAAATATAATATATTAGTATATCACTTTGTTAAGAGTACTTGAGTAATTGGGTTGAGTCCATTTAATCTATAAACAATTAGACTCTTAGAAAATCCATCCTAAAAAAAAAAGAGTTAGATTCTTTCGACTGAATTAAATGAACTAAGTCAAATTTAATTTAGTCAACCGATTGCTAGATTCACTTTGATAGCTCTGCATATATACAGACAATTAAACTAAATTTTTTTATCCTAATCAAATACTAAAATTTAAATCCTAATTATGATTAAATAAAACAAAGGAATAAGCTTAGACTCAAATGCCTCTCGTGATTATCATAATTAATCCTAAAAATACTCAAATATAATTAATTACAACTCCTTAATCTCTAAGGATAATTATATCATAAAATAATAAGATAAAAGAAATACTGTTATCATCTTACATTACTCTCCTCTTGGTCAAAAAAAGAAAAAAAAAATCGACCTCAAATTTTGTAATGGAAAAGCAGGAGAAAAACGAAGGCAATAACAGACGGCAATAGTAGCATTGGTGGAAGGATTATTATCAATTTCCAATTGACAAAATCTTCTGATCGTGATGAAGTCAATTAATTCAATATTTACAAGGCTTATCAGCAGCTTTAGTTTTTTTAGCTTTACATCTATTGACTCAATGATAATCTAATTAAAAAGAGAGATTTATTTAAGACATATTATTTTTATACCATTTAAATAAAGGACTGTAAAATATCTTTTTTTTTATATTTAAATTCTTTAAAGAAATTCTTTATATTATCATTTTACTCATAAATCACTGTCACGTTCAATTTGATAAAGCTTTTCTCTCGCATTTTTCGTGGCATCTTCTTTAGAAAGAGAAGCAATTAAATGGCCCCTCACTTCTTCATACATACAATTAGGCATCTTCATCTTCATATCTATACACTTTTGGCATCACACTCATGGAAGAATGAGACTTAGAACATTTAAGATCTCTCTCCTTCCTCACCTCCTCTCACTATATCTCCCGTTGGCACAATAATTCTTAGAATCCTCCATTTTTTAAAAGTCCTTGTTCTTTGTAAAATCACTATTTAAAACATTAGAACATTTAGTAAAATGCATTGCAATTCAAATGAAGGCCTTATTTGTTTCCTTATTTTAAAAACAGTTTTGTTTTAAGTTATTTTTAAAATAAAAAAATTCGTCTGTAATTTTTTTTTATTTTAAAAATAAATTAGTTTTAAAATAAAAAATAAAACAAAAAAAAATATTTTTGTTTCCATAACACAAAATAACAAAAAATAACATATATTTAAAACAATTTATCAAACAGATTTTTTTTTACTTTTGTTATGCAAAATAATTTTAAAACATAATTTAAAAAAATTAAAACAAAAAAAATGAAAAATAAAATCAAACTAAGTCCAAAATATTTATCCTCGTTGGCATTCTTTCAAAATTTAAATTTAAAACTTCTATAGTTTCCTCCCTTTACGTAATCACTATGAAATTGTGTTGCCATCTCTATACTTCCTGGTGTTGCTTTCAATACTCATACAAAATCAATTTTTCTATTTTTAATCCCATATGATGATCATTTGATTTAAAATATTACTACTAGTTCGTTTGGCAATGTTTTTAATTTTTCTGATTTTTAAATTATTCTTTTTAATAGAGTTTAAAAAAATGTGATAACAAATAAGTAAATAGTATTTGATAAAATTATCAATAAATACTTTTATAAATATTATTAGTGTTTGACTAATCTCTTGAAAAAGTACTTTTTACTACTAAATTATTGAAAAAGACAAGTTTAGAAATAGTTTTATAAGTAATATCAGTTTTGTCTTTTTTTTTATAATATCTTTTTTGCTTACCCAAAACATTTTTTTAACCAATAGATTAATTATAATATTTTTTTAAAAATGGATTCTAATTTTTTTGTACAAATAGCTTTTCTATTTCTTTTATTAGAAAACAAATAAATTTTAAAAATAAACTTGACAAAATTATATTTTACAATGGCATAAATGATAATGGTAATTATGAGAAGAGAGAAAAAGAGAACAGAAAGAAAATTATGAGAGTTTCTAAAAGGACAAAGTTTGATTCGTTTATAATATTTTATTTTAGCAAATAATATATTTTTTATAATAAAAATAATTTTTTTATTTTTTTTAGAAAACTTTAATTTGTTATGTTTCCATTTTAGTAAAAAAAGTTTGTGTTTGTTTAAAAATTGTTTTTAAAATTGTTTTTATTTTTTATTTTTTTATTCTACGATATAAAAAAACTATTTGGTATGATATTTTTATAAATTTTTTTAAAAAAATTATTTTGTAAAAGTATAATTTAAAAAACAGATTTCAGAAAACACTATTTTATATATTGTTATCTTTATTTTTGTACAAAATTATTTTTTGATTTTTTAAAAAAATTGTTTTCACTAATAATAAAATTATAAATAATTTATCAAAATTAATCCCTAAACATAACACACACTTAAACCCTAAATCATCATCTCACTCTTTTGAACATCCTCCTTATCTATTACACCGCTAAAAGTTTTCTGTAACTCAACTGCATGTATGTTTTTTTTTCTTTATTCATCTTTTCAGTTCCTTGTCTCTATTAAAATTGTTGCCATAGATAAAACCTCTATTATTTTGATTAGAAAAAGCAACGTTGGTTGGTGGTGTTTTTACTTTATATTAATGAATTTCAATGCATGTCACAAAAAATCTATAAAACTATTTGTTTTTTTTCTTGACTCCATGATAACACCACTCTTTACATTTTTTTTTTTCTAATTAGAAAATTCTTGACTCCATAATACAAGATAGGAATAGCCATTATACATTCATTGTTTGCTTGAAGGGCCAATACACAGGATAATCCCTATCCCTCTCCCTATAAACACCAATTGCAAGCTATAAAAAATTGAAATGAAGAATCTCAATACATATTTTTTAAAAGAAAATTAAAAACAAATCCAACAATCCAATCCAATCCAATCTTCCATTCACCTATGAACGACAAAACTTCTGTCACGTTTTCAATTTAAGAGAATACAATTGTCACGAATAGTAGATAATTTTAACGTTATTTTATTGCATACTTGCTTTTAGTATATCACATATCAAGATTAATAATATACATTTACAAGTTCTTCAATATAATTAAATATAAAGGTCAAGTCTTTATATACATATTACAGTAAAAACAGAAATTCTACGTGTAGCGTTCAGAGCATATTCTAAAATACAAATATAAAATAATTTAAACACTGTGAGTCTTAAAAACAACATAGGCTCTTAGGTCAAACTCTGTATTCTTATTTGAAAAAAAAAATATAAATATCGTGTAGTGAATTTGATAACTCAGTGAGCAGATAATATCTCCTATAACCTCTTAGGTCAACATATGGATATATTCATATTTTAAAATTTGTAACAAAAAATATAGTTCGGAAGTACATCCCATATGGGACCCGTATTTCAAATATTCTCAGAACAAAATATATTCATATATTCAAAACCATATATTGTATTGTATGATCATTAAACAAATGTTGTTATGCATCAAAATATTTCACATGAAAACATTAAGAGGATCTTATATCAGAACCACCATATCAGAGTTTAAGTCCTTCCGTACTTTGGTGGTGTAGAATTTGCCTATACTTAACATCTCAGTTAAGATTTGTCCTATCATCATTCAAGAGGACACGCGAAGGGACTTTAATATGGGTAATTTTCTAAGTACACAGTAAGGGAGGGCAAATCACATATAATATAGTCGGCATCTCACCCAGATAGGAGACATCTTACTCTCCTTCACATATCATATCCCGTGTGTTGGTCGTCACACGAAACTAGCATCACCCCTGCTAGTTGAGGTATCAAGGTACACCAGGACTAACATTGTCTGCAATTAGCAAATAGTGTTTGTAAAAAGATTCTTCCACAAACATCATATTTGCATATATACCATATCGTTCAAAATAGAGGTTTTATTATAATACAGAATTTTCAATCTCAGTACAATTCCTCTGTTAGAAACTTTCAAATCTAGATAATCACATATACATGCCTTTTTTCAAGGCAATCTTATAGTTTTACATATCAATGCCACATACACAATATATTTCATTTACCATATAATAAAAAATACAATTTAAAATCACATATTCAATGAGTTCAAAAATCTATTTTCAAAATCATACTCTTCTCGAACTATATATCAGATTATAAATAATTCAGATAATTTAATCAATTTTAGAGACATATAAAATTATAAATAACTTGTAAACAGAACCAATTATATATTTAAAGTTCAAGAAGAACATAGAGTAAGTCATAGAAAGAATTATATACTCACAAGGTAAAACTCTAACTTGGACAGCTCCAAAATACACTTTTACAATTCAAATTTAATTAAATAGACCTCAAAAACGAGTTCGAATGATCCAAAAATTTTAAAAATGACTCTGAAATCACAAAATTTGGCTTCCGAAAGCTTGGTCAATACTGGTTAACTGATGGAGTACTATTCATGATTGAAAAATACTATTTACCGTCGAAATCACTATTCATACCAGCCAAATTTACTGTTCACGATGAACAAAAAGCTATTAGATGGTCGAAAAGTTTCATATCTCAAAGTTTATCTATCTCCTGAATCCATTTACGGTGTTAGATTTTCAATTTGAGGTCTCTAAATAAAAGTTTTAAAACTTACCTTTTTCTAAAATTTTCTACTTTCGATCTGCAGCGATTTTACGACTGATTTGAAAAATTATTCGGCCAATATCATAGTACTCTTCGTCCTGAATTCAATGGTATCCTTAGTTTTGAGATCGAAGGATCAAAGGTACACTAGATCTTAAAAAAATGAGAAAAAAACATTATTCACTCTCACTATTCATTCGTCTGGTTACAAAAATCTTCCCTCTTCTTTTTAAAAAAAATAATAATTGAAGACCAATTAGCAATTTACTAATTGTTGGAGGATGTCCTTGCCAATTTCATTATTTATATTTTGACCCCTCAACTTTTAGAAAATTATACTTTAACCCCTAAACTTTTAAGAAATTATATTTTAGCCCCTAAACTTAAGTCATCATATTACCTTTATAATTACCTCAAACAATATAATAAATAAACATATTTCCAATGGTACTTGTCTCAATTTATCATAATCTTCGTTTACATTCATAATTTTTCTTTAATTTAGAGTTTTTATTTATTTATTTATGGTTTTTCTTTATTTTAAGGCTATTACAATTTCATTAAAAATCATATTAGATTCAAAAATGTTTTTGAAATCTACACACCAAGAAATCATGAAAATTAACCAAGTTGTTGGTATTTTCAATCTGGCACAATATATAAAATCAAAACATTTTTTCAAAAAAAATTCTTGCCACCTCTAATTTAGAATAGATCTACTCCTGCTACCTAAATATTCTAAAAGTTTCAACACTTAAACCAAGTGTAATTTATCAATGAGCCAAATCTTATACACATAAAGGGAAAGACACATAGTTTAGTTTAAACTACAAAAGAAGACTAGAGTGCTAATAGAAATAAAACAACATAACACCAATTATGAGAATAGTCATCATACTCCCACCACCCTCTGCCCCACCTTTAGCCATTCAAGCAAACAATTTTTAAATAGCTTTTTTTATATCCATAAAAATGTCATTAGATGTTTGAATTATATAAATATTTAATCAAGTATTAGAGGATATACTTCAAAACTCTCTTAAATAAAAGGATTTTGGATGTAGTTTAGTTTGAATTAAAAGACTTTTTACTTTTGTCTTGTTGTTTCCTTTTTATGGTTGCTATTGTAGGAGTTCTTTAATATATGTCAAATCAGAACATTGAACATGATGATGGTGTGTGGGGATATAATATTAAAAAGCTCTTTATAGAGATTTTAGTGGATGAAGTTAACAAGGGAAATACAAAAAATAGAATATTTGGTTCTAGGATATAGAAAAATATTTTGAATGAAGTTAATAAAAAAGATGAACGAAGTTTTTGCTTAAAACAAGTGAAGCAAAAGTATAACAAGCTAAAGATGAAGCATCGTGTGTTCTCTGAATTAATTCAAAAAACAAGTTTTGGGTAGGATGTTGAAACCAATATTGTTACAGCTGAAAATGATGTATGGAATGTTTATTTAACGATAATTTTTTAATTTTTTTACCACTTTCCATAATGATTGTTTTGTATATGCATAATCATATTTTTTGTATTTGTTATTTCAAAACCACCCTGAAACTCACCAATTTCGCAAAAAAGAATGTGAGCATTATAAACTGATAGGAATTATCTTTAATAGAAGCACTATTATAGGTGTCCTTCATCATGCCTCTACCATGGACCCTCCAAATTTAGATGAAGAACGACAACTTGATGATCAGTATATCAATGATGGGATACATATAAATGTTGATGAAAATGTCGAAGATAATTATACTGTAGAAAGCATTGAGCATGGTACACATAAAGGAAAGAGAATCATATCACTGCCTAAACGCAAGTCAAAGAAAGACTGTACCTTTAATGAAATGAGTAGGGCTTTACAAATATAGACTGCCTTTTCCAAGACAAGGATGGAGGAATCTCTTGCAAGGGTAGAGAGATACAGGTCAAAAAGTGTTGAGACAACTAGCTCAACGACTACAAAGAATGATTATTCTCTCGTTAAATGTGTGGAAATATTAAGAATTTTTGAAGATATTAGTGATGATGTGTATGTTGCAGCCTTGGACAAATTTAATGAAGAAGGATGGAGGCAGATGTTCTTAATCATGCCTATAAAAAGGAAAAAAGTATGGTTAACTAGACTTATTTAAGAATTTGTTTTTAAGATTGCATTGTTGAAATATGTTCAAACTATTTTATACCTACCTCTGTTATGTCTTGAAAAATTTGTATTCCATTATTATGTTGAATTCAATATTATATTATTACATTGTTGAAATTTCTATTATATGATTGCATAATTAAACATGACTAACAGTTCATCAAATAAAGAGGTAGATAATTTAGATGGTTCTTACTCTGACAGTTCAGATGATAATTTTCATGATTTTCTTTCTATTTACATGATTCATCAACTCGAGAGATACTCAATAAAAAATTGAGTGAGAACTTCTTCATTAATTGGTTGTAAATTTATAAATGAGTTATTGAATGTATAACCTACAATATGTTATAAGTTATCCCGTATGGACAAAACATATTTTGTCATGTTTTGTGATGACATGAAAAGACATAATTACTTAGGTGATTCAAGATACGCGTGTTTAGAAGAAAAAGTTGGGATGACGTTATATATTTTGAGACACAACACTTGACAATAAGTTGTCTTAGATCAGTTTAACATTCAATTGAAACTGTGTCTCATCATTTCAAGAAAACTTTAAGGGAATATGTAAGGTTGGAAAGGAGATTATAAGGAAAGAATCATCTAAGCTACCCAATCACATCAGAAACAATAGAAAATATTATCCACGGTTGAAGGTAATCATTATCTTCTACTTTATTTTGTATAACTTATTATATATGATTCTTGCTTTTTAATATTACAAATATAATTTTTTGTTTAATTACATATTTGTTAGAATTGTATTGGAGCTATTGATGGGACGCACGTTGGTGCATGGACTCCAACAACAAAACAAACCACTTGTAGAGGCAGAAAATCAATTGTCACACAAAATGTGATGTGCATTTGTGACTTCAATATGTTATTTACTTATGTTTTCACGAGATGGGAAGACATTGCTAATGATTCAAGAGTGATTTGGATGTACTTCTTTGGCAAGATGCAAAATTTCCATGGCCTTCAGAAGGTATTTTAATATTGTATCATATTTTTATTAAGTCACTTATAAGTCGTAGACATATTATATAATTTATTTAAATTTTTGTTACACGTAAATATTATCTTGTTAATTTAGGATATCCTTGCACAAGGGGATTTCTTTTAAATGCTTCTTAGTTAGGATTTATGCAAAATATTTTAAATTGTATTTTTGAATACATCCTTTAGGTTTTATATATATATATATATATGTATGTATGTATGTATGTATGTATATAATATTTAATTTTTCTCTACTTTAACTTTTTTTAGTACCTATATTGCACAACAGTATTTAAGATATTCTTAAATTTATCCTAAATTTTCATTATACCTTATAAATTATAATAATAATTAGTCAGCATTCTAAAAACAACTACTAATATCTAAATAGTAGTAATTATAAAAAAATTAAACATTTAAAACATGTCCCTAATTGAAAAAAAAACTTTTCATGTGTATTATTCAAACATATCTCATATATATTGTTTAAATACTTTGTAAAGATGTCTCATATATATTATTATTTAAACATATAAAATTTGTAAAAAAAAAACAAAATAATTTTTATTTTATTCCAACCAAATAATTTTTTAATTTTTTTGTTCTTGAAACAATTTCTGAAATATTTTTTCTAAACGAATTTTCTATTCTTTTGTTTTTTAAAAAAATATTCTTAGAGTTTACATTCAAACAAATTTTTTATTCTTTTTTTCTAAAAAAAATATTTTAGAATTGTTTTAAAAGAATTATTTTTAAAAATAAAAAAAAACACTTGAAAATACTTTCAAACAAATCTTTTATTTTACTCACTTAAATTATTATTTTTGTGTGAAGAGAGTAAAAGAGAACATAAGGGAAATGATGAGTTTCTAAAAGGTCAAAGTTTGACTCATTTATAATATTTTATTTTAGAAAAGAATAATTTTTTTATGATAAAATTAAATTTCTATTTCTATTTTTTAAATGAAAAAACTTTAATTTGCTACGTTTCCATTTTAGTAGAAAAGTTGATTTTACTCACTTTTAATTTATTTTTTTTGTGAAACAGGATATTTATGAAAAAACATACCTTTTTGAAGCATAGCAATCTTTTCTTCAAAATAAGCACGGCCAAACAGGCTGCTGCTCTGTTGAACCAGACTTTTTATTTTTTATTTTTTCTATTATATTTACCAAATATATATTGCCTTTATGATATATATTAATTATTTTTTCCTTGCAAGAAGCAAGAGTATTATTTGTCTTCCTCCAAACCCCAGCCAAGGTGACAGCCATTCCATTGCACATTCTATGAGTGCTTGCAATTCTGTTGACCCATAATGATTGCCAAATTCAATATCAAATACTAAAATGATTAAGCATTTTGAAAATTTATTATTCCCATTTTGTTAATTGGCATTTTTTTGTCCGTCTTTCTTATATCTTTGTTGATAAATCAATTTTCTTTGGACACAAAACAACCGTGATTTTCTTTCACGAGCCCAGTTTAAAAGAATGTGAATAACATGATTAGCATATGATTATTTTCCATACAACCTCTAAAATACCATATGATGGTTTCAATGAAAATAAACACACATGCATATGAGGTCCTTATTTATAATTAAAAAAAATACAATCTGAATTATATGTCAATATTACAGCAGAAACAAAGACTCTGTCTATAGCGTTCAAAACATCCTTTAAAGTACAAAATATAGTATAAGTCATAAACTTTGAGCCTTAAAAGAAAAGTAGGTTCACTAAAAAAATATGCAGCCTAGCAGTTTACCTATTTGTAAGAAAAAGATCAAACTCTGTAGTGAGTTTGACAACTCAATGATCATATAAAACTTACTATAATCATTCCGGTCAATATATAAATGTACTCTTATGTAAATAATTTGCTTTCTTCCAAGGTAACAGAAAAATCATAAGTGCATTCATAAATGACTTGTCTTATTAATATTTTCAGTTTAAAAGGTAACCAGCAATTTAAAGATAGATGTAGTGCAGCATGACAATAGAACAAATAATTTTTTATGCAATATAATGAATTTACATGTTCTTCAATTTACATATTTTAGAGTTTAAGAGGACTCCCAATTAGAACCATTATTTAGTCTCAAGTATATAGTAGGGGAGGGTAATAACAAATAAGATAGTTGGCATTTCGTCTAATAATAAGACGCATTCTGCTACTCCTTTACAAAATAGATCACAAGTGTTGGCTGTCACACAAGGCTAGCAACACCCATACTAACTAAAGTTTCAAGGTGCACCAAGGCTAATATCTCCTGCTACTAGAAAACAGTGTTACCAGAAAAGATTCCTCCCATGAAAATAATGCATGATAATAATGTGTTATTTAGATAAGGAATACTTTTTGAATTCAATTTTTCTGTCAAAAATTCTCCATAAAATTTCATCACATATCCATACTTTTTTTGAAGGTAACAAAATATACATATCAATGCCAATGGTACAAAACATACACTTTCTACTAAGTGAAATAATCAACAAATTTGATATAAAAAAAAAATTAATGTCAATTACCCCTGAATCAGTCTTCTCAAAATGATACAATGTTTATATGCAACACATGTTCAAAGGAGTTATAATTTTAAGGGAATTGGACATTTGAAATTCTATTATCGTCTAATGAGCAAATATGATCATTTATCCATGATTAAAATCTAAAATTATTAGGATGGCATCATATGTGGCACCAATAACACAATTAAGGTTTAAGGAAAGTATAAAATAATTCATAGTAAGTATTATTTACTCACAAAATAAAAGTTTCAAATTGGACAGTCTCAAAATGTACATTTTCAAGTGAAATATAAAAAAATAGACTTCAAAATCGACTTTGAAGGGTTCTAAAATGTAGAAAATAACTTTGGATTCTTAAAATTTAACTTCAAAAAGCTCGATCAACACAACAGGACATTGGACACGCGCTACACACACCATCTACAGGGCTGCACTTGGGATTTAAGGGCAGAAGAGAGAGAAAGCACGTAGAGGCACATGAGGATTCTCCATATGTGTTTTGAACCTGAAATTTGAGATCTAAAGGTTTTTCTATACCAGAATCCATCTATAGTGTTAGTTTTTGATTTTGGGAACTCTAACTAGAAATTTTGAAACTTATCTCTTTAGGAGATTTTTTTCCTCCAAATTTTGGCAAATTTTTGAAAAACTAATCACTTGTAGATTTTGATATTCTGATTCTATTGATGGCGGTGGTATTGAAATCTAAAATCTAAAATTGGTAAAATTCTAGAGAGAGAATATTAAAATTTTTAGAAAGAGAAAATGAGATTTGAAGGAGATGGGAAAGTTTTACATGTCTTTTTTGTAGCAGATTGCATAAAAATTATGTGGGAGACCAATTGAAAAAATTTTAATTATTGGGGAATGTTCTTGAAATTTTTATTATTTACATTTTAGCCCCTAAACTTTTAAGAAATTACACATTGTCCCCAAAACTTGAAGCCTCACATTCTCTTTGTAACTCTTCATAACTATATTATATGTAATCAAAATCCTCTAATTTAATAGTATTATTCCCTAATTCTCTTTTTAAGTTATGATTTTTCGTTAATTTTAAGTTTTTTTCATTTATCTAAGATTTTTTTAATTTAGGGCCATTAAATTTTTAATATCAACTTGTGCACACTGACACTCCTTCAAGCAAGTCAAATATCAAGGCAATGAAAGGTATGGAAAAGACTAGTCGACAGTACAATATAGGGAGGAAAATGGAAAAATCTTATTTAAAAAAAAAAAAGATAAAACTTTGGAAAAAAAAAATTTTCCTTATGAAAAAGGTGCTTCTCAACTAAAGTGTGTTTCAAGTTATACAATGTATGGGAAACAAATTAGAAATCTCACAACACCTAATTAAATTAAGAAACTTAAATATATCAATTAATTATCATACATATCTAATTACTCTTATCAATCACTACAGGCATGTAGAATTTAAAAGCACTAGAGCGTTAAGAAAACTGAGATGAATTTGAAAAGAAAATGATTGAACATGTACAAAGTTAGCAAGATTGAATAAAAATGGAAAAGTAAAATAAAGAGAAACTACAATTTTTTTTTTTTAAAAAAAAGAAGTAAAAGTGATTTAAATTCAGTCAATTGATTAAGATTTTAAAAATTTTAATTTCACTATAATTAATTTACTTTGAATTATCTACCTCTTTAACCTAAAAATTATAATTTTAATTGTGAGTTAAAAAACTCTAAATTATTCACTAGTCTCTTCTAAAATTTAACAAAAATATCATTAAGTGATAACACACTATATCTCTATGTGAATTAAATAAACAAATGTTCATTGAGATCTTTAACTCTCAATTAAAGGCTACACATATCATGTAAGTATATCATTATGTCACAAACAATCCACGGTTAACTACACATGAACCTTTTTTTTTGGACTAATTACACATGAATTGGACACATAAATCTCTTACCGATTTCATTATATTTAACAAATTATCTAATTAGTGATAAGATAATTAAAAACATTAAGAACAACGTAGAAAAATCAATGAAGAAAAATAATCCATTTATTAAATTAAATAGACAATCTAAAAGTACATAATTAGACTATGTGGTAACTCTAAAAAATAAACTAATTCATAAAAGAAAACATTAAAAAAATACAACAAAAATAAGAAAAAATCTCATAATGGAGATGGAATTAAAGTTGGCTATTAAGAGTGAGATAAGTTCCTCTTCTTCTCTTTTAATTCGTAGTCTAAGGATCCTTTTAAATTTGAAATAGGTTATTTAATCCCACCCAAACTTGTATTTTCAAAAATTGACTTATCATTAGCATCAAAACATTAGAAGCCAACATCGCGATGCTAAGATCTCAGGCCATGGAATTCTTTTATGTTCTTTCTAGCATTGCGACAATAGAATATAGAGTTGCAACACTAGAGATTCCATATTTTATTCTTATTTATGCAAATGTTGGAGTCGCGATAATAAGATTCCACAGCCGTGACGCTGACATTTCTATCTAGCTTTCTTGTAATTCTTGCTCCCTTGTCTTTTATTTCTTTGAATTTCATCAATTCTTCAACTTTTTTACTTATAAAAATAAACATGCAATGAAACATATTTTTAACTAATTTACTCAAAAACTAACGAAAACCTAAGTTAAAAATGCCTAATTTATAAGTATAAAACTCATTTATTATGCTTATTTTTCTTCTTAAAAATTTCTTTTTTTTTTCAAGTTTATATGGGCAACTAACTTTTATGTATGATACAATTGGTAGGGAGATATTTGGAGAAGGCTTGCTGCTCACCCCCCCCCCCAAATTAGATTGGATGGTTTTTATCTTAGTATCAAACTGCAGTTGTACATCTTTGAAACTACAAAAAGACCTCAGAGGCTTTTGACTTTCTTTTAAGTAAATACAACTAATTAGGTATATTTGGTACTTGCATCAACAAAATGGATAGACCTTTTAAGTCCTTGTTCAGTAAGTACAAGTGAGGGCCCCCCACAAGTCAGCATGGATTAATTGAAGAGGTTGAGAATAAGTGGAAATTGAAGATGCAAAGGGTAGTTTATGTGCTTTTCCCTAATAGCACGCTTGACTATATTCCAAACTACTTTTATTGGTAAAGGAGGTATAAAAGGAACAAAGTTCAGTAGAAAAACATTAAAAGATGAATGGCCTAATCTATTATGCCAAAGATGAAAAGATGTTTCACAATAAAAAAATTTATTAATATAACAGTATTTTTATGAACAGATGTACTGGACTTGTCACCTGAGAATGTGTTTAAGGCAGATAAGAGAGTTGAAATTTGTTAAAGGTATAAAGCTCATCTTTAACCTTCCCTTCCAAAATGATCTCTTTGGAACCCTGTTCCTTAACAAGAAAAGAATCAGAATGAAATTAAAAAAACTATTGAATTATCTTTAGCAAATTTTGACACACATAAAAGATTCTTTGCGAAACATGGAACATGAAGCAAATGAGATAAAGAAAGGACACTAGAACAATTAAAAGCATAATAAAGTTTTCTATGTCCAACATTTTTTATTAATAGACCTTCACGGCTTCCTATTTGAATGCATTTTGTAGCACTGAATGGAAATTTAGTTCTGAGGTTGCTAGCATTAAGAGTTACATGATTGGTTGCCCTAGAATGAAGGTACCAATTTAGGTCATAAACTATTTTTGGTGTAGCAACCATTTCTGCCATGTGACCTTAAGGCTTGAAATTATCATGATGCTAATGATTGGTAAATAGGATTTTTAATGCTTTTACTTATAAGAATTAGTAGAGGGAGCAAGTGGATAATTTTGATCAAGCCTGTGATAGTAATACCAGGTTTCATGCCAATATTTGCCATGCACTTGACAACTAGATTGAGACTAGTTTCCATTACTATTAAGTAAAACTTCTTGTTCCTCTTCTACCATGTCTTCCAAAACCTCCATCGGATTTACTGTTACCCCTACCAAAACCATGATTAAATTGAGAAAAAAATTGATAACTACGATCACTCTATTTGAACTACTGAAATTCTTGTCTCTTAATTGTATATTTTCTAAAATAGCTTATGCAACTTCAACTATCTTAGAGTGCTTGTCGATTATACTCTCTTGAGCAAGTAAAAAAGATTTTCTCTCACTTGCACTATAGGGATCAATTCTTGAAGTTATGGAGGTCATAAAAGCATCATATTCTTTTAGTAATAAATAAAAAATGGCTTCTATATATGATCACTAATAATAACACGATAGCCAATTGAAATCAAAGAATCTATTGCAACCTTAATTTTGAGCAAGTATTTACTAATTGACATTGAATCCTTCATTGTATGCTCAATTACAAATTAAATTTTTTTATCTTGGCTTTGGTTTGAGATGCAAAGAAAATAAAATTCTCTCCCAAGCTTCATATGAAAACTCATATTCAACAATTTGAGTGACCATACCTTCAACCATTAAAGACGACATCCAAGAAAGTAAGAGATGGTCTTGTAACTCCCATTCCATATAGTCATTATTGATTCTTCCATTTTCTTGATCAACCTTAATTTTGTATCTTGGTGGTACTATTTCAGGCCTAACTATGGATCTTTGAAGTTATGGCCATGAATTGCAAGAAATATTTGCTGCTTCTAGAGCAAGAAATTGCTCTCATCCAGTTTAATTGAGATCACATAAGAAAAGGTAACCATATTTCTCTTTGTGATGTAACATGAGAGTTCGATGCAGATGTTGTCGTGTTTTCCATTATTAGAATCTCAATTGCTCTGATATCATGTTAGAAAAGCATCAAAACCAAAAATAAGAAGAAGATGAAGAAGAGAAAAGAAATTGTAGGGAGAAACTCAAAAGAGAATGTTTCATTCCATAATGATCTCTACAATTGTATCTAGCATGTATACTAGAATTAATACACTCAACATAACACAAAGCTTATTAACAAAACTATAACTAACTATAAAAAAACAATGCAATGCTATCTAAGCTAACACTTAGGCTAATACACTAACACAGTAATGTGGATACCAAACTGGGGTAGTATAGAGAAGTACGGAGGAGGATTTGGAAGGCCCTTCTGGCAAGCAAGTGTAAACTATTTTCTGGTGTGCATTTTGGGAAATTTGCCCATGATTTCGGCTTTGTTGAATCGAAGAATGAAACTGGAGGTTTGTGTTTCCATTGTGGCTAAGGTGAAGAATATGTTCTCCATACTTTAGTTTAGAGTGATGCTCCCAAGGAAATATGGTGAGATTTTATTGTCTTGATTCAGGATTATCAATATGTGCAGCAAAGATTTAGGATGATCAGTATGGTGGAGCAACTCAAAACCATAGTTGTCGTGGAAGGTTTAAGGTTAGAAGGCGATCTTGACTTATGAGATGTATGACTTGATTCAAGACCTTCATGTTGTTAGTAGGTATTTTAATTCCTTTTGCTTTACTTGGTGTTCTAGTGATGCTAATGGCATAGCTTATGTTTTAGCCTAGTTTGGAAGTAATGAACTTACGGTTGGTACTTTAGTTGCTGATAACTGTGTTTTGGTGGCTAATTGTGTTATGTAGGAATCTTTGAATTCAATGTAAGTTAAAACCTAGAAGCTTTAGCAATAACCCCTCCCTCCATCCCTCCGTTGCTCTTTTTATCTTTTCTTTCCTTTTGTCTATTTCTTCAAAGTAGTTACTACTTTTTTCCTTCATCTCATGGAAGGCTTTTCTTTCCTCTATGGAAGCTCCTTTCTTCGTCCATGGAAGCTTCTCTCTCTTCCATGTAACAGATTCAAATTTTTGTTACTATTTCTTGCAGGTCTAAAACTTCTTTGATTTTTTGTTATTGTTTCTTGCATAATGACTAGAACTTCTCCGAATTTGCATTTACAAGCTTATTTTTTATCAAGAGAAGGCTTTTTGGAGAGAGAATTGAGAGGTATGTTATCTTTTTAAGAGTTTCTTCTTTTGTAATTCATTAGTTGTCACTACAAGAAAACTAACAATTTGTGACCATTTTTCTGTGACAACTAAAAAAGTTGTCACTGAAAAAAGACTTTTAATGATAACTTAGAGGGGTTGTCACTTAAAATTATACTTTCAGTCATGACTTTTCAAAGTTGTCACAAAAACACAACTTTTCAATGACAACTTTATAAGTCATCACAAAAAAATTGTCACAAATTGTTAGTTTATAAGTTTTTGTGACAAATTTTTGAGATCGCCACTCAAAGATTATATTCAATGACGATTTTCAGTGACAACTTTATAAGTCGTCACAAAAAAATCGTCACGACAAATTTTTGAGATCGTCATTAAAAGATTACATTCAGTGACAACTTTATAAGTCGTCACAAAAAAATCGTCACAAATTGTCAGTTTATAAGTTTTTGTGACAAATTTTTGAGATAGTCACTAAAAGATTACATTCAATAACGACTTAGTCGTCACTGAAAGTTAAAAAATAAAATTTTTCTGCTTCAACCTTTTAGTGACAACTTGGTCTTCACTAACAGTTGAAAATACACTAAACCATAGATTATGCTCTAATTTTAGGAGGAAATATTTTTTTTCTTTCAAAATTATTTTCTATCATATTTTTAAAGTTTTAAAATTTTCAAAAAATTATTTTATCTTTTGAAAATTGAAGAAAAAATAAAATTTTAAAATATAATTAGTTTAAAATAATTTTGTCTTTAAATTTTTGTTGAAAAACTTTAAAATTTTGTCAAAAAATGAAAAGTGGGAATAGTTTTGAGGAGATAATAATTTTTTAGATGATTTATTTTAAAAAATAAAATATGGAAATAATTTGTTGGAAAAATAAAATAATCTATTGAAAAAAAAAAGAAATGCAACAAAAAAAATAGAAATAATTTTGAAAAAAATAATCTATCGTCACTAATGTCATTGAAAAGTTTCTGTCTTCTAAAGTTCTGAGATCCACCATGCACCGAAAAAAGGGGGCTTCAAGTTAGTTCTAGCAACATGCCTCCTTGTTATAAACCATGAGGAAACAAAGGTATGCAAGTTAAGTAAGCAATTTAGATTCTCACTCTTCCAATTGAATGTTAGATAAAGGCAATATTATTAATCGATGATCAAAAGTCATAAATATTTATTTTACTTTTATAGAATATGGAGTGTCAGCTTTAGGGAAAGCCATTATGCGAAAGAACTTATCTCAAGTCACAATAACATTTAAAAATATAATTAGTTTAAAATAATTTTATCTTAAAATTTTTGTTGAAAAACTTTAAAAATTTGCCAAAAAATCAAAAGTGGGAATAGTTTTTAGGATATAATAATTTTTAGATAATTTATTTGAAAAAATAAAATATGGGAATAATTTGTTGGAAAAATAAAATAATCTATTAGAAAAAATAAAATAGAATGTAGTTGTCCTTCAAATAATATTGCAGAAATAATTGCATTTGAAATCTTTCTAAATATTAAAAGTGGTGACAAAATGAGATTAATTCTTGTCAACATAGAATTGATTCCCTTAAAATGTATTTTAAAAAATAAATTTTAAATATATTAAATCAATATAAAAAAATTTATATTTAATATTTTATGGGATTTAATTTAGAGTTTAGTTTAAAGATATCTTAACTGCTATAAAAGGAAAAAAGTTTCTTTTTAAATGAAAACAATAAAATCAATGAAATAGAGCGTAAATTTGAACCTTTTTATTTTTATTTTAATAAAATTAAAGAAAAAAAATGATAATTTGATATATGTTTTGTATACGCAAGTGAAAGTTTTTATATTTATATTTTTATTTTTTCAAGGAATGTTCCGCAAGAAGTGGAATTCCCAAAAAGAAAAACAAACTAGAGAATGTATTTAGACAAAGTTCATGATTAGATACAGTATTATATTTTTTTAATCGCAAACAAAAAAATAAATTGGGAATGTATCTAGACAAAATTCATGATTTGATATGGTACTACATTTTTTTTGTATTTAAATTCTCTTTGTTGTTTGTTATTTTTAAACTAAGTGCATTAAAATCTATTAAAATATATATGATCATGCGAGTAATCACGTAATAAAAATCACATAAAATATGATCATATCTTGAATTGTAAAAAATATTCACTACTATGTTTTTATTGTGAATTTTGATGATAAACATTTAAAATACTATACCTAAATTTCTTCTATTTTTATAACTTATATTTACTTAAAAATTAGTCATGCTATCTGGAGATGTCATGTTGAAGAAGATTTGACCCAATGTGCTCCTTATCCAAAATAGTGTTTCCATTTCTCACACCATTTGGTTACTAAAATATAAAATAAACTGAGCATATTTTTAGGAAAGCTGTGTCCCATTCAAACAAAAAAAACATAGAGCGCCTTCTGCTTTCTCACGCTAGTTGTAAACCCTTTGCTTTCTTGTGCTCAACTCTCCACTCACAAAGCCATTTTTGGTTCCCACCGGTGACAAGTGCTCAAAGCAACAGCTTCGCAGGTGAAAGGAGCTCGAATCTGTAACTTCGTGGGGGACATTGCTGGAGATTCCATCTTGAAGCATCCATGGTAGTGCGCGCAATGCTCCTTCGTTTTTTACCTTCTATTTAATTAGTTTGGGGGTTTTGAAATTCTGGTTGGGATTGGTGTTTTTGGTTTTCTTATTCTGCATTTAACCATATTTTGGGAGGCTATAGTGAATACTAGGGCATGATACATCTCTCCAGCTTTCTTCCTTTCTTGGTATCTATTAACTATTGAATGAGCTACAAGCATGCGTTCTGAGTTTTTTTTTTTTTGATATATCTCTCCAGCTTTCTTCCTTTCTTATACTTTGTGGTGTTCCATCATTTTGGGCTGGTTAGTTTTCTCTTGAAGATGATGTTTTTAAGCTTTAGTGAGAGTGAGATCTTAAATAGCTAAGAATCCACTTTTAAGTCACTTTAGGGTTCATGAACTACATATTAAAATGAATTTAAAATTATGATAGTAACAGAAACCGTGGGAAGAAGAGAAACCTTTGGGGTTCATGAGATGTTAAGGTGACTAATAGCATTACTAGCAATAGTAGCAGAGTATTATATGATTATCGATTGCTTTTGATGGGGCCATTGAACTAGTTAACCATTTTTTCTTTTTCTTTTGCTTTTACTGTGGCTAGAATATATATCAGCATTAATCTACACTTGCTTGAATGGGATCTTATTGTCATGAATTCATCTACAAGGATCTCACTCTCTTGTTCTATTTTTTTTTATACATTGCATTTTCATACATGAGAAAGGAAGACATTATAAATTTTAGTTTATTTATTTTCTTCAATGCTATTTCTTTTTTTTTTCTCTTTGTAAGTTTGTTTTTCTAAATTATCTCTCTCAAAATGCAGAAACTAAACAGTGAGTTGCATAAGCAATTATATGATACAATCCAACATATTTATACATAAGTAGCAAATGCATTTTTCTTAGTAGTAGGACACTTTTGTTGAGTTGAATGAACCTTTATAAGTCATGGGCCATGTAATGCATGCAGTATTGGGTCTGGTTTGGTATGAATTTGGATTTGCTTAAAAATATTTGGCAAATTTTGAATGGTAAGGAGATGGTGGAAAAAGATAGGCATTGGGATGTATGTAATATATATTATGGTGATATTTACGGTGCATTAAATATAGCATCCCATTTCTTGTCTTATTCATATATTTATCTTTTATTAGATTAAAAAATAGATTATTATAACTATAAGTCTATCACAAGCACGATAACCAATAGTAAATAAGAAGAATTCATCAAATATTATTCATTTTGATTACATATAAGATTATAGTTTGTGTATATTTTTACTTTTATAGCTTTTAGTCTTGAAATTTCAAGCCTATACATATTCTTATGCTGAAAAAACATAATTTTCCAGAGTTGTTGACTAGCTTTTCTTAGACAAGAACATGGTATTTAGAATGTTGGTTAGTAATGGAGAGTCCAAGATTTCATAAACTATTTTAGAAGAATCTTTCTCAATCCATTATCGTAATTAAATATGGTGCGTTGTTAATAGAATTAATTATAAATAATTAAAATAATAATAGCAATAATCATAAATTTGAATGATAATTCTATGAAAAATAGTTTTAAACAAAATATGTAAAAAGATATGTAAATTTATAATATAACTGACATGTTAAAATGTGTATACGTTGATAAAGTAACCACTTAGGGTGCCAACCAGCTTATTATACTTTCTACATAACATGTGAAAAGATATGTAAAAAAAATATGTAAAAAGATATGTAATTCTACATAACAACATGTGAACTACTTTCTAATATTTTAATGTTGGTGCTTCTACTTGCTACTAATTCGCTGCCAACCAGCTTATTATACTTTATAGGCATCTCAGCTAACCAATCTCATTGCATGCTATTTATTATTATCTTTATAGCCCAACTACTGTTTTGCCGTTGCTGGCCTAGTTTTGTGCCATTTCAAATTACATGCCTATATTTCTATTATTTGACTTTTCCTTTTTGCCATTGGCAATGACAAAAAATATAAACAATTTATGCAAGTTTTAATAGGAAAATTCATAAAAATATCTTTCTTTGGGCACACTAACTCAGACAAACATCCACCGCCCTAGTCTTGTATGCGTGGTTTGCTGTATGGGCAATGTTGATCCCTCTTTTTTTTCTCCACATGCCTTTGCCAATCTATTTAAGCACTAACCAAGTCACGTAGAGGTTGGTTTCTTTCTCATATATATGGATATTGCTTCTCAGAAACAGCCTTAGCTACCATAGCTAAGTGGACCTTTCTTTTTTTCTCCTTTTCTTTTGGGTGCCAATAAGCAGAAATTCTTTTCTAAACATAAAGTTAGCTAAAAATTTTACTTTCCACGTCAATCCGCAAATGCCTAGATGCATTCATCCACTTTTATGTTGTTTCATTTATTTGATAATTATTTTTCAGGCTTTTACCTTCTTTCCTTTCTAAATTCTGAAACCAAATATATATAGGCTTTGCATTGTCAATGTTTTGACATGTTAGTGTAGCATTACCTATGCAATATCTTTTCCATATTTAATTTAGGAACTCAATTTTAATTACTTCCTCACACAACATTTTAGGTGTATATATAATTTTGCTGCTTAAAGGAATCATAATGGGAAATATCAATGTGACACATGATAGTGAACTTTTATGCCATATTAAAAGTGACTTGCAACATGGTGTCATATTCTTTGTTTGTTTTAGAAAGGGTAACAATGAATAAGTCTAAAATTTTAGGCATGAACAATGTCAATGCCTTCCATCTCTTCGACTTTCTACTCTTCGTATGCCCTAAAGCCATTCTTGGACATGATAGATAAACCATCATTTTCTAGTTAGCACTCAATAAAGTATCTTATTAGATATCATTTTCACGTTATGCCACTAGGATCTCAATTGTACTACCTTTTTCAACATGATTCCATTCCATTCTACCAATACACATACACTTTATCTCGTCTAAATATGTTTCTTTATCTTTTTCAATCGCTAAATTCTACTCCAACAAATTTTATAGAGAATATTATGGAAAAAAGTTGGTTAGATGTAAAGAATAGAGCTGATCTAAGATACATACAAGGGGTGGATCATTTTCTTAATTGAACATATAGTGAAATAAAGGTAGGAAGCAAAAAATAGGTGTCCATGTAAAAAATGTAGAAACGTGGTTTTCAAGGTGAGACATGAAATACAATCTGATTTGTTGAACAATGGATTTTTAGAGTCTTACAAAGTTTGGGATCTTCATGAAGAAGTTGTGGGGATGACTTCAAATCCCCCTAATGAAAGTAATACTATTGAGGAGGATGACATGGCTGGAATGATACATGATGCATGTAGAGTTGTGAACATAGAGGAGCTGAATACTAATATAGAAAATGGTGAAGAGCCAAATGTGCATGCAAAGAAATTTTACCAATTATTGAAAGAAGACGAAACAAATCTATATCCAAATTGTGACAAGGTGTCAAAGTTGTTATTCATTGTTAAGCTACTTAATTTAAAGTGCCTTTATTGGAGCAATAAGTCTGTGGACATGTTGTTGGAGTTATTTAAGAAAATGTTGCCAAAGGGGGCCCAAGTACCCAATTCTTATTATGAAGCCAAAAAGGTTGTTCAAGACTTAGGGTTAGACTACACAAAAATTGATGCATATAAGAATGACTGCATTCTATATAGAAAAGAACATGCCAATGCACAATCATGCCCTAAATGTAAATTGTCTATATGGAAATCAAGTGGACCCAAAGGTAAAAAAGAAGCACACAAAGTGTTGAGATATTTTTCAATAAAGCCTAGGTTGCAAAGACTATATATGGCAGGACATACTGTTAAAGACATGAGGTGGCATAAGGAGAAACGTGTTGATGATAGCGTATTAAGGCACTCTGCTAACTCCATTGCATGGAAGTCATTTGATAAGCAACACCTTAGTTTCTCAACAGACCCTAGAAATGTTAAAATAGGGTTAGCAAGTCTCCATGAGATGAAATTAATGTATATTTGGAACTAATGATTGAGGAATTGAACGAATTGTGGAACTTAAGGGTTGAGACATATGATGCTCATTCAAAGTCAAAATTTTGTATGCGAAATGCTATTATATGGACAATAAATGATTTTTTTGCATATGGTAATCTTTCAAGATGGTCAACAAAAGAAAAACTGGCATGTCCTTGTTGCCATAAACATACCCACTCGATATCGCTAAGAAGTAAATTATGTTATATGAGACATCATCGCTTCTTACCAGCCAATCATCTGTGGCGTCAGAATAGGAGGGCATTTGATGGTAAAGTGAAAAATAATGTTGCTCCTACATATTTGACTGGTGAAGAAGTGCTTGAACAACTACAACTTCTACCGAGTGTGACACTTGAAAAAGGCAACAAGCGAATGCGTGACAAATCTAGCATTGCTTATAATTAGAAGAAGAAAAGCATTTTCTTCGAACTACCCTATTGGAAAACACTTTTGCTGCGGCACACTTTTGGATGTCATGCACATTGAGAGAAACATATCTGACAACATAGTGTCTACAGTGATGGATATGGCTGAAAATACAAAAGACATAGTGAAGAGTCGATATGATTTAATAGACTTGGGGATCAGATCAAGTTTACACCCTATTGATGTTGGGAACAACATCTTGCTACTGGCAGCATGTTATGTGCTATCATCACAAGAGAAGTTGAGAGTGTGTAATTTTTTGGCTCAATTAAAGGTTCCTGATGCATTTTCTTCAAATATTTCAATATGTATCAATGTAGCAGAAAAAAAAATTTGGATTAAAGTGTCATGACAATATTCATAATTGTTTTAAGCTCTCCCATATAGTTCATCAATCTATATTACTTTTGTATACTGCAATTACTAGTTGAATTATTGTGAGTCTAGTATGATTGTCTTACTTTGTTTTCAAGTTTTGTGCTTCACTAGATTTGCTGTTACTATTTTTTGTTTTATTAGTTCTGGTATTTCTATTGTTATTGACATTTTGTTGATTATGTACTCAACTGGGTCTATTGAATTACTATTTCTTAACAATGGTTGTGGCCTTGTTGTGATTAAATATGATTTTTGTACCAAAGATGTAGCGGTGGCCTTATTGTGACTAATGACTATTTTTGTACCAAATAAGGGGTTTTCTTTGTAAAGTCAAAAGAATGAGACAATGAAAGTGTTGGTGTCTTGTCTTCTACCATTGAGTTATTTCTTATTTTCTCTCTTCATTTTCTTTCTTAGGCCACCACCATACTTAGTTCTATCTAGGGTTTTCACTTTGTTCTTCAAAGGTCTGACCATGCATAACATATTAACTTTAAAACTGAATGTTACATTTTTAGGTCAAAGGAAAGAAACAATTTTTGCTCTCCTTTCTATCTCTTGTGTTTGGCCGCCATCCTCTTGGTGTAAATAAGGTTTCATATTTTGTTTTGTTTTGATATATAAACTATGGGTTATGAAATATCTTTTATTTATTAAAGTGACTTGATTGAGTAATATCAAATGTTGTTCAAAAGAGATAAACATTTCCATGGCTTGGTGATTCCTTTATTTTCTACTTGACATAATACTTGTTTCCATACCTTTTGGATCCACACTAAGAACATTAGACTATGGGAAGTTTCATTTTGTTCTTGATTTTTGTGTTCTTTCATATTTATCATTCATCATTTTCTTTTTTTACATTCGAACATTGCTGAGATAAATTCAATAGCCTTTGTATACGTTGAATCATTTTTTATATTTTTTTTGCATAACTTTTTTATAGTTAGAAATTACTTAAAAGCATATATAATAATTGTTATTATTTATTTGGTTTGTACTTTGTATTACTTGCTGATTATTAATTTATTTTCATGTGTTGTAAATAGAGACAAATTTAATTCTGCTAACGGGGAGTGCTATACCAAATTCTACAACGAATGCAACACTAGCAACTTCAAGAGAACCATAGACTTGATGCTTTTTATTTTGTCGATATTTTATTATTTTTATTTTAATATGTATCTTTTTATTAAAAAAATTTATTCCCATTCATATCATAGTGCATGTTTTATTTTTAAAGAAAACTAAACGGTTAAAAAAATGATAATACAGAAGATTTAGTGACAACTATTTTTGTTACTGAATCCCTATTTGCATACAATTTTTAGTGACAACTAATGTCAGTTGTCACTAAAAATACTTTTAGTGACAACTTTTATTGTCATTGAAAACATAGAATGTGTGTTAAATATAGTTCAAACACTTTTAGTGACGACTTTTATCGTCACTAAAAACATACTTTCAGTGACAACTTATGTAAGTGGTCACTAAAAACACTTTCAGTGACGACTTATATCGTCACTAAAACTCATTACGTTCAAGACTTTTAGTAACGATTTTTACAAATCATCACTAAAAACACTTTCAGTGACAACTTCTATCATCACTAAAACTCGTTATTTTCAAGATTTTCAGTGACGACTTTTACAACTCGTCACTAAAAACCCTTTTCAATGACGACCTTTAACGTCACTAAAGGTTCATATTCACGATACTTTTAGTGATGAGCACAAAAGTCGTCACTAAAGATACATTTAGTGACAACCAAAGTTGTCACAAAAGACATTGATAGTCTCACTTCGTGATCTTTTTGTGACGATTTTAAACTTTTAGTGATGAATTTTCTATATTTCAGTGACGATTTTAGTGATAATTGAAAGTATAACTTTAGTGACGACTTTAAAAATCGTCACAAAATATCTTTAGTGACAACATTTTTAGCGGCCAAGGAATTTTTGACGACTTTAGTCATCACAAAAACTCTTTTTTTCTTGTAGTGTATATATCTAATTAATTTTGTAGGTAGTTTTCTTTATTTAGGCTTAATAGGGTGTGTTGCCTTGTTTTCTCTAGTTCTGATGCTTGTTTTTCCCCTCATTGTGGGCTTTGGATTATCAAGTGTATTTAGTGTGCTTGTGTTTCTCCCGAGTTTGTTGGTGGCTTATTGTCACTTCGTTTGTATCTCTCGGATGAAAACAGTTCAATACAAGTCCTGCTCTTCAAAAATTAAAAAAATGGCATAATTGTCCTTTTGATTTCTTTATTTTTAAAAATATATTAATTTAGTTTTTCTGTATTTTATAATATAAATTTAATTTATTTAATTTTAACAAATGAATTAAAATAATTATTTTTTTAAGTTAAATTTATTGTTAATGTACTTTTTAAATTTTAAATTAATGACAAAATAAATAATAAATTTAATAAAAAAAATAATTTAATTGATTTATTAAAAATTATATGGAATAAATTTATACTATAAATTATAAAAAAAATTATTGAGATTTTCATAAAAATAAAGTGATTAGAAATTGCAATTAAACTTAAAAAGGTTTATGAAAAAATAAGAAGTTGCACGTATATCCCGATGGCGTGCCACCTGACAACATGAGCATCTGAGTCTTCTTTAGCAGAAGCACCGTCATACAGACATTGGGCCCCACGTGCTTGACCAGGAAGAGAAAATGAGTGGCTGATGCAATGACGTCCATCTCTGAAGTCAAAAATATCTCGGCCCCACAAATATCCTCCTTCATGCAGCCAAAATATCTACTTTCACGTTTAGCCGTATTCAAGGTATTAAATTTTATTTTGAAATATTGTTTTAATAATTTTAAAAATAAAAATATTTTAAAATATTACAAAAATTTTGAAAAAATAGAAAATTTTTAAAAAAATATTTTAAATAATTTCAAATAATTTTTTTTTAATTTTAAAAGATTTTAACATAATATTAATGATATAGATATATAAAATTATATTAAAATTAATTTAAATTAATGTCTATAATTAAATAGTAAATAAACATATTACTACAGTAGAGATTTCAACTCAAATTCTAACAGCATTCAACAATAATCTCTCTATTGCATCTATTTCTCTATCTTCTTCTTTACTCTTTCATGACATTTATATTTAAATATCTTTCTCTGTCAACCATAATTCTATCTCTATCTTTAGGTATATTCCTCTCTCTTTGCCTTTCAATCTCTCTTTGTATCATTTTTATAGTTTTCTCTTTAAAATAAAGATAATGAAGGAAAATAATGTCATGAGAACAAAATGGAAGAGTATGAAGTTAATAAAGATGTTGTGACTTGTGAGAGAAAATAACTTAGCGTTGGATGTGATATAATATTATTTTCATTTATTTTTAAATTGTCAATTTTTATATTTTTAAAATTAATTTAGTACTTTTTCATTGAAACAATTCGAAATAAGAGTATTTTTATTGAAATAATTCGAAATAAGAGTATTTCTGTCGAAATAATTCGAAACAATAATATTTTTATCGAAATAATTTGAAATAAAAGTATTTTCATCGAAATAATTCGAAACAGGAGTTTATCTTTCGAAATAATTCGAAACAATAATATTTTTATCGAAACAACTTAAAATAAAAATATTTTTACTAAAATTTCTATTAAAACAAAAGTATTTCTATCGAAACATTTCGAAATATAGTAATTTTAATTAAAATAGCATAATTTTTTAACAAACGCTTTATTTTATTTCGATAACTCTATTTCGTATCAATGACTTAAAAAATAAAAACGTTTCGGTCGTTTCGATAAAAAAAAAAAAAAAAAAAAAAATTTAGTTTACTACATCTATTTCGTTCTTCCCGAACATTCCAGAGTCACCGTGACCAGAACTCCGTTGAGGAGTTCCGTCTTCTCTCAGATATTTTTCGCCTTTTTAAAGCTTCTAGAGCATCCTCTTCCATTGCCGCCTTGCCCCCATAAAAGCCCATCTATAGCTTCTGCCCATCTCGTTCCGTGCAAGAACAGCGAGAGGCCAGTTATTGCCTTTTTTGATAGTTTTTGCTGGGTATTTTCTTCTAGTAAAATTTACTGGTGAAGATAATGGGAGATGGCAAGAAAAGGTCGTCATCATCTTATTATAGCATTCTTGGTGTTAGTTCGGATTCTTCCATAGAAGAAATAAGGCGTGCTTATCACAAGCTAGCTATGGTTAGTGGGTTCACCTGGGTGCTTGAGTTTTGTGATTTCGTATATCTTTAGGATCATAGATATCTAGGTGAACATGGATGGGATAGACCCAGAATTGGCTTTGTTTTCTGAAGTTGGAAATGTTTCGTTTTGAATGTAAGGTACTGATGGAAGTGGCTTTTCTGAATTTGATGCAGCAATGGCATCCTGATAGGTGGACAAGAACGCCTTCTTTACTGGGTGAAGCCAAACAGAGATTTCAGCAAATTCAAGAAGCATATTCAGGTATGGTTCTTTCTAAGCCTTGAGCATCCCAATTGAAATTCTTGTGTTCCAGATTTCTGTTTCTTGTATTTAGTATTAAAATCTGCTCTTCATTTTTCTTGGAGCAGTATTATCAGACCACAAGAAAAGGACGATGTACGATGCAGGCTTGTATGACCCTGAAGACGAAGAGGATGAGGTGAGTGCCATGGCAATTTAATGGACCTGTAAAATGTGATACTGCTTACTTCTTCTCTTCTTGTTTCTTCTTCCTCCTACTGTCCGGGCTAAAAATGGTGTGTCGTGTCTAGCAGTAGTATTCATGTTGGACAGAGTTAGAAATCATTTTGTAAAGTGTTTGTGAAGTGTTGTCTGAGATTTATAGGCTTCACGTACGGTATTAAATGCAGTTTTCCTTTATCTCTGTTTCAGGGGTTTTCTGATTTTGTGGAAGAAATGGTGTCCCTAATGGCTCAAGTGAGGAGGGAGGTATGGTTCTCCACCAAAACCACTTGTTTTTAGAATTATCATTTTTATGAATTCCTCTGTATACAAACCAATTTGATGTTACTTTGAGGGTAAAAAGAAAAGAAAATGAATTAAACATATTATTTATGGCGACTCTTAACTTCTATGACCCCCGTTTGAATCCCCTTAAATGGGCAGAATATCAACTATATCATAGTGTATTATGAAGGGATCTAGATACCCTGTTTCATAGTGGGGTAACAAGTTAATAAAAATTTGAAGGGATCTAGATACCCTTTTTCCTGGTGGGGTAACAAGCTAATAAAAATTTATTAAATTGAGTGTATTAGTCAGTTCTCTGTAATGCCAAATGATTATTTATTAATCTAACATTTGCTAGTTGAAGTGGTACTATTACTTAACTTTAGGAAATATCAAAAAATCCATTTTGGAGATGGCAACTTAAAAGCGTTTTACTCATTGCATTTTCGGCTCGAAAGAATCAGCCTTTCAATGGGTGAGGATACCATTTGTAGTACAAAGAAAAATGATCATTGTAGTTTCTTGAACACCTAGCCGGTAGTATTAGCACCTTAAAATTCCTTCATCAACAGAGTACCTTTTAAGTAAAGAGTAAATTATTTTTTAATAAAATTTACATTCACATTCTAGAATTTTAATTTATACACATTTTTTTAATTAAAAATTTTTCAATAAATTTATATTTTATATATTTTTGTTTTTAAAAATTCATAATTAGTCATAAATTAATTAATTTAATACAATATCAAATTAATAGTGATGAAAATTTAAAATAAAATAAATTAGAGCTTCTTTTTTCCAAATTTGAAGGGATGTGAGTTAAGTTCTATAAATTTTAGGAGGGTTCAATTTGAAACTAGAAATGAAACTCATAAATAAGAGATACAATATTTGTTGCAGGAAAAAGTTTACAGTATGCAAGAGTTGCAGACTATGTTCACGGACATGGCTCGTGAATTTGAGTCAACCTCATGGTATTGCGGACCCTCGGTTCTTGATGAGACCCAATGCTCGAAGAGGCTGCGTTTGGACACAACCCTGATGGACAATGGCGGCTCACATTTTCATGTGCCTGGCCTTAAATTGTATGACACAAGGGGTTATTGCAACTAAAGGGTGTCAACTGCCTTAGCTCATTGCAACTTTTAATGGCATTTTTCATCCAAGGGAAGGGGAGGAGAGTTGGGTTTTGCTCTGTTTTGAAAATTGTGCTGTGTTTTGGAAATTGTAAAGTTGGGATAAAGATTGAGAACATTTTGCTTGATAGGTAGGGAATTGAGGAAAGGATTAACTGTGCACTCTCTTCTTTGTGTGAACTTGACAAAGATGACAGAATTGGGTTGTGGATTCACAGATCGATGCATACAAGTTAGATTATTGAATGCACTTGCTTGCAATGATGTTTATTTCCCATTTGCTGATTTGGTTCAATATACACGTAAGTGGAATATCTTTCAGTTAAAGATTGTGATTTTTTTTTATTTGTTCAGTTATTCGTTTAGGGCGTGTTGGTTCAAAGAGGGAAGGGGAAGGGAGAGATTTACAAGAAAAGAGAAAAAAAAATTTATTTATTTTGTTTAGTTTAGTTTAAAGAGGAAAAAAGAAAATAAGTTTATTTTTGTTTAATTTATATAAAAATAATTATTATTATATTTTCTTAATTTTAAACGGATATAAATTTTATATTTTGATAAGTATATTGTTGTTGTTTTTTTCTTTCTTTTTTGAATTCTCTAAGAGGGAAAAGAAATAGGGGGTGAAGATGAATTTTATTCTTCTATTTTTTTTCCCTCTCGTTTAAATTATTATTTCATATAAAGTATTTTTAAAATTCTCTTTAAATATCTCAAACCGTTACTTAGTTTTCAATTTGAATTTATATTCTCTACATTACTATTGTGGCCTCTTTCATTTGTTCAATTAGTCACTATTTGGGGTAATTTTTATTTTAATTTAAAATGATGATAAATAAGTTTAGGTTATTGTTGGATATTTGAAAATTGAAATTTTTGGCTTTAATTTGATCTTAACAATAATTCAGAACATTGAGACATTATTTAAAATCTAAATGAAATATATTTTTAAAATGAAATTATTTGTTAATTTAATATTATGTAGTTTTTTGGTTTAAAATTTGAATATAAAAAAATTAGATGATGATAAAGTGATAACAAAAAGTCTAATTTATTTAAAAATAAATTATGAAATTATAATAAATATTAGGATTTATAATTTATTTTAAAATTTTGTATTTTAGTATATTAAGGATTAATTATTTGTTGTTAGTTCTCTCAAAAAAAAATGACACCTTTGTAAAATTTAGATGCGATATTTCTTATCTAATTATTATATGAAATTATTATCATAATTCTTAGAAATTTTTAATATAATGGAAATAGTCAATAAAAAACGCATTGTTGGAATTGGTCTTATCAGAAAGAATATTAAGCCCGGTGTGTCTTTTGTGACCTAATCCATTTCATAAGAATTTGGTGCTCTACATTTGGGCCTGATCGTGGCTGGTATCTTTTTGCTACCTCTGTTTGCTATTGGCCTTGTTCACCAACATTAGTCATTACAACATCTAAATGGAAGAGAGTAAGCTTTGGCTGAAACTCACCGTTAGCCCCTTCTATTCTTCTACCAACGGCAGTTGCCGCAAAATCGATTGCGTTGTCTTTTCTTTCGAGAAGTATGAAAGCTTCTTCCATGAAAGTCTTCTCTTTTAATTTTTTTTTTTTTTTATAAAGAGCCTTGAGTGTTACACAGTGTGCTCGAAGATTTACAGTTTATTTTGTAAATTTGCAACATTAGAATTGATGGGTTCACAAGAGAAACTTTCAAAAGAGAAAAATTGTAGACGAGTGTTGTCTCTTTCTTAAGATCTTGAGTAGTTTTTTATTATTATTATTATTAGTAAGCTGTTTGGGTTTAGCCTTCTTTTTCTTGCTTGCTTGTTAATCAAATTATCTTTGGACAGAGAAAAAATTGTTTCAATGTTTGTCCTTTTGGTCATTCTTCCTACCATTAGATCTCTATTTTAATCTAGAGATGTGCGTTATTTTGTGTAACAATCAAGAATTTCTAAGCAAAAATAAAGATCTAATCAGTTAAATTTCTATAAAAAAAAATTGAGCTTTTCATAGCAACAGTTTCTAAAATGAAAACTACATTATGGAATGCTGAACAACTTGAGAATTTAAATTCTTCTTTTATAATTAAAAAAAGTGCAATATAAAAAATAAAAAAGTTACTGCACTTGGCCCATTGAGCTCTAGAAGTATTTCATTCTATCTCATTTTACATACAAAATAAAACTCCACTCTATCTGACTTAGTTGGCTAACTGTAAACTAAGTTCAAATGTCATGGAATATTCAATTTAGCTTGTATTTATCCATTTTTGACATGAATTTTTAATTTTTAATAATTAAATATATTGTTTTGATATTAAAATGAAGACTAAACTGCATTTTTTATTTTTTATTTTTATTTTTAAGAATACGTTCATTTAATATGAAAGGTATTATATAGTATATGCCGGGCTAATGGTAAAATATATATTAAATTTGATTGATTTAGGCTCATCTGTTAATTTAAAGAAGTTAAATTTATATTACAAATTATAATAAGATTAAATTGATATATTCATAAAAAGAAAAGGACAAAAAATGCAATTAAACCTAAAATGAGTTTTAAGTTAAAACAAAACATATGATAAGTGTTTTTTTTTTCAAATATGAAGATTTAATTAAGGTACAAAGCTTGCTCCTTTAATCTCGAGCAACCCTCTTCTCTATAATAGCTAATGCGCAAGGTACATTGCTTTCTCTTTTAATCTTGAGGAAGACCCTAAATTCCGATTACGAATGAGTAAGCCTTGAAGCCTACTCTTTTTCCATCTTTTTCTTTTACTGGAGAGTGGTTGAACGAGATCAACACATCAACAACCTCCCCAATTGTCCAAAAACTAGTTTTATGAAAACAATACTTTTTTTAGTTCTCTGTTAGGTTCCACCAGAAGTAGTTACAGTCCCTTCCCTTCCTTCCTTCCTTCAACTGGAAAAAGGTCAAACGCGGTTGTTAGCATCGAAGAGAGCCATCATCGACATGCTCAGTTGAAATTTGGGATTTTCGTTGAATTTTCATTAAATAACTTGCTCAGTGTCAGTTCAAATGCCAACTTAAACTCCACTGTTCATATATTGGTATCTAGAGTAGTATTTTGGATATAAGATGGGGTGGAGTATAATACTTTAATACCTCAACCAACTTGGACGTATTTTATTCTTTATTTTTATATTAGAAAAAACCCTTTAATAACTACAAATTTAAAGTCAAGCTAATCATGGGTTAAATGCGAGTTAAACTGAATATTTCATTAACATATTCTTACTACATCATTAATCAATTAGCCAAATGGGATAGAATGATGTTTAGGAGGGAAGTGTAAATACTCTTATACTTCAAAGGAGCTGAGGCCTTTTGTCCAAAAAACAAAAAAAGTAAACTAAGATTTAATTAGTTTTAATTCTTAATTTTTTTAATATATGAGTTATTATTTAAAATATCACATTTGTTGTATATTAGTTTATATACACTAAATAAAAAAAACTAATATGCAACGAATTTAATAATTAAAAAAATAATTAACATAAAATCAATTGATAATTTTATAAATTAATTTATGCATTAAAAAAAATTTTAAGAATAAAATTAAATAAATCTATAAATCCTAAAATTAAATTATTATTTTACACATAAAACAAAATACATCTTTCATAAAAGGGTGAATTATTCGGTTTGTGTGCTTAGCCAAATTAGAGGCTTCATTGATTATTGATTAAAATATCAATCTAATTATTAGTATCGATTTCAATAACTTCTTGCTAAAATCCTTCAGTTTTGCATCTTTATACTTTTAAGTTCTCTTGAGAGATTTCAAAGGAGAACTTGCTTATTTACTATTATGTCATTTATTACCAATACAAAAAAAGAGGGTAATTTGTACTAAAAAACTTTTAACTATGGGTTTAGCCGCTATTAAGTAATATTAAAAATCTAAATACTTCACCCTCGTAGACAGTATCGCTCCGAAGCTATAGGACTTATTTGAACATTGTTTTCAAAACAGATTTTTTACTTTTTTGTTCTACAAAACAAAATATTCTATTTATCATATTATTTTTATAAATATTTTATAAAAGTATAACTTAAAAAATAATTTTTAAAATACACGATTTTGTTGTTTTTTTTTTATTTTTATGCAAAACTGTTTTAATTTTAAAAAAAATATTTTTATTAATAATAAAGTTATAAATAATTTATCAAAATTAATTTACAGTTATTACGTAAATTATATAATTATATTTTTAAACATTATTTTTAAAATGTATATTTAAATAAATTTTTTGTTCTTTTATTTTAAAAAATAATTTTTAACATTATTTTTAAAAAATTATTTAAATAATAATAATAAAACTAAAATATTTAAAATATTTCCCAACAAACTCATAGTTTCACTTCACTCAAAGGTACAGAGAGAGGCATAGCACTGTGAGCCACAACTACCACCACTGCGAGCCACTGTTGATGTGAGACATCACCACCACCGTAAGGGTTACCATCGTCATCTATTAGGTATGCTCTCTTCTCTTCCTTCACCGATTTTATCCCCAATTTGTCTTGATATTGGTTTGGTGAACAATAACCAAAGGGATTAATGTAGAATTCAAAGATTGTAAGGCAATCCTATTTGTGTTAAGAAGCATTTGTGCAAACCTTATTTTGCTCCTATTAAGGGTTTTGCTTCCCATTTTAGTGTTTGTCTATTTGGGTTCCTACTGATTCTTATTCTTTGAAATTTTTGTTGAGCTACGTGTTGATGTGGGTGAAATCAAGCTATTTAGTTCGAATCTAGAGTGACATCGAACATATAAGCAATTTAGTTAAGGATAATTGATACATTCGTGTTTGCCTTCTACTACCAGAGCCTATCTTAGAAAAGAGAGTTCAAAATACTCAACTGCAGAGTATAATTGTATTATCAGATTCTTCAAATCCTAGGAACACGAATGAAAACTATGTTCTCACTAGCTGCCACTACTTGATACAGTGACAGTTACTCCGGCGATTGTCAAGAAACATCACTCAATGCACTCTCGACAAGTCAAATAGCGACAATTTTGAACTATCATTAAATTCAAATTGCGACAATTAATCTACTACAAAATAAGCAATTTAATCGTCGTTAATTATTTTTAGGTATTTTCATAGTATATTTTCTAAAATAATTTTATAGTGAATATATATATATATCTGTGTGTGTGTGTGTATTATTAGTTTCTTTTATTTATTTTTTCATTTCCTTGTCTTTCTTAATTTTAGACACCCAAATATGAAAAATAGAAATTATCATTTAACTATTTTTTCTTTTCTATTCTCTTTTCTTATTATTGCTATTATTTGATTTCTTCCCTTTTCATCCTTTCCCAATTCCCATAAGATTAATGGTTGAGAAAAATGTCTGATGTATCGTTAAATGTATTATTATATATTTGAATCTAGACTTTGCTAATATTTTTGGTCAAGCAAGGAGAATTTTTTTCCCTTTTATATATAAGTGTGTATTTAATTTGCTAAAATGTTTTTTATTTTTATTTTTTATTTTTTTGAAAAGACTTTTGATTTGTATTTATATTTTTATTATTTTTAATTATATAATTATATTTTTATTATTTTATAATTATATAAATAATAAAATATTGTATATATAATTTAAAATAATTACAAAAATACCATAGTTACAATATGTTACAGTACTAAAAATTTTAAAAACATATTTTTAGTATTTTTAGAATTTTTAAAAATTTAAAAAATATTTTTTAAAATAAAAATAAAAAATAGTAAATAAATATATTTTTATATCTGTTTTTAATTTTTAATAAAAAAAAATTAAAAACAATTATAACAAAGACCCTAAATTTTTTAGGACATGTCTGAAGAAATCCAAAAAAATAGAGGGAAGAGAATTGAGGGGAAAAGATGATAAAATGATGGTTTTCCTTCCCTTTTGAATGTTTAAAATTAACAAGTTAATAAATAAAAATATAATTAACTATAATATAGTTTTACAATTTTACTTTGATTTAAATAATTAATTAATTATAATTTAATTGATTGATATTAAAAAAAATTAAAAATAATGAATAATATGACAGGTAATGATTATCTTCCTGCAAAAACCCTAAAATTGAAGGAATTTAGAGTTATAAAAAGTGGAATATATTAAATAGGAATTGCATATCCTTCGTTACTTATAGAAAAAAAAAATCCCAAAAAAGACAAACGTCTGGTTCAATTTCTTTTTCTTTTCATTCGTTCTCTTCAATTCAAAAATGTGTTTTCTTGAACAAAATGGCAATATTTCGTTTAAAACAAAGTTCAATCACACTTACAATAATTATAAAAAATTTCATATATAATAATAAATTATGTCTATAATTTTCTTGTTAAACTAAAAAATTGAATAAAAATTTATTAATTTCTTGATCTTTAAAATAAAAAATTGCAAACATCATTATTCGTGCTATATGAGATAATTACTTTCATTTATTTATTGAATTAGATTAAAAAAACTTTAGAATATCATAATATACTTGAATTAAAAAAATACTAAAACGCTAATCAAATGGAACAAAAATACATAATCCAAGAAGAGTGAGACAAAAGAGTACAAACTTTAATATATGCTTAAAAGGATAGAAAAGATAGAAGAAAAAAATTAGGGGAGCTCTGCAGATGATGATGGCATCAATCCCAAAACAAGCCTTTTTTCTATCTGTGTTCCACTGCAAGGGAGGACTCGGTGAGAGAAGGGAGAGCTCTTTTAGACCTAAATGTCTTATTATTAAGAAGGACCATTCTAGCTATGCACAAATTGACTTGAATATTATCTAATTACCATACCAAATAAAACTTTAGCTAGAGAGGGACCAGAGAATCTAACTTTAGAAGGTAGGGCATGGGGCATGGGGCAGCTAATGAAACAATGCACCATGATGGACTGCAAAAAAGACAAAATTTAGGTATAATTTTTAAATTATTTATTATCAGATATTACAATAAAATTATGATATATAAATATTTTTTATAGTTTAATATTACAAGGTTGATTCTTTAAAAAATTTCTCTACGCATCATATTTTTATTATGAAATCTCATAATAAACACTTAAAGAATTTTATATATCTAAATTTTTTTTCTCTAATAAAACCTATGCTAAGCTCCTTAGGAGCTAAGGTACTTTTAAGAAGGTCTACTTTTATTTACTTTCAACACCGTAAAAGGGGTTGTTACTTGTTAGTGGTCATGTCCTTTCCATGATAAAGTTTTGTAGCAGGTCGCCTTCCTTGTTATATGTTTTGATTTTTAGCCTTTTTGGAATTCTTATTTTGCCCCTGATTTCCTACACGACGTTGGCATCCACCCTTATACAAATATTTCTATTTTTCTATTTGAGTTTTTAACAACGAAAAGTTTATAAGAGCCAATATGAATTTCGATGAAAGTCATCTAATGCGTTTGCAATTAGAAAAATTGCATAGGTAACATTATCTTTATTCGAATAAGTTCTTTTAATAAAAAAGAAATTCACTAGGGAATAGATTAATATTACACTTCCAATAAGTTTGATCTATGTTTTTATGAAAAAATTTATTTGCATTTTTTTTCAATATTTGTTATCAAATTTTTCAATTAAATTATATCATGTTGACATAACATATAACAACATAAGAGTTTCTAAATTAAATTGATCGTTAGAAGTCTAAATGCAGGATTCATATTTTAAATTTAATTGAAGTAACAAACCCTATAAAATGTCAACGAAAGATTATTTTTGAATTTGTCGGAACTCTAACATAAGTTTACTTAATTGAGGTTGTTTCAATGTCATGTTTTATATTTCTCTATTTTTTCTTATTTTCATAATTTTTATTTTCTACTTTACGTTTTTTTGTGTGATTAAAAATTTTAATTAAAGTCCTCTATAAAATATTAAATTTAAAATTTTTTTATCAATTAATATTTTATGAGAATTTTTCTTCTTTTGAGTTCTGTTTATCGATCACACTAATTCACTGTATCATATACATACGAATATTTTTTAAAAAAAAATTAAGGTGAATATACAGTAGAAAAAATAAATCACATAGTCATATATACAGAGTACTTTTGAAAAAAATTCAAGGATACGATATTAAGTTGAAAAAATAAATCACGTATCATGTTTTTAACGAAGGACCATGTAGCAAATATACCTGAAAAACTGTATAACTTCTGTTCATATTTTAATTAATTAATATTGCTCAAATGGTTGTCATACAATCTCTCATGGTCATAGACATGTACGACCATACAGGTGCACCTCTATTTGAGGTCTAATCACTTTACTTAAACTTTTAAAAAATTTATTTAATTAATTAAAATTACTCTTAAATTTCTTTCGAATAGAAAGTTGTAAATTATCAAAAACTTTGTCCTTTGTCTTGTCTTTTACTATGTTTGATAAAATAAAAAAGCCACTTTTTTTCTTTTTTATGTTTGTGATAATAGCAGAGAGAGAGAGGATGATTCTTGACAAAGTAATCATTGAATTAATATTAGTCTTATAAGGTTGTCCCATTGGGGAATTTGTCCCAAAGAGCAAAAGGGGATTCTCAGAAAGATGCCTTATGAAAATGGGTCGGTGGTCCTACTATACATCATGGACCAATCCCAATTGCAGATACCATATCTTTTAACTTTTTCTCTGCTTTTTCTCTCATCCTTTTCTTGGGTGCCAAACACATTTACCTTAGCCCCATCCTTTGGTCCTTAGGCAATTTACCAAACTGAACAAAGCAAGCATTTGGGAGAGAAGCTTTCATTGATTCTGTTGAGTTTTGAAGCTTATTCAAGGAAAAAAGAAAAAGATTAAGTTTAATTAGTTTGTTGATTCCTATAACTTTGTTTAATTTCTAAATAATTTTTCATAGTTTAAAAGCTTGAATTTGGGCCTCTTTAGTGTTAATTTTTTTAATCAAGTCCTCATCATTAATTTACTATCAGCATATATGGCACTATATTTGTATACATGTCTAAATTTTAATTAGTAAAGACCAATATGACTTGCTTCTATTATACTAATTCAATATCAATTAATAGACTTCTAACAGCAATCTAACCATAAAAACATAATAAATAAAATAAAATTATAGGGACCTAATTTTAAATTGCTAAACTATGATGACTTATTTAAAAATGGGTTGAAACTAAAAGGAAAAAATAATTAAACCAAAAAAGTAGTATTGTGTTATTATTGAAAAAAATTTAGGTAAATTGTGTCACAAAATACTAATAAATGAAATTAATTATAAAATATATATGTAAGTATAGTAATATGCTTTTCAATAGGATCTATTTCTAACATATTTAAATATTTATTTATAATTAATTTAGTTAACTAATTTTCAAATCTACCAAAAAATTTCTCATAATTATAATTCTAAATAATACAGAGTGCTCTGTTTTTTAAGTGCTCTTGTTATTCAGAATTGAATAATTAGATAACTTTCTTAGCTCCTAAACATGTAGCCAGAAAGGAGAGGAGCAGGAGAAAGGAAGAAAGAAAATAATGGTCAAGGAGATCTCTTGAAGATATGGCTGGAAAACCCAATAAATAAGTGCATTGTGACTTTGATGGCTCAAAAGCGACAAAAGTCCAGAGGATGATGACCTATTCACCCTTTAATTAGGGTAGAAAATTGAAGCGGATGAGTCCAGGTGTCTGTGTGTTCATTGTTTTATGGTCGAATCAAATACACATACATGTGGACAATGTTGATGCGTTATTGACTCGACTAATCCTTAGTCATTGCCCCACTTTTTGTGTTTATTTTAAGTTAATATTGACTCTTTAGTATGTAAATGTTAGATCAGAATCCTTTAAAGAATTTCATAGGATAATTTTTTTTATTTTAAAAAAAGACATAGTTTATAAAACTTACATTTGAATCAATGAATTTTATTTATTTATGAAATATTAATTTTATCAAACTATGTTTTTTAATTAAATTTTAAAAAATTCAAATACCTAAATACTAATGTATCACAGTGCAGAAGTCACTTCAACCAGCAAACATAGAGATATAATCACTTCTTAGTAAATCTTATCTTTGTACTACATTAGAAAATGAGGGATGAAAATATCTGGAATTTCACATATGTGAGTGTAAAGTAGAAAGAGAATTTTGCACATGTCACTAATATCTTGACTGGTAATGTTAGAGTAATTTATTCTTACAACTTTTTTAAAAAATAAAATCATTTCACATACTAATCAAAGTGGTGGAGAAAATTTTATTTTGAAAAGAGGGATTTAGAAGAACAGTTGGGGTATTAGAATACTGGCTTGAGGGCAAGTCAATGATTGGTCAATTTTTTTGGGAGCAAGATCATGTGGCAACATGCAGAATACCCACAAGAGAAGGATTCTTCATGTGAAATCATAAAAGCTTCACACAAAAACAATAAAAAAAAAAAAAAAAAGCTCAGAAGTCTTGTTTTCACAAGAAAGAAATGGCTTTTGCTGATGATTGTGCTGCAAACTGCATTTACACTCTAAGATTCTCTCACTTTAAGCTGCATCACAACACATCACTAGGAAATGGATTATAATATGCAGCATCTTTCATGTATAGATAACCTTTATTATGAGTTCGATAGGAAGAAAAAATTTTGTAAGAAAGAACCGTATTTGAACAAGATCAATCATATATCAAAAAAGTGTAAAAATATTCATATAGAAAAAAAAAATTGAACTCCTTGCACCAAACTTAACCATCAAAAGTGGGCTAAATCAATGTTAATTATTGAGAGTTTATGGTGTAGCTGTGGTGGAGCCCAGAAGACGCACAAGCCACATGCTAATGGAATTTTCCTTATTCTACAAGTTAACCCCCAGAAAGAGCCTTTAAGAGTCAAGTCCACTCCAAATTTACCTGTAGAAAACCAAATCACCACTAACCCAATGGGGCTTCTTTTCTCTTTTTATAGTTCCCATGCACCTAATATAACGTAAGAAATCTGAAATCCCTCACCTCCCGTTGTTCTAACAGCCTCTCTTTCCCCCACCGAACCCATTGGTCTCACACAAATTAGAACTCAGAGAAATCTCCATTCCCAGAAAACTCAGCACCAACATGCCAACGAAAAGTCATCAAATTGAGGTTTCTGTGATTCTCAATTTGATCCTTGCGGTGATTCTCTATGTCACTGTTCCTGTCAATGGCTTGGATTCAAGGAAGCTTGACGAAACCACAGTTCCTTCCCCAAAGGGTGATGAGAAATGTACACCATGTGGTTACAGCTCTCCACCGCCGCCACTCGCTAACCCACCCCCCTCACCACCGCCGCCTTCTCCGAAGAAACCACCATCAACATATTGCCCACCACCACCCCCAACTTCTTTCATATACATAACCGGTCCTCCGACTGGGAACTTGTATCCAGTCGATGAAAATTTCAATGGTGCGACCGGCCGCCAGAGTTTTGCCACCGCCTTGCCACCGTTGGTTGGCTTGCTGAACCTGCTGCTGGCCTTTTGGTGATTAGCTTGTGAAGGTAACATTGAAGAATTTTATGGATTAAGGTTTATGAAAGAAAAATATGTATCAAAATTCTAGATTTTACATAAAGGCTGGACATTTTGTACTTGATTAGTAATTGGTGTTCTTTTCATCCCTTTTGTCATCCCAATTTCTTCAATAACAATCTTCCTTTCGTAATTTGCTGCCAAATTTCCAGACAATGCTTTTTGATCTTTTTCCTTTTCTCTATTTCTCTTGGGAGTCTTTCTCTATATGATCATATTATAATCTTTCTGTGGTAAATTTCCAAAGTGTAAAAAGGGCTAATATAATTGATGGATAACCATATTCTATTCATGGATCAATTTTGGGTTATGGATCCAAGATTAAATCGAGTGCTAGACGCAATTGCAATACCAAGCTCAACACCACAAACATCAAAATCATTGAAGATCAATATTTTAGTATATACTGGTATTCTATTTATTTAATTATATTGATAACATTTCAATTCTTAAGACGAACTTTAATATGTCTGTTCAATATTTAGAAAAAATTATATTTATTTATTTGATTTATAATTTTAATTACATATTTTTTCTTAATTTAAAAAATATTATGATATTTCTCTCAATTTATATGTTTGATGATAATAAATATCTATTCGTCTAAATCTAATATTAAGTGTACCATCCAATCAATCTAAAAAATTTATTATAACCCTCTCTCTACCTACTTGTACTTCTTAGTTTATTTTTTTTAAATTACAGTGTTGAGTTTATCTCCTTCCTCCAATTATAGTAAATTTTTTGAATTAATAAATATTACAAAAGTCAGATCGATATTTATTGTAACAAGACATATAAAATTAAAAATATTGTAATATGTTTTAAATTAAAAAAATTATAATTAGATTATAAAGTGAATAAGTAATATTTCTCCTAATATTTAATATCATAGTCAATTAATTAGAATTTATTAATAAAATAATTAAGTATGATTTAGTAATAACTTGTGAGAAATTTTAGTAATTTACAGCAAAGTCTTCGACTATCACAATTTTTTTTTTATTTACAAATTATAATAATTTATGGTGACCACGGTTTGTCGCTCCAATAATGCTAGAGTTAGGCGTGGCCTTATCTGTACACATGCCAAATTATGGATCGTGAAATGAAGAGATCGATAAGCAATTAACTTAATTAAATTCTTTTCTTTTAAACTAAGATTAATTATAAATTAACAATTAACTTCTTAGTTTCTTAATTTCTTAATCTACTTAAATTTTGATTTCAGAAGAGCAATGACGGTGAACAATGGTTAATGTAATCGTGTTTGGACTTTGGAATCTTAAGTGAAGTAAGCAAAATTTGAAGTGAGAGTATTAATTATACGAGAAAAATTATATTATGTAACAATAATTGAACTTTTAATTTATTTTATAGATTTTTATATTTTGGCCTTTAATATATAAAAGTGCATGTAATGTCAATTATGAATTTAATTATGGTCCAAAACGTTAAACTTACTCACCGTCAAAATTATAATTTTTGTCACAGTTATATAATTTAATATATGAATTGTCACTCAACACTAACTTAATATTTTTATAAAAAATGTCAAATGAATATTAATTTATATGACAATATAAAAAAAAATATATGATAAAAAATTATAATATCAATAATGAATTAAGTTTAATGTCAAATTTTAAATAATAATTTTAAAAAATAATATTATAAATATTTTTATTTATTAAAAATTAATTATTAAATTAAAATTTTATCTATTTATTAAAATTTCTTATTAATTAGTGCTTGAAATTAGTATTTATTATAAATAATTAATCATGATTAACATCTCTAAATGGCCAAACTCAAACAAGACACATGTGAGTAGAGAAATCCAAAAATAGACAATGTGATCCAGATGTCAGAGAGTTGAATTCATCTTCCTGATGGAAGTATCAGTTGTCAGTGCCTTGAAGAATCAACTTGGGTTTCACCAAACAACCGTTGATGGGGACCCATCTTACTCATATCTTTCTCTCTTTTCAGCTTACGTTTTGTGAAATTTTCGGTCCTTTATGAGTATCAATGCTCTATTTTGTAAACTAAGTTAGAATATAGCTCAAGAAGTTTTAATTGAGCTATTAAAGAATTTTTATAATATGAGAAGTTGGAGTTTGCAAGAATATACTTGTAAAAAAAACAGTCTTAACATTTTTAAGTAAAATTAATTTTATATTAAAAAAACATAAAAATACTCATACAATTTAAAAAAAATAAAAAATAAATTATTAGTAAAATTATGTTACGCGTATGACATATGACTAACCAACAGGACGATAGAGAACTATACAATTTTGTTGTAGGGACTGTTGTCCAATTATTGATAAAAGATATACACAAAGAAAAATGTCAATTAGCATCTTGACAAAGCCATAATTTTGTCACATGCTTCGTGGTTTAGTTAGTAGAGAACTCTAAATTTGATTTTAAGGAAAAAAAATTGTTTTAGCATAAAATGAGTGATGAGTGCTTAAAATAAAGAAGACTTGACTAATGAGTCCTGAAAGTAATTTGATAAGTTCAACCACAAACAATTAGTTTGAAGGCTTGTTTGATGGTTTTTATGAGAGTAAATTGGGGTAGTCATTAATAAGGTGAGGCAGAGTGAAAAGAGAGAGTTTTGGGAAGATTATTAAAATGTTACAATTTTATTAGTAGTGTAGGCATATTTGAATAGTGTTATTACATTTTAGTATATTTTCTTTTAAATAAAAAAGTAAAAAAGAAAAGTGAGAAAGATAAAAGAGTAAATGAAAATTAAAAGACAAAAAACACAAGTCATCCCTTTTTCACCAAAAACAAAAACATAACCCATCCTAAACCCCTCAATTTGGAGGGGTTTGAAAATTGGAGTGTGAGGTAGGTTGGGATGGGTTCCTAAACCATGAGAACATGCCCTTTCTATTTTGTTTTTAACATTGATCCAACCAATAGTTTCTATATCAAACCCACCACAACCTATAGTTGTGAATTGGTGACTTCAATAAGATATTATATAAGCAAGACCCTGAAAATAGACTCCTATACACTAAGGAATCTTAACTAGGATACAGGAGAAGCTCTAGAGGTGGAAAAAAGTAAGTTTGTAAGAATCTGTGTGGAAATTGACTTGAAAAAAAAAAAGCTAGTGCCCAAATTTTCGCTTAAGGAAATAAATTTATTCTATAGAGTATGAGGGCATCCATGTTATATGCTTCAAATGTGGTAGATATGGCCATACGAGGCACTCTTGCCAACCATCTAAAGAAACATGAATGGAGGATGTAAAGGTGAAGACTCAAAAACCCAACACGAACTTGGAGGCTATGTAGGGTACCTAGGAGAGGGAGGAACTGGCTAAAGGGTGGAGGATAATTTCAGACTTTGGATGATGATAGTAGCGGTAGAAAAGTCCTAAAAAAGCAGGACATCAAATTGTTTTGACATTCTATATGAACACGTGGAAGAACAAAAGAATGGGACGTAGCTAGAAGAATTAATGAGGGTGGATGCTAAAATCAACGGGCCAATTCCCAAAGGAAATATGGGTGGGAAACAAGTGGTAGCAAGAAGAACAACTTCGGTCAACCTATCGATTAGTGATAAAGGAGAATTTTGAGTACTTAATGGCTATATTTTATCCCCTCTTTTATAGTAAACTTGTGGTTATTTCTTTGCTTTTGGTTATGTTTTGCTTTGGATACTGCTTTGGTTGTTTTTATGCTTGTAGGTGAGCAAAAGAGGCCAAGAAGTAAGGAAAAACAGTCATGAAAAGTGACATATGGATTTGGAACAAGATGAGAAGGAAGCAAGGAGGAAGCCCACCAAAAATCAGCAAGAAAGGAGTATGACAGCCCTTAACACGGCCAGGCCGTGCTTGGAGGCATGCAACACGGCCAGGCCGTGTTCTGAGCAAAAGCTGCAGAAACTTCCCAGAATCCAGCTCGAATTACGGCCAGGCCGTGTCTTGGAACACGGCCGTGCTGCGGGTCCGCACACACTGTATTTTTTAGAGTTTTGAGCGGCCAAAGTGTTATATATTAAGGGAGAAACGTAGCCAAAGGGGGGAGAACACATTCAGACCTCCTTCTACTCAGTTTTAGGCTTAGAAAACACCATTAGATTAGGTTTAGAGTAGAATTAATGTTTAATTCATGTTCTTAGAGTAGATTTGACAGCAATTCTAGTTTATATTTCATTCTTCATCCAGGTTCTATCTTTCTATCTCTGCACTCATCTCTACTCCTACTCTTTCTCCTGGTTTGTATGGAATATATTTACTTAATGAATTGGATTATGCTTTTGATTTATCTTTCTATCATGTTTGAGTAGATTTGATGTAGGGTTTTGCTAAACCCACTTATGATGTGATGATACACTCTGCACATTGAAATATTAGAACCCTAATTGTGTTATCCATGATAAATTAGTATTAGCTATTATGCATTGACTATATGAGTTGATGAATGTCTGGCCAACATTTTATCACATCTTAGGATATTAATTGAAGGACTGAAAGGTGAAGATTGATATCGGAACCTAATAGTTAATTAAGGATATCTTAATCATGAAAGTATTTTAAGGTTCTCTAGGAATGAATCAATTATTGGGCACGAGAAAACTGATTAATTGTATTCCATGGTTGGCATAGAACTTAATGGACTTAGGTTGAACTAAGAACTACGAAAGTAGGCAAGGTACGATTGGTAACGCTTGAAAGAGGTTGCTAGTTAATTAAGGTTAAATCATCCCTAATAACCTAGATAATTGTAATTAGAGGTACAAGATGGATGTTGAATATCATAAGTGTGGTGAACCGTAACCCTAGGTTTGTTTAATTGGTTATTTTCATTCGTTTAATTGTGACACTCTCTAATCGAATTACATCGATCTAGATGGCATATTTTGCATCATTCTAGTAGTTGACATTGTTCTCCGTGGAATATGACTCGTACTCGCCGAACTAGCTATAGCTACGCTATGCGCTTGCCGTAACTAGTAAAACATACACACAAGTTTTTGGCGCCGTTGCCGGGAAACAATTGTCAATATTAGATAGATTGTGAAATAGCTAGACTAGATCACTTTATTTTAATTTCTCTACATTACTTTATCTTGCTAATTTTTGCCTATTTTCTTCCTTTATAGGAGTGTTTCTCTTTTATGCGAAAAAACCGCTGGTTCATTGCTGAATTTGACCCGGAAATTGAACGCACCCTACGAAGGATAAGAAAAAGACAGCAGTAAGAAAACTCTGCATCTATCATGGTGGAAAGAGATAACCGGTCTCTTAAAGATTTCACCGCCCCAGATAGTCATGACCTGAATCCCAGCATTGTAAGACCTGTTGTTGAGGCCAACAACTTCGAGCTAAAGCCTTCTCTGTTGCAGATGGTTCAGCAGAACCAGTTTGGAGGGTCACCTACCGAAGACCCTAATCTTCATCTTTCTGTGTTTTTAGAGTATTTTGACACCCTAAAGCTGAATGGGGTATATTCAGATGCCATCAGATTGAGACTGTTCCCTTTCTCTTTGAGGGACAAGACCCATGCATGGTTGCATTCTCTTCCATCAGGGTCTATCACCACTTGGCAGCAGCTTTCTCAAACCTTCCTGGCCAAGTACTTCCCACCGAGCAAGACAGCCCATCTGAAGAATCAGATCACTACTTTTGCTCAGAAGGATGGGAAGTCATTATATAAGGCATGGGAAAGATTCAAAGAGCTCCTCAGAGTATGCCCACACCATGGGTTGGAGAAGTGGCTGATAGTCCATACGTTCTATAATGGACTAATTTACAGCACCTATATGTCTGTGGATGCTGCAGCTGGAGGGGCACTTATGAACAAAACAATTGATAAGGCTTATGAGTTAATTGAAGACATGGCTCAAAATCACTACTCTTGGTCAAGTGAAAGGCAGCCCAGAAAACCAGCAGGTATGTATGAAGTAGATGCGTTTAATCATCTTACTTCTAAAGTTGATGCCCTGTTTCAGAAGCTAGATAAGTTGAGCATCAATGCTGTTGGCTCTTCTTCATCATCAGAATGTGAAATTTGTGGGAGTGTTGGCCATGTAGCCAAAGAATGCTAGCTTGGAAACCCTCACTTCAATACATACAACCCAAGCTAAAGGAATCACTCGAATCTCCCATACAAGCTGAATGCAAATCAGCCTCAGAATAATTTCATGCAGCCTCCTGGATATCAGAATCAGAGGCCATTCAACTCAACTCCTCCCTAGCCAAAGTCAAATCTGGAGGCTCTGATGGAGAATTTCATCTCCACACAGAGTAAGCAGAATGATGAATTCAGAGTCCAGAACCATTCTATGAATGAGGCTATTAAAGATTTAGCCTCCAAGGTAGACTCGCTTGCTACTCATAGCAAGATGTTGGAAACTCAGATAGCACAGCAAGCAAGTCTATCTAATAGGAACTTTGGCAGACTTCTAGACCAAACTGAGAACCCCAGAGAGCATTGTAATGCCGTTACTTTGAGAAGTGGTAAGCAGTTGGCTAAATTTGAGAAAAGTGGGGAGGTAAAGACAAATGAACCTCAAGCTGTATCTGAGAAAAAAAGAGAAGAGGAACCAAAAGAAGAGGAAAAGAAGGAAGAAGAGCCAAAATATGTGGCTCCTGAACCATACAAGACACCAATTCCTTTTCCTCAAAGGTTGGTTAAGGCCAAGTTAGAGAAGCAATTTGGGAGATTTCTGGATGTGTTAAAGAAGCTGAATATCAATATCCCATTTCTAGAAGCCATCTCCCAAATGTCATCCTATGCAAAGTTCCTGAAAGAGATCCTCTCAAACAGGAGGAAAATTGAAAAGCATGCTGTGGTGGTACTGATAGAGGGATCAAGTGCATTAATCCAGAATTAGCTTCCTCAAAAGCTTAAGGATCCCGAAAGCTTCTCCATTCCTTGCTCCATTGGAGATATGAAAATAGACAGAGCCCTATGTGACCTTGGAGCAAGTGTAAGTCTCATGCCTCTTTCGGTTTGCCAAAAGCTTCAGATGGGTGACTTGAAGCCTACCACCCTTTCTCTTCATTTGGCTGACCGATCCATCAAGCATCCGGTAGATATATTAGAGGATGTTCCTCTAAAGGTAGGTAAATTTTATATACCGGTTGATTTTGTTATTTTAGAGATGGAGGAAGATGACAAAATCCCCATCATTCTTGGAAGGCCTTTCCTAGCTACGGCTAGTGCCAATATAAATGTGAAAGATGGAAAGCTTTCTTTGAATGTAGGGGATGAAAAAGTAGAATTTAATTTAAACAATACTATGAACCCTCCATCTCTAAGTGAATCTTGCTACATGATTGGCTTAACTGAACCTAATGTGAATGATAATGCCATGAATTTTTCTCCTTTTGACCCACTTGAATTTTGCTCTGTGGAAAGTTCTTGTATTTATGTCAAACAAGGGGGAGAAAAGCAAGACATTAAGGAGAAAATGAAGGATACAAAGTTAGAACCCAAACCACCTCCTCAAAGCTTGAATGGAGCAAAGGAAGAAATAAATGAGCCAAGAGGATCTTTGAATGAGAAGGCCATCAGGAAAAGCCTCAAGACTCATACTAAGAGGCAATGGATTAAAAAGAGAGTTATTCAAACTCTCTTCAAGCCTCCTTGAGTGGAAAACATGAAAATGGAGTCAAGCTAATAACTTTAAACAAGCGCTTGGTGGGAGACAACCCACATTTTGATTTTTAAAGTTTCCTTTTGTTTGATTTCTAACTTTAAGATTTGGTTTTCATCTTTAATTTAGTTAATTTCTTAGGTTGAAGTTTAATGAGTGTTTTTATTTAATTTTTAGGTCCATTCACATGTCTCCAAGGTAATATAAAAGGGTTAAAATCAAAGGAATTCAAGGAGAATCAAAAGCTGAGGAAAATTTTGAAGATTTGAGGATTCCAGCCAGCAACACGGGCAGCCCGTGTCACCCACCACGCCCGTGCTGCAAGCATGGGCCCAATTGTGAAAATTTAGTCCAAACCCGCCAGCAACACGGCCGTGCCCCAGGTAAGTATTTCAAAAAAAAAAGGGCCATCCAGCCTAAAGCATAAGTGGTCCGTATTTTCAATTCAACTCCAATTCAAAATACTGCATTGCTTATATCTGGTTTACCTATTGCTGATGCTATAAACTTGGCACCTGAGTCAGAACCCTCAACCTCCTCCTTCAGAAGACCAATAAGCAAGTAAGTTACTTCTCCCTTTACCTGTACTTTCATTTATACTGACATTGAGGACAATGTTAAGTTTAAGCATGGGGGAATAGACTTTAGGATTGTAGTTTTCACTGATTGAATTTTGTATCTCCTGTTTCATTGTATAATCATAAAGTTTGCTATTTCAGAGATAGATTGGCGTAATATAGGTTAATTTTTAGCTCATGAACATGTGATGCATAATAAGATATGAAATAGGTAGTTTAAATTTTAGTCTCTCTCTTCTAGTATTAAACCTCTAATTTTTTGAAAAATATCTCTCTATTGTGTTGTGAATTGTATGTTATGACTGATTTTAACACTATGAGAGTGTGAAGGTAGGGAGAGGTGAAAAATGAGGGTATGTAAAACCCAAAAAGTTTTCACTCTGAGTACCCCTTCAAGGCACCAAAAAAGCCTTAGTATGAGTACCTAGATGCATTTACCCTAGTGAGATGGAGCATAAAATGCACTCATTGCATATTTCTAAAAAAAAACTAAAAAAAACAAATGAATGAAAAAAAAATTGATGATGGAAAGTAAAAGAGTTTAAGTGAGAAAAAGAGTGATAAAATAGAAATAAGGGTAAGGCAACATAGGGAGATCTAAAGGATGAGGTGGCCTACTTGAGTGTACAAAAATCAATTTGATGCATACAACCAATGGTAACAATAGAAGTAGATATATAATAGAAAAATTATTGATTTAGTTTTAAAAGAATAGAGACTATCTGATAAATGTCTATTCATATATCTATTGTGTGCACACAGATTGAGTGACAAATTATCTATATTGCATTTTTCTATCTTCTGGAATCTGATTGCATCTTTCCCTCTTCCTGATATGATATGTTATTTGCTTGAGGACAAGCAAAGGTTTAAGCATGGGGGAGTTTGATAAAGGGAAATTTTGAGTACTTAATAGCTATATTTTATCCCCTATTTTATAGTAAACTTGTGGTTATTTCTTTACTTTTGGTTATTTTTACTTTGGATACTGTTTTAGTTGTTTTTATGCTTGTAGGTGAACAAAAGAGGCCAAGAAGTAAGAAAAAATAGTTATGAAAAGTGCTATATGGACTTGGAACAAGATGAAAAGGAAGCAAGGAGGAAGCCCACATCAGCAAAAAAGGAGCATGGCAGCTCTCAACACGGCCAGGCCGTGCTTGGTGGCAACACGGCTAGACCATGTTCTAGGCAAAAGCTACAGAAACTTCCTAAAATCCAGCCCGAATTACAGCCAGGCCGTGTCTTGGAACACGGCCGTGATGCAGGTCCGCGCACACTGTATTTTTTAGGGTTTTGAGCGGCCACAATGTTATATATTAAAGGGAAAATGCAGCCAAAGGGGGGAGAACACATTTAGACCTCCTTTTACTCAGTTTTAGGCTTGGGAAACACCATTAGATTAGGTTTAGATTAGGTTTAGAGTAGGATTAATGTTTAATTCATATTCTTAGAGTAGATTTGACAGCAATTCCAGTTTGTATTTCATTCTTCATCCAGGTTCTATCTTTCTATCTCTGCACTCATCTCTACTCCTACTCTTTCTCCTGGTTTGTATGAAATATATTTACTTAATGAATTGGATTATGCTTTTGATTTATCTTTCTATCATGCTTGAGTAGATTTGATCTATGGTTTTGCTAAACCCACTTATGATGTGATGATACACTCTGCACATTGAATTATTGGAACCCTAATTGTGTTATCCATGGTAAATTAGGATTAGCTATTATGCATTGACTATATGAGTTGATAAATGTCTAGCCAACATTTTATCACATCTTAGGATATTAATTGAAGGACTGAAAGGTGAAGATTGATACCGGAACCTAATATTTAATTAGGGATATCTTAATCACGAAAGTAGTTTAAGGTTTTATAGGAATGAATGAATTAGTGGGCACCAGAAAACCGATTAATTGTATTCCATGGTTGGCATAGAACTTAATGGACTTAGGTTGAATTAAGAACTACGAAAGTAGGCAATTGGATTAACCTAGGTACGATTAGTAACGCTTGAAAGAGGTTGCTAGTTAATTAAGGCTAAACCATCCCCAATAACCTAGATAATTGCAATTAGAGGTACAAGATGGATGTTGAATATTATAAGTGTGGTGAATCGTAACCCTAGGTTTGTTTAATTGGTTATTTTCATTCGTTTAATTGTGACACTCTCTAATCGAATTACATCGATCTAGATAGCATATTTTGCATCATTCTAGTAGTTGACATTGTTCTTCGTGGAATACGACTCGTACTCGCCGGACTAGCTACAGCTACGCCGTGCACTTACGATAATTAGTAAAACATACACACAATAATTGGAGAAGGAGAAGTGGGCTTGGGCTCACAAAATAGGATACCTAATAGGAAAGAAATTTCAGGGAAGCAAAAAGAGGCTAGCCTATCAAGTGGGAAAAAGCCTATCCAAAATAAAAGCAAGTGGTAAAACGAGGACAAATTTGAGGACCTCCAAGTCAAAGGAGATTACAAACCCAAGTAGGAAAAAGGATGGGAATACAAGAATAGACCTAGCAGAGATGAACAGGCCCAACAAACAAGCAGGCAACACACTCAAAGGCAAAGAGAAAATTAACTCACAAAACTTTTTAGTTAAATTGTCTTGCCCGGAAGAACATAGGCCGATGCGGGAGGAGGCTGCAATGGCACATGAGCAAACAAGTCCATCTTTAAAAAGAAAGAAGCCTCTAGATCCAAACCTCTCCTTGATTAAAATGGCACAAGACAACTTGTTTAAGCCAGGGGATAAGGGTGACCCCTTTGATGGGTTGGCAAAAAGAGTTTACAAGAATTTGCTGTAAGCATAATGGTTTCGCTTTTGTATCCTTTTCATAAGTTTTTTAGCTTGGAACTGTAGATGGGTAGGTTCTAAATACTTCCTATTTCTTCTTAAAGACCTAGATCGGATTCATAATTTCAGCTTGATAACTCTTTTTGAGACAAAAGTAAGTGGTGTGAAGGTTGACAGAGTAATCAAAAAATTGGGATGGTCGTGCCATGATAAGGTGGAGGAAATTGGTTATGCAGGCGACATTTGGCTCTTATGGAACACAAGTGAGGTTGAGGTCATAGTGATCAAAAAGAATATGTAGTTTATTCATACCAAAGTCTTGGTAAAGGAAACTATGATTGTTTGCATGGTCACAGAAGTTTATGGATCTCCTTAACTAGTAGACAGGTGAAAGCTATGGCACTCTTTGAAAAATCTCAACACTGAACTAGATACCTCCTAGAGCATTATAGGGGATTTCAATGCATATAAAAGAAAAAATGAGAAAAAGGGGAGCTCGTATTATAATTGGAGTTCCATGAGAGATTTTAACAACTTCATCTTAGAATGTTCTCTTATTGACTTGAGCTTTAAAGGACCTAGTTTTATGTGGGAAAGAAGCAAGGTGAAGGAAAAGATCGATCATGTCTTGTGTAACTTAACTTGGCAAGAAAGATTCCTTGATACTATAATTTTTCATTTACCAGCTCTGAAGTCTAACTATAGATCAATATGGATTAAGCTCTGCCAAAAGGATCTCATCCAAAGAAAAAGAAGGGCCTTTAGGGTCTAGAGTGCTTTATTTCTCAATGACTTATTCTAGGAAGTTGTTAAAGGTGCTTGGAAAGAAGGCAGGAATTGGACTGAATCTGTTGGAAATTTTAAAGAAAAGGTGTCATCATGGAACAAGAATGTTTTTAGCAACATATTCAAGAAAAAGAAATTACTGATAAGAAGTTGTTGTTGCTGGTTCAAGTGATACAACAAGTTTGAATTCTATTTTCTAGTTTGTGCATTTAATTTGAAATTTTTATTTTTGATCATCCTATTTACCCCTGTTTAGAGTGTTCTGTTCATCTTATTCCTGAATTCTCTAATCCTTAGAATTTTAAGGACTTTAGGCCAATTGGTTTTTGTAATGTGGCTGTCAAGATTATCATCAAAATAATGGTTTATATACTAAAGCCCATTATGAATGATTTGATTTTCCCTTATTAGAATGCCTTTATTAAAGATAGATTGATTTTAGATAACATTATTCTTGCTATTGTAGCCATAAATTACATCCATAAGGAAAATAAATCAAAAACTCATTGGTGTGCTTCAAATATTGATTTTCATAAAGCCTATTACATACTTTCCTAAAATTTCATTCATGTAGTTGTGTCTAAGATGCGTTTCTTGGTTTCATGGATCTAAATTATAATGTGATGTGTTTCCTTCAGCCAAGAAACGGAGTGTTTGGTAGAAGTAAGTATCGTCTTAAAAATTCAATGGATGTTTTAATCGCCACGAGTTGCCTCGATAAGATCGGATTCAGTTTGTTGCCCAAGAATCAAGGGAAGCTCTCACTTTAGAAAAAAAAACTCAATTATCATTCATCATAATCTCTGAATTATAAGAATATAAAGAACGCTTATATAGTCAATCAATCTTAAAACTAGTAGAAAATCCTTAAAACTTCTAAATGGACTTTCAATATAGCCCAAACAACATTAATTATTTGGTCTAACTAAACTAACAAAACAAATAAACCCATAATTAAATTAATATTTGGTCTGCGTAAAGAATGAGTTCAAATTACATTAAATACTAATAATATCCAAAAGAAAGCATATAATATAAAGCTCATAATACATCTTTAGTCCATGCAGATTTTGATTAGTTGTCTTCAAAATCCAACAAACTCTATTTGACCTCCAAGAATACCCTTCTATTCGGCCTCAAGCTTATGCTTCAAGTTGCATTCTTTAATACCATCCTCAAAGCTGTAAAGTGTGACCCATTTGATGTTTTGGTTTGACCCAACAATTTTCTCTTTAACTTGCACATCTAAGATAAAGCCAAATTAAGTTTCTTTGACCCGCTTTATCTTGGTCTTAGTCAATAGATCACCTATCTCTTATAAAGGATCTTGGGAATAGTTTGGAATAAGTTTGACAACACTTTGATCTCTATCATAATGCAATGCATAAACATTATTTCTTATAGAGTGTTGGTCAATGGTTCTTCTTTTGAAAGGTTTATTCCTCAAAAGGGAATTCATCAATAAGACCCTATTTCACCTTACATATTCATCTGTTGTACTAATGTTTTGTTTGTAATGGTTGCTTAGGCGATGAACAATGGTTTTATCACTAGGATGAAGGTAAGTAAAGATTCCTCAAGACTTACTCATTTTATATATGCATATAACACCATCCTTTTCTTTAAAGCTAACACTACGGAATGCCAAAAAGTGTTTTGGACCAATATAGCTTGCTAGCAAGACAACAAATAAATTTCAAGAAATCTAATATGGTCTTCATTCTTGATTCTCCTCATAAGTTTAAGAAATTAATGGCAAGTACTTTCAAGTCCCTTATAAACCTAGACTATGTAAGTATTTATGAGTCTATATTGATACACACAAAGCCAAAAATCAAAATTATTAAGAAATTATTGACAAAGTCTATGAAAAATTACAAGATTAGAAGGCTAAACTTCTTTTCAGAGTAGTAGAATAACTTTGGCCAAATCCATATTACAAAATCTATCAGTTTACTCATTTTCAACCATTTCTTTATCGAAGAAATACTGTCAAAAAATTGACAATGCCATATTTGATTTTATTTGAGGCTTCAAAATTATTAGCCTGCTATGCATCTATTAGCTTGGAACAAACTTTGCCTTCCCAAGTTTTAGGGAAGATTGGGGCTTACAAATTCTTTCAAGTTTAATCAGGCTTTACTACCTAAAGAGTTTAGAGATTAGTGTTCTTCCCTAACTCTCTTTTTGGTTAGGTTTTAAGACCTAAATATGGTCCAAACATAATAAATGGGGGTCTTCATCATCACCAAGCTAGTTCTTGGATATGAAAAGGTATTGAAAAACAAAACACATTATCTTAGATAAGCTTGACTAGTGTATCAGTAATGACTTTTTTTATTCCTATTAGCAATCATTTGAGGTTTTAATACTATTTGATCTTTGAAGACCATTAATTATGTTTTTGACCTAATAAATCATGAAACAAAAGTTTGGAACTTTCCACTTCTTAAGTAGATTTATGCTTTCAATGATGTTGTAGCTATTTCTAACATACCTATCTCTATTTATGATATGAATAATTCTTTGATATGGCATGGAAATGCTTGAAAGAATTCTACTATCAAGGAAGGTTTTCATCATCTTTCTACCACTTCTGAAATGTGGCTTTCAAAATTCTCCAATTTTTAATTGGCAAGGAATTTGGAGGGCTAAACTTTTGCCTCAATTGTTTCTATTTCTTTTTGTTTAAGGAATCATGCTCTTCCTTTGGCAAACATCTTGCAAAAGGATCACATTGAGGTAAAAAAAACACTTGTGTTCTTTGTAATAATGGCCAAGGAACAAAAAATCATCTTTTTCCTAGAATGCCCCTTTGCTAGAGCCTTGTAGTTTAGGAGTGATCTCATGATTAGGATTAAATATATTTTTCCTTCATTCATTGACTACTAACTAGATCAATGGTTCGACTTAAAGGACCAAGGAAATGCTATTCAAGATTCTAACAATTGCTTTACTTCTTTTCAATATTTGATTTTGTAGAAATCAAGTCATTCATAAAGGAATTCAACCATGTCCTCAAAAGGTGTTGACCTAAATCAAGGCTACGTTGAAGGAGCTAATGGAAGTTCAAAAACTGTTGGCTTTTTTATCTCACAATAGTCGAAGATTTTTAAATATGTCACAAGCAGAGAGTTTCTCTTTTAAGAGTAATATATCACAATTTTAAGGGTATTCATTAGTTCGGTTCAGTTAGTTTTGGAGGCTTAACCAAACTAAACCGATTATAAGTTTTTTTGAAAAAAAAAATATTTATTCGGTTTGGTTGAAGTCTACGGAATCAAACCAAACTGAATCTTCAAGAAATTGTTTCAATTTGATTCAATTCATCAATTTTTTTTTTACCGAGACATAAAACCCTATTTAAATTGCACCCAGCATCTCTACCTTTAGTCACATTAACCCTCAAGTTTAACACATCTCTCTTTTTTTTTTACATAGTGCAACATAGGAACATGAAAGGACAGGCTCTAGCTTGAGCCACTCAAATTTAATGTGTGAATCCTTTAAAAAAGAAAAGTATTAAAGTTTTTAAGACATTTAAGACTTCTGACATAATTTTTTTTATTCATAAAGCTGAGTGTAGAATTGTTCAAAAATGATTAATTATGACGAGGAACATGACCGATGTGATGTGCAAAGGATAAGAAGCGGCGTGAAAGCAATGTGTCTCTGTCGAAAAGTCTCATCATTGAAGCAGCTTAAAGTAATAATTAAAAATAATTTAAATATTAAAATATAATTATTACATAAAACGGTCGATTCAGTCTAATTTAATTAAAAAATATTTTCAACCGAAAACTAAATCAAACCACATTCTTATGTAAAAAAAATTTATTTAAACCGTTTAAAATCAATTTTTTTTTTGTTTTAGAGTGGTTCAATTTTGTACACCCTTACACAATCTAGATTTTGAAGAAAAAAACTTGCATCAAGGCCAAAGAAGTCTTATTTGTTACGATTATTTGGATTGAGACTGAAGGAAAGCAATTTTTCTTGAGGAAGACGAGAAAATATGAAAAATATAATTCTGTTATTTTAGATTTTCTTAGACACACTGTATATATACAGAATAGCTGGCATTTCAATCTCCAAATTGGCTATCCAAGTATTCACTTGAAGCACTAGATTCCCAAGTATCTGCAATAATTTTATGGGTTAGACTTCATTGAGCAAGATAATAAATTTTTATCTAGCAGATTCCCTAATTTTTATTGTACTTTCTTTCCTAAGGATATAGAAAGTTAGCTATCAAATATCCTTAGTAAACATTTACTTGTATATATATGGTTAGTTCTTTTAATAATATATTTTGACTTTTTTCAAAAAATATATTAAACCCCCCACATCCCACCCTTAGTCCATCCTCTCAAATAAGTCCTAAGTTTGGGCCTAATTGGAAAAGCTGAGAGAGGAGATCTGATATAAGTGTGATCACGAGAATGAGATGGAAATCAACAAAGTGAACTACTTGTCCAAAAACAATAAGAAAAACAAAGTGAACTAACCTCCACTTTTGATTGGTCGACCAAAAAAATTAAAGATAATATTAAAAAATAAAGTAAAGAAAAAAAACTTTATGCAAAGTAAAACTAAAAGAAATTTTTTTATTTAAATATTAAAATAAAAAGAAATTAAAGAATTAATGATTTTATGATACTAAAACCGTTTGTGACATTGAAAATCTCACCAATACCTTTGTTTAAAAAACAAATTAGATAACTTTTTTAGATATTTATTATAAGAGAGTCAATCATATAATTTTAAATTATAAAAAAATTCACCTACTATATTTTTATTGTATAACGTGATAATAAATACTTTACAGTTTTCACCTAATTTGTCTTTATTTTTAACACACAGAAAGTTCAAGTGGTTTCCAGCCTTCTAAGCCACTTAAATGGCAGTCAAATATAAGGGTTTAGAGATATTGTCTTGTTTCTACTGAACAAACAGTAATTCCCTTCACCACCAGAAGTTTCTGTTCCGAAAAAGCATTTTCTATAAGTAGTTGAAAATGTCACTATTATATAACAAAAAATTGACAGGTAGTTGGCTAGCTATTTAATATTCTAGGCAATCACTTAACAAATCCAGTTAAATACTGTAAAATTACCTTATTTATGTAAAGAATGGGAATCCCTCACATGCAACAGTTGATGGAAATCAATTGTGTTGAATAATGAAGTTTAGTCAACATTATAATTGTAGTTTAATATCTAAATCATTATCAGTGTTACAAAACGGTGGCCAATAGTTACATATGGCGGCAACCCTTTAATTCTCTTTTATTTTTTTTATTTTTTTTATATGCGAATTCTTACCTTATATTTGTTTTTATGAGAAATTTAAAAAGTCTTTCGATTGATTTTCTTGTAGGCAAATTTAAAAGGTTTTAGTCTTTTAATTTATCTTCTCCTAATTTAAACAATTTTAGTCTTTCAATCTGTTTTTATTTATAGATCGTTAGTATTCTTGCTCTCCCTTAATCGAATTGTTTATACTTTATCATTTGTTATAGTCTAAGTATGTCATAGTGTTCTCAAAATTTTTTATATGACGCTTCAACATATGGTGACAATTTTTAATCTTAAAGTTCAAAGAATTGATAAACCTTTTATTCAACTTCTATTCAAAAAAAAATTATTTATTTATTATTAAATTTAATAATTATAAAAATTGCCACTAGGCTTTATTTTTCCATTTTTATATATAAAAACAATTTGTTCGTAGGTGGCTCAAATTTTCATAAAATTATATGCCTATGTTAAATAATTGTGATTATAATATTGTATAAGTATTAAAATTTTAACTTTGAATTTTTTAAAAATCAATAAAAAATAAGTCACATCAAGTGCACATGGACTACTTTCCTGTTTGGTTTGTCTTTGTTGGGCGATACCCGTCCCATAATCCTTTCCACCAAACTAAAAGAAAGTGTAATAGCCTTAGCCAACTAACACAAAGATGAAGGTCCATTTTTTTTTCTTGAGTAATACTTCTAAATTTTCTTTTTTAATTTTTAAATTAGGTGTTTTGAATTTATTACAATTTTTATCGTGAATTATAGAATTTTTTAAAATTAAATCAACCTAATCAGTGCAGTTCTATATCATGATGGGGATAATGTCTTTTCTCATCTGGGCTTTTGTAACTCTTTTCCTCACCAAAGATTAAATAATATAAAAAATTTATTTCTCTCATGTAAATCTTATAAGCCATTCATTTTCAATGGGATTCAAATTTAAAATCTATTACATAAATCAATTGCGTGTTCTCTCAAAGATGTATTTTAAATATGTATAGTAAGCTGTAAGAACACAGTTCTTTTTCTTTTATTTATTATCTTTTTTTTTAATTTTCTAGATGAAAAGGTTAATTTTTCAAAAAGTTGTATTATTCGCTAGAGGTATTTGAAAATTTTTACGTTAATAATTTATTAAAAAATTGTAAAAACACCCACATCATAAAATTAATGCTTGAATACTCTAATATATTTTTTATATCCTTAAAATGATAATAAAAATAAATTATTTTAATAATAGAGACCAGTGACATATTTAAAGAAAAATTTCAACTCCATAATAACATTGTTAGCACCTATTTTTAGTATAAAAATTAAAATAGAGATAAAATCTATCTAGAGACATCTAAAGTCTCACTCAAAAGATTAAGTGTAAACCAAAACAAACAAAAAAAGATTAAGTGTAAAAAAAATTTAAAAAAAATAATTATTAACAAAAGCTTCAAGTATCAAAAAATTTAAATGAAGGCAACATGGGACTGGTCTTTATTGAAATCCTTTCGCTAGTAGGAATTATGAATCTCAATTGGCTCTTGATTGATTGATAGCGATTTGAATAACGCGGAAATTCATGGGCTGCTACTAGGAAGATTCAAGAAAGTTTCAAGACATCTTCATGTATGCTTCTTTAGCCTTTCGGAAATAACTTCTACTCATTTTCAGACATGTGCTGTCCAGATAATAAACTCATGTGGTGGAGTTGACTTTGAAATGTTAAAACCTATTTTAAGTGGGATTTATATAATAACAGTGATAATTTTAAGTTTTTTTAAAAAAATTCTTAAGTTTAATTTGTTACCTTCACTAAGAATTCAACCAATGTAATGAACCATATCTAAATTCTATTAAGCTTTACTTTTTTTTTATTTTTCTCCACTTATTCTTTAGTCTTTGGTGATGGATTTCGTGGCTATAATCTTCAAACCTCCAAGGACAAACTTCTTTGCTGGCTAAGAGCATTGGTCTCCTAGAAGGACTCCACACAAGGGTTTTTAGAAAAAAAAAAACTGCGATGACTCCCACACAAACTCGGATGATCAAATTAACTTTCAAAAGAAATGTAAAAGAAAAAAGTTACGAACATTTACCTGAGGCCGAATTATATATTAATATATATAGACAAGCTTTCTATAAGTAAAAATAGTAACTTAAATTGGTTAGCAAGTGTCATATACAGTTAATGATTGGTTTCGTGTTTTCTATTACAGACCGTGTCGAGATCATATTTGTAATAGCCGTAAAGTTAACGAGAAAGTTCAACTAAAGGAATTTAGAATAAAAGAGATAATTTTGGAAAATAGAGATTTTAATTAAGGAAAATTTGTAATTAAAACAGAGGATTTCAAAAATGGAATTAGGACTCGGTGAAAATAAGTTATTATTTACATGGATTAAAGAATTATAAAAGAAATGTTAAAAATTTACGTTTCGGGGCAAAAATGCAATTTCTTAAAAGTTTCGGGGTTAAAATATAAATAAGAAAAATTTGCAAGGACATCCCGCTAAAAGTGAAATTTTGCAGAAAGGTTCCTCGATATATTTTAAGGGCCTCAATCACTCCGGAAGCAATCATTCGCAGATTTCTCCATCTCTCTTCAGAAAAACTCTCCCCGAAAATCCTCTAACTTCTCTCTAAGATTTCTTCGCCTACGGACCTCGGATTTCGACACCACCACAACCAACGGACTCAGGACGAAGAGTTCTTCGAATCCATCCGATTGGTTTCTGGAGAATTGGCCGGAAATTGGTCGGAAAATTGAAGGGAAAAACGGCCAAAAAGGTAACCTCCGAAACTCCTACTTTTAGTTCTCAAACGCAAAAACTAACACCGTAGATCGATCCAGAAGGCACCGAAACCTTTGGATCTCAAATTTCAGGCTGATCCACCACCGCACGCGCCCCCACGCGCCGAATCTCCCTCGGAGAGTGACGCCCACGCGCAGCTCCTCGGGCGGCACGTGTAGCGCGTGGCAGCCGGACCTCCTCGCGTTGACCTGCGTTGACCGAGCTCCCGGAGGCCAAATTTCGCAAATCCGGAGTCGTTTTCAAGGTTTTCGGACGTTCCGGACTCGATTTTGGGGTTTATTTCACTGAATTCGGATCAGAAAATAGGATTTTAAGGGTGTTCAATTTTGTGCTTCAAAGTAGTGAGTAGATGATTCTTTCTATGACTTGTTTTTACTCTTCTTGAACTTTACATTGATAAATGAGTATGATTACATGTTATTTATACTTCCATATGTTCTTGAAATGGTTTGGAAATGTCTGAAATATTTAATATATGATATGTAGTTCAAGAAGAGTTTGATTTTGCAATAAGTTTTGAAACACATTAAGCATGTGATTTTTACACGTATTTCGCATGACATGGCAAAGAAAATATGTTATACATGTGACATTGATTTTATAGTGATATGTTTGCCTTGGTTATGGGCATGTATACATGTTTCCCCTGAATGGGAAGTTTTGACATATGAGTATTTTGAGACTAAAAGTCTGTATTATAATGAGAATTTATACTGGATTATATGGCATATGTGCATATGGTATTTTTCTGTGGAGGAATCCTATTGGAAACACTGTCTGCTAACAGCAGGTGATGTTAGCCTTGGTGCGCACCTTGATTGCCTCAGCTAGCAGGGGAGGTGGTGCTAGCCTCGTGTGAGGGCCAACACACGGGAGATTATATGTGAAGGAGAGCGGAATGCCTCCTATATATGGGCGAGATGCCAGTTATATGAGATGTTATTTTGCCTTCCCTTGCTGTGTGCTTGGGAAAGACCCATACAGAGTTCCTTCGCGTGTCCTCTTGAATGGTAGTAGGGCAAACCTCAGCGGGATGATGAGTTTAGGCAAATCATATACCACCAAAGTACGGAAGGGGTCAAACTCTTATGGTGGTTCTGATATGGGATCCTCCGAATATTTTAACAGAAATGTTTTGATGCATAGCATAATTTGATTAATAATTTTACAGTATTGAATATGATTTTAAACTTGATATGAGCATTGTTTATACAGTATAACATACAGTTTGAAAGACCTGATTATGATTTTTGAACATAGAATATTTGAAAATGCGGGTCCCATAAGAATGTACTTCTGAACGGTATATTTTGATATGATAAATTTTACAATATGAGTACATCCTTATGTTGACCTGAGAAGTCATAGGAGGTGTTATCTGCTCACTGAGTTGTAAAACTCACTACACGTGGTTGACATATTTTTCAGATAAAGACCCAGAATTTGGTCCCGCAGCTACTTGACCGACTAGGTGTCGTGCCTCAGCGGTGAGCCTAATTTGTTTCTAGGCTCTCAGTGTATTATATTGTAATATATTTATACTCTAGTGTTGCTCTGAAAGTCACAGGCAGGATCCTTGTTTCCGCTGTAAACTTGATGTATATAGATTTGGCATGTATAATTATTGGTTTTTTGTAAACTTGTGAACGTTGAATAATACTTGAATATGTGTTATCGTGAGATCATTTGCACATGTGTAAATGAAAAGTTTTTCGGATAGTAACGGTATTCGCGTTCGTAAAGTACGGACGTGACAAGTTGGTATCAGAGCATTAGGTTTCCCTGTGACAATCAGAGCAAGGGATTCTTTAGTAGGACCTTTAGTATCGATATGAGCCGGACATATTTATACTTCAGGTGCTGCTGAGAGAATCTATAGGATATTCACTTCCTTTCCAAGTGTCTTTAAATTCCTTGAGTAAAGTTTGAATACATGTGTCTTAAAGAGGTGTTTTATTCTGTATAGTTAATGATGCCGCCAAGAACTAGAGCGGTCACTAGAGAAGAAGCTGTAGATCGTGCACCCTCTACAGAAGAGTCTGCACAATCTACAATACCAGTACAAAGAGGCCGTGGTAGAGGCCGACCTAGAGGAAGAGGAAGAGGTAGAGGTAGAGGACGTGCACGGGGTTTGAGAACTCCAAGACAAGGAGAACAGACTCCTGTACCTGATAGAGTTCCTAAGGAAAGAGTAGAAACCCCTCAGGAGCCACCTGATAGAAACGCTGATATGATTGCTGGTATCCATAGAAGTTTAGAAACATTGGCTGGATTTATAGTGGAACAGGGTAGAAGGGAAGGCCAGCCAGCAGAACATGATCCTGAAGTGCAAGAACTGGGAAGAACAGCTGACCAAGAGGATAAGCTGAGAGGGATTGAGGTGTCATTACCGCAATTCCTTAAGTTAAAACCTCCAACTTTTTCTGGGTCAGATGTTCAGGAAGACCCACAGATCTTTATTGATGCTATGGAACGAATTTTCAGAGCCTTGGGGTGCTCTAGTAGAAGATCCGTGGAGTTGGTGTCTTTTCAACTATCTGATGTGGCCCAAGTTTGGTTTGAGACATTTGTACAAGGACGGGCAGCTGTTTTACCACCAATAGAGTGGAATGAATTTAAGGAAGCATTTATGAATCGCTTTCTACCAACAAGTGAAAGAGACAAGAGGGCCAGAGAGTTTGAGGAATTGAAACAAACACCAAACATGTCAGTTTCTGAATATGACATTCGTTTTACCCGATTGTCCAGATATGCACCATACCTGGTCCCAACTGAAAAGGATAGAATTAAGAGGTTTGTTTTGGGATTGATACGCCCATTGTTTAAGTCAGTGGGTCCTCAGATGGATCATTTCTCAACTTATTCAGCAGCTGTGAACTGTGCTAGAATGATGGAAACACGAGAGCAAGCTGACATAGAAAGTCTTAAGAGAAGGAAAAGAGATCGAGATAGTAATGCCCAGACTAGATCTAATCCTACTGTTAGTGGGTCAAGATTTCAAAATCCACAGCGTTTTAATCAAACAGGAGCTGGTAGTTTTAACCAGCCATCAGTTAACATTAATAAGCAGAGAATGTTCCAAAGAGATATGAGACCCCCGAGTCAGCAAGATTCAAGATCAATGCCACTATGTCCACATTGTGGTAGGTCCCATACTGGACAGTGTCGCAGAGAAACTGGTGCATGTTTTAAGTGTGGACAAATGGGTCATCTGATGAGGAATTGTCCACAACTGCGAAGTTTTAGTCAAGCAACAGTGCAACCAGCTTTACCCCCTGCATCTGTGCCAGCACGACCTATTCGAGCAGCCTCGGTCCAAGCAAGTAGTGGTGGTCCTGGTAGAGGATCAGGAAATCGAGGGCGAGAACCAGCTCGAGTTTTTGCCTTGACACGACAGGATGCTCAGGCCTCAAATGCAGTTATGACAGGTACATTATCAGTATGTTCCCATAAAGCATATGTTCTGTTCGATCCTGGTTCTACTCATTCTTATATATCACCATGCTTTGCTAAGAACTTGGATAGAGATCCTGTTAGTTTGCATTGTTCTTTCATGGTTGCTACTCCTATGGGAGAACTTCTAGTAGTAAATGATGTGTATAAATCATGTGAGATTTCGATAGAAGGCAAGGAGACTCTTATAGATTTGATAGTTCTAAATATGATAGACTTTGACGTGATTTTGGGAATGGATTGGTTGGCATCATGCCATGCCATTCTAGACTGTCATAATAAGGTGATTAAGTTTAATGTACCTGGAGAATCCTCCTTTATGATACAAGGAGATTGTAGTAAGAAGTCTAGTAATTTAATTTCAGCCTTAACAGCTCATAAACTGTTACGAAGAGGGTGTCAGGGATATCTGGCAATAGTCAAGGATGTTGATATAAAGTATACAAGTTTAGAGCAAGTTCCAGTAGTTAAAGAATTTTCTGATGTGTTTCCTGAAGAGTTGCCAGGATTACCACCAGACCGAGAGATTGAGTTTAGTATTGACCTTCTCCCTGAAACACAACCAATATCCATACCTCCTTATCGGATGGCACCTGCAAAACTTAAGGAATTAAAAGAACAATTACAAGATTTATTAGATAAAGGTTTTATTCGACCCAGTACATCTCCCTGGGGTGCTCCTGTTCTCTTCGTGAAGAAAAAGGATGGATCTTTACGTCTATGTATTGACTATAGGCAGTTGAACAAAGTGACTATACGAAATAAATATCCTCTACCCAGAATAGATGATCTGTTTGACCAGTTACAAGGTGCTCAATGTTTTTCAAAAATTGATCTGAGATCCGGGTATCATCAATTGAAAATAAAGAAGGAAGATATTTCAAAAACTGCCTTTAGGACTCGGTATGGGCACTACGAGTTTTTAGTAATGCCATTTGGTTTAACGAACGCCCCAGCTGCATTTATGGAGTTAATGAATAGGGTATTTAAACCTTTCCTGGACCAATTTATTATTGTATTTATCGATGATATTCTGGTGTATTCAACGAGTTCAGAGGAGCATGAGCGACATTTAAGGATAGCTTTGCAAACCCTAAGAGAACATCAATTGTATGCTAAGTTTTCAAAGTGTGAATTTTGGCTTAGTAATGTTACATTCCTAGGGCATGTGGTTACCAAAGAGGGTATTCATGTTGATCCCAAAAAGATAGAAGCAGTACAGCAATGGCCACGCCCCACGACAGTTACAGAGATTCGTAGCTTTCTTGGGTTAGCAGGCTATTATCGTAGATTTGTTAAAGATTTTTTAAAGATAGCTGCTCCTTTGACCAGGTTGACTAGGAAAGGAATAAAATTTGAGTGGTCTGATGCTTGTGAAAAGAGTTTTCAGAAATTAAAGGAGTGCTTAACTACAGCCCCAATCCTTACCATTCCTACGGATACAGGAGATTACGTAGTATACTGTGATGCATCTAGAGTGGGCTTAGGCTGTGTGTTAATGCAAAATGGAAGAGTAGTTGCTTATGCATCTAGACAGTTGAAGACGCATGAACAGAATTATCCCACCCATGATTTAGAGATGGCAGCTGTAGTATTTGCTCTAAAGATTTGGAGACATTACCTGTATGGAAGAACTTGTGAGATTTATACAGATCACAAGAGCCTCAAGTATATTTTTCAACAGAAGGATCTTAATTTGAGGCAAAGAAGATGGATGGAGCTACTGAAAGACTATGACTGTACGATTTTATATCATCCAGGTAAAGCAAATGTAGTAGCTGATGCTCTAAGCAGAAAGTCAATGGGAAGTTTGGCTCATATAGCAGAGGTGCGACGACCATTGTTAGAAGACATCCATAAGTTAGAAAGTAAGGGAATAAGGTTTGAAATAAAAGAACCGGGAATATTATTGGCTCATGTGCAGCTCCAATCTTCCTTAGTTGAGCAAATCAAAGCCGATCAAGACAAGGATGCTAATTTGCTCAAGATTAAGAGTGAAATGAAGGATAGTAAGGATTCTGAATTCTCGGTGGATACTGAAGGGATATTAAGATACGGTAGACGATTGTGTGTTCCAAATGTTCATGATTTGAGAAAACAAGTTTTGGAGGAAGCACATCGATCTACATATACCATACACCCGGGAATGACAAAGATGTACCAAGACATAAAGGAATTGTATTGGTGGGATGGTATGAAGAGGGATATTGCGGAATATGTTTCCCATTGTTTGACGTGCCAGCAGGTAAAAGCTGAACATCAACGACCTGCAGGTTTACATCAGCGAATAGAGATACCAGAATGGAAGTGGGAGAGAATTACTATGGATTTTATCACTGGATTACCAAGAACTTCCAAGGGAAATGATTCTATCTGGGTCATTATAGACCGCATGACGAAGTCAGCACACTTTCTGCCTGTGAAAACAACCTACAATGTAGCTCAGTATGCCAGGCTCTATTTAAATGAAATAGTTAGGTTACATGGAGTTCCAATATCAATTATATCTGATCGAGGGCCGCAGTTCACGGCACGATTTTGGAAAGCTTTTCAAGAAGCATTAAGAACGAGATTGGACTTGAGCACAGCTTTTCATCCGCAAACTGATGGTCAGTCTGAGCGTACGATTCAGATTTTAGAAGACATGCTTCGAGCCTGTATTTTTGATTTTGGTGGAAGTTGGGATATGTATTTGCCTTTGGCTGAATTTGCATATAATAATAGCTACCAGACTAGTATACAGATGGCCTCATTTGAAGCTTTGTATGGTAGACGGTGCAGATCTCCCATTGGATGGTTCGATGTGGGCGAGGCTAAACATATAGGGCCAGATCTTGTACAAGAAGCATTGAACAAGGTAAAGCTGATTAGAGAAAGGCTGCAGGCAGCTCAGAGCAGACAAAAGGCATATGTTGACAATAGACGAAGGAAGTTAGAATTTTCAGTGGGTGAACAAGTATTCCTGAAAGTCTCACCCATGAAAGGAGTGATGAGATTTGGAAAGAAAGGGAAGTTAAGCCCTCGGTATATAGGCCCTTTTGAAATATTGGACAGAATAGGTGCAGTGGCATATCGCATAGCTCTGCCACCAGAACTGAATGTTCATCCAGTATTTCATGTGTCTATGTTACGGAAATACTTACCGGATCCTACTCATGTCATTCAACCCCAGGAAATTCAATTAGATAAGAATTTAACCTATGAGGAAAAGCCGATGTCTATTGCTGATCGACAAGTGAAAAAGTTGCGGTCACGAGATATTCCAATGGTTAAGGTGATATGGCAAAATCACTCATTTGAGGAAGCTACGTGGGAAAAAGAAGATGACATCCGCGCCCGATATCCGCATTTGTTTGAACAATGAGGTTAGTATCTATCTGCTACTATGGTGATGAAATTCGGGGACCGAATTTCTTTAAGGGGGGAAGAATGTAATAGCCGTAAAGTTAACGAGAAAGTTCAACTAAAGGAATTTAGAATAAAAGAGATAATTTTGGAAAATGGAGATTTTAATTAAGGAAAATTTGGAATTAAAACAGAGGATTTCAAAAATGGAATTAGGACTCGGTGAAAATAAGTTATTATTTACATGGATTAAAGAATTATAAAAGAAATGTTAAGAATTTACGTTTCGGGGCAAAAATGGAATTTCTTAAAAGTTTCGGGGTTAAAATATAAATAAGAAAAATTTGCAAGGACATCCCGCTAAAAGTGAAATTTTGCATAAAGGTTCCCCGAGATATTTTAAGGGTCTCAATCACTCCGGAAGCAATCATTCGCAGATTTCTCCATCTCTCTTCAGAAAAACTCTCCCCGAAAATCCTCTAACTTCTCTCTAAGATTTCTTCGCCTACGGACCTCGGATTTCGACACCACCACCACCAACGGACTCAGGACGAAGAGTTCTTCGAATCCATCCGATTGGTTTCTGGAGAATTGGCCGGAAATTGGTTGGAAAATTGAAGGGAAAAACGGCCAAAAAGATAACCTCCGAAACTCCTACTTTTAGTTCTCAAACACAAAAACTAACACCGTAGATCGATCCAGAAGGCACCGAAACCTTTGGATCTCAAATTTCAGGCTGATCCACCACTGCACGCGCCCCCACGCGCCGAATCTCCCTCGGAGAGTGACACCCACGCGCAGCTCCTCGGGCGGCGCGTGTAGCGCGTGGCAGCCGGACCTCCTCGCGTTGACCTGCGTTGACCGAGCTCCCGGAGGCCAAATTTCGCAAATCCGGAGTTGTTTTCAAGGTTTTCGGACGTTTCGGACTCGATTTTGGGGTTTATTTCACTGAATTCGGATCAGAAAATAGGATTTTAAGGGTGTTCAATTTTGTGCTTCAAAGTGGTGAGTAGATGATTCTTTCTATGGCTTGTTTTTACTCTTCTTGAACTTTACATTGATAAATGAGTATGATTACATGTTATTTATACTTCCATATGTTCTTGAAATGGTTTGGAAATGTCTGAAATATTTAATATATGATATGTAGTTCAAGAAGAGTTTGATTTTGCAATAAGTTTTGAAACACATTAAGCATGTGATTTTTACACGTATTTCGCATGACATGGCAAAGAAAATATGTTATACATGTGACATTGATTTTATAGTGATATGTTTGCCTTGGTTATGGGCATGTATACATGTTTCCCCTGAATGGGAAGTTTTGACATATGAGTATTTTGAGACTGAAAGTCTGTATTATAATGAGAATTTATACTGGATTATATGGCATATGTGCATATGGTATTTTTCTGTGGAGGAATCCTATTGGAAACACTGTCTGCTAACAGCAGGTGATGTTAGCCTTGGTGCGCACCTTGATTGCCTCAGCTAGCAGGGGAGGTGGTGCTAGCTTCGTGTGAGGGCCAACACACGGGAGATTATATGTGAAGGAGAGCGGAATGCCTCCTATATATGGACGAGATGCCAGTTATATGATATGTTATTTTGCCTTCCCTTGCTGTGTGCTTGGGAAAGACCCATACAGAGTTCCTTCGCGTGTCCTCTTGAATGGTAGTAGGGCAAACCTCAGCGGGATGATGAGTTTAGGCAAATCCTATACCACCAAAGTACGGAAGGGGTCAAACTCTTATGGTGGTTCTGATATGGGATCCTCCGAATATTTTAACAGAAATGTTTTGATGCATAGCATAATTTGATTAATAATTTTACAGTATTGAATATGATTTTGAACTTGATATGAGCATTGTTTATACAGTATCGCATACAATTTGAAAGACCTGATTATGATTTTTGAATATAGAATATTTGAAAATGCGGGTCCCATAAGAATGTACTTCTGAACGGTATATTTTGATATGATAAATTTTACAATATGAGTACATCCTTATGTTGACCTGAGAAGTCATAGGAGGTGTTATCTGCTCACTGAGTTGTAAAACTCACTACACGTGGTTGACATATTTTTCAGATAAAGACCCAGAATTTGGTCCCGCAGCTACTTGACCGACTAGGTGTCGTGCCTCAGCGGTGAGCCTAACTTGTTTCTAGGCTCTCAGTGTATTATATTGTAATATATTTGTACTCTAGTGTTGCTCTGAAAGTCACAGGCAGGATCCTTGTTTCCGCTGTAAACTTGATGTATATAGATTTGGCATGTATAATTATTGGTTTTTTGTAAACTTGTGAACGTTGAATAATACTTGAATATGTGTTATCGTGAGATCATTTGCACATGTGTAAATGAAAAGTTTTTCGGATAGTAACGGTATTCGCGTTCGTAAAGTACGGACGTGACAGTATTGTTATTTCGAGCACAAGAAAAGTGACCAAAGTACTAAATTTTATTTTGAGGGATCGTGATTTTAAAAATAAAAATATTTTAAAATATTTTAAAAATTTTGAAAAAATAAAAAAATTTTAAAAAATATTTCAAATAATTTTAAATAATATTTTTTTAATTTAAAATTTTTTTAACATAATATTAATGATATAGAAATATAAAATTATATTAAAAATAATTCGAATTAATATCTATAATTGAATAATAAGTAAATATGCTACTACAGTTAGGATTCCAACTCAAATTCTAACAGTATTCAACAACAATTTCTCTTTTGTATCTATTTTTTTATCTTATTCTTAACTCTTTTGTGACATTTATATTTAAGTCTCTCTTTCTGTCGATCATGATTCTATCTCTATCTTTAAGTATCTTCCTCTCTCTTTGTCTTTCAATATCTCTTTTTATCATTTTTATAGTTTCCTCTTTAAAATAAAGATAATGAAAGAAAATAATGTCATGAGAACAAAGGGAGAGAGTATGAAATTAATAAAGATATTGTGACTTGTGAGAGAAAATAATTTGATATTAGATGTGATATAATATTACTTTTATTTACTTTTAGTTTGTCAATTTTTTTTATTTTTAAAATTAGTTTAGTATTTTTCTATCAAAACAACTGGAAACAAGAGTATTTTCATCGAAATAATTCGAAACAAAAATATTTCTATCGAAACAACTCGAAATAAGAGTATTTTTACCGAAATTTCTATTGAAACATGAATATTTCTACCGAAATATTTTAAAACATAATAATTTTAATCGAAATAGCATAATTTTTTAACAAACGCTTCGTTTCATTTCGATAACTTTGTTTCGTATCGGTGATTCAAGAAACGAAAATATTTCGATCGTTTCGACGAAAAAAAAAATTTAGTTCTTTGGCCATGTGTGATCCTCTACTCAATGTGATTTAGTGTTGTTGATTCTTTGAGTAAGTTAATTAGATTCTTTGAACTTTCCAATGAGTTGATTCATTTGGCCTAAGTGTTTTATTATGTCCAATTGACAAGAAAAGCCCAAAATATCTTTAATCAGTCTTTTACACAATTAAAAGTGCACAGGATATTAGTTTGAGTCTTTAATATTAAAGAAGGTGAATCAATTACAATTTTTTTTCATTTTAGTTAATTTATTTTTAAAATGAATCCAATGTTAGGTAAGTGAATATTTTAATCTATTAAGTACTTCATAATTTATTTATTAAAAAAATAAATATGAGATATATATAAAAAATTAAGTATTACTTAAATAGAATATGAATAGACTACTTTTGACTAAATTGAAAAAAAATGAATTATTTGAATTGCATATAACTTAATCAAATACTACTTGAAAATTATTATAAAAAATAAAAAGATATATAGAATATTAGTGCTTAATTAGCTTGGGAATCGTGGGCAGTTGAGGACTGGTGCATGAAACAAAAAGTAGAGATTTGAAATGTTCAACCTAATTGGATCATGCCTTGGTAGCTATAACTACTGTCACACGTCAAAAGAAGTGTTTGTTTAAGAAAACGACCTTTCCACCGACACAATTAGATTCAGTAAACGAAAAGCATACCTAATTCACTTATAATTTTCATTGATGATTTTTTATTTTTCACCTTAAATGGGTTTTTACTCAATATTTAAAAGAAAATTGTATGCAATATATATATATATATATATATATATATATATATATATATATATATATATATTATTACAATAAGCACTTATCTGTTTAAATAAATTACACATTAAAATCTAATATTTTAAAAATAATGAGCAGGAATTTTATTCTTATACGATAAACTTAATTCAAAATGTTTATTATATCCTTTCTTTATCTCTTTATACTATTTCTTCGTATTTTTTTTTTACTTAGTATCAAGGTGGTAGGAGATATAAGTATGTAAGAGGAGAAATATAATGAAATTTTTGACTTAGCTAAATAATATTCTTAAAATGTCAGAATTTATGTCTAATTTGAATAAAAAAAGTATTAATTGCCATAAGATATATAAATTGAGAGAATATTATAATATATTTTTAAAGTGTAATTAAAAATATAAATTAGAAGTATCCCAATATTTGGAACTTCAATTCTAATCAATTGTTACAAGTTAATCAAATTCACTATGTAGATGTAAAAGATTGGTTCAAATTATTGAGCATCAGAGTGCTGGAAACAGCAGCTTTCTCTTACTGCAATCACAAATGTGAGTTTATGTATATATTTTTGTTTGGTTTTGGTCCACTAGTCTTAATAATTCATTCTGATGCTTTCTTCTTATCCTTTCTTTTTCTGTATCCAGCTGTGTCACTAAGTTTTCTTTTTGCTTATGAGATGAATTTTTGAGGTTTAATTACTGAAAATGTAGATTTTAAGTTAGATAGTTATGGAGTGAGGTTGAATAATTAAAATTATTGTGTTTATTTTTGGAGAGCTTAGATATAAGCACTATATAATTCTCTCAAGTATCTCTTAATTTTTATATAATTCTTTTATTTTTATTGAATTAACTTAATTATTAAAGTATATATTAAATCGAATACTTATTATTATGTTAAAAATTATAGTTTTATAGTCAAAGTGTAATTCTTTTTATTTAATTATAACATTTTTAATGTCTTATATCAATTATAACTTAATTATCACTTAAATCTCTATAAGGGAATAATTGCCGCCACACTCAACCAAAATTATAACTCACTACAATGCTAAACTTTCTTTATTTTGCAGGTGTTGTTTCACCCAAAATTATAACTCCGATCATCAACTACCCTTGTGAAACCAGCAAATTGGACAGCAGCTTCACCCGCAATCTTGTCCACTGGTCCTTCACCCGCAATCTTGTCCACAGGTCCTCTCTGTAAATTAATTTATATCCACTAACGGTTTAAGCCTATCAATACATTTTATTTGACTTAAAATTAATTTATTTCATTATAATTTAGTTATTTTGTGATAATTTTAATTTTAATTTAAATAAAAATAATCAACTAAATGTTAAAATATTGAACAATTTTATTGTTAAAAGTATATTTATTTATATTTTGAATAGTTTTATAATCTTTAAGTTCAGTGTCAAAATTAAGATGACATATCTAAAAATTAAAATTGTTACCTTAGTTCTAACAATAATTTTGTAAAAGAATAAATAAACATTTTAATTTTTGAATTTGTCAACTCATTTAGATTTAATCTTTAAAAAATTTTGAGTTCATAAACTAATTTTTAAAATTATTAATTGCTAATCTCTGAAAGTATTAACCTCATTCATATTAGTCTTCCAATGATTAATATACAATTTTCAAAGACTAAATCATCTACCTAAAAAGATTTAAAAATTAAAATAAAGTAAGTTTATAAATTGAGATATTAAATTGTTAATTTATTCTTCTATAAAATTTTGAAACCGTTCAATATATAAGTAAAATAAATTTTTAATAATGAATTGTTCAACATTTAATATTGATGTATTTATTTTTGTTAAAATTTGTATGAAAAAAAATAGCACGTAGTGATTAACTTATACTTAAATAACGTATAGCAACATGGCACACTAAAAGAAACATTCAGAAGTAATAAATTGTAATTTACCCTTTAAACTATATATTGTACAAATATTTCATTTCAAGTGAAAAAAGAAGAAGAGAGAAAATACAAATTACACTTGAGGGAGTACTATTGTTGATGAAAATAATTAATAATTTTGATCTTGATAAAGCAAGAAACATATGATAAAAATCTATGAATGTATTTCTCATTATTTTTTCATCATGTGTTATTCACTCCACCTTAGAAAATTCATATCTAAACCAAAAAAAAAAAAAGCTTCTTTTGATGATACATGGTACATAAAAAATTTCAAAATTTTAAAGTATTCTATTTATTTTAATAAAAATTAAGAAAAATAACACTTTATCTACTATGATTTATACCATCAATTATAATTTTTTTCTAATTTAAAAATTATTATAATGTATCTCTTATTTATATATCTATTATAAAAAACATCATGTCGTTTAAAATCACTGTTAAACCTAACATCTTTATTATTATGTGCGATGAACATATCATTTTTTTCACTTAAACTACGTGATATGACAAAAATACCCATATGCATAAACGACTCTCTAGGTCCTCTTCTTTACTCTAGACTTTTGAATGAATAGAAAAAATAATATTTTTGTCATTTTACATAATTTAATAGAAGTAATGACATGTACAACACACGTGACAATAAATTTATTTAGTTGAATAGCTATTAGTTGAATGACTATTTTGGACTCTGAAAAGGTTTTTTGCGATGAATATATAAATTGGAAGAAAAAAAATATTACAATGATATTTAAATTAAGAAAATATTGCAATTGAAGTTAGATATGCCATCTCAAGATCCAATGCAAAGTTCAGAGCACAAAATCTGAAATAAAAAGTAGAAATTCTTTCAAATGGGCACTTATTTTCAATCTCTTTCTTTGAAGTAAAGCATCCTTTTCATTCAGAAGACACATAGCAATCATCCACACCAGTTACTGTAAGTCATCTCACATCATTGAGATCCATGTTTCATGTTTTCTTCACTAAAAGGAGACCTAAATTACTTTCTGTAACAAGGTATCATGGTTGCACCCCACAGAGGGAATTTTTGTAATTGCAACCGTTTTATGGAACATCAAATTGTGACGCTTTTTTTTTTCATTTGACTTTGACTGATATTCGAATTCAGATTATTAGCTCACAAAACAACTCTAATATCACTGAACTAATTAATTTATTGATTAAAATTGTAATACTTTATTGATTAATCAAACAATGGTATTCTATAATATCATAATGTCTATCAATTGACTTAAAAAATTTGTTTTAAAGCGCAGACTGCAGTTAATAAAATACAAAATATATAACTTTTAATAACAAAAATTAAGGGTTTAAAAGTACATAAAATAGTCCAATACAAGTAACCAACTAGTAACAATTCATGAATGAGTCAAATAAAAACTATCCACTTAATTTACTATGTATTATACTATAAATATGTTGGGCAAGTCAAATAAATTAACTTAAAATTTATTTGACTAACTTATAAGTTTGTTTGATTAAATTATAGGTGTTTAGTAAATAAATTTATTTGAATAATTTATAACTTTTTATTACACGCTACTTTAAGTAGCGTATAACTTTTAACTGATAACTTTTATAATTTTTTTATTTTTATTATTTTATTCAAATTCCAACACTCTTATTTACAAGATGACATTATTTTTACTATTCTCGAACAACATTCAAATTACATATATCATGATAAACTTTCAGATATTTTTGATAGTTATACAAGGAATGAAAATTTAAAAATATCTATTGAGATGAAAGAGATTTACAATAATATTACTAATTTATTGTAGGATTATAGATAATATGTTTATTTTTTATTTTTAAAAATTATATAATGAAATGTAATTACTAATAAAATTATAAATTATATAAATATATTATTTTATATTATTTTATATTTATCAACTAATTCAATAGTTAATTTTACCAAACATTTTTAATTCAATAAATTAGTTTAACAGTTTTTAATTTTCAGTTAAAAATTAAAATTTAATTTTCAATTAATTTTTAAGATTTCAGCTAATTTATCAATTATTTTTGCTAAACATAATCTATAAGTCATTGTTAATATGAGTTGTTTCATTTGATAAAAAGAAAATTTCATGTATAATTATTAGAATTAGACTAGACATTAAATTGGTGAGGGAATCGGATCACCATGTCACCAGCCTAACTATTTGGCCATTAAATAAATTGGTTAAACTAATTATTTATAATTAAAAATTAATATATATTTAAAATTAAAAATAATATGTTTCAAACAGTGATATTAATGAATATTATAATATACTTTATTTTAATAAATAATATGTAGATATAAATTTATAAAAAAAATATTATTATCAATTTTATAAAAAATGATGATATAAAATTAATTTTGTTAAAAAAAATTAAGTCTGATCGATTCAATTGTCTCATATCACTGGTTCAACTATCAAGTCAATTTAAGCCAATTTAGTTCAATTGCAAAAAGTGTTCCAATTGTTAGAATTATACTAATTTAATAGTCAATTTATTATATCACTAGTTGAATTGTTCAAATTGGTTTAATTTCTAAAACTATAGTTCCATATAAACTTCGCAATTACTTTTGTTGTTAGGTTTGTTAATTTCCTAATAAGCTTTGTTCCTATATTAATCTCTAAACAAAGTGTTATAGATGTTGCAAATTTGGAATGTAACTTTAGGGTTAAAAGAGGATTATGCCTAGTGCATACAACATTGATACCTTATCTGAGATAATATTAGAGTAATCAATTCTCATTTTGCTTCAAAACGAAAAAAAAAAGAGAGTAATTAAACTAGACCTTACATTTTAAATAAGACAAATTCAGATAATATTTGCCTACTTATGCATTTCCTCAATGTAAGCTAATATTTATTATGTATAATTTGCTCTAAAATGTGTTATGTGCATTCTATCATTGTTAAGTTGTTACTTATAAGACTTTTTTTGTCCTTAATATATTGTTTCTTCATATTGTAGGTGCATCATGTGCAGTTATTGTTATTCTTTGCTAACAAAACAAAAAGAAATAGTATTATTCCAAGTTCAATTATGTTAACAAATATTTACATTAGTATTTATACTGATTGCTTATTAAAAAAAGGGCCAATTGTGAGAATCAACCTAAATTTTATAAAGTAGAATGTGTTTAATTTGTAAAAGTGTTTTCAATTTTTTTTTTATATTTCTAAAAATTTGTTTAGTTTATATTTTTACTTTATTTTTATTATTTTTTAGTTATATAAATAATAAAATATTTTTTAACTATATAAATAATAAAACATTATTTATACGTATTATAATAAATTTAAAATAATTAAAAAAATATCATCATACCTTATAATATAAAATAATTTAAAATTATTATTTTTAAAAACAGAGCTATACAGCCCCAGTCAAGGTCTTTGACGTTTCCCTCTCCCCCTCACTCACTCGTCCTTTTTCGTTTTTCCTTTCTCCAATTATATGCAACTAAACTAAACCAAATTTCCCACCTAATTAGTGTTAAAAAGGACCAAAGCTTCAAAGTCCTTCAATTTCAAAGCCCACAGTGTGACTTCTTCTTCAAAGTGGCTCCAACTTTCTTTTCAATCCTTGGCCCGTCTTTTTATCGAGTCACAACAAAACATCCATAGCCTTCCAATTTCATCACCTTCTCTCACACCCGCTTGGTTTTTCACAACCCCTTCTTTTTTTTCCTTTTCATTTCCCTTCTTTTCCTTCCAACCAAACATGCCCACCACCCACTTGAACCCAGCTATTCCCACCTTCTTTCTTTCCATAATACTCCTCAGTTTTCCGGCCACAATCAGAACCGACCAGCCATGCCCGTATCCATGTTACCCGCCTCCCACCGGCGGCAGTAGTGGCACAACTCCCACAAATCCTACAACTTCTTCAGGGACTACTACAACAGCGCCGCCGCAACCCACCGGATCAACATTATACCCACCACCTTCTGGGTATTACCCTTATTATAACCCACCACCATTTTACGGTGGCGGCGCTGACGGTGGATCTTATGGCACCCCACCACCTCCGGACCCTATTCTACCTTACTTTCCATTCTACTACAGAAAGCCCCTCCACGGGACACAAGAATCCTCAACAGCAGCAGGAGCAGCAACTCTGCAGAAATGGACTGGGATATTGATGATAGCCACAACTAGCATATTCTCTTTGCCTTTTTCTTTTTGTTTAATTTAGTGAAAATCTTAAAGTAATTTATCAAATTGTTTCTTTGAAATCAGAATTAGTGATGCAATGAGTTGTAGTTCTTAATGTAATGGCAGTGATTTTATGTGCTTTTCTTTTTATTTGGTTTTTTTACTGAAATTTAAACTCGGATTGACAGATTAACCCTAATAAATTGGCTCATTAATTTTTTGGTGTGCTTTTCGTTACGAAGTGAAACTGGCAATTAAAGCAGAGGAATGAAACTTTACAGAAAATAGATTAGAACAGCTTATGAGAAATTAGAAAAAAAAAAAAAGAAAAAAAAAGAGAGAGCGTGAAACTTTTGTTTGGTAATGAAATTAAATTAATAAATATTTAATTAATTTAAATATTTTGTCTTAATATGCTTTGGACAAAAATGTTGTAACCACTTCATTGCCTCACCTGCCTTGGATGGTTGTATAGTTGGGAAATATTCTTCAAAGTTTCTTAAAATTCTTCCTTCTTAGTCCTTTTTAGTTTCTTCATTTTCTGATTCTTTTGATTTTTTTTCTTAACTTTTTTGCTTGTGCTAAGAATTTCCGTTTTCCATTGAAAAAAATAATTTCAGTTAAAAAGAAATAGGGAAAGACAATTTATATATCTAGAAGCTGAAAATAAAGAAATAAAAATTGAAGGAGAAAATCTGAAAATTTCAAAACCTAAAGCAAATTATAGGTGAAAAATAATGGGTTAAATTAGTGTTTCTATACCTTTTTTTTTTCTGAAACTCAAAAAAGAGTTTTATAAAATTATGAAGAACATAATTAATCTTACAAAATATCACAAAAAGTGTTAATGGAGAAACTTTCTCTAAATATTAAATATTTTATATTTTTTTTTAATTTCAATCTATTTATATTTTGGAGAATATAAAAAAATAAATTGTATATCTTTAAAGATCTTATCAATAATACAAAAACTCTTATTTAAAAAAAAATAAGTTACTTTAAAAAAGAAAACCAGTAAAAATATAAATTAATTGATAAAACAATGTGATTATTATTATTATTATTTTATCTTAGTTCAAAATTTTTTTTTTTTACAATAATTATAAATAATGAATTGATTATTTATTTATAAATCTATTTTCATAATATTTTTTCAATTATTTTAGGCAAGTTCACTAATTTAATATTGAAAGGGACGGTATGGTGGTCCCCGAGGTGGGTTTGTGCTGGCCAAAAGGTGATCCAAGGACACCGACGACCAGCCCATGAGATAAGCACTAACTGAGCAGTACGTGCTGAGAAGAGAAGACAGATACCAAACATAAAAGCGTGTATGTGCTCGCTGCTCAATGTTGAGCGTCTCGAGAAACACAGAAAACGAAGACTAAACAAAACAAGAAAACAAGAAAAAGCCACAATAGAAAAACATCAGAAAATGGTGATGACGATTTACCACTTGTATATCTTTAACGTATTCAATTTTTTGATATTATATAAATTCTAAAGTCAAGTTATATTATAAATTTAATTTGATGAAATAATATTTAAATTAAAAAATTAATATTTATTATTAATTAAAATTTTAAATTATTCAAAAAAATATAAATTATGTTTAAAGTTAAAAGATATTATAATTTGTGAAGAGAAAAATTATATATTAAAATTCGAAAATTATTTTATTTTTATGAATTAAATTCAATCAAGTTGAATTATAAAAATTACAATTTATACCAACTTTATTTTTAATAAAATAATTTTTGATTAAATTTGTTAATTTAAATTCATCTTATTAATATAATTTTTTTAACAATTTTAATCCTATTTAAATAAATTATCAAATCATGGATACTCTCCACTGTATTTCCTTATCACTTAAATACTGAAGTAGTGGTGGTTTATACTTTATATTGTTCTTTTTCTTTCATGTTTGATTAAAGAAAAGAAAAGTAAATAAATAAATAAAATTTTAAATTTTAAATTATTCTTTTCCTATCAAGGAAAAAGTGAGAGAGTGAATGTGACAATTTTAAATAATTATTTCTAAAAGGTTTTTCTTCATTTTAAATTTATAATTTTTTATTTGTCCCAAAACACAATGAGAAGAATAATAAAATATGAACTTATACATAATGTAAATTTTTGTGATTGGTAGACGAATAAGAATTTTATCTAACTTTTCTTTTACATAGAATCATCGTACATTATACGAGAGAATTTAAATCCTTTACACCGATAATAAATTATTTAGAGTAAGAAAATTTTTTTTAGGTTGAAAAAAAGGGGGTTTGGCGATCCTATTGGCCAAACAATATGCTCATTGATTGGCTTTCCAAAAGATGCGATTGAAATGCATCTAACTGGAATTATCGTTTTGGAGTAAAGAAGTCGAATTTGGACTCTAAGAGATGTTTCCTTGAGAAGTTTTCGATTTTTATTTTTACATAAAATTAAAAACATGTTTATTTATTATTTATTATTTTATTTTTAAGAATTTTTTTAAAATTTTTTAAAATTCTAAAAATGTTAAAAATATATTTTAAATTTTTTTAATACTATAAAACATTTTAATAGTGATATTTTTTTTATTATTTTAAATTTATTATAAAATGTACAAATAATTTTTTACTGTTCAAATAAAAATATAATGAAAATAAAATTATATAATTAAAAAATGATAAAAATTAAAATAAACTGAAAATACAAATCAAAATTTTAAAAAAAAATATAAAAATTAAAAATTAAAAATTATTTTTGAAAAATAAAAATAAAAAACGTTTTTACGGATCAAACATACACAAATTCATAGAAAACTTCATACAATAAATTTTAAAGAGAGAAAGAAACAATTTAATAAAATTAATATTTAATAAATAAATTAAATATATTAATTTAGATGTAAATTTGACAAATTGTATTTTTCTCTTTTAAAATTTATTTTGTAAAATTCTTTAAAAGTTTTTAAAAATTTTAATTCCAAAAAATCAGAGATTAAAATTCAACTTTGAGAATGATTTTACATTAACACAAGCTCTAACATAGCTCCAACCCTGAGTGAACCCCCCATTTTCTTTTTCTTTTTTCTTTTTATTGGACAGGCAACTCCCCATTTTCTGAATTATGATCCCTTGTAGTATTGGAGAAGTTGGGGCTTACATGAAACCCGCGTAAGCCTCACTTTCTTATCTATTTCTCTTTCTTACAAAATGGAGTGCAATATTACACTTCATCTATTTTCCCACCATTTCTCTTTGAAAGAGTTTTCCATACCAATATTATAAGAAAAATCTCTTATTTAAATATGGACCATTGTAGCCCAACATCTTAGAATTACTTTAACTAGTTACGTCCAAATTAAGCTTGCTCGACCTTTGCTGGAGGGTTTTCAATAAACATCAATCTTGTCTTTGAATAAGCGAGACTTATGTGCTAATAGTATTCATGATACATATTAGAAGATGAATGCATATAAGATAATGATATAATAATGTTTATTATACATATAGCAAATAAAGATAAAAAAAGAGATACAACCTACTTTGTCTCTTAAAAATCACAAAAAACTTAAGAGAGTTAGAGAGAGAGAGAGAGTCAGATAAAATAAGAGGTGTTGTGTTATATTTTTAGGTTAAGGTTTTAGAGCACATATAATGATTATTTATATCAAAAAAATTTATCTCTCAAGTCTATATCGTGATAAAAAACCAACTGACCACCAAAGGACTATAGGTTAGATCATCTATCTAATCGACTTGTGGGCAATTCAACTTATCATAGATTACGCACAATTAATTAAGACCAATCTGTTATGCACTTAGCACTGATAACTTAAATTTGTTAATGTACTAATAATTAATTAATATTAATCCACTATTTATAATTAATAAAATTAATTCAACAATCTTTTACTTGGATAACATTAATTAATTATTTGAACAAATAATAGAACAATAAGATTTAAACAATATTAAGCAATTAGTATATGCTAAATCACTTCTAAGATTTGAAAATAAAATGATACAGAATCATTGACACCGATAGAAAAACAAATGATATTAAATATACAAAATATCAAATTTGAATAGAACAAGATACAAAATTGATCTTTTAATCACAATTCAAAAATAAAACCATACAAGATCATTGAATCTGATAGGAAAATAAATGATATAATATTTCAATATCTTAACTAAACAAAAATTACATAGATGGTCTCAAAAATAGATTAGTCCATTAAATACATATTCCTACTCTAACTGTATAGCATCATAACACGAACCATCATCCCTAGGATGCGAAGGGTGGAGAAAGTGGCACCGGTGTTGGTATCTCTATGATGTTTACTGCAATAACATTTGATATGATGTTAAACTGTCCCAAGTAAGGGACCTCAACCATCTGCAACGACAAAAACATCGTCGGTATTCTAATGGTCTCATATGAACATAACACTCAAAAAGAGAAATAGTGAGAACAATGTCTCAGTAAGCTTAACATTAACATAAATAAACAGGATATGAAAAATCTTACGGGTTATGTCCAATTATATAAACTACAGGAAACATTTTAATTTTGCATTGCAAATATGACATGAATAAATCATGGAAAAAAATATTATGCTTGTATGTTCAATGACAATGATTATGTTATATAGAAAAATAATACATAGTGGCTGATCGTCTGTGGTTTTATCTTTATTCAACAATAGGGTAATGTGAGTCCTCTCCCCCTACTACTTATTGTTCAACAATATATTGAAGTATATATTTAGTGGTATGTGAGGTCGATCCCACAAAAATTGCTAATTGAGAAAAAATTTAATTCATATTCAAAATAAATATTTTTAACCTAATTGCCAATATTTTCTTTTGTGAGAAGAATTTTGAACAAAGTATATAAGAAATAAAATATTGAAATTAAATAGGAATGTATTCAAAGAAAAGAAACATGCTAAGGTTAAGGGATCCATTCTTGGTATATCAAATAAAAATAAATTTTAACTCTTTTATTACTCAAATAGAATCCTCACATAAATAAGGTTCCATTCGAAAGATATGTTACCTTAAACTTACTTTAGTTTACATATGAAGTGTATTTTTCTTCTTTTTATTGTATTACTAATAATAAAACAACTCTTGTAAAATAGATTCAAGTATACCTCGTACTAATAATTATATTGTCTACAATAAATCAAGAATGATTCAAGTATTTATTATGCCAAAGATTGTCTACAATGTATCAAAATTCATACTTTATAAAATTAAAAATAAAAAGATGTAAAAAGAAGAAAAATATAACAACAGATAGGTAATAGAGTCAATAATAATAATATAAAATAGACAGTAAAACCAACCATTAAAAAATAAAACATAAAAAATAATAATAGAGGGACAATAAAGCCATCCTCTAAGAAAGAAAATAACAAGAAAATAAATAACAGAGGACCAACAAAGCCATCCTCTAAAAAAGAAAATAATAAGAAAATAAATAAAAAGATAAATACAATATTAAATATAAACATTGAAATTAAGAGTTAGATAAATTATTATTTTCATACCAAGAGTTTCATCATTTCACCTTAACATTAGGAGATTAGTTCTTCATAATCAATGTAAGAAAACAAAATAAAATATGAACAAGTATGATGATATTATAATGATATTATGAAAGAAAGTAAAGATACAAAATATCTAAAGAGAGAAAAACATTACAAGCACTTAGAACTCTAATAAAAGCTTTTCCAAACTCTCTCCCAGCTCCTCCACAAGCCTTCTCAAGGCTTCTATTTATAGATGCAATTAGGTGTTACAATTGTCAACAATGATGGCTAATAAGTTACATTAAGTTAACAAATTGGGCACCGAAAGTAATCCTTGAATTATTGCTTCATATCCACCAAATCTACTAACCTCATAAACATAAAGTTGTAGATAATTTCATTATCTTTCCAACCATATAAATTGTCGACAAATTGGATATGTAATTTGTGACTTATGGCCATAATACTAGAGTAAGGTCAAGTTGTACTACAACAACAACATATTCTATTCTAACCTAATTTTGGCCCTTTAATGTCTGAATTTGCTGACTACATGAACATAAAAGTTATAAATAATTGTGTCAGCTACTCATCCACCAAATTTTGTATACATTAAATATGTATTTTCTAAAATAGGGTTCAAATACTACAGTAAGATTGAGCTGAATTGCAACAGTAAACATGTTCTATTCTAACCCAATTTTGGTCTTTTGGATGTCTAAATTTTCTAATCACATAAAAATAAAAGTTATATGAAATTGTGTCAGCTATTCATCTACCAAATTTCGTATGTATTATATACGTATTTTTTGAAATGCGACCAAAATATTACAGTAAGATCAAGTTGAAAAGTAAGCAGCAAATAGATTTTTAACACTGGGTGTTCTACCTTGAATCTTTATATTTCAATTCTTTTAGAAATATAGTCATAAATTAAGATTTAATTAATGTATATATCCATTAGTATGCATCTCAGGAGTCAAAAAGATAATGCTCTTTACTTAGCTATCTTCAATGAATTTATTTTGTCTGCTTGATTTATAGACAACATTCCCAAAGAATCAAAATTTAACTTTGATTCCTCCAATTGAGTCCATTTTCTATTCTTCTCTCTGTTTGTAAAAAATACACAAAACGAAAGACAAATAAGGGAGATAAATGTTTAATTAAGACAAAAAGATAAGATGAAAATATTTAATTTATGAGTATAAAAATCACTCATTAAATACCCTTAAAATTAATCTTTTACTTGTCCTTAAGCAAAACATGCAAATTTCAAAATTCAAAAGATGAGTGAGTGCTGAGTTGTTTTTGGCTTACTAAGCATTCCTCAAGAACTTAAAATGTGTAATTAAGGAAAATATCAGAATTCCAAAGTTATGTAGAGCTTCAATTCAAATACAACGTATAGTTTACTATTGAATCCCAAGTGTGTGTTTAGTAATCTTATGACATTGGACTTTTTGTATTCAGATACATTTATATAATCAAATATTTAAAAGAGATCTCCAGATTTATGCATTTAAGACTCCATAAACTTATTTTTCATGTTACTTTTCACTAATGTAGACTAATCATAATATTTAAAATCATTAGGACTTTTATTAGGCCTGTAATGTATGGCATATGTTAAAGGTGGATAAAAAGATATTAATGAAAGCTCAATTCACTCTACAACATACATTATCATTTAAATCATCCTAAATGTTTTTGATATTATCATGTGAATTTTGTCTCCAACCTTATCCTCATCTTTAGGTTATTTGCTTATATTAAATTTTTTTATATAAACACCCCCAAACTTATTTATTTGGGAAGTTCTATATTTTTTTCTCATTTTTTTAACTTCTTCCATTCACCCATGAACCATAGTTTTTCAAATGATCATTCTTGTGAGTGAAAGGTAAAAGTTAGAGATATTTTTATTTAAAGGCTATATAATAATATAGGTGTACAAAAAAAATAGGCTCAAAATGGGTTACTAGGGATGGCATAATATATAGGTTAGTTTGAAAGGTTTAAACGATTCCAACAATGCCTAATTCATTTATTAAATAGAGAGTAGTTTAGGATTTTGTCTCAAGTGACAATCAAATAAGTTCTAGAGTCTTATGAAATCACTTAATATATCTGAATCACATAAATCTTTGCTAAATAAACAATTAATCAAATGTAAAAGATTAAGTGCTCAGGATATTAGAATTTTCAAGTAAAACATAGGTTACAATAGAGTTCAAGTTCACACATAACACTCAGAATTTATTTATTTTCCAAAGGTTATAAGCACTTTAAACCATTTTCATTATTGGTGCTAGTTTTGTCTGTTCCTAAAACATCACTCAGTTTTTTTTATAAACATGAATAAACACAAAAAAATAACAAAGATTGAAAAATATATTATCCGAAAGGAGATATAGAAAAAGATGAACCTACAACAATCTAACAAAAAATAAAAATTTATGCAATCAAGTAAAATGAGTTACAGATGAAGATCCAAGTCTAGTTTGCACTTTTTGCGTTTGTCTGACGTCTAATCTATTTGAGCCATAGTTGGATCAGGAATATGAACAAATGTAATGCATCAATTAACTCATCAGCATTTAAAACCAAAATGAGAATTCGTCGTGCTGAATGTGAGATAAAATTTTGTTCCACAGCTTGATCAAGAAAAGACAATAAACCATCAAAAAAATGGTTAACATTTAATAAACCTATGAGTTTATGATAAATATTCAGTTGTGCCTAGGAGATTATTTGAAAATTTTCCTCCAGAGTATCAAAACCACCTTATAAGACAATGAAGATATTAGCGTTACTAATCATTCTAGCAATGCGCTCATGCATAAAGGCTACCATAAATTCTTCCTCAATTGTTTTTCCTCTGATGTTTGATACAGTTAGAGGTGTAGGAATAATACCTAGAATTTGGCATCCTTCTATATGTGCAGTTGCAAACATACACCCCATTAACCTACGACTACCTCCACCATAGGCTAAATAAATTTTTCTCTTGACTAGTACAATACTCAAATTTTGTGCTGCTTTCACATACTCTCCATTTTTTCTAAGACTAGAACCACAAAAGACACAAATATTTCGAAATTGACGAAATGTGGTTCCTCCATATCTACACTCACCTTAAATTTGAGTATGAAGGTAAAGATAATAATGTATGCATTTATAGAACTTAGATAAGGGCATACTGATGTGAACCCTTGATATGAATCTCACCAAGAGTAGTGAGACCCAGAATCAATATGAGATCCAAGTTTAAGGATCGTGTTCTAATTCAGACTTATATAAGAAAATAAATAAAAGAAGACCTTGACCCATTATCTATAAAGAGATAAGAACCAAATGTATAGGAAAATATTGCAAACGCCACACTCAAGAAAGAGGAAGAAGATTATGAGTGATAAGTCTTGTTTGAACGCCATAAGATAAATCTTGATAAGTTCAGAAAAGTTCTTTAAAGAACTAAAGAGAAAACCCTCTCAATATTATAAATGATAATATGAATTGTTCATGAGCATACATGTTTATTTATAGGCCAATAACCTAAACAAATAAGGAAAAGTAATAGAAAACTCCTATAGAGTAAGGAAACCTAGAAATAGGAAACTCCTAGAGAGCTTAGGAAAAACTTTTCTAGTCAGACAAGGAAACCATCAAATACTAAACTTGAAACTCCTAAAGAGCTTAGGAAAAACTCTTCTAGTCAAACAAGGAAACCATCAAATACTAAACATTCATAGTCAAATAAAGTAAAATAAATCAGAAAAAAAAACGTAGATTAAATTGGGCCATAAAATAATTCATTACTTTTGGGCCTATATTTAATCTTCAGGCTTCAATCTTCTTGTACTTTAGGTCCATATTTAAATTGGCTGGTCTTGGCCCATATTTAAATGGGCTTTAATGACATGGACCAGTTGTGGCTCTTCTTTTGCAGTAATGCAAGTATCTCCTTAATGGACTTCTAGGATTAGACTATTAAGTGTTTCTTTGAATATTTTAGCCCGAGCTCTTGTAATAGGTCCAACTGGGACTTGAAGCGGGTCCGCATTCCATTTCCGTTTGTCAACATTAGCCATGATCTCATCACATACTTACAGTAGCAATGTGAATAAAATGGCGGCATAATTACTATAACCATGTGAGTAGGCCGGTGGATGTCAGCTAAATTAAAGGTGAAAAATTAAAAAATGATGGCATGCATGCATATGTACAGTAAATGTGATTGTGACTCACATCTTTCTTTGATTTTATGTCTAGTAATGGATTAAACACCCTCTATGTATTAAGGATATGCTTTCTATCTAATTTTCTTATAAATTGGTAAACAAGGTCTTTTAACGTTAGATTCCTAAAACTATATCGTTTTTTTTTAAATAGGGTCATAAACCAACAATCCTAATATGCACATATCCACTAGGATGCGTCTCAAGAGACATTGGACGAAAGTCATCGTCCAATGACTCCTTATTCGAACTATCCTTAATGAATTTTATTTTATCTTCTCGATTTACATGAACCCATCCCAAATAATGGCAACGTGTATTGCAAGTTTCACGTCCATATTTGTAGCAGACACCCATTCTTCTAACTCTACACTTTTTAGTAAAACTTTTTTTTCTAGACCAGACATGTAAGAAATGAAACTATTTGCATATTCACCTGCTAATCGTACCTTAACTTCAATTAGCCAATGGACATCAGTAGGTATTCCCATATTCATCATCAACTTCAATCTTTCAACCCGTGCTTTATAAATTTTCATCAATGTATTGGGTGAAAGAGAAGGAAAATAATTTTTCAAGTTTGCATGTCTTCCATTCTTAATTCAATTTTTTTTAAAGAAAGATCAAAAGAAACAAAAATAAGAAAACAATAACACTTCAAAAGAAGATAGCAATGAGGGAAAAAAATAATGTAAACTAAATTAAGAAATATCTCACCTAAATAGCGTGTGTAGCAACTTCTGGCAAAGGAAGAAAATCAATCTTGGTAGATAGGATCACACAAAATTGTCTCATCTACCTCTGGGTTATGAAATTTCAAAAATAATTTCAGTTTTTGGCCATTGACTTTAAACACATCACTATTTCCAATCTTTACTGCACCATGTGGATAAACAACATGAACAATAAATGGGCTTGACCACCGAGAACTTAGTTTTTCTGAATTTAGGCATCCTTGTGACTCTCTTGAAATTTTGGCATTATCTTTTACATGTATTTTGTGCATGCAAATTGATGGATTAATACCTTTGATGTTTGCTATTATCCATTATATGGCTTCTCTTTGCTCACTAAGGATTCTATTGAGTTCATCTTCCTATTCTTTATTTAAATCAGACGCTATGACAACAGGCAAAGTCTTAGAATGTCACGACCCCAAGTTAGGAGTACAAAACCGGCACGGGTTTTGAGAATAATCTCATTCCGTAAGCCTATAGTATGATACATATAAATAAATTTCTCACAAATAATATGGATTGTAACCAAAATCATAATCAATTCATTTGAGAGCTTTATTATCTATATTATATAATCTCAATTATCTCAATATATACATAAATACTATGCAAATGGAAGCTGAGATCCTGCCTGTGATATATGGAGCAACACTAGAGTGCAAAAGACGATATAAGTCAAAAGCTGGGAGCCCTGAAAATAAATCAGGCTCACCTAAAAATGTGTCGCCTAACTGACCAGCTATCTGTAGGAGAAGGACCAAACTCTGGATTTTTATCTGAAAAAAATATAGAAATATCGTGTAGTGAGTTTGATAACTCAGTAAGTAGGTCATCCTTATCATAACGGAAACAGGACAATCAAGGCAAGAGTTTTTTTTCACAAGTAATAATTTAATGTAAGGAAAAGATGAATGCCATATGTATCATATGTTTGAAAGATCAAATACAAGAAAATTTCAGTACTAAGAGGCACAAATATTAATGTTACGATATTCTATAAATAAATACATATCAAATTTCTAAATCATTTCTGAATCTTAACTAAAAGAGCATGCATCAAATAAAGTTAAGAATCTCTTATAAGAAACAAAGAATGCATATCAACAATAGAGAAAATAAATAATTAAAATAAGTTTAGAGTTTTTTTATAAATTGAAGGACTCTCTATATCAGAACCATAACTATTTCTCAACTATGCAACAAAGGAAGTGTTCACAATCAATCAGGCCAAAAGTTTGTAATCCATCGTGCAAAAATTCGTAATCCTTCAGGTCTTGCTTGTAAAGTCCATTAGACAAAAACCCGCACAATCCATCAGGCAAAAACCTGTTACATAGAACTCAAGATGCACTAGGGTTAGCATTCATAGCTACTAGTTTGCAATGTTTCCAACTTAGGCTCTTTCATATAGATACAATAAAGAAATAACAAGAAATGCAAAAGATAAATAAAAAATCCTAACACTTTCAGAAAATCATATTTCCACTGATCAACAATAGCCATAACAATTCCAACATAACTTGTATATTTATATCCATAGGCCCATACATGTGCCTCATACAATCATTTATCAATTCATGTGAAATATAAAACATCATCATGACCTAATACAATTTTTCAGTATTCTCAGTTAGTATCAATTAATATCAATAAAGAAATAAAGTATATATAATGCTTGTCCTACATTCCTAAAGTTTATACTAGGAGTCATGCTTTGAAATATTTGTTCATAAATAAAAATGAGTTTCACATTAGTAGTAATGTCTCATATGGATATACTAAATGAATAACTAGAAATTATGTTATAATAATTATTATCTACTCACAGGGTAAGGGCTCTAGGTTGGACAGTCCTAAAATATAATTTTTCAATCTGAATTTGATCAAATAGACCTAAAAAACGTGTCCGAAGAGTCTAAAAACCTAAAAAATGACTCCGGGAGTTTGATCAACTAATGGGTATTGTTCATGGCATGAAAAAACTATTCATGCCGAAAAAATCTGTTCGTGCTGAAAAATACTGTTCACACACTGTTCGGGGGGCATTGTTCACAGTTACTGTTCACTGAAGAACAATTTGCAAAATTAGAGTACCAAATCACGTTGTTTGACCGTGAAATTTATTATACAACCAATACTCTATATCCTTAACAAAATTCCTAATTTGAAAGTTTGAAAAATCATAAAAAAATCTAGCATTTTAGAAAAATTACCTAAAAGTTACTATTCACTATTTTTTTGAGAAATTTCTATGAGTTTCCGGCGAAATTGATCGATACGTTTTGAAATTCTCGTTGCCATGAGTCTAACAGTACTTTCGATATCTCAATTGGATGCATAAATTGGGAGAAATTTTAGAGAGAATGTAGAGCTTAGAGAGAGAAAGTGAATAGTAAAAATTTTGCATCTCTTGCCATCTGTGTTTTATCCTTCACGTTTCCTTTTTCTCTTTTCTTTCTTTTTTTACCTAATATTATTTAATAATTAAATATTTAAAATTTATTCTTTAATTATATGCATATAATTATTTTTTTTCATCTTAAAGCATCTCAAAATTTTTTAAAAATTTATCTTATTGCAAAACTTTACTTACACTCTTAAATCATGACTTTTCTTTATAAAAATTTTAATAAAATAAATCACAAAGTAAAATATCTTTATGCATAATAAAAGAAAGAATATTTTTTTTAAAAAAAAAATGTATTAAAGGCCAATATAATTATTTTAAGAAAAATAAAAATTAATTTAATTACAAATATATTTGTTTATAGCAAAACATTATTATTAAAAAAATTACGAGATATTACATAGAAAATCCTAAAAACACATATTTCATAGAATTAGGCAAATGTTTTAATTTTAACTAGAGTAATTTTTCTACAGATGACAGTGGAACAAACTTAGAAGTTGAAATTGTTTCTTTTTTGACTTACCATTTATCAGTATCCATTAATGGAGTGGTCTCTAATAAAGAGTTTAGCTCATAAACCAAACAATCCTCATCTATGTCCATGTTAAAATGAAGCAAACGTTTTTTCATATGATCATTACCAAAAGAGTTTAAAATTGAATCTTTAATTGAACTTTCAATCAGGTTAACTTCACACAAATCATCTATGTCCACAGGTTGACGGGAGACATTGAAAATATTGAGTTCCACAATCATATTTCTAAAAGACAAATTCAAAATTTCACTTCGACAATTAATAATTGCATTAGAAGTTGCCAAAAATGGTCTATCCAAAATGATTGGAATTTGTGTCTCTTTATTCTCAATAGGTTCAGTGTCAAAAACAATGAAATATATTAGAAAGTAAAATTTATCAACTTTAATGAGCAAATCCTCTATAGTACCTCTAGAAATTTTTGTGGACCTATCTGCTAACTAAAGAGTCACTAGTGTAGGTTTCAACTTTCCTAATCCAATTTTCTCATACACAGAATAAGACAACAAATTTACACTTGTTTATGGTCGAGTTTACACAAGAAATTGTAGGAAAACTAAGATCTTTACACTTGACAAGAGTTTTTTTGTTGAATTATGGAGTTCACTTATTCAGTCAAAAATGTTTTCTTTGGAACATTAATTTTCTTTTTCACAGTGCAAAGATCTTTTAAAAATTTTGAGTAAGCAGGTACTTTGATAGCATCGAGAAAATGGATGTTAAGCTAACTTGCTTAAATACCTCTAAAATGTCTTTATATTGAGTACTTTTCTTATTTGTCTCAAGTCTTTGTAGGAATAGAGATTTAGGAGCACAAGGAATATGTTCACTTTTATTCTCATTTAAGTCATTAATTTGTGATTTATGTTGACTTTGTCCTTCAGTTTCTGACATGTGAACATGATTATCAATAACATTTCCTAATCTAATGGTCGTTATAGACTTCACTTCTTTATTAGGATTTGTTGATTATCCTACTTCAACTTGACTTTTAGGACTAAGAATAGGTTGACTAGGAAATTTTCCTTTCTCTCTCTCTTTTACATCATTGGCTAATTGACTCAATTGTGTTTTAAGATTTGAAATAGCTTGAGTATGAGATTGTAAAATGTAACAATTTTTTTATTTATTATTATTATACAATATAGAGTTTACATACATGTCATTAATCAAAACATACACAGAACATATCAAACACATAAAAAAATCTACATCTCATTTATTCTGGTTGACTAATTCCGGAGATACAGGTGCGGGTGGTTGCACCTTCACCGGGATCTAAGTCAACTCGACCATAAACATTTTATTTACTTCTGAGATCTGCCCAACATAAAGTACTCAATCCAACGTGCACTAAAAGCCAGAGCTATAGAAAAATCTACATAACTAATTTTCTGAACATGATATGGAAATATAGTGAGAATTAAATCCCAGTAAGTTCAACAATAAATCATCATCAATATAGCTCATCACGTCATGTTCAGCTGTATAAACTACAGCAAATATCTTTGGTCACATGAATGCACTATATCTATGTACATAAGAATCGTACAATAATGACATGTATGATAGGATTAACTATGTTCAGAATATCATATGATGACTATCAATTTACTCTCATATCAAGCTACCCTGGTCAGGGTGAATATTTTTTACTCTTCGGTATGAGTTTTTCTCGCTCCGTCCGACATGGCCCACTTTCTCTTTCTTTTCTCATTAATATGATCATAACCGTTGTTAGGGCGTCGCCTATTGGTGTACCACATGGATTGCCATGTGACTGTACTCATTTTTTTTTCACAATAATAGCCAAAAATATGCTTTCAATAACAAGTATGTTGATCAAAATATAACTATTACCAAAAATCATTGGTAATCATGCCATGAACATAACCATTTCAAATATCACTTTATGAAATATTTCCATGTCAAAATTTCATACTTAAGATGGTAAGAAGTTCATACAATGGCAATGGCTATGGCATATACTAGTCATTTATTATTTTCATTTATAAGATTCTTTTTTTTAAAATATTAATTTTATTTCTTTATTTTCTTGATGCAGGTTTTCATCCCGTGTAACCTTCTCTTACTAATCAGAGTATAACTCCCTCAATTTAACTCCGATGTAGGTGATATTGGTGTCAATTTCAAGATAAAACAATTATCTAAAATTATTATGTTGAACAGTTTAACGAAATATTAATAAATCAAGGTGATATTACTCCCTCAATGTACAGGTTATTTCTTCTCGGATAGGTTCTGACCTCTGCCTACTAATCGGTCCATATCTCCCTCATAAAAATTCTAAATTAAGTGATTCTAATGGCTACAAATCTGTGACATATATATCTATAATTCATATGTTAACTATGTATTTTAATTCCCTAAAGAATGTTCCCAGAAATTAAAACACAAAAGCTATCATAATATGTTCTTCCGTGATTAACCATTTTTTGAACACTGCTTACTAATCAGATCATATCTACCTAATATGAACTCCAAATTGAGTGATTCCAGTGGCTAAAAATTTGGGACACATGTATCTATCATTCTTATGTTAACCATTTATTTTAATTCCCTATAGAAAGTTACCAGAAATTAAAACACAGAAGCTATCCTAAAATATTCTTTCCTGATTAACCAATTTCTGATCACTGCATACTAATCAGACCATATCTACCTCATATGGACTTAAAATTGAGTGATTCTAGTGGTTAAAAATTCGTGAGACATAGATCTACATTTTTTATGTTAACCATTTCTTTAAATTCCTTACTTATTCTTCCCATAATTTTAAAAATAGAAGCTTAAAATTTTGCCACCCATAGCCATACCTATGCAAAACTATCTACACTAGCCTAAATATTAAAACATACATAATATATAACATGATATAGCAACATCCATGACCAATCATTAAAGTTCTAAGATCAAAATTCCATATAAATATTACAAGTTTCAAAACTTTTCTTCAAAAAGAAATATTGTTAAACTTATCAAGAGCACTTAGTCCTCTAGACTTCTCCTTCATCTTTCTTTCTTTCTTTCTCTCCTTTCCTCACTCTACCTTGCTTCTATTTTTCCTCTCCTTCACTTGGACGAAAATTCTAATGTTGTAAGGGTGGGTTTTGCTTAAATAAACCATCAAATAATTCAACTTTCATGATCATTGGTCTACCTTATCATAATTAGGATACACTTGGCTGAATTTTTAGAAAACAAACAACTTATGTTCTTGTCTTCCTTTTCCTTAGTCAAGATATGCATAGCAAAAGGAGATTTGTATTTTGAAAATTATGATAATATGTTTCTAAGATAAGGGACAAGGTCCCTTTGATTTAGGGATTCATTTTTTTTTTGTCTTAATCAAGTATGATAGGTTTGCCTTTTTAGGTGACAAATTTTTAGCCCTTGAATCTCCATTATTTGGTTGAAATTATTTGTGTGGGATATGAATGTTTTGTCCTAATGCCATGTATTATCATACCACTTGCTAAAATTATGAGTGTAGGATATAGATGTTTTGTCCTAAAACCTTGTATTATCATACCACTTGCTAAAATTATGATTGTAAGATATCACACCACTTGCTAAATTTTTGTCTTAATGCCATGTCACCTAATCTTGATTACACTATTATTTCATCACTTTATTTTTATTTTTATTTTTTCTCTTGGGTTTGGGCTCATTCTTGCCCATGTTTTTTACTTTGGTTAAAATTCTACCTTTTATAATGGGCTTGGTCACATTTTCATAATTTTTGGGCTACCGGTCCAATTTCTATATCCTAGTCCAAGTCTATGTTTTATTTCTTCATTGGGCTATCCTATTGGCTTGCTAAAAATTTATATGAAGTAGAAAAACTCTATATGAAGTGTCCATAGGTGAAAGCACAATTTATGGGTGGAGATACTAAACTTAGTAACTTTTGCTCTTAAATTAGAAAAAATTACCCTAATCCAATCTTCTTGAAATTTTAAGACCTTTACTTACTTCAAAAAAATTTATCTTCCTTACCTAAGAATTTCACCTTTCTTTAACATGTTTATTTCTAATATTTCCTCTTCAGTTTTCTTTCTTTACCTATTCCATTAATATTAGAACATTTCTATATATACACGTAAGGTGAAGAATTTCTAAGGATTATATTTCCTTAGATATCTAAAAATTGTCTAATAAATTTTATTTCCTTAATTAAATATTTATGTACCTTTATCAATAAAAGAAATGAAATTATGGATGTTACTTTGAATACTTTTGTACTTTTACATGAAATGAAATTAGGGATGTTACATAAAATTTGTTGGGTCAGTTGCATGAACTGTTGCAAGGAATCTTCCAAAGAAGGTCTTCTTTGTTGTGGTACCTTGAAAGGAGGAGCATATTGAGGAACAAGAGGATATGAGTTATGAGGGGCAAATTGTTGCCCACCTTGATTCATTAAAGACTAATTTTGCCTCACTGAAAAGTTTAGATAATTCCTCCAATTTGGATTATATATAGGTGCAAATGGGTTGTCTGATGACTTTTCATAAGATTGAAAAGAATTAACTTACTCAAAGAATGCTTTTTGGTAAGCTGGTATGGATGGATAAAATTATGCAATGTGAGATGTACTAGAACATAAAGCACATGACTCTATGCTAGTATTGGTAGAAGAGTTCAGAGTGTGGCTTAAAGTTAAAGTTTCAACCTTTCTAGTCAGGCTAACTAAGACAATTCTCATATCTATGTCATCACTCACTTTATAAATTCCTCCCCTTTTTTGTGTTTGAGACTTCTTATCCCTAAAATCTATCCAGTTCCAATGTTGAGAATTTTCAGATAAAGATCCTAAGGATTCTCAAATTTCTCCCTCATTCAATTGTAAAAATCTTTCACCATGCATGCCTTAGATCATTTTGACGGTTTGATGAAGTTAAACCATTATAAAAATATTTCACCAATTTCCAAATTTCAAAACCATGACGAAAAAATTTCAAAAGAAGATCATTAAATCTTTCTCAACATTTAAAAAATTGTTCACCCTTTTTTTGACAAAAATCAGAAATTTCTCTTTTAAGGGCATTAGTTTTACACATAGAAAATTTTTTTACCAGAAACTTATTTACCAATTAGTTCTAACTAGTAATAGTTCCTGTAAGAAGGGAGTTCAATCAAGCTTTAGCTTTATCTTTTAATGAGAATGGAAATATTCTAAGCCTAATTGACTCATCATTGAAATTTTGAAAGCGAAATGTTGAACAAATTTCAAGAAATTCCTTCACATGCAAGTATGGATCTTCTCTTTCCAAACCATAAAATGATGGTAAAAGTTAGAGTATGGCTGGTTTAAGTTCAAAGTGAGTTGCAGTAGTTTATGGTAAAACTATGCAACATGGAGTATTGGCTATGACAAGTGAGAAGTAATCCATAAAAATTTTCTCATGCACAACTTGTTCTTCCATTTTTTATGGTGTTCCAACAAAGTCAAATGTTTCAATTTTAAAATCAATGGGTGATCCTAAACTTTTTCTAACCAAATGCTAATCTTTATCACGTTTCCAAGTACGCATAAACTAAAAAAAAACTATAAAAAATATATTTCTAACAGCATACAACACAATTACAAAAGAGGATAATTTTACAACTTAATAACATATATATACAATGTTAACTACAAGTAACAAAATGCAAATACAACAAAAAGAAAAAAAATCACAAAATAATGCAACAAAGAATTTTTTTTATCTTTTAATTTTGAGTGTTAATATTAGTCGGTGGTATTCCATTAGTGGATTCCCAAAAAAGTGTGGAAGAGTCACAATAGTTCCACTTAAAATCCATACTTTTTAGGAATTTTTATCATTATTGTTAGAATCAAGTAATTTTACACATGCAAATTACCACAATATTCTAAATAATAACTAGTGGAAGAATTATACTTACTTGGATCTAATTAGTTTTTTCATTGAAATCTCCGACAACGGCGCCAAAAACTTATTGTTTTAATTGAAACTCGTAAGCGTACGAATAAGTTGAAGTATAGATTTAGTGGTATGCGAGGTCGATCCCACAAGGAATGCTAATGAAGAAAAAATCTAAAATAAATATTTCTAACCTAGTTGCCAATATTTTCTTTTGTGAGAAGAATTTTGAACAAAGTATGCAAGAAATAAAATACTGAAATTAAATAGGAATGTATTTAAAATAAAGAAACATGATAAGATTGGAGAATCCACTCTTGGGATATCAAATAAAAATAAATTTTAACTCTTTTATTATTCAAATAGAATCTTCACATAAATGAGGTTCCATTTGGAAGATATGTTACCTTAAACTTACTTTGGTTTACATATTAAGTATATTTATCTTTTTTTTATTGTATTGCTAATAATAATAAAAATTCTTGTAAAATGGATTCAAGTATACACCGTGTCAATCATTATATTGTCTATAATAAATCAAGAATGATTCAAGCATTTATTGTGTCAAAGATTGTCTACAATGTATCAAGATTCACACTTTACAAAATTTAAAAAGAAAAGATGTAAAAGGAAGGAAAACATAATAACATATAGGTGGCAGAATCAATAATACTATAAAGTATGCAGTAAAACCAGTAATTAAGAAATAAAATAACAAGAAAATAATAATAGAAGTGCAATAAAGTCATCCTATAAGAAAGAAAATAACAACAAAATAACAATAGAGAGGCGACAAAACCATCTTCTAAAAAAGAAAATAACAAAAAAATAAATAACAGAGGGACAACAGAGACATCCTCTAAAAAAGAAAATAATAACAGAGGGGCGACAAAGCCATCCTTTAAGAAAAAAAATAACAAAAAAATAAATAAGAAGATAATTACAATATCAAATATAAATATTGAAATTAAAAGTTAGATAAATTATAATTTTCATACCAAGAGTTTCACTTTTTCACCTTAACATTAGGAGATGAGTTCTCCATAATCAAGGAAAGAAAACAAAATGAAAGATGAAAAAGCATGATGATATTATGAAAGAAATTAAAGATATAAACTGTCTACAGAGAGAAAAATATTACAAGTAATTAGAACTCTAACAAAATCTTTTCCAAACTCTCTCCCAACTCCCCCATAAGCCTTCTAAAACCCTCTATTTATATATGCAATTAGGTGTGGTAATTGTCAACAATGGTGGCTAACAAGTTGCATTAAGTTGAAAAATTGGACACTGAAATTAATCTTTCGATTATTGCTTCATATCTACCAAATCTTCTGATCCTATTAACATAAAAGTTGTATATAATTTCATTATCTTTTCAGCCATATAAATTTTCGACAAATTGGATATGTAATTTGTGACTTATGGCCAGAATACTAGAGTAAGGTCAAGTTGTATTGCAATAGTAATAGATTATATTCTAACCTAATTTTGGCCTTTTAATGTCTGAATTTGTTGACTACATGAACAAAAAAGTTGTAGAAAATTGTGTCAGCTACTCATCCACCAAATTTTGTATACATTGAATATGTATTTTCTAAAATAGAACCCAAATATTACAGTAAGATTGAGCTGAATTGCAACAGTAAACATGTTCTATTCTAACCCAATTTTGGTTTTTTGGATGTCTAAATTTGCTAATCACATAAAAATAAAAGTTATATGAAATTGTGTCAGCTATTCATCTACCAAATTTCGTACATATTATAGATTTATTTTTTGATATACGACTAAAATACTACAGTAAGATCAAGTTGAAAAGAAAGCAACAAACAGATTTTTAACATTGAGTGTTCTGCCTTGAATCTTTATATTTCAATTCTTTTAGAAATGTGGTCATAAATCAAGATTAAATTGATACATATATCCATTAGGATGTGTCTTAAGAGTCAAAAATATAATGCTCCTTACTCAGTCATTCTCAATAAATTTATTTTATTTGTTTGATTTATAGACATCATTCTCAAAGAACCACAATTTAACTTTGATTACTCCAATTAAGTCCATTTTCTATTTTTCTCTCCATTTGTAAAAAAAATACACAAAAAAGGCAAATAATGGGGATAAATACTTAATTAAAGTAAAAAGATAAGATAAAAATATTTCATTTATGAATATAAAACTCACTCACCACTACTCACACACCACTGTTATCTAATTGGAGTGGCCATACTCTCTCTTGGCACACTCAAGGCTAATAGAGTGTCCCTTATTCGGTACCGTCACAAGTCAAACAACCTTTTCAGGTCACCTTACTAATGTAAGGGTCATCCTACGTCTTATATGTCTTTTATTTATCCAGTCACAATTATATCATCACATGAATAATATCCAACATCATATGCATCAACATTATAAAATTATGTATGCAACATACCTCCCAAGCATGCATAGCATCATAGAACATATATGCATTGAGTATTTCATCAAGTCAGTCACCACTTAATTCATCATTGTGAAGTGATTCATAATGTAAAATCATGATTAATATAGTAAAGGTGAAGCAATCAAGGTTATATCACATGCATTTTCAAGTTGTTATTCTTTTATTTAGGTCATCTAATTACTATCCAATTACTGTGGTTCATTTGGGATAGAAAATAATTAAATTTGAGCTAGGGTAGCATCGGACATAGCTGTGGCCTAGCTGTATCCAGAAACAAAACTCGCGCCGAACATAGCCTGGTTGTGTCTTAAAACATTACCATGTTCTGGGCTCGTCCAAAATTTTCTTTATTTCCACACTTTCAAACAGTCAATACAAAGTTCAACCAATCAAAAATAAGAACAGAAATAATTATTTATGTCATATATTGTATATTTCATCATACCAAGAGAGTCAAAATAATCCAAAAACCCACCCCTCATAAATGGCTTCCCTTATTTCCCTTTTTCACATTTATGAGAGATATGAATTTCGAACTACTTCCACCCTCATCAATGCATTCCCATAACAATAAGTGCACACTCATATAAATATACATACATAGACATCAACAATTCATGCAAAATTCAAGATGGTTTAGATGTTCAACTTATTCTTTATCAACACCCTTTGATTTTCCCTTTTTTGAGCTCTTGTCTCCTTCCTCCTTTCTACCCAAAAATCCTGCAAATTCCACCATCAAACTACCTTTATGGAGTTCCATCAAGAGCAAAAACAAGATTAGAGAGGCCAAAATTCAAATATCTTACCTTTACTCTTCCCTTCTGAAGCTTTCTCTCTCCTCTCTCTCTTTCCTCCCTTCTTCTTACTTCCCATTTGCTTGGCGCCGTGAAGTCCCTTTCTCCCCCTTGCTTGTGTCAACTTCAGCAAGAAGTCAAGGAGAAAATAATCAAAAACCAAATCTTGCACAAGAAGCCTTTCCTCCCATCAACTTTGCCCCTCATTCCCCTAAGTATTACCAAAATGCCACTCCATTAAAATGTGACTAGCTTCCTTGACTAAGGCCATGTTTGACTTGAGTGAATTTCCAAAATGCATTAATCCCCTCTTGAGACAAGTGTTAATGGACTTTTAAGTTACACTTCCCACAAGTCTTAAATTCACCTTTTATTGTTCGGCTCTAACCTTGGAAGATGAGAAATTACTATTTTTTCCTTTAAGAGTTTTCTCCAAAAATGAGAATTCTCTCTTGCATGTCTTATGAGTATGAATATAAAAACCAATAAAATAATTCATTTTGACTCTTCCCATTATGTTATTTCATGAAAAAAAAATCCAAGGGTGTTAGATGATACATAATCAACTAAGTGCATGCCAGATATAAGCTTTCTCAACCACATAGCTTGACATGTGGCTTCACAACTAGCAATGTTCTTTATTTCCATAGTTAAGGTAGCTACGAATGCTTGTTTGACATTTTTTCACAAAACATTTCCTCCATACATTATAAAGATGTATCCAAAAGTTGATTTACGATAATCCAGAAAGGATACATAGTTTAAAAGTTAACATATGATACTTTGTACTGTGTAAGTACTTCATAACTTTATACGCAGCTCTCCAAAGATCCTTGTCAAGATTGCTTAAATATCTACCAAGCACACTGATAGCAAAAGTTATGTTTGGACGAGTGCATACTTAAGCATACATAAGGCTGTCAATAGCAAAAGCATATAGAGCTTTTTCCATTTTAGCCTTATTATTGTCATTATGAGGACATTGTGATTTAGACAATCTTTCACCTTTTTGAATAAACACAGCACAAGAAGCGTAAGAGTCCATACTAATTGAGAACTCATTCAATATAAGTTGCCTAAGACAAGCTAAGAATACCATGAGATCTGTTAGATATATTTGTATTCTAAGAACGAAAGAAGCCTCACCAAGGTCTTTCGTATCAAAATAACATGGTAACATGCATTTTGTCTCATTCAAAAAATTCATTGAATTGTTGACTAATAGGATGTCATCAACATAGAGCATAAGTATGATGAAATTGTTCTCATTAAACTTCTGATAGATGCATTGATTTGATAAGGGTGTTTGCAGTTTGGTTTTGTCGAATTTTGAAAACTCAACCAAACCGAATCGATTACAAGATTTTTTTAAAAAAATTGGATTTTTTCGATTTGGTTTAGATTATAAAACTGAGCTAATAAGAAATTGATTTGGTTTGGTTTGATCTAATTGATTTTTTTTTGGTTTGGGTGTAGGATCTGAAGCCGCAAGAAAAACCTCGAACCAGACACTTTACGTTGCCTTACATTAATTTTTTTTTCAATGTTCTAGTTTCATTCAATTATTTTTTAAATTTGGGTGATGACTATGTTGTTCGTATGAATGGTCTTCAACTCAACTATTGTCACTTTGTCATTTTGAAAAGTTATTTCCCAAACATGACTGATGTCAAGAGAGACATAGATGAAAGAGACAGAAAGAATAAATTATTAACATCTACCTAGAAAGAAAAACTAAGAAAAGAACACACAGAATGTAACAAAGAACAAATGAACAGAAAGCAGTAAATTAAGGCGTAGAACTTAACAAAAAAGGGAGAAGAACACGATAATAACTTCAGATTGGATAGATGATTGTTGACTTGCTCCAGACTGCAACTGCTATTGCTTGTGGTAGTGTGTAGGCGGCAACTGGAGTTCATGTGCCAAAAAGTGAGGTAAGTCATGAACGATTTATAACAGGGTTGAAGAGCTTCGCCGATTGTAACACCCTAAAAAATTCTACTTTATAGACATTAAATTAATATCTTCATAAATAATTAAAATATGAGGAAATTAGTGGGAAAAGATGGAGAGAGAGATTTTAAATAAAATAAAATAATTTTCCTTTTTTATTTTTAAAAGTACTTAGGCGCATTTTAATTAAGATGAAGGGAAGATCGGTATGAAAGTAAATTATTGGAATTTATATAAGATAAATTAGTCGTCATAAGTTCAAAAAAAAAATCTTTTCAGAAGGAGAGGATGAATTGCAATTGTCAAAAAAATTATATATGAATAAGAAACATAAAAGAGGATTTTTGGAATAATTAAGGGTAGGAGCTAATAATATAAAAATGGAATATTAAAATTAAAGAATTTCTTCTCACTAATTCAATCTTAAATAAAGAATGAGAGGAGAAGGGATCCTATGAATAAATTGTGAGAAATTAAATTAATGAATAGGAAGAAATTTAAGGGAAAACCAAAATTTAGAAATTAATAGAATTTATTAATAATAATCATAAAAACCTTAAGCATTTTGATTGCTTGATCACCAAGCTCATGTGGGACTAACTTAAGCATTTGAGTTGCTTACTCTCTAAGTTCATGTAGGATTATGTGTCACAACCAAATGAGGGAGACTTGGTGGAAGCTTGAGAACCAAGTGTTTTAGGTACATGTAGGATTAGAAGTTATAACCATATGATGACACATATACAAGGCTTAATGAATGACTTATCCATATAATCATTACCTAAGATTAAAATAACATTTTCTTCCTTATTTTTTGCTGCCCAAGAACGACCAAAAGAGATATCCATTTGCTGGATATCCAGCCACCAAAGACACACCAAAAATGTGAAGAAAGTAATGGCCAAAAATATGAGCAAAAATACCCTGTGCGAAGGAGAAGGAAAGGGAAAGAAGAAGGAGAAGTTGCTATCCCATTTATGATACTCTTATTCCTTATTTCCCTCCTTTATTTTGGCAAAAATCTGTAATGATTTTCATGGTGTTGGATGTCAAAAATAGTGAGTAGAAAATCTAGTGTTGGAATGCAAGAAAGTGAGAGATATGAAGGAAAATTATCTAGGGATTTTAGAGGATCATCTTAAGGTAAATTTAACAATAAACTCAGCCAAAAATTTTAAAATTCTATGGTTGAAAATCTGTTGTATGTTGGTTGAGGGATTGAGAAATTTTATGTTAAACTTTGGTGCTATATAGAATCTTATCTATGTATACTTATATCATGAATGTTAAGCTTGCAATATATGTTTGTTGATGGAATAAATTGCATGGAATTGGCTGAATTTTCTAGGCATATTTTGGGATATATAAATGATGTTTCATGTATATTATTTAATCAAGTTTAATGAGTGCAAAATTGGAGAATTTGTGGGCAATGATTTTGGTGGCAAGAATCTTGATAACATGCATGATCTCATTGACAAATTGTGCCTGGAATGGATAGATTTTGGGGTTAGGATTTGTCCAAGATTTGAAAAAATACTGAACACTAAATTTGTAGATATATATCTTATCTTTCTATAACCTTTTGAATCACCCTAATCAGATCATATATGAGGGAGTTATGTCCTAATTAGTGATGATAGGTCAGAAATCAACTCGTGTATCGTGATTCTATTTTGTAGGGGTCAGGACACCCTATTTTCTATAGAATTAGTTAAAGTGGTAAGAATAGAAATTATATATTATTGTCTTATCTTTATATAGAAACTTAAATCACCTCATTCAGAGTTCATATAAAAGCGTTATTATCTAATTAGTGAAGGAAGGTCAAGCTAGGTGAGAGCCTAGGCACGAGGTAGCTTGAAGCACGGCCGTGCCATAAGACACAGCTAAGTCATGTTTCAAGATGCTTTGAGAGTCTAGATACATCTGAGAGGTAATTTCAAGCACGGCCTTGCTTGATGATGTAGTTAGTGTTGTAAATGAAAAAATAACAACTAAATAATAGTTATAAATTAATTGAACATAAATAAGGAAAATATTATGATTAAAATTCAAGATTTTGAGAATTAAGACATAAAACAATTGAAATAGAATTGATAAGAAATATGCCTATTTCATGTCAATTATGTTATTTCTCTTACACATATTGTATAGTGAGAAAGGTATGTATACATTTTCTTGATATTATGGAAATGTTACACTAATACATGCATACATTGCCAATTTTAAAGATGTTTAATATGCATAGTATCAATAGTATAATTGTCTTGGAATTGTGAAAGTACTTTGTGATTGTTATTTTTGGAAATATATCTATATGCACCTTATAGAGACAAGACTCTGCTTAAGGTGATTCTCTAGTAGGGAGAAAGCTACAAGGACAAGATCTTATTATAGGTGACCCTCTGGTAGCTTAGTCATGTGGCTTACCATGTTAGTATCAGATAAGAGATGCCCTATTCATAGATGATTTGCTATCTATACCAGGTTATTAATGTGAAAAAGAAAAGAAAAGGAAATAGAACAATCACATGGCGGTTCGTGTGTGGTGCACCAAATAGTAGACACCTTATTCATGATTATGATGAGAAATAGAGATTTTTTTTTATGTTTGAATGGAGTGAGAAAAGCACATTCAAAAGAGAGTAGAGCGAGAGAAGCATGTTCACCTTGACCACAAAAGAAAGGATATGATGAGAATAGTTAATAGTCATTATATGATGAAGTTGTGATTTTGACTCTTTCAATAGTTGATCTTGTCCTTGATATGTTTGAATGGCTATTCATGCCCATGATATTTTGAAAATAAGTCATGCCATACATGTTATTGCCGCATGATATTCATAAGCATAGATACGGTGCATTCATGTGATCTAATGATTTTGCTGTACCTTATATAGCTAAGCATAACATAATAATTAAATACTGATGATAATTATGATTTATTATTGAATCTACTAGGATATAATTATAACTATATTTTCATGTTATGTTCAGATAAGTAATTATACAAATCTTCTCCATGACCTTTGTTTTTAGTGTACACTGGATCGAGTTGCCTTATTTAGGAAAAATCTCGATAATAAATTATGTGTCTATAGTTGATATGACTGAGAACTCAGTAGATATGCCGCCACCTGCACCAATGTCTTCGAAAGTAGTTGATGTGGATAAGTAGGGTATAGATATGTATATGTTTGATTTTGTATGGGTGCTTTTGACTCACCTCGCCTGGATGCTGACTGTATTCTTTTGGCATAGTGTTTATGTGTTTTCCTGCTTTTGGTGTGTTTCAGTTAACACCGGGACATTGTGAAATGTATGTAATCTCACAACAACTCTAATGTTAATGTTAGCTTATGCCATTTGATCTTAATCATGCTTGCTTATACTAATTAAGTATGTCGAGATAAGTGGTTAGAAGCAAAAGAGGTAATGACTTCATAAACCATAAGTCAATATATATAACCAAAAAAAATGGAGTCGTTACAGATCCAGTGATTTCCTTCAGTGGACAAAGTTGGAATATAGAAACTAAGAAAACAAAAGTGAGAAATATTAATTATGCATGCATAACATAATTATAAATAAAATTTCCTAATAAAACTCAGTTTATACAATTATAGAATCGAAATGTTTATCATAATCTCACTTAACGGTCATAAATTACAATAAACTAAGAAAACTCAATGCATACCATAAGGATCTAGCTTATTAGATTCTTTACAAAAAATATACTCAAGATCTCTGTACCAATAGTATACAAGGCATACTAAGATATTAAAACATGCTGCTAGTCTATCTAATATGGTCCAAACAACAAATTACATTGATAATGTCATACCGATAAGGTGTACACATAATCAACATAACATATTTATAGCGTTGCTAAAATAATAATCACTTATAACTATGTTCAAGATAGTGAGAAGTTTATTTCTAAGTGCAAAAATCATTGATAAGTGTGAAAAATTGCATAAACCCATATGGTGCAATTATGGACACAAACTTATTAAAATGTAAACACTATAAATATTTATGAATTTATTTGACATATCTAATCATACATTTAGGGATAGTTAACAACATATATTGTAGATAATAATATTTATTTTACTTACAATTTTTGTCACATGAAAATTCCAAGAATATAATATAATTTTCTAATGCATAAATTTTGAAAAATTTTAAATAAATATTTACAGGCCTTGAAAATTTTCAAAAATAATTCAAAGTCTGGCAAGAAATATAGAAGTCACAGAAGAAAATAGTGAGTCAAAAGACCCACTATGCATGTGTCACACGCCAGCACGCGCCATGGGGCGCATGTGTGCATGGGTGGAGCAAGATAATCATCAACCTTGCTCCACTCTTCTAACAATGGCGAAAATTAGCCACTTTTGCCTATACAAAAGCTTTAAAAACACGATTTTTGTAACATTTGACATCACAAAATCATCTTAAACACTTCCCTAATCAAGAATCAAGAATTAATCTAAGTCAAAAAATGCTAGAACCCACCTAAAAGGAATCCGAAATTCCCTCTTAAGAACAAATTTTGATATGTTATATGGGGCCATTTTAATGTGGTTAAACCATCAAAGAATATTGTATGATGTATTTAGAAGCACTATCCCAAATTAATTGCACAAAAAAAATCAATGAATCAATAGATCTTAATTTCGAAAAAAATTTCAAAACCCTAGCATAATGAAACTTCAAAATTTGCTTGCAAAATAGAAGTCAATCTTACAAATTGGCACAAGTACAACATGTAATAATATTTAAATTTCATATATAAACCAAAAATTGAAGCAAATAATGCGATTTGATGTCAGAATCAAAAACCCCTAATTTCAATATTTATAAATTTTGAAAATTTGGAGACTTTTTGAAATGATTCATAAAATCACAATTAATTTCAAAAGATAAACTAATTTGGAATACAATACTGTTAACCATGCTTTGGTATCATTTTCAAATAGTATTCATGATACACATTGAAAGATGAATGCATACCTGATTATGATCTAACAGTGTCTATTATGTAAATAGTAGATAAAGATGGAAAGATAGATACAACCTGTTTTGTCCTTTAAAAAACACGAAGAACTCGGAGAGTTCAAAGAAAGAGAGAGAGTCAAATGAGATGAGAGGTGTTGTGTTCTGTTTATAGGTTAGGGTTTTAGAGCATATATAATGATGATTTATACAAATTTTTTTTTCTCAAGTTAGTGTCATGATAGAAAATTAATTAACTACTAAAGAGTTATAAGGTGAATTCTCTATCTAATAAATTTGTGTGCAATCCAACCTATTATAGATTATACATAATTAATAAAAACTCAATCTATTTTGGACTTAACATTGATAACTTAAATTAAATTTATTTAATATACTAATAATTAATTAATGTTAATCCACTATTTATAATTAATAAAATTAATTTAACATTGCGTGCCACCTATATGAGATACTTAAGAAATTACAAAGCAATAACCAAGAATAGATTTACCAAGATCAAAAGAAAAGACGAGAGTACTGTTATTAATTCATTAAATTAGATTATTAATAATTTTTCTAATATATATAAAGTATTAAATTTATTAACAATTTTGTGAATAAAAAAAGATTTTATATAATTTAAAATTTTAAAAAACATGAATATTTATTTTAAAAAATTTTAAAAAGATAAATATAATTTACTCAAAAAATTATTTTAAAAAATTTCCTCTTGGGCATAAAATAAAAATATGCAAAAAGATATTAGTAAAACGATGACGTTTTTAGATAATCTAATTGAATATAGCTTGAAACCCTAAACCAACGCCTCTTCGCAGTGGAGAGTGGACATCAAAATGCAATAACGGTGAACTGGGAACAGAACCCTAGCCTCTCTTTTCCCCCGCATTTTTTTTCCAGTCATGGGTTCAAAGTTGGTCTTTTTACTACTTTGAGCAATTTGTTCTGGTGGGTTTTCTCTGGCGTGGAACGGTGGAAGGTAAACTAGTTATGGCTTAGCTTGCATCAATTAAATATACATTACTTAAGCTCTTGAGTAAACGTAAACAATCTATTCTATATGCGATAGAGGGAATAAGTAGAATTTACTTTATTTGGAATGATGAATTAGTTTAAATCTTTCACTGTAATTATATGTAGCTGGTCTTTACACTGTTAATTTTTACACTAGTATGGATGAAATCCCAAAATTTGAAGTCTTCCTTTTGTTCATGATCTGTTCCAGAGATTGAATTTATTGTTTTTTGGAATTTTGTTCTGATTTCTTAAAATTTCAAGTTCTGGCCTAAGAAAGAATGCTTCAATTAGTGGGTCTGATAAGGAGTGAAGAAACAATGGGAATTATGTGTATGGAAATTCAATTTTGAGTTGGAATCTTTATTGGTTAATGGTTATACCATATATTTAGCTCTTTTGACATGGAAGAAGAATTCATTAAGCGAGTAGAAGTTTACATAACAGAAGGAGCAGAAAAAGTGGGGAAGGGGGAAATCAGCTCTAAAGAGCTCTCCAATTCCTTTAAATCTGACAAAAGTCCCCTTAAAAGATCATAGTGAGCACAAACCAACATGAAACCTATCTTGCATTTCTCTCTAAACAAATGCATCACATGCGTGTCCAAAAAAAAAAGCACAACTCCACAGTACCTTGGCCTTTTTCCTTCTCCCAAAACCCCTAAAGTGGGTATAGAAGAAAAGTAACAACATATTAGTAAGTCTACATTGTAAGATATTGTGGAACACTAGGAAATGACATTTTTATGATTTTATCTAATGTGAAATGGAAGTTTTAGTTGTTTTATTTATTCATTTAATAGTGTTGGCAAAAAGAAATTATTTTAGGGCTTGGAGTGGGGTGAGAAAAATAACCTAAACCATTGTTTGGATGTTTCTAAAGTAATGGAGTGGGATGATTGGATGGGTTCCTAAACCAATTCTTGCCACCCCACACCCCAGTTTCGAAACCCCAAAAATTGAGGGGTTTGGATTCTGGAATGTTTGCCATCACATTATTCATTTAATTACTATTTTACCTTTACTATGCATTCAAGAAAATAATACATAAGGGTAAATATTGACATTTTATATTTTTAATCCTCTTCTTTCCTCATTAAACATCTAAAAAATGGAGTGGTCACTCTCCCTCTTCTTACTCCATTAATGACCACTCCTTTCCACTATCGTTAAAACTTCAAAGCATAGCCTCAGGACCAAACAAGCTTGCTCTTACCTTTTTAATTTTTTGTTCCAAAATTTTCTGTTGCAAGGATGGGTTGGATATGTGAAAATTGCTGTTTGTTAACTGTTCTGCTGTGCTGTTAAACAATATTAATGAATTTTCCCTTCATTTTCCTTGACTGATTGCTAGAGAACTTTTTTTGTTATTTTATACATTTCTAAATCATTACACTCATAGACGAGTGCTGAAATGATTCTTGGTATTGCCTATGAACTATGAGGAACTTGTCATTCAATTGCAATTTGATGCTTCAATTTGAAAAATTGCCTCCAAATTCTGCCAAAAATTATACTTTTAGAAAAGGTATAACCATATTTATTAAGGGCATGCCATAGCACGTGCCATAGGGAATTGTTCGAAGCAACACTTATGTCATTCCAGCTATCACATGGCACAGTGCCGTATGCCTGCATCTATATTGGCCCAGCCCACCATAACTTAAACTCTATTCAGCCCAGTTCTAGGCATAAACCCTAGACATGTAGCACACATCTATGTTGGCAATTTTTGCCAAAGAAGAGGCCAATCTCAACAGCTCACTGGTGGCAATGGAAAACAAATCAGGTCTATTCTCGTTTTTCTTCTTTTTTCATTCTTCTCTATTCATCTTTTGTATTTGCTGGTTGCAAGTTGATGATGCAGGTTCCTTTCCTATTCCGCAAGATATTGAAACATCTTGCTATACCTGCTTTCTTCTATGCTATCAAAGTGAGCCCAACCTAGTGGGTTGGCTCACTTAACAGGTGGTTTTGGTTTGCAAGATTTGAAACCTGTTTTAAATCGGGTCAATTTTGATCATACTTAACCCACAGGTTAAGTGAGTTGAGCCAGCTTCTTTTTTTTTTTTCAAGAAAATAAGAATGGCTTCTCTAAGAGTCCCATCTTGTCCATAGATTGAATTGAGATGTCCCAACTCAACCTACTAACTCAAGGCATAGTAGTCAAGTCACGATTCAAATCGTGAATCGGATGACTTATTTTTAAATCGTGAATCGTATTGAATCATAAGATTCATGAATACGTTGAAAAATAATTTAAAATATATAATATAAAATATAAATAAGTAGATAACATAAATAAAATTTTAAATATTATATTTATCCCAATAATTCTAAACATAATTAACTATAAGTTTTAAAAAGATATAATTAGTTCAAAAATTATAAATTCTTAAATCGAAAAAACTAAAAGAAGGAGAAGATTGTTAATAAAGAAAGTTCCTCAAGGCCTTGCTAAGCTCATATTTGAGTTTGAATAAATTTAGAATCGTAAAGAGAAAAGGATGCCTTTTGAGTTTGAATAAGTTTAGAATTGTAAAGAGAAAATGTTATTTAATTGTTGCCTATTTGTGCTTGAATAGGTTTAAAATTATCATGGAAAAATGTTGTTTTTTGTAATTTTTTTTAAAATAAATAAATATTATTTAAAAAACAAAACTAAACAGATCCCATCCCACACACTATCAGTTCAATACTCACAGTTTTGCTTCACTTTTCACAGTACTAAAATAAACGCTGCATTTTGGCTTTAATGTAAAAAAAAAAAGGGAGTAGAAGGTTTTCGAGAAGATGAACAAGACGTCGTGCAGCGCAGCCATGGCAGAAAGCTAGCGTTGCATGACGTTGAAGGGCAACTTCAGAATCACATAATCGTACGATTATGCGAGTGTTGCCGGAATCACATTGATATGTGTGATTCCCCCAATGATTTCGTTCATTTACCGATTTGGCCACTGATTTGTATCGGTGGCCATTTGAATCGGGACAAATCGTTCGATTCACGTTGTGAATGGAACGTTTTCTACTTCTTCAACTCTAGTGTCCCTAATAAAGTGATATACTAATATATTATGTTTCTTTATATAATTTAAAATAATGATATGAACATAAATTTAACATCTCATTTTACTTTAAAGGTCAATTGTTTTCATCCTTTTTTCTCTTTTTAAAAATATATCTATTATTAATTTTGAGAGTTGTATAAGTATAATCATAAGGTCAAGTTGGTGGGTGAATTATCTAGTTGACTTGTAATATTTGTATTCAATACACTAATTTGTTGTAATTTGGTTATTCTGATAGTATGATTCCTATCCCCCTAGATATTGGAAAACTTTTCGATCCTTCATTCATGTAAATATGATGGGAACATTTTCTAAGGGCTCAAACCTTTCCATTAGTCATATGCACTATAATTGTTAATCCTTTTCTGGTATAATAGGACCAGGAGCATTGGCTTTAATCAGAAGTCCGATTTTTTTTTTTATTAAAGGAGAAGCAAATACTGAATTACAATTTACAACATCGTTAGTACCATTGTTCTGCAGTGTTGTAACCTTTTATTAATTTACTGTTTTATATTGACTTTCCCTTTATTAATTTTCTGTTTTATGTTGACTTTCCTTTTATTAGTGTGCTGTTTTATATTGACTTTCTGATCTATTTTTTTCCTGATCTAACGTCATTACCCTTATACTTACCTTATGCCTAGGATGAAAATTGTGAGATGGCTACATTAGACCACTCCACTTCCTCCCTCAGTTTATTTTAGTTCATGGAATTTTGATAGAAATGTCCTATATTATTTCAAATTTGCCACCTAAATCGCACTTCATAACTTGTAAGCTTATTTATATCTATTAGTGCAAATATGGGCATATGATGGTTTTACACTTGATCTCTGAACTTCAGGTAAGTTCACGTGTTGACAAGTTCATCTACTGATGTTCTCTCTTTGCACTAATGTTAGCGGGCAGAAAAGTTTTAACAAAGTGGGGATATTTGTCATAACTAGTTGGATAGCACTTACAGCTATAGACTTGTGGCTATATATAGTTCTGTTTCATTTAAAAGAAAAGATTCTTCATTTCCTTTTCATTATAATCATGATAAAATGATGGAGTCCTTTGTTTATTTTCAGTTTCATAGTTTGTATATGTTCACTGCTTTGCTAAAGAACTTAGCCATTGTTTTTTCCTTGAACATATCTATTGTTTCTGTTTATCTAGTAAAATCTTTATATTTCCAAGAAATTCAATGCATGATTCGTGTTTGTGTCGTGATGTAAAACCTTGGGGGTAACAAGTCAGACAAATGTGATTATGTGAATAGGAGGAGGGCCAGTGTCAAATGGACAAAACAATGAAATGAGCTTTTCATTGATGTATTTGTTCACCAACAAAGCATGGGAAACAGGAGTAAATGATGTTCTTAAAACTGCAGCTTGCAAGATAAGTATATCGGAAGCAATGAAAGATGTGGTGGAGGGCCTCGAGGCTATTAGAGACGGAAATAATATAGTTTGAGAATAGTAGACCTCTTGTTGCTGAGCACTTACTTTATAGGGTCTACACTTCCCTTTGCAAACGCAGACAGAGTGAGGTCATTCTTTGGTTGCCCAGCTCAAGAACGCAAAATATTTTGGCTGTCGATGATGACTTGATGCCTCTATTCATATGTGTCTCTTAAAGATTTTCTTTATACTTTTTTGGGACATGGAAGGTGGGGCTTGTATTTGGCAAGGATATATCATATATTGACAGAGAAAAATCATATTTTTGTCCTTAATCGATAGGTAAAATTTTAATTTAATTCCTTATAGATTAATTATTTTAATTTAGTCCTTTAGATGAAATTACTTGCAATATTACAGCTTATTTACACTATTCAAAATTTGATGTTAAATTTAACTTACTATTAAAATTATAATTTTTTGTAATATTTATCTTATTTGACGTATGAATTGATACTCACTTAATACTAATTTAGTATTTACATGTCATTTAAAAACAGAATTCATAAATAGAATTAATTTAATTGAAAAATTAAAAATATCGTCTGAGGATTATAAGAGTATCAAGTCAGTATTAGTTAAATATCAATTTATATGTTAAAGTTAGATAGAAATGATGAAATATTGTAATTTTTTAAATATAGTGTTAAATTTTGGATAATAATTTAATTAAGAGGTGATATTGTAAGTATTTTTATATGTGAATGATTAAATTGAAAAAGTTAATTTGTGAAAAATTAAATTGAAAAGTTCTCGATTTATAAAAGTAAAAAATATAGTTTTTCTCAATATTAATAATTCGTTGGCTTGATAACAAGTGCAATCAATGTCCTTACAAGGTGTTCATTGTTGAGTTATGCAGTTTAAGCTTCGTTAGCATTGAGCTAACTACTGGAACTACATCCTTGTCACTGTCATTTGTCCTTAAATATATTGTCATTGTCTACAAGACAGTGGAATTATTTGAGGTTGTTTAAAAATTTGAGGTTCCCATCAAACAACATTTGTGAAAAACGACAAGATGAGAGTTAGAACCAGATGGAGGGAGAATTGTCCTTGGCTCATATATTGCAGCTTGGACAACAAGACAAATACTTTTTAGGTCAAGACATTAATGGGCAATCATACTTGTATTAGGTTATTCCGCAACAAGCAAGAAAATACAAAATGGCTTTCACAGAAAATAGTAGCCAAATTAGGGGAGCATCCTAGCATTTCAAAGGACAAAAATGTATAATTACATTAAGGAGCAATTCAAGTCCATACATGTCTTGCAAAGGTGTGTAGGGCGATCAATATGGAAAGAGAGACCATTGAGGGTAGGGAGAAGGACCAGTATGCATATAGGACCATTGTGCCGAGTTAATTGGGAGCAATCCTGGCTCCACAATCCAGCTAAAGGTGAAAGACCCCATCCCAATCTACCCGTTGTATTTAATAGACTGTACATATGCTTGGAGTCATGCAAGGCTGAATTTTTCAGTGGGTGCTTGCCTTTGGTAGGATTGCATGGGCAATATTAAAGTATGTGTGCTGCAACAGTTATGCTATGGCACTATTTTGTATTTTATGAAACACTATTGTGTAGCACCGTTTTGTAATGGGAGTCGAAATTGGAATTGGATTTACATTGTCACTTTTTGAAAATTTTGTTTGGATATGGATATTTGCAAAAACAGTTAGGCTTCATGCTATTAAATAGTTTGCTGTCCTCTTTAGTTTTGTTTGGTTGTTTTCTCCATAATGTTGTTTGGCTATGGATATTAAGAGATTTCGCCATCAATGAACCTATGAGAGCCCATAAAGAGGCCCTATATTGCACGCTCATATTGAGTTGCAAGCCATGCAAAAACGGTTAGAATTTTTTTTAAGCTCATACATGTTAATTAATGATTTGGGCCACTTTATGTATGGAATCTCAATAGAACATATATTTTTTGTGACGACAAGTGAAAGTCACATTTAATTATAAAAGATTGTAGTTTCTAAAACAGAGATAATTCAATCAGTTTTCACGTAGTGTTTTCTTTTTAACTCCCATCTCATATCAGAAAGATAGTTAATCACTGTTAATTTATAAGACTAATAACTCATTTAGTCTTCATCAATAGATTTAAGTATGTCTTATTCTTTTTATTTATTTATATTTTCTGATAATTTAATATGAGATTCTGATGTAGTAATTTTGCCAACAAAAACAACTCCATTTTGGCAAGTTTGTTTGAATACGAGAGAATACAAAGCAAATGGTCAGATACTTAGGACTCCTTTTGTACCACTTCATATAGATATTAAAAACACCTCCATTTCGGCACATTTCATTTATTCACCTCTTACATATGCAACTCCTATTTTCACTCTCAAAATCATGTCCATAAAAGAGTCCATCTTTCGAATGAAAATTGAAAACCATGTACATACCACGGCGTGAACAATGCAATTTTATATTTTGTTGAGTCAGTCAGTTGGATAAAAAATTTTCTATTGGAATTTTTTTAATATTCTAAATCTTGTTGCAAGTTCAAGATAAAAAATTTCTAAATAAAAAAACCTAATTTCTATTTCAACCCATCTTCACATTTAAAATTAGCGGCTTGACATATACGCATGTCAATTTACTTTTTTATTTATTTATTAAAAATTAATACTAAGCAATGATTAACATTCATGTCTAAAATTAGCCATTACTTATCATTAACAAAAATTATCCATTATCTTTAGTCATAAAAAACAAAACTATCGATTATCTTTTTAGGTAACCACAATTAGAAATTACCCATTATTTATTTTTTTATAATTTTATTATTATTTTTTAAAACACTCATAACAAAAGTTCCAAAGCCATATTAATATAGATATTTAAAATATTTTTTTTAATATAAACCAAACAAGAATTGTATTTAATAGAAAATACTTCTAATGAAACCTCTAATAAAAATTTTCATAATCATTCAAATCTGGAGAAAGGTTTTACAGCCAAAGATTTTCTTGCTATAGAAAAACACAAGAAACATGGTCACTATATCGACTAGGCGGAAAATATAAACCAGTCACTGCTAATTTCTAAACTGAACAATGGAAAGCTTCCAACCATCCACTGAGAGACTCCTGAAACTTTATTAGTTTCAAATACAAGATATGGTTTAGGAGAAAACAAACTGCCCACAGGACATGATAAAATCCAAGATAATTATTTACAAATCAAATTTTAAAAAGTTTCCCTTTTTATTCTGAGAAATAAATTCAAACACTTTCAACTTCCATATAAAGGGATGCCTAGATAGTACAAGAACTCCAGTAATAAGCATGCCCATTATTATTTACCAACAGCTACATGCTTACAAGCAGCATATATAAACTCTACGATTACCAACAAAACTGGAAAATGGGTAACCTGGAAGTTGTCTGATGATCTGGCTCCACAATACCATCAACAGAAAATCATGAATATTGTACTCAACATGCTATCCTCAGCTTGCGCATTAATATTTTATATATATATATATATATATATATATATATATATATATATATATGTATATATATATATATGTATGGAGCATTCTTTACACTACATTTTATTCAGAAATCTGTGATAGTAGCAGTCCTGGAGAAAGCAGAAAATAAGTTTGAAAGTGAAGGGGAGAAAGTTTTCAGGAAGCAACACGTACAGTAAGATTACCAATTCTAGAACTGCTTCTGACATCAATACTCCTCATACCCTTCCTTGTCATCTCATGGCTACGTTTGGGAGTTTCCCCTTTTTTCTTCCCTTCATTGCTTTTTCTTTTTGCTTCCTTACAACTCTCTGAAACTCTGTTTTTGCAAGGTGCCCTTTGCTCGTTCCTTCTTTCCGGGAATCTAATTATTTGTTTTGAATCTGGAAGGCAGCTTTTGTTGGTTGATGGACTAGGAGAGGTCAAACTAGCTTCAGAGGCATCTGTAGGGCACTTCTCGACTGACATACCATGTGGCTTGGTTGCTGTTACAGATTCATCAGCAACTTGATCATTGCCTGTCTTCAAATTTGAAGGAAATGCAGCACCTGCTATGCTGCCTGGGCATTTTGGTTTATTCTGTACTTTCCTACTTTTATTTTTATTTGATATAACCTGGAATTCAGAAAGGATAACCGACAAAAAATTAACATAGTTGCAGTCAAAGAAAGAGGAAGAAGAAAATGCAACAGTTTGACTCATTTCCAATCTGTATCTTTACAGAAAACCATGCCAGCAAAGACTGAACCACCAGGCAGGTCCTACACCAAGGCAGAAGGCTGTGAAAACACATAATTCATTTACTAAGAATCAAAGTATGCACGCCGTGGACTCATGGACAAAAAGTTTCAAACCATTTCCATATAGCTTAAAGCTGGAATCCAAAATGGGCAACAAATTTTTTCTCTTTTTTTTTTTGTTGTCAGTGAATTATTATTCTCTCAAAAGGAAATAAATAAACGTAATAATAACAAAAAAAGATAAAAAAATATCCCTTAAACCAGAGACAATCAACTAAATCCAAATTACATGCACACTAATAGTTTTTCTTAATAAAGAAAGGTATAGCAATCCCTTTCACCCCTTTTACAAGAGGGAAGCTCCATGAAGTTTTAATGAATGAAATTGAACATTCCACATATTTATTATGGTTGTTGTCCCCACTCCCAGTGATGATAAAACATCTGAACTTAAATTGATGTTCACAAAACATCTCTAACACGTTTTAGCTAATTAGCTCTCAATCAAAAGCCTCTACTGGTTCTCACATTACCACAAAAACTTGCAACAACTCTTACGCCACTGCATGTTATTAAGGATTCCGTTAATGCTTTATAATGGAAGGCTAAAAGGAATGTGCATAAGATTACATATAAAAATTTAAAAAATCCGAGACAAATATAACTGCATACTTTCTTCACCCAATAAGAGTATTTACCAGGTGAAAACCATGAAAAAGTTCGTGTATGATGCCCAAGTGCTCATACTAAATGAATTTAAGTAAATGTGAGAAATCATTCTTGCTTTGGGCCAAGGCTGGTAAATTCCCACTATCAATACACACAAACATGACCAGCGGCCTCGTAGTTTATCCTAGGAGGAATGTGGAAAAGGAAATGACAGAATTAGTTGGCACTTTTACAAGAAATATCCTCAGTACACAGGAGCAGGTGAACTAGGGAAATTTTGAATCTTATCATAATTTTTTAAATGAGGAATCTTCATTACAAACTGGACAGTAGTAGAAATTACAACAAACAAGGTCCGCCAGAAGCCAGTCATCCCAACATTTCACATGCTTGTGTAAATTTTACATTTACATATTCTCCATGTCAGACCTTTGTCTCTTTACCCTTATTCATAGTCAAATAGGAAATAGCTGACAAAACAATGAACAAATATATAGAGACACACACAAAAACAAACACACAAGCCCAAAAGAAGAACCACAGAATTACAACCAAAAAAAAGGCCAAGAAACAAAATCCAGCTGAAGAATGATATATGTGACAGTTGAAATAATATAAGAATGAGATTTGGGTATGAATAAATAACTAGAACATCTGTTTTTAGAATTTTCATTACCTTATTCCCATCAGATTGTGGAGACACAGCTGAGTGATAAAAAGAAGGCATTGGCGTTGCTTTAAAGTTAAGGCTCTTCCGGAGTTCTTTAATCTCAGCTTCTGTCTTTTCCTACAAAAAAAAAAAAAAAAGATGCTGAATGTAATGAGTTTCTTTGAGCTCTATAAGAAATGCAAACAGTAAGCAACTAGTAGTAGCAGCATAAAGAGCTCAATGAGAGCTTCCTCACCTTTAATTAAATATCTTAATCATTTATGTCCTGCCAAGCTATGTGTTCTCACAAATCCATCAAGTTCTCAAGAAACTGCTTTCATCCTGAGCAATCTTTCTGTGGCAAAACTACGCTGTTCCTTAAGAGGGGTCCAAAATTTTCAAAATTCAAACTCCCCTTTAATTTTTGAGATCCTTTTTGTACATGTTAGGCCCCTCAAAATATTAATCTGTTTTTAAGGGCACTTGATAATTTATAGTTTGGTCCCTTTGATAATTCAATGCTAGCTCTTCTCCTTATATGTTCTCAAAAACAAGGAAGATGGCCACATGAAAAAAACCCTCCCATGCAGTATATGACATGACGCACAATAAGACAAATGCTATAATAAAATATAGTTAATATTTCCTAGTGCCATCTCCATGCAATAACTTTTTGTCCACTTAGGATAACGGCTTAATTGTATTCAAACACCATAAAAATAGTTTCACTTGCTTGATTAACCCTAAATTTAATGATAGCAAATTATATTTGACCTTTTTAGGAGATTTTGTAAGCAAGGGTAGTTGAGAAACACAACAAATCTAATACTTTCTGTTTCTGGAGTTGACAAAATTTTGAGAAGATCTTAATGGACACGAATTAGGGCATGAATGAAGTAATAATAAAATTGATATACAAAAAGTAATTAAAAAATTAGCAAATAGCAACCACATTGATCACAAACGTCTTACCACATATGTAGAAATTTCAATTAGATTGTCCAATAGATTTCACCCATATTTCATACATACATAATATATTAATAATATGCATCTTTTTACATGGATTACAAGTTTCATGATTTAGCCTCTTAAACCTCAATGAGTTTAAACAGCAAATGGCACAATTACAGAATATAGTAAGTTAGGTAGTGCAGGGTGCAACCATCAGCTCTAGTCCTATTCACATGCACTGTGTCTTTCCCCCTCTTCCTTTAGGAGTAGAAACAGAAAGGGACGAACTCATTTTGAACTTGTTTCAAGTTCCACAAGTTTGATAATAACATACAGTATATGCATATATAAGAGCTATCTACCAGATAACCTAATATACGTTTCTCCATGAAAACAGAAGCTATAATTTGCTGACTTATACTACCTGTGATATTGCTTGCTTTTTATTCAGCTCTACTTCTTTTGCATGCATTTTTTCTTCCAACTTCATGTAGAACTGAGTCAGCAGGGTCATGAAAGCAAATCAAACAATCATTAACTTTAAATTTTAACACCAACATAATAAGATTCTGAAATAATAGCACTACACTTGCCTCTTTCCTTCTTTCTGCTCGTTCACTGCTCTTAAAGTTGAAAGCTGCAGCCCTTGGCTTAACATCAGTCTTTGCTGAATTGACAGTTCGGTTCATCCTATGTAACAGTATTATAGTAGTTCAGATGGGAGGGAAGGGGCAAGAAAAGATTAGGCCTTAACATAAATCTACAAACCTTTTTCCTTCCTGAATTCCTCTAGAATCAACCTTTAAAACAGAAGGTTGGGATTCTGCAGCCTCTTTCATTCTTAATGCTTTATCACTACCAAAACAAAAACATATTTGAGGTCCCAGAACATGAAGTATATAATGTTTCCAGATAGAAGAAACAACAACCTTTTACTATCCCGAATTAGTTTTTCCTCACTTTTAGAAACCTGCATATAAAGGTGTAAAAATGGTTATTACTGAATACTCACTAGCCATACATATAGAACAATAGTAATCATAGTCATGTTCACAAAATATAAATAAACTAGTTAATCTTCCATTCTTCCTGAAACACACTGTTGCTATTCAAATCCTTACTTCTTTTGCGGTTCTTCTCATTGAATGAGTAGTTGGAGTAGCAAGTTTTGACGAATTCCTTCCCTTATTGGTTCTCCTTGGATTCTCTCCACTGGAATCTCTTGCAAAACCTGATGGTCTAGCAAAAGTGCTTTTCAAGACTCGAAGATTGTTGACTACAGAGCTCACCCCAGGCTCAGGCGTTGTTTCCTATGCATCAGTCAACAAGAATTATATTACAATAGAGTATAATATGCATCTTTAGATAATTGCAGAATATAAACAATGTAGAAAACAATACAGGCAAATAAAGCTTCGTACTAATAAAACTTAAAATTTAAGCACAAATATAAGCACTATTATTATGGATATAACTAATCTTGATGTACTGACTAAATAGTTTTTTCACTATATTTATTTTCTTGGTTTTTCTATTTTAGATCTACCCATGGTTAAAAAAAAGGTGCAGCCTCATGCTTGAGAAGCATACCTTCGGAGAGGGACTTGAAGGATAATCCAAAGCTGTTTCCTCAACACCTCCAACTGGTTCTGTCACAGTCATATTCATAGTTCTTAATGATTCATCACTATTTACATTATCATCATGGTTCTTTTTCTCTTCTATAATAGCCTCATCATTAACTGAGAGTGTGCTGCCTGTTTCATTTGCAGGTTGCTGAGTTTCATTTAAAGTTATATTAATACCAATTCCATTCTCCAAAATATTATAATTGTTTGTAGAAGATTCCATATGAGGGTTCGAAAATGAAACTCTTGGACCTTCTTTGGAGTTATCTTCTCTTTCATATCCAGTCACTCGATACTCCCCATGATAATCTGAACCAACAGAGCTTTCATAAAATTGAACTTGATGGTCGTCTTCATTTGACTCAAAATCCTCCAATGATCTTTGTTCCAATTGAATATAATGGCCATTTTTATTTCCCTCAAAATCCTCTTGGGATCTTTCATCAAATTGAAGATAATGGCCATCTCCATTTGACTCAAAATCCTCTTGGTTTCCAATTCTCTCTGAGCCATCATTTTCACTGGTTGTTTGATCAAATCCATCATAACCCACAGAAGAAATAGAACCTGAAAGGCCCTTTTTCTTGAAATGAGCCTCAAAATATGCTTTCTTCTCAATAACTGAACCTGGTTTTGAACATTTCTCAACCTCCTCCAAGTACCTATTGTGAGAGAAGGAGGATCTTCTTTCCCAAGATAAAGGTTCTTTTTCAAATCTCCCAAACGAGATAGAGCCAGAATGTATAGAATCTGTCTGCATGTTTGGCAAAGGAGAACCAGAACATCAGCAGCCAGAAATAAATATCAATACAACTCAATCCATGCAATTGTAATGGCATTGCATTACCTTATTTTTTTTAGACCGGGTGGCGGGAGAAGCATCCAAGAATAAGTTTACTGGTATACCATGAAAGGTGGAGGAGTGCAGCATAATAATTTAAAAATGTAAAAACGAAAAGAAAGGCAGTACTATGTTATATAAAAGTGATTGTTAGTCCACCTTCTTCAATTTTGCCATTTTCCTTCTCCAGATATTTAGATATCTATATATTTTGTCGGTTGTGCTTTATGAAGATCAACAGGAAGAAATCACATATAGCACAAACAGTAATCTTTATTATCAAATACTTTGATGTGGTACAGTAGATCCCAGGAATGAATTGTTTCCATGAGATACAAATCAACCAACACCAGTCAATCATTGTTTTATATTGTCAATAATTCAGATCAGGTCCACTATGCAGCTGAGCTGACATAACCTATAAACCAACCTTTGCTCAAAGGGAGAAAAAGGCAGTGACCCACCAACCACCGAAAAAAAGAATTATGACTTTGGTGATATCTTTCGAAACCCCAAAAAGAAAAGGAACTTTTTCCCCTCTGTTCATGGATTAAATTGAGCGTTGAAGAAAGTTGTCATACGCTAAACCAAACAAAAGGTGAGAGAACACGAAAGGAACATCATAATTGTGTTGGTACAAGGAAGAACAACCATATATAGATCCATATTGACATCAACAAGTGGGTGAAACAATAACCTGAAAGTTAATGCTAAATGTTTCTTCAATCTCCCCAGCCATAATTCTCCCTTTATGAATCACCGGCCAGAAGCAGAATCAACAACTCGACCAAATCATGATCCTAACCCTAAAATGAAACCACCAAGACAATATTATTACTGAAAATATCCAAAGAATCAGAAAGACACACATATAGAAATTCATACATCAAAAAATGCACAACTACTGCGAATTCCAACAGCAACCCAGTTTCGAACTCTGCAACTGAAACAGTCTGGGAATTTAATAATACCCCGAAAGCATGTTAGGAACCAGAAACATGGAACCACTAACCCCAAAAACTTGCAACTTGCTTCAGATCTTCAGTTCGGCTCATAAGTAGCTTCCTAGTGTTGCTTTAATATGTACTCTCAAATCTAATTCAGATACTGAAAAGGGATAAAATATAGTAATACATTATCATGTGCTCATTGTCTTCTTTTGTCTTCTTTTGCTCAGACAAAGTGAAAACGCTGTGTTTCACGCTAATGGCTCATGCTAACTCTTAACGGATCGTTAACGCAACCCTAAGCTTGAAGGGTGTGCCTCTGTGTTAGCATGTGACATCCTTCTTTAAGGAGGAAAGTTGAGCCACCGGGAACTGACGGCATTGCGGTGGTAGTGTGCACCCACGTGTTGGCTTCGGTGCTAGGCTTCCCTACAGCCATGGCCGCCTCATTCATTTTATGGCCTCTGAAAAGTGGTGGGTCCAAATAAAAGGTTGAATATTTTAAATTTTTCCCACTTTAAAGGGTGTGAATTTTAGGTATTCTATAATTAATAACAACTTAATTCTCCAATAGAAATTATTAAAATGTTTTTCCTTTCTAATAAAACATATTAAAATTATAATAAAAGGTTTTTTCGATAAAAAAGTATAAAACGGAATATTTCATAAATTTCAGTTTTAGAGCGACAACTAACGGTTTTAATTAAATTTATATTTTACAAGTAAAACATTTTAATTTTTATCAATTAAATTAACTTCTATTAACTAAAAAAAATATTGTTTTCGTTTCCACAATTTTTTCCTCCTAATTATACACAACTATACCTATCACTTTGAATTTAAATAGAAAATACTTTATGAATAAATATTTATATAAATAATCTTACTCATAAAAATGGAGGAAAACTGCAAAAACGTGCATTTTTAAGTTATGTACTATTACATTAGAATACTTTTTCTTCTTAATAATGATTTCAAGTCAACCTCATAATCACAAAGCTATTGACTTGAAAGATGCACTAAAGAAATCCCATTGCAATGGTTTACTCTTATATATATATATATATATATATATATATATATATATATATATATATATATATATATATATTTCTTTTTAAATATTGAAAGGTACCATAAAGCTAAATTGAACGCAGTGGTTAGCTTTTAATATATTTGTTTAAATAAAGGATTTATTGCTTTTTCATTTTGTTATTATTAGTTATGTCAAGGTCTTCTTTGAATTTAAATTATCGATTAATTTACTATTTTCATTAGTTTGAAGTTAAACCAATACTCTTTTTTTCATTAGTTTGAAGTTGAACCAACTATGTAATTTTTTAAATATTTATATAACATGACAGTTATGTAAAAAGAGAGATAAATATAAAATATTTATTTTTATAATTAGTTATTTTATATCTGTGTCTCTCATTCAAGCAACGTCACCCCCTCCTTCCTTCTTTTCATCCCTCCTCTCTTCTTTCATTATCTTTTTTTCTTCTTATTTTTATCAAAATTATTCTCTATTTTTTGTTATTGTTATTTCATTAAAAAGTGTTTCGTATCTTCATAGTAAGAATTTTCGTCTTCATTGATAAATTTTTTAAACATTTACAATTTTTTTCCATGGACTCTCAATAATACTAATATATTAAAAAAGTTTATAAAATACTTAATTTTCAAAAAATTTGAGAAATAAATGCTATTTTCTTATATATCATTTACTCAATAGTTGATTTTTGAGTTGACGATATATCATCCTTCTAAGATTTTAGTTTTTATATTTATCTTTCAACCAATAAATTACTTTTTAACTTTTTACATGATGTTCCTGTAAAGTTAATTGTACTATTTAAGATTTATTGAAATATTATCCTACTGTATCGAAGAGTTTTTCTTTTATTATTACTTCAATAAAATAAATTTATCTTTTTTTAAGAAAATAATTATTTTGTATCTATATTTTCTTTTATATGCCATATAAAAGGATTTAAATTCAATATATATATATATATATATATATATATATATATATATATATATATATATATATAATTTATTTGGTAAGATGTCCATTTTCAAACATTATCAATCATTGGTATCCATAGGCACATAGTGACATTTTAATAATATCAATAATTTTGACTGTATCAAAATAAAAATCATACTTTTGTTAGTTTTATTTTTTACCTTCTATATTAAATTCATACTTCAATCAATTGAAAAACTAGAGAATCAATCTTTACCAAAATAAAATAAATTTACATTGATTAAAAAATAATATAATATTATTTACATTACACTTAAATTCATATTTTACTATAATTGCAAAATAGCGTTGTTTGAAAATAATTAGCCTTATTCAATTTTTTTAATTAAAATATAAAAAAGCGTAACTTTAATCAATATTTAACATGAAAAATAGAAAAATTCTTCACTGTCATAAAAATATTAGTACTTTAGTTTTTTTGGTTGAATTGTCAATCATCAAACTAAGTTTAAAATAAAATTAGTAACTATTCACAGAGTTTGAATCCTATAGGTGGTATTTGGTATATAAGAATCTTAATTTTTCGTATACTTAAAAATATGTATATATATATAAATAATTTGAGAATAAAATAAATAAATAAAATTTATTCTATATTATTTATTATATATAACACATAAATTTTAAAATTTTATGTTTATTATACTTAACATCTTAAAAATAAATTTTTAAATGTTTGAAAAATTAAAATATTCTTATATATATATATATATATATATATATATATATATATATATATATATATATATATATATATTAATTCTCTATTTTCATTATTTAGAAAATATGTATTTTTTTAAAATTAAAAATTATTCATATTTATTTTCAAATTATATTAGCATAGATGATTATAACTTTATTTAATTTTTTGATTTTGTTCTTTTATAATTATAAGATTATTTTTATTTTATTTAGTAATTATGATAGACACTTTGAAAATTACAAAAATACCACCAATTTTTTTTAAAACATTGAAAAAGGTCTTTTACGTATTTTGTTTTTGTTTTCACCATGTTTTTAGGAAATATTTTCAAAAAATATTTTTTAAAGCTCTACCAAATACATTTTTCCTTATTTTTTTTAATAAAAATAAAAAATAAAAAATTAATAAATTAAACACTCTAAAATTTTGAAAGACTTTGTTTCAAAAAAAGAAAGATAAAATCAATATAATAAATAAATAAATAAAATCTATTATTTGAATATAAACTCTATAAATTATATTTTTCTCACTCTAAATTTAATTTGTATAACTCTTTTAACAACTCTAAAGAATCCCAATCTCCATCCACCCTTGTTTATTGTTTTAATGAAAAAGCTTAGAAATGATGAGAGGCACCGAAAAGTTGAATTGTAGATGGGACCCGAAAGCTTTATGCACAAATGATGGGACTTTGGATTGAACCAATGATGACCCAACCGTGAATTCGCGTCCATGGTTCTTTTAAAATATTGTTACTAAGCAATTATGGTGCTCAACGACAAAAAAAGAAAGAAGGTAATCATGCTCCGCGTTTGGGTAAAAAATGCTAATGTAGACAAACAAGGTAGCTGTCCTTGCACGTGAATGGGCCGGGTTTGTCTCACTGTACAGAACACTTGCGTGGGCTCCGGGTTCCCCGGGTCGAACCCACGTATAGGGTCCATATTAGGAGAGCGTTCCGTTGATTTGGCCACTTCACATGGATAAGGCTCCCTACAAAGGGTAAACCACGCTTTGTCACTGGGCAACTTAATCACGCGCCCTAATGTGCGCGATACCGCAATGGATAGTTAAACTGACATCCTCGGTAAATACAATTTTTTTTAATAAATATATAAAACAGTTTTTTAAAAATATATTATTTAAAATTTTAATTCTTAAAAATATTAATTTAAATAAATTAATATTTAAAAAATAAAAAATCATTATAAATTAATCTTGCCATTAAATTTCTTATATTTTATATATTAAAAAATTGACATGAGACATTATAAAATTATTAGACAATTCAAGAGTGTATAACATAAATTATCTATTTATCATAGAATAAATCAATTGAAAATTTTGTGTTATAATCTTTCAAAACATTACCATTATGTTTAGTTGGTTACGTTTAATTTGTGAAAATATTTTATTTTTTTTAAATATTTTTAAAAACATATTTAATTTGTATTTTTATTATTTTTTAATTATATAAATAATGAAATATTGTTTATATATATTATAATGATTTCAAAATATTTACAAAAATATCACAGCTATAATATTAAAAATTGAAAAAAAACACTTATTTTTCAAAAAAGTATAAAACGATAAATAAATACGTTTTTATTGTCGTTTTAAATTTTAGTATATAAAAATAAAAAATAAAAAATTACACATCCTTTCCATTTTTTCTAAATTCATTACTACATATGAACATAGACTATTTGTCAAGTGGCTTTATAATGTTCCATATAAGTTTTTTTAGAGTTAAAATGTAAAGGAGTTAAAAGCATTACCAATTTGCATTGTTTTTATATTTTTCGGTAACACAGTCAAACACTCAAACTGATATTTTCAAGGTCTAATAAGATGATGTATTCTTTGAGAACTATTTTGCCTGTTTACTCATTTTTTGACAATAAGTATTCTTATATTATTTAAATATAAAATTAATTTTATTTAAGACACCCTCTATTATGCTACTTCATCAAACTTACACTGTAAACAGGTTGAATAGGAAATGTTAAATTAAAGAGGTAAAGTCTCCTTTAAATTTAATAGTGCTAAAGGTAATAATTTAAAGATTATTGGAAGAAGAGTGTCAAATCAAATTTTACTATAAATTTATGGTAAACACAAAAAAAAAAAATTAAAGAATAAAGTTAACGAAAAAAGAAAAGAAACGTCGTGTGATTATCACGGTTTGAGGCTAATAATGAATATAAACCAATATTTTTTATTTTAAAATTTCATTAGTGGATGATAAAATTATAGTCTTAAATGGCTTCGTATTGGTCCTCTTGATCCACCCCTGTGGAAAGCACTAAAACTCAAGCAGGCACAACAGAAATCATCTTCAATACCGTCTGTTCACCGCGGATATCTTCGACCCAACAGTCACGATCACAGTAACCTCTGTTGGTTTTGTAGTGAAAGAGTGGCTCTACTCAACAATGGTATGATAAAAACTGTGGTTAAAACGAGAATTAACAATAATCTTTTTAAATTGTCGTTAAAATAACAACAATTAATAAACAGTTGTTATTTTGTGTTTTATTGACAATTTTTTTAATTGTCTTTAAATTTTTTATTTTTTGTAGTGAACGAGTTTTAGCACCCTTCTAATAGGAGAAACCTGTGGATGTCAAGGCTGGCTATGTATCAGAAGCCTCTGGACTTGAACCTCTGCATGCTGGCCAGAGACAGTGGCGACCTCTCTCAGGCTATTCTTCGAACTTCGACTTCAAGGTAGTGGGGTGAGTTCACGATAGCCATTCTTTGGATGTTTAAAAGTAAATGAGTTTTGTCATCTCTAAGTGAAAAAAGAATCATACAATCATGGGTTCACTATAGCCATTCTTTGGATGTTTAAAAGTAAATGAGTTTTGTCATCTCTAAGTGAAAAAAGAATCATACAATACAGTATTTGCGATTGAGTAGATAGATTTTGAAAAGTGTTAATGTGAGGTGTGTTGTTACTTCTCCAAAAATATTTTTTTTTATGTTGTATTAACTGTATTTTTTAATATTAATATATAATATTTGATATATTAAAATTTAAAAAAACATATTTTTTTATTTTTTAATCATAGTATTAATTTTTTTATATTTTTAAAAATTATAAAATTTATTTATCTTATTTTTATTTTTTATTTTTTTAATCTTCTTGTCTGTTATATTATTTATGTTGTATGAATAAAATATTTCGCTTATTTTAAAAATAATAAAAAAGTATCTGAGAAGAGTGAGTTTCAATGAGTGGATAACTCATTCAAAATCACTCAGCACCCCAATTTTCAAACTCCTTCAAATTAGGTGGCTTGGGATGGGTTGATTTTATTGTCTTTTTCATGTACTTTTTTTTTTCCTTTTTCACTTTCATTTTCTTCTATAAAAATGAAATATACTAAAGTATAATATTAAAAATAATACCATATTTAAACTCGTCACACCTTATTAATGCTTTCAAATGATCTTCCATACGCTGTATAAACATTTCTTCCCACTCCACTTCACTCCAAACAACGGAGAAAAGAATGAACTTGTAAAATGCACTGGCTTACATAGTGTTGCAATAGTTTGGGAGATGTTAAAAAGTGATAGGGTGAAGTGAGTTTTGATGAGTCGAGAATCCATCTCTAACCATTCTCAACCCTAATTTTTAAACCCTCCAAATTGGAGGTCAGGATGAGTTGATTTCTTTTTTTTATTCATTTATCATTGTTAGTGTACTTGTTTTCTATTAAAATTTAATATACTAAAGTGTAATATTTAAAATATCACCATTTGAATTCACCTTATCATATAAATGAAATTGTAACTTCTAAATAATCTTCCGAACAATGGAGTAGAAACTCTTCCCCTTCCCACTTCTCTTCACTCCAAACAATGCAAAAAAGAATGAATTTGTAAAATTTTTAATTTTGTAAAAGTTGAAATTGGATTTTGGGCTAAAAAGTTATAGGAAGTTTTGTTGTATCTTGATAGATACTTGTCTAATTCCCTAATAGTATACAAACAATCTCTCTATAAAAAAAAGTCTTTCGCATCTTAAAAGCTTTCTCTAATATCTGTTGACCCTTCTATATATTCCTTGTTTTTAGCAGATGGTTGGTTCATGGTGGCTAGTGCTGAATTTTTTTTCCTTTCAATAGCTCATTTATGGTTTGTGGAAGGCAAAATATGTCACAACCCAGATTCTTAAGCACGTGATCGGTAAGAGAGTGAGGATTAGCTCACCTCGTAACTCTAACCTATAAAACATATCATCAAACTCAAAGTTTATATAATTCAAAACATTAAAATTTATCAAAAATTTTCAAAAAAAAAATTCCTTTAAAAGCTTCAACAATAAAACATCATATTCTTAAAACATGGCCGTTCTTTTCTTTATTTATAATAATCCAATAACCGAAACAAAAGTGCTAGCAAAACTTGTATTTAGCTTAATTAAAAACATCATTCTCATTTATATACAAATTTGTTTATCAAAAGACAACATAATTATCATGCATAGGAAGTGAAGATATTGCCTGTGGTAATGTGGAGCCACTCTAGAGTATAAATACATAAGAAAAACAAGAAATTAAGCCCATCAAGATAAATTGGGCTCACTCAAGATATTCTACTATTTCGGTGCACGGCCTCGATTTTATTCTTATTTGGAAACATATAAAAGAAGGGGTGAGTCTTGTGACTTAGTGAGTAGATATCATATACTATAGAGGGATTAGGACAAGCTGTAACACAAATTTTTGTAAAAGGATACACTTTTTTTTGTTTGAAAAGGCCGTAGGCTAACAAGCAACAAACCTGAGAGTGTAGACACCCTTTATGTTGTTGATCAAAAAAGGAACTAGGTCCCTTGGCAGATCCACTAGGATCTTAAGGCCCACATCCAGTCTTTAGGCTTCTTTAGCGAGCTAGTCTGCCACCAAATTCCCTTCCCTGTAGACATGGGATACCGTGACTCTCCTTGTCAAGGAGTAAATGGATCTGATGGATGGTTCTAGCATTCGGATGCCTTCCATCGATCTCCTTCCTGCATAACTCGATAGCTTCCTTAGTGTTCGATTCAATTTTAATGTCCATAAAATTGTTCTCCCATGTAATCTGAAGAGCTGTCAGGACTCCTCATAGCTTAGCTCTCGGACTTTGACAGTTTCCTATGCCTTTGGTAAAACCCATGATCCACTCACCCGCAACGTTTCTTAGAGTTCAATCGCATCCGACAAAACTAGATTTATTGATGGCTCCATCTGTGTTGCTTTTAACCTACAAATGTTTGGGTGATCTCTATGCTATTTCCTTCGTAATCTTTGATCTTCCTTGCACGATTTCCAGTTTGTGGTGCCATCTAATACATTTCCTGGACTTGAGGATGCAGGTAAGATAAATATCTTTCTGATCTTGATCTAGAGTTTGGAAAATCACTTCGCATCTTTTGATCCACACCGACCAAACAGTTATACCAAATAAGATCTCCCAATCTTTGTTCTTTACCTCTCCCTTTCCTAGCTTCTGAGGACTTGAGGATGCAGGTAAGATAAATATCTTTCTAATCTTGATCTGGAGTTTGGAAAATCACTTCGCATCTTTTGATCCACACTGACCAAACAGTTATACCAAATAAGATCTCCCAATCTTTGTTCTTCACCTCTCCCTTTCCTAGCTTCTGTGATAAGTTGTTGCCGATCCATTCCTTCATATTTCAATTAAAGAAAACTTCCCAGTGTCTTGGGTGTACTAATCTGAGCCAAAGATTCTTCACACTCTCACAATCCCTTAGGCAGTGAATTGTAGTCTCTAGCTCCCTTCCACATGACTTGCAAAGTCCAGAGTCATCCAAATGTCTATCGTGTCTAAGTTGATTGGTGAGAATGCAATTTTTTCTGACTAGCCATAGGAAGATTCTAATCTTCTGGGGTCCCGGCTAACTCCAAATCTTCTTCCAGAAACTCTTTTCATTCGAATGCCAACCCATCTTGTTTGCATAAGCAGATTTTACTGTAAAGTTTCCATCATGGATTTATTTCCATCTAACTTGGTCATCCTCTAATTCCATATTGGGGGGGATAGTTGTGGCCAGAGTGTTTAAGGCTTCCTCTGGAAGGAAGACAGACAATTTGGGCCACTCCCATTGTTCGGAATCATCAACCATATTGATGACACATGCTTGATATAAATCATCAGGTAAGGGCCTGGTTGCAACTTGCTCCAAGGGCCCCATTTCGGCAAGCCAATCATCATACCAGAATTTATATTTTTTCCCATTCCCTATACTTCAAGCTATGCCCTTTTCAACTTCCTTCCATGCTTGGGTCACAACTTTCCAGAGGTTTGAGGAATTAGCCTTGTTAAGCTTGATTCTGGGAATCAAATCTTCACTACACTTGTATTTAGTCTTCAGAGTTTAAACCCATAGATCATTAGGCTGGTTGATCAGACCCCTAGCTACTTTCATCAGAAAAGCTTCATTTATCCTCCTAAGGTTTCTTATCCCCAAACCCTCCATATGCTTTGGAAGGCATATATTTTCCCATTTGATCAGGTGTAGTTTCCTGGATTCATTCGAACTTCCCCATATGAAGTTTCGGTTTACTTTCTCAAGTTCATCGCATAGGCCTTTTGGGAGCAAGGCTGTCTGCATTGCGTAATAAGGCAAGTTGTTGATAACACTATTCGTTAGGGTTATTCTTCCAACTAGGGTAAGTGTCTTAGCCTTCCATCCACTTAAATTTTTCTTCAGCTTATCGGCTATATGTATATAGGTCCTCTTTGTGATTCTTTTATGGATCGAAGGCATGCTTATATACATTCCCAGATCATTGGTTAATTGGAACCCCAAAGCCTAACTGAATTGAGTTGCTCTATTGTGGTTTATGTTCCGCGAGAAAAGAACTCTTGTTTTCCTCTCGTTGATTAATTAACCTGAGCAACTACAAAAATAATTCAGCACCTTTTTTATCATTTCACATTGTTCCAGACTGGCTTCTGCGAAGAGTAGAATGTCATCAACAAAAAATATATGTGAGAGCAGAGGCCCTTTTCTGTAAAGCTAGATTGGCTTCCACGCTCTATTGTTTACTGCCCATTTTATATAATGAGATAATCTCTCAATGCATAGGACAAAGAGGTAAGGGGATAGAGGGTCTTTGTCACGACCTCAAGTTAGGAGTACGTAACCGGCATGAGTTTTGAGAATCATCTCATCCCGTAAGTCTCTAAAATGATACATATAAATAAACTTATCACAATTAAAATAAATTGTAACCAAACTCATAATTACATATTCATTTGAGAACTATAATTTCAATTATCTTAAAATATACACAAATACTATGTAATATGGAAGTTGAGATCCTGCCTGTGATATATGGAGCAACTCTAGAGTATAAAATACAACATAAGCCAAAAGTTGAGAACCTTGAAAATAAAGTAGGTTTACCCATAAAATGTGTTGCCTAACTGACCAACTATCTGAAGGAGACTGACCAAAATCTGTATTCTTATATGAAAAAAAAAATAGAAATATCGTGTAGTGAGTTTGACAACTCAGTGAGCAGGTAATTTTACCATAACAGAAACAGAACAAGCAGGGCACGAGTTTTTCTTTCACAAGTAAATATTTAAAACAAGAAAAATATGAATGTCATATACATCATATGTTTGAAAGATCAATAACAAGAAAGTTTCAGTATCAAAATACATAATATCAATGTTACGATATTATATAAATAAATATAATCAGATCCATAGTATTTCTCAAGCATGCAACAAAAAGAGTGTTTACCATCAATTAGGAATCATCAGGCAAAAGCTCGCACAATTATCCATCAGGAAAAAGCCCGTACAATCATCTATCAGGCCAAGGCATGTATCCATCAGGTAAAAGCCTGCACAATTCATCCATCAGGCAAAAGCCTGCACACTCCATCAGGAAAAAGCCCGTATAATTATCCATCAGTCAAGTAAAAGTCTATTACACAAAACTCAATATGCACTAGGGTTAATATTCATAACTACTTTAGATTCTTTCGTATAGATACAAGAAAGAAATAACAGAAAATGCAAGATAAACAAAAATATCACATCTCTTCCAGAAAATCATATGGTCACTGATAAACAATAGCCACAACAACATCAATTTAACTTATACATTTATATCCAAAGGCCCATACATGTGCCTCATAAAAATCATTTATCAATTTATATAAAATATCAACATCACCATACCAACAAAATTTTGAGTATTCTCAATCAGTATAGCTTAATATCAATAGAGAATTAAAATATAAATGATGCTTGTCCTGCATTTCTAAAGGTTATACTAGATGTCATGTTTTGAAATACATGATCATAATTTAAAAGAAATAAGTTTCACATTAATAATAATGTCTCATGAGGATATATCAAATGAATAGTTAAAAAAATAATGTTATAGTAAGTATTATCTACTCACAAGTAAGGGCTCCAAATTAGACAGCCCTAAAATGTACTTTTCCAACCTCTATCTGATCAAATTGACCTCAAAAACGTATTCGGAGGGTCCAAACAATCAAGATAGCAACTTCGGTAACTGGTCACTATTTACCGCGCAGAATCACTATTCACCGTCACTATTTACCGTCGAAAATCACTATTCACTGTCACATAAAAAGTTACCAAATGACCAAAAAGAATACATATCCTAATGTTTATCTAGCTTCTGAATCTATCTACGGTGTCAGATTTTTAATTAGAAGTCTTTTAGTAAAATTTTCAAAACTTACCTTTTACCGAGATTTTCTACTTCAGATCTACGGCGATTCAACGGCTAATTTGAAAAATTGATCGGTCAAAACTGTAGTATTCTTCGTCCTGAATCCAATAATATTTTCATTTTTGAGATCGGAAGCCAATAGGCACTCCAGATCGAGAGAAAAAGTTAAATGTTACTATTCATTCACTATTCACTTATTATTCATCTTTCTCATTTTTTTTTTCGAAAATCTGATAACGTTCCTCCATAACCATCCCCCTTCCCTTTTTATTTTATTGTTTTTTTAATAATTATTATTATTATTTAATAATTATTAATAGGATTTTTTTATATAAATTCATATAAATTTCGTTTTTCATCCTAAAATATCTCAAAAATTTCTAAAAATTTACAATCTCATAAACCTTTGGTTAAACTCTTAAATCATAATTTTTCTTGATAAAAATCACAATAAAACAAATCTTGAAATAAATATCTTTATTCATATTAAAAGAAATAATATTTCTAAAAATACAATAAAAATTTATTAGAGGCCAATATAATTATTGTAACCAAAACATAAATCATTTTAGTTAAAAATATACTTGCTTTTAGTAAAACATAATCATTTTTAAACAAATAAAAATATATTTGTTCATAGCAAAACATTATCATTTAAAAATAAAATTACAGGATATTACAATCTCCTTATCTCACTCCCCTAGAAATCTCAAAGTAGTTTGTAAGCTCTCCATTCCACATCACACTCATAGAGGCAATAGAGGTGCAATTCATAATGGTGCTCCTAAACTACTCCTTTAGACCAATTTCCTTTAGAGTATCCTCAAGGAAGTCCCATCTTAGTCTATCATAGACTTTTTCCAAATCAATCTTAATGGCCATAACACCTCTCTTCCCTTTTTTTCTTTCTCAAGGAGTGCATTACTTCTTGAGCAATTATAACATTTTTAGAGATATGTTTTCTTGAAATAAAACTACTTTGGTGAGGGCCAACCTAATGTTTCATGAAGGATTTCAATCTATTAGCAATAGCTTTGGTTAGGATCTTCAAAGACACGTTGCACAAGGCAATTGGTTTGAAATCCTTAAAGCATTCAGGATTCTCCACTTTAGGTTTGAGGACTAGTGAGGATTGATTGATCTTCCTGACCATTTCTGGGTTCTCATAAATCTCTTGAATCATCTTATATATGGAAAGGCCTAGTATATTCCATTGGCTTTGGATAAACGCTGCATGTAGCCCGTCTAGTCCTAGGGCTTTGAAATCTCCCATGCTAAAAACAACCTCTTTGATTTCCTCATGGAAAATATGTTTTTGGATTTCTGATAGCTCAACCTCACTGATTTCTAGAAACTAACCTTCCAGGGCAGGCTTTTGAAAGGGCGAGTTATCGTGAGAGAAAAGGTCTTTGTAGTAGTTTTTGGCCATGTCTCTTAATCTGTCTTAGTCTTGAATCCAAACTCATTTATCATCTTTCAGCACAGTAATTCTGTTCCTCCTTCTCTTGGCTAAGGTGGATGCATAGAAGAATTTTGTGTTCCTATCTCCCAATTTTAGCCAACTGCATTGAGATTTTTGGTACCATAAGGTTTCCTCCCTAATAAGAATATTTTCGTATTCTTTCCACAAAACTTCCTTAACTTCCAGCAGATAAGGTTTCTCATAATTTTGTAAGGCACTGTCTATACTAGCTAGCCTTCTTGACAACTCTATCTTTTTTTTTTGAAAATATTCCCAAAAACCTCTTTCTTCCATCTCATAACCTCATTTTTAAAGTTATTAGCTGACTGCTCCCACTTCTGATAATTCTTCCAGGCTGAGCTAACAATTCCCTTGAAGGAGTCATCCATCAGCCATGCAGCCTGGAACCTGAAGGCTTTTGGATTTTTGGTCTAGGTGTACTGCTTCCACAGTTTGATAAGGAGTGGCTTATGGTCTAACTTTAACACAGGAAGATGGGAAACCTCAGTATCTGGGAAGGTGTTTTGCCAATCAGTGTTCCCTAGGGCCTGGTCGATTCTCTCTTTTACCGCTCCTCTCTCCCAGGTATACTTTGGTCCATAGAACACCAGTTTATGAAGTGACTACCTTCCTTTTCCTCTATGCTTTTATAAGCGTTAAAATCACCCATCAGTAACCAGGGAGAAGATTGGTTTTGGTTGAGCTCCCTAAGATTCGCCCATAGCTCCTTCCTCTTTGAGTGGTTTGGGTTGCCGTAAATGGCTGTTAATAGGCACCTCCTTGCATCGTTCTTAAACTTAACTTCAGTATGCAGGTATTGTTTCTGTCTGTGAATTTCCTTCACATCCAATACGTTAGTATCCTATAGAAGCCATATACCACCAGCAAATCCATCCACCTTCACTCTACAACGTCCATACTAACCCATTTTATTAATCGTTGAATCATCTTTTCTTCCGCTGATCTTCATCTCAAACATGGCAATGAGGCTAAGCTGGTGTTGATTAATTAGATCTTTAATCAAGAATGGAAAATGTCTTGCTCTCGCACCTTTAAAATTCTAGGCCATAAAATTTATAAACTGGGGAGAGGGAAAGTGGTGACGGAACATCCGTCAGTCAATCCTATTCGTTGCCCCCGTAATGGCCTTAGTGCTTTCTATCATGATATAGTTATCAGTTTCCATTGATGACTTATGTGACTCGGTTTGATTCTGGTGTGTTTTTGGGTCTGGTGGCTTTTCTTTGGTGATCTCCGCGTTTTGGTCCACACCAAAGCTTGTTGACATAGCTTATGTGTTCTTCGCCAAGCTGAAGGAAGAAGCGAAGGAGGGAGGGAGCATGAAATCAAAGGCCTCGTATTGTTTCTCTGCATTGCTGGGCTACCTTTGATTAGTGGGTTGGACTCATACATTTTAACCACATTGGGCAAGACTGTCAGGGCCTCTCTAAACATGGGTCTTTTACCCCGATCTGCTAACATGGCCATACTATTGGACTTCTTTGCTTGGACCTTGAATCCTCCCTGGGCTAGTTTGTGTATGCTAAGCTTGGCCTAGTCTAAGCCTCTTCTTCCTTTGTAACCTTGCGGGCTTGGCCCACATTTTCCTTGCCCACAGGGCCCTTGCCTTTCCTCTTATACTTTGGGTACCCGTTTCCCATATCCCTGCCTCCCTTACATGAGTAAGTCACTGCCCTAGCCGCAGTCTCTTTGATTGCCTCTAGATCGGATGTCTCTTCCACTTCATCTGTGATGGTTTCCAAGATACTGAATCTAGACACTTCTTCCTGGGTTTTCGGCTTGTTAGGTACCAACTTCACCCCATTTTTGGCTTTGGTGCTAGCCTATGAAGTCTAGTTGTTGTCTATCCCCCTAGGTCTGACACCTTTTTTCCTTTCAGCTTTTTTAACAATCATCCACAGTCCGAATCCACCTTTTCCGCCGTTAAGCGATGGTTCTCCTTCGGCTTTTTTTGGCGAGTGACATTGAACTCTGGTTTGGCTTTTTAGTCTAAGGTCTTGCTCCAATATGACTTCTCCTTGGCCCTCTTGCTCGGTTTGTATCTTCTTTGTTTCTTGAGGGCATTGGTCTTTTTTGTGACCATGTCTCCCAAAGCCGAAGCATATGAAATGCAGCCCTTCGTATTCTACATTAAAGATTCTTTTCCTCACTTTAAATTTTGCCACCAATTTCTTCCTGAGGTCTAATTCCACGCAAATCCTTGCAAAATTTTCCTTCTCCACTCCACACTCTTCCCATTGTCTGAGTTTAGTGATCTCATAATATGGCTATCAATTTTCAAAGTTTTCCCCACTTTGTTCCCCAAACGCCACAGGAAGTGGGAGTTGTAATACTCAATGGGTAACCAGGGAACTCTAACCCAGACTGTAACCTTTTTAAAGCTATCCTCTAATGGCTTGAATTATGGTCTCCAGCGTTGGACTACTAGGTAGTGGTCTGCAATCATCCATGTCCCCTCCTGTAGTGCAAACTTGTAATCTAGTGGGTTTGATAAATTTTCTATGTAAAACGCATTCCCTATATTGATAAGGTTAAGTGTTCCCATAGGATGCCACAGCTTGGTCAATTTGTCTTTTAAATATCTATATCCAATCTTCCTCCCCATTAGTTTGACTATCAATGACTTCCTCTATCTTTTGTAATATTCTTTCCTCTCTTCAATTGTAAAGTCAACATTGGGTATATTTGCATCCTCATTACTCCCCTTTTCTTTTGTCATATCTTCGTCTGTGTCATCCTTTGTGTAATAGTCCTCAGTGTCTAATTCTCCTCCTCCAATATAGTTGGAAATGCCATTGTACCCAACCAATCTGTCCCTGTAAGAGAGTCTGTTTGTGTTTTTGATTCTCTCAACTGCCAGGTGTTGGGATAAATGCTCTGCACCATTCATGAACAATCCCTCCCTAGGGCCTTTGAGTTCCTCTACACTCTCGTTTAAAATTTTCTCCTTCCTTCTTTCTCGCATTCTTAAAATCTGCCATTCCCATCTCACCATCCTTTGTATCTTTCTCATTCAGAGCTGCCTTAATCTTCTTATTTGATCTTTGGAGGATGTCATCCTCTTCTTTAGATATTGTAGGGTTGACCGTTTCAACAAACTTCAGAGCAAGGCTAGCTTCCATCACTCTTTCTTTTCATCAAACATCACTTCTCTAAAAGGATACACTTTAAATCAAAACATAGTATTCAAATATGCATACGGTTCTATAACAAAATTTGTTAAACAAAAATGCCTAACCCATTGTCAGGTCTAATAAGTACGTGATTCTGAAAATCAAACGATGCTAGAAGGCGTAAAGCTATACATACCATTCATCTACACCAAATATCAACACTTCTTTTGGTAAGAAAATATGTTGATGCATTTTAATATCAAACATAGTTACCGGTTGGAAATAATACTTATAGCAAAAACATTTGTCTTAAAACCACAACTTATTGGAAAGCGCTTCTTACATAGTTGATATCCTTGAAAACACATCTTTTGAGTTATACTTGTATCTAAAATCTGAGTTAATCTATATAAAAAATATAATGTAATGATATTATTTGAATTTGATTAAATAAAAGAACAAAAAATGAAAGATTAAAAGTCTTTAGCAAATTAAATTCCAAAAATAAAGAGAAAATTCAAGCATACACATTTTAATTCTTCTTTGTGAATCTCATTGAAAGGAGAAAAGAAAAAGAAAAAAATTATCTTTTTCAAACACTATTTCTTCTTCTAAAGAAAAAGATAACAGAAAACATAATTTAAATGGTCTTATTTTGCTTAAACCATGGTTTGAGGAAGAAATTATTTTGCTTAAAAATAATTTAGATAAAACGTAATTGTGAATAGTTAAAAAAATCTTGGAATAATAGTTACAGTCAAAGTATAAGCTTAAAAGAAATCGATTTAGTAGAAATCATTAGTTTTTCTTTGGTAAAAATGAAACTGAAAATTTAAAGGAGAGCTTTCTCTAAAACAAAAGCTAAGACTTAGTAATGATAAACATATATATTTACAAGAAATCCAATAGAAATCTATGATAGAAAAATCATAACAAATTTTTATTAATAAGGTAGGAAATAAACTAATTAAGATAAAATATAGAAGAATAAGAATATAATAGCTAAACATAAAAAATTTCAATAATTGCATAGTAAAACAAGTCCAATTAAAATTAATCAAAGTAGTTTAAAACAAATTTTACTGAAAAAGTTAAATCACATAAATATATACTTAAATAGCTCTTAGCCCAACATCGTATAAAATTCAAAGAAATAGTTAAATTTGGAACCACTAACTTAATAGACCAGCACACAAATCTCTAAACTTTACTTTTATCATAACCTACATCCTCACTTTCATAATACAGAGCCATAAAATTTGATCACTAACCCACATATTCAGCATTAATCAATTTTAAAAAAACTATGACCCTTGATCATATATATAACATACCTCAAGCCAATTTTAAGGCATCTAATCTACATCAAAACTAAAACCCCAAGCATCTTGTGTCCCAATGCCATCAGCAAGAAATTTGAACTACTATCATTGGTGCCAAAATAACAATAACCAAATCAGATAGCCAAAATCTTAACAAAAGATTTAAATTCATGAAAGTATGGAAAACTCATTAAAGCAATTCATAGTTAAATAACATGGTTTAATTATAATTTAGAAGTAAGAAGGACAATCCAAACATAATTGGTAAACCAGTAGATAAACCATTTAACTTTTAAAATCATAACTTTTGGGAGGACTCTCAATCAAAATCAAATCACAATTCAATCAGACACATAGTTTGCAAGGGTGAATCGCCATTTCAATCAGACACTTAATTTGTAAGGATAAATTACCATTTCAATTAGACATACAGTCTGTAAATATAAATTACCATTTCAATCATATACATAATCTGTAAAGGTAAATCACTGTCTGTTCAAGCATTGCACCCTTATTTCTCTTCTATAACAGGATGTGCTCTGGCCACTCATTTCCATATCAAAACAATTCATGTATGTTAACCATCACCCGTGGCTAACAACACCTCTCCTAGCTAGGTTTATAAGGTGCACTAGGACTAGTATCTACTGCTGCTAGCAATAAGTGTTTTTGAATAGATTTCTCCCCAAAAGTAATCCATAAACAAAATAAAGCTCAAGACATTTCTTATAATCCATTCTTTCCATGAACAACCTATTCAAATCTAAACATAACTTTTTGAATGTTTTCAATAGGCCACTTCATGTGCCTCGTTTCAAAAAACCCAAATTCGTATCAATAAAATCATATCTCAAAGTTTATCAAAAGCGTAGTATGATATAATCAAAACATGATTTTATGAAACTTTATTTTCAAAATAATCATTTGACCACTTCAAGTTTCCAATAGAAGAAATTATAGCTCATTCCATATACAATCATATCCCAATTAGCATTATATGCATATATCTCCCAAGTAGCATTACTATGATCCATTTCCTATCCGAATTCTATGCCTCAAGGGCACAATTAACTCTAAGGTTCATAAACCATAGCAAATAATACAACTTAGCTATAAACCAATTTAACATAATTCCAAATTCAAAGTTAAACCATTTTAGTATGAATTTCAAATAATACTTGTCCTGTATCCTAAGATTTTATAATGAAAATCATAACTTTTTGGTATAAACATACATGCAAAAGTAAGCATCAACCACATAAATTTTAATCCACCATGTACATTTATATAAAATATAGTTTAGAAAATGAACCAATATAAAAATCATGCCATAGTATATATTATATACTCACAACACTTGAGATCGAGTCAAGGGAAAAGCGTATGATGACTTTCAGAGCCAAGTCGGGCAAAATGGTCCTAAAAATGATTCTAAAGTGCTCGAACACTTAGGAATCATGTCTAGATCATAAGTATTATTCACTTGCCAAAAAATAGTATTCATAATGGCATAAAATACTATTTATAGTGGTCAAAAAGCTATCCTATAGTCATAAATCTTCAAAAATGATTGATGAATTTTGAAGTACTCATCGCTACGAGTCTAACGGTTCAAACGGTTTGTCAATCGAATGTTTGTAACTCAATATATGGTATATTAAAATTTATGGGAGAAAATGGCGAAGGAGAAAGAGAGAGAGGTGCACCATGGGGAAGAAGGCGGCTTCAAACCACCTAAAAACATGCCAGCATCATTACCCTAGCATCTAATGTCGTGACCTTGCATGCGTTTGGCATTGTAACACGAGTTTTTAAGGTCACCAGGATTCTTACAGAATTTTGCAAAACTTGTCTTAGTTTTCTATAACTACTTCAATTATCTCAATCGGAGCTCATATGAGGAAGTTAGATTCAAAAGAGTGAGCAAAGGTCCAGACCACATCAAACCTTGGTTTTGCAATTTTTCCCCTTATCACCCTTATATTGATAGAATTAGTGAAAGTGCCCAATATAAAAGTTGTAGCCGTATATCTCAGCTTCCTATAGCAAATTGAATCACATCAATTAAAGACCATATGAGAGAGTTATACAAAAAAAATGAATAAATGTCTGAACAATCCATAAACTTCATATTTTTCTCAACCTCTTCACTTTGATTTGTTTCCATCTCACCTCCAAAACTTTCAAATTTCATTCTTAAACAAAATACAATATCAATAGAAGTATTTTAATATAAAAATAACTTGGAAATGACTAAACATTAAGAACATGAAACCATAATGCCTTATATCCATATTATAAAACAACATAAGTGATTAAATGTGAAATTATTACACTAAAACCGTGAAATTTCTTAGTGAAACTTCTAATAAAATCAATAATATGAAAACAAATATTTATGCATATTTACAATAAATAATACTCATTAAAGTAAAATAAAAAATTATTCAAAGGCTGACGCAATTACTTTAAGAAAAATATAATCATTTAAAATACAAATGCATTATTTATAGAAAAATATAGTTGTTTAAAAACTACGGGATATAATAGAATCCATGATATTGTCTCTTATAATTTTATGATATTCCATAGAGATGCAGAGCTAAAAATGAAATGTAACTATTTTTCATTAAAAAACATAAATAACTCACATTAAGAGTGGTCCATATGTTTGATTTTAAAGAGCCTTAACGTTTTGAGGTTTAATGATTATGAATGGACATTATTTGGTGATAACTCTTTATGTATGTTTGTTCTTGATGGTAGAACATATATATGGGATAGTTTTGGTCTCTAAGTCTTCTTCCTTCTTCTGCCACTAAATTCTACACCATCTTCAGTAAAAGAGACAATGCTTAGAAGAGTCAAAATCATATAGAGAGATAGAAAGCTTGCAAAGAGTAGTAATAGCGAGAGGTTAGTTTTATCGTTTCCTAATTCTGTATTTGATTAATCTAAATATAATGTTTTGAATTTAAAAACATCTTTAGATTATTTTCAATATCTATCCTAAACTTGGTATTCCTAAACTCTACTATATAATACTCTGAACTAATAAAACACCAATGCAGCACTATTTTTTGGACTTTTAAGTCACTAGAGTAGAATTTATGAGCCCTGATTGTCTATTTTATTTGTTCTTACCACCATCAATGGATTATTTAAAATTGATTAGAATTATGAAAAGCCTTGGTTAGTATAAAGTAAAATTGATAGAAGTCATTATAAAAATGGTTGTAATTCTAGTTGAGACGATATAAAATATTTATGGTCTCTTTAGTTTGTCTGTTCATTATTTGATGCAGTTACTTTCAACAGATAATGTAAAACTGATTGGTACTATGTATGTAAAATATAACGTCCCTAATTTCGTTTCTTTTATTAATAAAGGTACATAAATATTTAATTAAGAAAATAAAATTTATTAGACAATTTTTAGATATTTAAGAAAATATAATCTTTAGAAATTCTTCACCTTATGTGTATGTATAGAAAATGTTTCTAACATTAAGGGAATAGGTAAAGAGAGAAAATCTAATTGAAACAAATTTAGAAATAACATACTAAAGAGAGAAAAAATTCTTGGGTACAGAAGATAAATTTTTGGGAGGTAAATAAAAGCTTTAAAATTTCAAGAAGATTGGATTAGAATAATTTTTCCTAATTCAAGAGTTAGAGTTACTAAATTTAACATCTCCACCCATAAATTGGGCTTTCACCTATGAAAACTTCATATAGAGTTTTTTCACTTCACATGAGTTTCTAGCAAGCCAATAGGATAGCCCAAGCAAGAAATAAAACATAGACTTGGACTAGGATATAGAAATTGGACCGATAGACCACACACCATGAAAATGTGATCAAGCCCTCCATAAAAGGTAGAATTTCAACCAAAGCAAAGGAAATGGGTAAGAATGAACTCAAATCCAAGAGGAAGAAATAAAAATCATGTGAGGAAATAGTAGTGTAATAATAATCAAGATTAGGTCACATGGCATTAGGACAAAACATTTATATCCTACATTCATAATTTCAGCAAGTTGGTAATAATACATGGCATTAGGACAAAATATCTATATTCTACATTGATAATTTCAGCAAGTAGGTAATAATACATGGTATTATGAAAAAACATCTTTATCCTACAAAAATAATTTCAGCCAAGCAAGGGAGATTCAAGGGCTGAAAATTTGTCACCTAGAAAGGCAATTCTATCATACTTGAGTGAGATAAAAGAAAAAAAATGAATCTCTAAATCAAAGGGACATTGTCTCTTGTCTTAAGAACATATTATCATAATTTTCAAAATAAAAATCTCTTTTTGCTATACATATCTTGACTAAGGGAGAGGAAGACAAGAACATGAGTTGTCTTTCCCCAAAAAACAACCAAGTGCATCCTAATTGTGATAAGGTAGACCCATGATTATGAAAGATAAACCACTTAATAGTTTATTTAAGCAAAACCCACCCTTAGAACATTATAATTTCGTCCAAGTGAGGGAGAGGAAAAATATAATCAAGGTAAAGTGAAGAAAGGAGAGAAAAAGAGGAGAAGAGAGGAAGGAAGAGGAAGGAAAAGTCTAGAGGATTAAGTACTCAAGGTAAGTTAGTTTAATCTCTACTTGAATCCATCTTTTCTCTTCATCCTTAGGGTTCAAAACTCACCCTCCTTCTCTCATTTAAGCTGCTAGAAAAGTTAAGGGAATGGAAGAATCTTGCTACTTCTTTCAAGAGGAAACAAGAAAAAGAATTCACTAAGTGAGTTAGAGATATCTTTAGGTAGGTTAAACAATATCTCTTTTTGAAGAAATATTTTGAGATTTGTAACATTTATATGAAATTTAGATCTTAGAAATTTGATGAAATTTACAATATTTTCTACTTTGATGATTGGTTATGGATGTTGCTATATCATGTTACATGTTATCTTGCATATGATGAATTTTTTGAACATTTCGGTTGGTGTGAAAAGTTCTGCATATGTATGGTTATGCGTTGCAAAATTTTAGAATTTTTATACTGCTATTTTGTATATTTAAATGTGGTAAAAAATTGATGGAATATGATTAGATGTAAATTTGGAAGAAAATAGAAGAGGACGTAATATAATGATGAACTAAAACCTTAGGAAATGTTTAGTTAGAAAACTAGATTTCGGAGTAACCAGGGAAATTTATGTTTTTGAAATTATGGGAAGTATCAGTTAAGAATTAAAAGAAATGATTAACAAGCGAAATTTAAATATATTTCTTATGGATTTTAAGCCACTGAAATTACTTAATTTTAAGTTAAGATGAAGGAAATATTGTCTGATTAGTAAATAGTGGTCAGAAAATTGTTAACCAGGAAAGAATATGTTTGGTACACTTCTGTTTTTGAATTTCTGGGATAAATCTGTAGGGAATTAAAAGAAATACTTAACATGATAAATATAGATATATGTCTCACGAATTTTTAACCACTGGAATCATTTAAATGGGAATCAATATGAGGGAGATATGGTCCGATTAGTAAGCAGAGGTCAATAACTAGCTAACCGAGGAAGAATCTGTTAATTATGCTTCGATGTTTGAATTTTTGGGAAATATCTATAGAAAATTAAAGAATTTTTTTAACATAATAAATATATTTATATGTATCACGGATCTATAGGCTCTAAAATCACTTAATTTGGAGTCCATATGAGGGAAATATGGTTGATTAATGAGTAGAGGTCAGAATCAGTCTAGAATTCAGGGTGGTAAATGTAAGTATTTTTATTTTTGATTTTCTGAGAATAATTAGTAAGGAATATAAAGAAATGATAAACATAAACGTTGTATATAAGTGTCTTAACTTTTTATAGGCTTTGAAATCACCTCAATTGAAGTTCGTATGAGAGAGATATGGTCAGATTTATAAGTAGAGGTCTGAATCTACCCGAGAAGAAATAACATAAAATTTGAGAGAGTAGTAACACCATGATTACTTAAGATTTTATTAAAATATTCAAAATAAGAGTTTTAGAAGATTGTCTTATCTTTCAATTGACACCAAGATTACCTCAATCAGATTTAAAATGAGGGTATTATGCTCTGTTTAGTGAGAGAGAAAAATAATATTTAAAAAAAGAAGAAGAATCTTATAAATGAAAATAATAAATGACTAGTGTATGTCATAGCCATTTCCATTGCATGAACTTCTTACCCTTTTAAGTGTATAATTTTGACATGGAAATATTTTATAAAGTGATATTTGAAAATGATTATGTTCATGGTAAGATTGTATTTTACCAATGATTTTTGGTAATGATTATGCTTTGATGATAAATTATGACATGTAAGTATAATGAACATACTTATTACTGAAATCATATTTTTGACTATTAATGTAAAAAAAAAAGAAAAAAAAAAGAGACAAGTATGGTCACATGGCGGTCTGTGTGGTGCACCAATAGAGAATGCCCAAATCACGGCTATGATTATGTTAATGAAAAAAGAAAGATAAAGTGTGCCATATCAAATGGAGCAAGAAAAGCCCGTATCGGAGAATAGAAAGTACTCACTCTGACCAGAATATCTTGATATAAAAATAAGTTAATAGTCATAATATGATATTCTGAAAATAGTTATTCATGCCATTCATGTCATAACTGTACAATTTTCATGTGCATGGATAAAGTGCATTCATGTGACTTAAAGATATTTGCTGTAATTTATACAGATGAACATGACATGATGAGCTATATTGATGAGAATTATGATTTATTGTTGAACCTATTGAGATTTAATTCTCACTATATTTTCATATCATGTTCAGAAAACTAGTTATATAGATTTTTTTATAGCTTTTACTTTTAGTGCATGTTGGATCGAGTTACTCTATGTTGGAAAGATTCCAAAAATTAATAAGATATTTGTGATCAAGTTGGCTAAAATCTTGGTGAAGGTGCAACCACCCGCATCCGTATCTCCGAAATTTGTCAACATAAATGAAATAGATGTAAATATTTATGTGTTTAAATTTTGTACGTATGTTTTGATTAATGATGTGTATGTGAACTCATAATTTTAAACCTTAAATCTTGATTATGTTTGATTAAATTAATTGAATGTTATTTTGAGTTAAATAATTATAAGTAAAGAGATAATGACTTCATGAGATATATATATATATATATATATATATATATATATATATATATATATATGTGTGTGTGTGTGTGTGTGTGTGTGTGTGTGTGTGTATATATATATATATATGTGTGTATATATATATATATGTGTATATATATATATATATGTATATATATATATATATGTGTGTGTGTGTGTGTGTGTGTGTGTATATATATATATATCTATGTATATATGTATAAAAAAATTGAGTTGTTACATAAAATCCATAGTAATTGGTACTAAATAAAATTGAGCTCTATAACTAGTTGGGTTGCTTTTTTATGGCAGAAAGGCTTGGTGGTTCAGATGGCAAGAGTAAGGGATAGAAGAGAGAATTTTAAAGTGCTCAATCTCTGGGATATGATGAGGTGTGCTTACTACCTTGATTCGTTTTATATTGAATGCTTATATAGTCTTTGTTGCTAATAATTTAAATTTTATTGCAACCATTAACTAAGTTTTCTGACGTCGAAGTAAAATTTTCAATCCAAGTAAATTGTCTCATTGTTATGGATCTTGAAGATGGTGCATTGAGATTGGCTATTTGTTGCTGGATGCCTGGATCGGTTTTATTTGGTGTAGTTTATTTGGGAGGTGTGGGTGGGCACGCATTTTTTCTTGTGCCATCGTATTTTTCTCTTCTTTTTTGTTTTGTTTTGTGAAGTCACCTCATGTAATTTTTTTCTTAATTTAGAGTTCAGTCAGGATGACCATGTCTTGATAAAATACTTAAATGTTCTGCTTACCATATTGAAGATTTCTTCTGGGGACAAGAGGGGATTGTCAAAGGGTATCTTTGTTGTGTTATTGGCTATTTTTATGGTTTGATTCTTTTGGCAGACCAAATTGGCATCCATCATGGCATCTTTTATTATCCATAAACCTTGGCAAAGGTCATCATTTATCAAAGCTGCGCTGAAGAGGTAGGCTCAACACTGCCATAGTTTTGTTCTTCTTATTTTCTTTATGAAATTGTAGTCACTGCATGGTCAACAGTGCCACTATTTTATTATAAAGACAATGTGCTGTATTGTTAATAACTAAGAAAGCAGGGCTACATGTATAATCTAAATAAATTATATTTTATATTTCCCCAATTAACCTTTTTAAACTCTTTTATGTCTTTTTCTCTTTATTAGCTTGAGAGTATTGGAGAATTGGAACAGTTTTTGTTGAAGCATAGGAAGGACTACACAGATCTGCACTGTACAACTGAACAGGAGAGAGATAGCATTGAACATGAAGCAAGCCATGATATTCAACCTGGAAACCTAGTTGTGATCTTATTGGATGCCTCACAGTATCTAAATTACCAATTAGAAAATACGGAGTGGTATTACCTTTCATGCTTTGATTGTTATCACTATTAGATCAAATTTGTTCCCTCAATTTGCTTCCATTTAAAAAGGTTCTCTGTAAGTCAGTTAAAGCTCAGGGTTTATTAACTCATTTCTGCTATGAGTATCAGTTTCTGATCTTATTGGATGCATCGTTGTATCTTCCTTGACTGCTATCATTATCAGAACAGATTGGTTCTCTCATTTTGTTTCCATTTAAATTAGTCCCCATAAATAGGTAAAAATTTGGAGCTTTGTGTTGTACTTGGTTTTATATCTGCTGTTGACATTGAAGCTTTACAGCTCTTTCTCATCATTGTAGTACAAGAAACTCTCTTCTGAGCCAGCCAAGCAACTTGGCCTGCAAAGTCTATATACTTCAAATGTGTAACTGGACTGTTGGCCTTCTTAGGCTAAAATTAAGTCAAATTTCTGCCAACAAGTGATCAACGGCTTCACCAACATATCTTTTCTTTAAGATTTCTCTGTTTATGGGATTTATTGGACTGCTAATGAACTATATTATTCTTTACTTTCATATAAATCTAGTTAAGCATTCTTGAAAAGATGTTGTATAGACTTTTGGGTGTGAGTGGTTTTTTTTGTTAATCAATTGCAGGTTAGTACTTTTATTAGAACTTTCCAGGAGCAAATTGATGTTCTCAAAACTAGCATTAATGATGAAGAGGAAAACTTAAAAGGTTGGCTTGGCATTGCAGCTAAGTCTGATGCTGACACCATTGCCCACAACATGGGGTGGTATGGACTTTTTTTAATGTTTTCCAAAATTATTCAGTTGTTAGTTGATTATGTTGGTCATACAGTAAATTTATGGCAGGCTGAAAATGAAAAAAAGCTCCTAGCCATTTGTGCAAGTTGGTTAAATGGGGTTTGGATATTTATTTGCAACAGAAAGTTGTGTGGATTCCCAACTGTATGATTTGTTATCCTTGTCTGTATTTCCAGCACCAGTCAAAGTTCGATTATTCTATTAAATTCCTGAATGCTAAAATGTTTCTGAACTGAAGTGGCATTTGATTTTTTTGGTATACTAATATCTACTTAGCTACTTTCTTAAACTATAGGTTCTAATTTTGAGTGAGAGATTCCATTCAGTTACTGCTCAGTTTGATCGGCTTAGAGCTGTACGCTTCCAGGATGCTATTAATAGAGCTATACCACGAAGAAAACTTAAATATGCGACCAGAAAAGATATTGCAGAAACCTTTAAGTCAGGCAATATGGAGCTCAGAGAAACTGATGAGTTGTGTGGTGAGCCTCTTAAGAGTCCAACAACTCTTGGATGATGAAACACATGCCGTGATCGAAATTGGCTTCCTTATGATTTTGTATTGGATATATTCTGTCATTTGGTTTTGTGTTTATTTGATGGAAGGCTTTGAGATTCTCATAAATAGCCTTTTGCCCATTGTTCCTTTTCTTGCAGGTGGAATTGACTAGTCTTCTAGATGCAGTTCAAGAAATCGAAACAAAGATGGTCGAAATATCTGCACTAGATCACCTTATGTCCACACATGTTTTGCAGCAAGCTCAGCAAATTGAGCTCCTGTATGATCAGGTTAGATATCAAATTCCTCACCTCCTTTTTATTTTTATTTTTTTATTGTTTGGTCGTTTAGGAGTGTATCTATTTTTATTTTTATCCAGAGACTCATGGATCACTGTCGGCCACATTTGCTTTTGGCGACTAATTCATATGTATCCTGCTTCAAATTTCTAGCTATCCTTTTCTATCTTTCGTCAAGTAGAAATTTTTAGCTTTTATAAGCAAGGCTATTATATTTGAATAATCGAGCCCCACATGGAACAAGTGCAAGAACCTTGTTGCTCTTATGAATTCTGGAAAGACAGAGGCTTGGAATCTTTTATGTGGTCAACTTTGTGTGTTTTATATATGTGGGAGGTCTTGATATTTCAGCTGGTACTTGGTTAGTCTCCATATTGTGATTGAAACTTGACAGTTCCCCATAGTTGGGAATTTTGATTTAGAGAACGCTATCTTGCATTGGATATAGGTCCTATTTGGCTTTAGTGAAAACACCACCTCCCCTCAATAGAGAAAGAGAAGATACTCGCCACAAATGCTATCTTGCATTGGGATATAGATCCTATTTGGGATTTATTGTGATTGAAAACGCCAGAGTTTTTAATACGTCTAAAAGATATTATTTATCAAGTATGAAAACTTTAAATCTTATACTTCTTTTTAGTTTTTCCTGGAGCAAATTCAAGTATTGAGGTAGAAGTCGAGTTTGAGAGGTTGTGTTTGAACTTTGAAGCTTTTGGAGCAAGTTTACGTTTTCTCCTTGTTTCTTCTATTCTTTACTAGGGAAACTACTTTCCATGTTTTACCGCTGTCAGCCATCTAAAACGTTCCCATGCGTAGAAGCCCCTAATTTGCTATGGCCTGGAAATTCCAGTAGTACATATTTTCACTCAAGCATTCTACACCTTATAAGCTTCAAACTTAGCGCTCACAAATAATTTCCAAGACTCCAAATTCATTTTCAAGCTTAACTGTTTAAACTTGCAATTTTGAAACCATGATAGTACTCTTCCCTGGTGGTCTTGTAGTTACTTGTAGTCCAATGACTGGCATATCAATGGTTCTTCTTTACAATAATAGGACTATTTCTAAACTGCGTGAAAGGTAATAATATTGCTGCCGCTTCTTGACAGGCTGTTGAAGCTACTAAGAATGTGGAACTTGGTAACAAAGAACTGTTTCAAGCCATTCAGTGGAATTCCAGCGGTAGGACATTTCTTTCATTGTTTCTTTTTGTACTTACCTTTTCGATCCTCTTTCTTGATTGGTACAGTTAAATTAATTGCATTTATCATATTATGGATCAAGTCATTTTTTTTTTTGTCAAAAGAAAATTCATTGGCAGCAAGGATATGAAGCCTTAGGAACCAGGGAGATACAGCAAAGGTCTACGGATAATAATATATTCTAAAGTTTGCACTTTTGAAGAAATAGAATATAATAACAGGGCAACTAAGAGTTGTAAGAAAATTAACACCGGCTTAACCAAAAATACAACTAACTAAAATACGCAAGAACTTTTGAAGATTTTTATAAAGAGAGAACGCAATCTTAACCTTCTTTGAGGGTTTTATCTTTTATAAAGCTTTTCTTCGACAAGATTGTTAAGACATTGCTGTAGATCTAGAAAGTTGTAAATTTTCAAGAGATGCTAAAACCTAAATCTCTTATAAAAAAGAAAAACCTTCAATGGAGGAAGATGTCAATTTTTATTAGAAAGATAGAAAATTGCTCCCATGAAAGAAGATGCAAATATAAGAACTTTTATCCTTTTGTATATTTTTTTAATAAACAAAAAAAAGAGAGATAAAAGAAAATAAATTACTATTCTTTCTCATTTAATTAATGCACTAATTATACAATTCTCTCCTTTATTTTAAAAATATGCAAAAAAAACTTCTTTAAAAATAAAAATAAAAAATAAAAGAATCACATTTCTTTTGATTAATACTCTTATTATATTATTCTCTCTTTTATTTTATATATATATATATATGCAAATCTTCTTTAAAAATAAAAAAAATGCTACAACTTAATTCAAATGTTTTAAATATCTTTTATAAAAGAGAATTAAATAAAAAAATAAAATAAAAGAGCACTCCCTCATTTTTTTATTATCTACTATCCTCTAATATCAATTATTTCTTCTTAAAATAATTATTAAGTGGTTCATGCCATAAAAATACCAGTTTCGTTGGTTAAGAAACTTGGTTGAAAATTGAGAAGAAGAAAATTTTGGAAGAGTTGTTTTGTATTTAGTTATTTTTTGTCTATTTCTCTTTTATAAAAGACATTTAAGATATTTTGATTAAGTTCTAATATTTTTTAAGGGAGATTTATGTACATTTTCATAGAAAATGGGGGGTTGAATGCTGAAGTAAATTAATAAAATAAAAAGAGAATGATCACAAATAATAAAATAGTGATTAATAATGAAAGCGTTGGTTTCAGTCGATATCCATCATTAAGAAATCGTGTTGATCATTGACAATATAATCAATTTTAAATTGAGTATCTATTATTGGGATTATATCTCTATTTCTTTTTAAATTTAGTAATTGATGACGATCGTTTCAATTAATCCTAATTAACAAGTAATCTTTAGTACATCGATAAAATATAACTTATTAACTGCATAAAAAATTAAAGAAACTTATTAATTGCATAAAAGACATTTAAGATATTTTGATTAAGTTATAATATTTTTTAAGGGAGATTTATGTACATTTTCATAAAAAATGGAGGGTTGAATGCTGAAGTAAATTAATAAAGTAAAAGAGAATGATCGTAAATAATAAAATAGTGATTAATGATGAAAGCGTTGGTTTCAGTTTATATCCATCATTAAGAAATCGTACTGATCATTGACAACATAATCAATATTAAATTGAGTATCTATTATTGGGATTACATCCCTATTTCTCTTTAAATGTAGTAATTGAAGACGATCATTTCAATTAATCTTAATTAACAAATAATTTTTAGTACATCGATAAAGTATAACTTATTAACTACATAAAAAATTAGAGAAACTGATAATGTTAAAATAATATAGACATATTGGTTATATTAAATTTAGCCAATCATTCACCATATAATTAATAATTCATAATCATACAATCATTAACTTTATTTGTTTTTTAAATCATAATAATAATTTTTTTTAAAAAAATATGATTTAGCAGTAGATTAAGACAAATAATATATTATTAGACATTCCAACAATTATATGAATAATTATGGAAAAGAAGAGTAGATGAATAATCAATATTTAATTAAAATTGAATTAATAAACTCAAATTTAAATCTCACAATGCATAAAAGATATTTGAAATTTCAATCTTTCTCAACCAACAAAAAGAAAATTAGTTGCGTAAGGTCATAAGAGAATTTAAAAAAAAAAAGATGATTGAGAATTTGATTCTCTTTTAATGCTTGCTTTTCCTCTATTTATAGATTGAATATTTCTAATTGAAGTATGATTGTTACTAGATAAGTTTTCAGCCTATTGGATTTCAATTGGAGTCAAAATAACTTAATTTTCGTGAATCTCATATTCTGGTTTGGCGGCAGGTGCCGCAGCACTTCGGCTATTCTTGAACGGGGTGCTACAGTGTACTAGTTTAGCGCTACGGAGCTCGAAATGTTGTGATGCAATATCTCGACGCTCTCTTGTGAGGGCCATAGCATCTAGATTTTTTTAGAATCTATCAAATTGTTTAAGACAAAAGTTGTAACTCTGTCTCTTCCTTTTATAACTGTTAGAATCACTTTAATCGGAGTTCATATAAGAGAGATATGCTTCAATTAGCAACGAAGAGTCATAAATCAATATTTTTTCATGAATTTTCTCATATTTTTCTCTTCTTTTCTTCTTTGTTATTTTTAAAACACAAAATACAAAACTCAATTATTTTCTAATCATATTTTACTTAAATCAAATAAAAAATAAATTTAAAAATATTAAAATTATACTTAATTACGAACACATTAAAACACTGATTGAAAATTTTTTAACGTTAGGAGATACTCTTGCAATTTTACTTTTTTACATTTTGACCCTCTAAACTTTTTAAATTTTTATTTTTACCACAAATCTTAAATCCTCGTATTTTTCCATATAAATATTCATAACTATGAAATAAATAAGTAAAATCCTTTAATCTAATAGTACCCTTCTCTAACTTATATTAATTCTTTCTTTAATTTAATTTTTTTTAATTTAAGGGTTTATTTTAATTTAATTTAGAGTCATTACAAATATATAGGCCAAGCCACCTATGAATAAAAATATAAGCATGTTAGTAATTTTTTTTCAATGGGATCCATTTTTAAAATACTTATATGTTTATTTAATTTATCTAATTTTTATAGATTGTGTTTACTTGAAAATTTCTTTTCTCTATTTGAAAAATTCTTGTGCAGACCATATATGTGTAATGTGTGTGTGTGGGTGTACATGTAATGACTAGCATTGGGGCAATTTTTCCTACCCTGCCTCCATCCAGATTTTGAAATTTTAGCCCTGTCCCTATTTTGTTAATCACACAAATTTGTTTTTTTCTTTTCTTTTCATCCCCGTACCCATCAATGAAGAATATAGAGTAACGAAAAAAAAAAACAAAAGAAAAGTAGAATCTTTTATTATATACATTTAAAGTTGCTAAAAAAATGTTAAACTTACATTCTAACTACGTAATAAATATTTTTTTAACTTAGTAAAAATAGAAAGTTATATATACATAACTCAATTATTACACAAATTATAAATGTAACATGTATTATAGATACTTTTTTTAATTGTAAATAAAATTTTATTATGGATTCTTATACATTTTTATTCAAGTTAGTGAAATTATATATATGTGTTGCATTGTAATATACATTTCGTATTTGTTCCTTTCAGTTTTTCTAATAATTAAATAATTTTGTTATTAATACTATCTTATCTCATGCTAAAGTGCAAACATATATATATAAAGGGGTGGATATGAGATTGGAGCCTATATGGCCCGAATTTGAACTGAACCTAAGTAAAAGTAAAAGGATTTTTCTAAACCCATCTTGTTCTCTAATCAACCATTGACTCATCTGTGGGCCAGATTAGTTTGGGACAAGGTGCAGGGCAAGATAAAATTACCAGCCCGGGTATTATCTCACTATTATTTTAAGATGTCATCACACACACATGATATGTGTATTTATCAATGAGAAGCCCTCATTCTCACTTTCCAACCCACCCGATAAAAAAAAGGAAAGAAAAGAAAAGTTCCGTCTTTTCTTTCTTCTTCCTTGTGGCTTCTCACCCGATCTTTTCTCATATATGTCTCAAAACTAACTTGATTCTAAGAACTCTTATTTTCACACACAGTGTATAACTTCACAATTATACCACTTTATAAGAATGACTTTAATAGTTCTTATCTCTAACATGTAGCTAGTGCTACTTGATAATAAACCCCTAACTATCCACAGCAATGGAATTCATAAGATCTACCAAAAAGGAGTCATTGATCCAAGCCAAATAGATCTAAAAGTCCTACCTAATAGAGGTTTATCTTGGACAGAAAAAAAAATTGATAAAAAAAAGGGAAAGAGAGAGGTTGTAGCAAAACTCTATTTGCCAAAGACAATGACAAAGAAACAGACCCCATTCCAACCCTACCCATGTGGCATCACAAACACAGTCAATGATCCCATCTAAATAAGAAGCCAATTATCTTTGGCTGTACCCAATAAATTTGAAGAAGAAACCAAAAGGTAGTTGAAGTTCAGTCAGGGTTGAGATGGGTCCTCTCATTATTTAACAAAGACAGCCCCAATTTTTTAATTTATTCAAGTATTTTGACCAATATAGAATTAATTTTATTCAAATGACTAAAATTGTTTTTTTTTTAATTTAAACTCTTAATTTTTATATTATTAAATTTAAATTTATTTATTATTTAAATCACAATTATAATTAAAAAAAATAAATAAAAGAGTTCCATTTTATCGATAACTCTTCAAGACTAATGTCGTTGAAACTAACTGAACTCATATGCTCGTATTTTTTCTTGGTGTGACATACATACAAGAAAAAAAGAAGAAAGAAAAAGCAATGTTACACAATAATACTATTTTCTTAACTATTTTTTATATATAATACTCTTATAATTAATGTGATTGTATTTGTGTCTAACTGATCTCATTTGAATTTTTTTTTTTAGAAGAAACCAATTGAACTCAGATATATGTAATAATTGTGAGACTCTTTTATTGTACATAAAAAAAATTTTGGTTTAATTCTACTTTAGTTTTTCTAATTTATTTACTAAAATAATTTAGATCTTTTAATTAATTTCAATTAAATCAATATTGAACCTCTTATTATTTTTTAAGAAATTATATTATATTTTTTAGCTCAATGAAATTGAGCTATTAGTCAATCTAACCGTTAGTTTTAATTATTTTAATTTAATAATTAGAGAGATAATATTATTTTAATTAATATAAAAAATTGCTCTAATAAATTAAAAAGGAGAGACAAAATTGCTTCAATTAAAATTAAAAATTGTAATTAAGCTCCCTTTTTTAATACATTTTGGGTTGGAAATCAAGAAGAGGCTAAAGTGGTTTTTTCCTTTTTTACCAAAAAATACATTATATATAAAGATTTCTTGCATGACAGTGACATTGAGGCAGGCAAAGAACTAAATTTTTTTTTTTATCGAAACGACCGAAACGTTTCTGTTTTCTAAGTTACCAACACGAAACAGAGTTATCGAAACGAAATGAAGTGTTTGTTAAGAAATTATACTATTTCGATTAAAATTACTATGTTTTGAAATGTTTCGGTAGAAATACTTTTATTTCATTAGAAATTTCGGTAAAAATACTCTTATTTAGGTGAAAATACTTTTGTTTTGAGTTGTTTCAATGGATAAGTATTAAATTAATTTAAAAAATAAAAAAATTAACAATTTAAAAGTAGATGAAAGTAACATCATATCACATCTAACACCAAGTTATTTTCTCCCACAAGTCACAACATTTTTATTAATTTCTTACTCTCCCCCTTTATTTTCATAACATTGTTTTCTTTCATTATCTTCATTTTAAAGAGAAAACTACAAAAATGATAAAAAGAAAGATTAAAAGACAAAGAGAGAGGAAGATATTTAAACATAAAAAAAAAATCATAGTTGACAGAGAGAGATAAACTTAAATATAGATGCTACGAAAGAGTTAAGAAAAAAATAGAGAAATGGATGTAAGAGAAAGATTGTTGTGAATGTTAAGATTTGAGTCGGAGTTTCTACTATAATAATATATTTACTTACTATTTAATTATAGACATTAATTTAAATTAATTTTAATATAATTTTATATATCTATATCATTAATATTATGTTAAAATCTTTTAAAATTTTAAAAAATCTTATTTGAAATTATTTAAAATATTTCCTAAAAAAAAATTTTATTTTCTTAAAATTTTTAAAATATTTTAAAATATTTTCGTTTATGAAACAATATCTTAAAATCAAATTTAATACTTTGGTAAAAGGAGGCCGCTAGGTAGCCATCATAAGTGATTTTGTATTCAACGTTGGAATATGAGCTGGGACAAAAAAAAAGGGCTGGGGGCGAGGGGTTCTTTTTTTTCTTTTTCTTTTTCTTTTTTAGGTATAAGAGAAAACCATTAATGCAAGCATATTCTAGTAAAATAAACTATATATTTGTAAGTGTGTTATTAAAAGGCTTAGTCGTTGCTCAATCCTATAATTTTTACCCAACTTTCGCTGCATTAAAGCATGGTCTATTTAATAAATCTATAATAGAGATTGGTCCACTGTAATAAATAAAATCAGTTATAGTTGTTCAATATTTTCGTTTTTATAAGTAGAAGGATGCGTATATAATTTTAAGAGTTTTAATTCAAATAAAATTTGTCTAACTATAAGTGTCAAAAATCGCAATATCTTCTGTTAAAAAGAAGAAGAATGTGTATATGAGATAATTGCACAAAATTCTACTATATATATTAGCATTAAATTACAAATACACACGAAGGGGAAAAATTGAACTGAACCCATTTCTAATGTTGGGATCTACACAATTTTTGTATCAATCTTTTTTGTCCCTTTCTAACTAAAATTAATATGCATGCCAATGGTGGCATTATAATTATGAGTCGAGCCTAATTTTTACAGAAATGAGTTTGAACTCCAAATTTTTTTTTTATATAAAATAAATTCCGACACCTGCCTGCTATTAGGCCATTGTCGAGCGATTGCTTGCTCTTGACATGCTTTTGAGGAAAGTGGAGCTTTTGCTGATTTCCCTTGGAGGTTTATTAGTAAATCTAATGAGGCTATAGGCAAAGGCACCAAGTATGGTCCCAAGAAATGGGCCCGCTATATAAACCCATATTCCATTATAAATGTGCATTACAATAGCAGGTCCAAGGGTTCTTGCAGGGTTCAAAGATGCTCCTGACACAGGCCTGCCATTCATATACCCATGTTAATATGACAAAAAACATGTTTTTTTTTTATAATTATATTAGAGTCAAGAATAGTCTGAAACTTTATATGGAATAAATTTTGAACAAAAAAAATTTATTAGTATAATTTAAAATTTACTCAGTGTTTTCTTATAGGTTTTGGTAAGTGATATTCTTAAATATTGTTAATAAATATGTAAAAAAGAAATATAACTTTGTTGATGTGTTAAAATCAACATATGATGATTTTAATTTTCTTTTCATATATTCTATATTTTTAAATAAATTTAAATTTAAATTTAAATTTAAATGTCCTCTGATCAAACTTAATCGCTATCAAACTAATTACCCAGCAATGAAGACGTCTACTAAAATTGTCATCCCAATAGCAATTCCTGCCAATTCTCCAATCTGACAAAAAAAAAAAAAAGGATTTAGGAGACACATATGCAATATATTTAAATATCTTAAAATTTAGATATGAGATTTATATGAAGAAATTTATCCCAGAAAAAGATATATAATTATTGTAGGAATGAAAAGTTTATCATAATTTTCCTATTGTGGTATGCAGTGGCATAAACTATACATTATGTGATAGTACCAAGTCATGATTTTAACTCACAATTCCTTGTGAAAAAAAATGAAAAACAATAACAACATTGAAATTGCAAGAGAAATTCTCATAAATTTAATTTATAAAAGATTAATTATGAATAGACATAAATATGTATAAGGAGAATTCCATTGAAAAAGAGTGCCAAACATGCTTATAAGTACGATTACTTATAAATCAAGTCTAGTTAAGAATTTTTCGATTTACAATCACAAGCTTGATGTGAATATTACCACAACTATGATATCACAAATATAAAATGAATGTAGTTCAAGTTCAATTTGTATAATGATAATAGGTATTCTAGGCATGCCTCTTATTTTGTTTTGACTAGTGGAATATTACTATTGACAAATACATCAGGCACAAGGTTAAAAATAAATCAAAAGACAAAGGAAGGTAAACTAAGTCTATCTAAATCTTGTAGCTTCTAAATATACAAAATACCAAACATCAGGTCTTATAATCAGAGAATGCAGAGGCAATACACCTCACAAACACTAATTTATCAAATATTACATCTCAAAATCTTAGATACACAATAATGCAACATTTAAAAAAAATAAGAAAAAAAACATATACACATTTATGAGAGGCACCACACCTCCTAATCCTATCTGAGAGTTAGGTCTCTTTGACTTTCTTCCTCTAAGTAAGCTCATAGTTGTAGATTTGATCTTTCTCGATTCAAATCTGAATGCAAAGTTATAGATCTAGACAAAGAGATGCAAAATTTTAAAGCTCTACCACTGTTTGTAGAAAAGAGAAAAACTCTTTCATGTAGGAAGTAAAAAAACACTCTCTTGATGAGAGAAACAAGCTTCTCTAAAGGAAGAAACTAGCAAAAAGAAGGAGAAGAACGAGAAGAGGAGGCTACCATCCTCGTGGAGCAAAGATGGGCGCTCCCTCTCAAGAGGGTTCTAGACGCAGGCACTTCAGGAGCTATACTTTGAATACAGGTTTCTAGGCATGTCTTAAGAACTAACCTAGTGTAGGATCATTGGCTCGACCAACTCAATCGATCAAAGATCTAACTAACTCAATTGAGCCAAGTCTGCGAGAACTTGATTATACCAAATCTTAATCGCCGTGGGTGACCACCAGTGGTTATACACTGTCTAACACAAGAATAAGAATAATAGCATCCCTATGATATTAATTGTTCATACCAAAAATTACAAAGTCAATAATCGATCGACGCTTGACAGTCATTGACTCGTGCTTACTGATCAAAGTTATCAAAGGTGTTCATTGGTTCAATTTGGTTGATTTTAGAGGCTCAATTAAACTGAACTGATTACAAGCTATTTTCAAAAAATTAGACTTATTCAGTTTGATTGACATCTATGGAACTATTTTTTTTTTGTGGGGAGCTTTAAAATCTATGCTACAATAAATGCATTATTGACTCAGTATATTGTTCTTATAGCCTCTTACATCATATATTTTAGAAGCCCTTTAGAATTGTCTACTTTCCAAGACAAGACTTCTAAAAAAAAAATTAGGACATAACTTGTGTAGGTTGTTGTGTAGTGACTGATTGAGGGAACATGATCTTTAATGAGGTTTAATTTTATTCAGTGGGGACTATTTTTGAGAAGGAAAGTGGAGGGCCTTTCGATTGAATTGCTCCATCTCTGGTTCTTGATAGACAAGGAGTTTCAAGAAACTCCGATGTTGGAGTTTGATAGACTATCATTCATTCGTTCCTCTTTACTATTCAGATCATAGACCTCTAATTAAAAAAAAAAAAAATAAGTCTAGGAAACTAGGCCAAACTTAACATCCACTTGTAAAATATTGAAACTCTCCCAAATTTCAAGAAAGTATAACATCTTAATAATGCGGTGAAGCGGAATATTCGTCATATAAGAGGACGAGAGAAAGTTGAACGCGCTGGGAAAGCAACATTATTTCATCAATGTTTCGTTAGAGACAGAGAAAAGTAATAATTAAAGTATTAAATATATAAAATATTTCATAAAGACGGTTAGCTTTGTTCGGTTTGGTTGAAAATTTTTTTCAACCGAAAAATAAACTGAACTAAACCACTTAGTTCTTATGTAAAAAAAAATCGACTTAAACTGCTTAAAATTAGTTTTGTTTGTTTGTTGTAGAGTGATTCAATTTGGTTCAGTTAGTTTTATTTGACTTTGTACTACCCTAAAATTTACTATTTTACTTTTGGAGGACTTGCTTATAAATAACCTTGGCTTTCCACTCATGTATAAATTTTTGGTTATTCTCCCTTGTTTTACCTTCTTTGACTATTTGAAGACTAATTTGATGATGAACTCATGCCAAATCCATTGCTCCCCACAGTTCTAGCTTACCTTGCATGTGTTTTCAAGGTCCAAAGAAATCTATATCCTTTGAAAGACTTGCTAGGAAGAGCTTTGGGAGACCTTAGCTAAGAAATGGTTCTCCATATCACAGTAGTCAAAGACTTGATAAGACACATCATATATGCTTAACTTTTAAAATAAAAAAGAATTTGATTAAATTCAATACGCAGTCCCTCTTTTTTCTCTCCCTACTTTCTTTTTCTTTTTGGGAAAAGTTTGGTAATAAGGCCCAGACTAAATGGGAAAGAAATACAAAACAACTTGGACTACATGTCATGGAGAAAAGAAACGATATTCAACACTCAAAAGAGCATTACACTCCAAAAAGGACAAATAGTACCCCAAAATCTAGTTCATAGATTCTGTCAAGCAACTTTAATTTTTCTCAATAATTTGATGAAGGCTAACCAAAAGGCAAGAGAAAACTCATCGTGCCTTCTTTGTTTTATTTCTTGAACGAACAATCTAAGAACCTATATTTCACTATTATCATTACATGCTCTATGAGTTTTTTACAATCCAATTCAAAAATGACTTGTTGCGTATTCAAATTCCTTGCAAGATCTACCCGTTCTAGCAGCGCTTAAGCTTTTGCTTCAATAAGGGAGAGAAAAAGGCACTTTCTTCTAGATCTATTTAGAATACATCCTTTGGGGTCCCTTGCCACCATAGCTAGGCAACTCTTCATTGAATGTTGTTAAAAAGTTGCGTCTAAGTTGATTTTAATGGTTCATTTTAGAGGAGGGGTCTATCTTTTAATCTCTGTAGGATGAGATTGTTGTCTATTAATATTTGCACTCAAATGATGATTAGCTACATGCTTGATTTCATTTTGTAATATATTATCTTTCTCTAAAACACTGCTAGGGTAAACATCTTCAAACTCAAATATAATGTAGCTCATTTCCTATAAACCAAAACAAGATAAGCAATTTTATAATAACATCAATACTATTACCTCCCTTGTGCTTTAAGATTTGGATCTTGTAACATTCCTAATATTGTTTCTTTTATTAATAAAGGTAAATAAATATTAAATTAAGGAAATAAAACTTATTATTATTTTTTAAATATTTAAGAAAATATAAGCCGTAGAAATTGTTCACCTTATGTGTATGCATAGAAATTAATTTTAACATTAAGAGAATACGTAAAAAGAGAAAATCTAATAGAAAAAATTAAAAATAACATCCTAAAGAGAGACAAAATTCTTGGGTAAGGAAGATAAATTTTTGGAAGTAAGTAAAGGTCTTAAAATTTTATAAAGATTGAATTAGGGTATTTTTTCCTAATTCAAAAGTTAGAATTCCTAAGTTTAACATTTCCACTCATACATTGAGCCTTCACTTATGAACACTTCATAGAGTTTTTCCACTTTACATGAATTTCTTGCAAATCAATTGGATAGCTCAAGAAAGAGATATAATATAGATTTGAACTAGAATATAGAAGTTAGACCGATAACTCAAAAATCATGAAAATGTGACTAAGCCCTTAATGAGAGGTAGAATTTCAACCAAAGAAAAGGAAATGGGCAAGAATAAGCTCAAATTCAAGAGGAAAAAAAATAAGAACTATGTGATAAAATAGTAGTGTAATAATAATCAAAATTAGGTCACATAATATTTGGAAAAAATATCTATATCCTACACTCATAATTTTAGCAAGTCATGTGATAATATAGTAGGTAATAATATATGGAATTAGGACAAAACATCCCTATCCTACACAAACAATTTTAGCCAAGCAAGGGAGATTCAATGGTTAGAAATTTACCACTTAGAAAGTAAAATTTATCATATTTGAGTGAGACAAAAGAAAAAGAAAAAGAATCCTTAAATTAAGGGCACCTTGCCTCTTGTCTTGAGAATATTTTATCATAATTTTTAAATAATAAATCATCCTTTTGCTATGCATATCTTGACTAAGGGAAAAGAAGACAAGAACGTGATTTGTCTTCTCCTAAAAAGTAATTAAGTGCATTCTAATTGTGATAAGATAGACCCATAATTATGAGAGGAAGACCACTTGATAATGTATTTAAGCAAAAACCACTCTTATATCATTAAAATTTTGTCCAAGTGAGGGACAGGAAAAAAAAACAAGGTAGAGTGAGGAAATGAGAGAAAGAGAGGAAAATAGAGGAAGGAAGAAGAAGGAGAAGTCTAGAGAACTAGTACTCAAGGTAAATTAACTTAATCTCTACTTGAATCCATCTTTTTTCTTCATAATTGAGATTCAAAACTCACCTTCTTTCTCTTATTCAAACTGCTGGAAAAGCTAAGGGAAGAGGAGAATCTTGCCACTTCCTTCAAAAGGAAATAAGAAAAATAATTCACTAAGTGAGTTAGGGAGATCTTTAGGTAAGTTTAACAATATGTCTTTTTGAAGAAAAACTTTGAAATTTGTAAAATTTATATGAGATTTTGATCTTAGAACTTTGATAAAATTTACAATATTTGCTACTTTGATGATTGGCCATGGTTGTTGCTATATCATATTACATGTTGATCTTGTATGTGATAGATGTTTTGAATACTTCGGTTGGTATGAAAAGTTTTGCATAGATATGGCTATGGGTGAAAAAAATTTAAGACTTTTATGTTGCTATTATGTATATTTGAATGTGGTGAAAAATTGATGGAATATGATTATATTGATAAAATGAGTAAACAGTGATCAGAAAATAGTTAACCAAAGAAGAATCTGTTAGGTAAGTTTCTGTATTTGAATTTTTAAGAAACATTTATAGAAAATTAAAAGAAATGGTTAAAATAAAAAATATAGGTATATGCTCACGAATTGTTAGCCACTGGAATTATTCAATTTTGAATCTATATGAGAGAGATATGATCAAATTAATAAGCAATGGTCAGAAACTAGTTAATCAGGAAAGAATCTGTTAGGTAAGTTTCTGTGTTTAAATTTTTGAAAAAGATTTGTAGGGAATTAAAAGAAATGGTTAACATAAAAAATATAGATATATGACACATAAATTTGTAGCCATTTGAATCACTCAATTTAGAGTCCATAGGAGGGAGATATAGTCAGATTAGTTAGTAGAGGTCAGAACCTATCCGAGAAGAAATATTATTAAATTTGAAGGAGTAATAATACCAAGATTCGTTATGATTTCACTAAAATATTCCACATAAGAGTTTTAGAGGATTGTATTAACTTTAAATGGATACCAATATCACCTCAATCAAAGTTAAAATGAGGGAGTTATGCTCTGATTAATGAGAGATGAAAATAATATTTAAGAAAGAAAAAGAATCTTATAAATGAAAATAATAAATGACTAATGTATTCCCTAGCCATTGCCATTATATGAAATCCTTATCATATTAAGTGTATAATTATGACGTGAAAATATTTTATAAAGTGATTTCTAAAAATGATTATGTTCATGGCATGATTGCATTTTACCATAATTTTTGGTAATGATTATGCTTTGATTATAAATTATGGCATGTGAGTATAATGAACATACTTGTTATTGAAATTATATTTTTTGTTATTGTGAAAAGAAAAGAGAAAAGTATGATTACATGGTGGTCTGTGTTGTACATCAATAGGGGACGCCCTATTCACGGCTATGATTATACTAATGAAAAAAGAAAGAGAAAGTGTGCCATACCGAACGGAGTGAGAAAAGACTATACTAAAGAGTAGAAAATACTCACCCTGACTGGGATAACTTGATATGAAAATAAGTTAATAGCCATCATATAATATTCTGAAAATAGTTATTCACGCCATACATGTTATTATTGTACTATTTTCATGTGCATAGATAAAGTGCATTCATGTGACTTAAGATATTTGCTATAACTTATACAGATGAACATGACGTGAAATATTGATGATAATTATGATTTATTGTTGAACGTACTGGAATTTAATTCTTACTATATTTTCATATCATGTTCAGAAAACTAGTTATGCAAATTTTCTCTATAGCTCTGACTTTTAATTCACGTTGGATCGAATTATTTTTATTTGAGTAGATCCCAGTAATTAATAAGGTGTTTGTGGTAAAGTTGGTTAAAATCACAGTGAAGGTGTAACCATCCGCACCTGTATCTCCGGAATTAGTCAACATGGATGAATAAAATGTAGATATATATGTGATTGACTTTTGTACGGATGTTTTGATTAATGATGTATATGTGAACTCATAATTATATCAGTATTAATGGTAGAACTTAAACCTTAATTATGCTTGATTAAATTAATTGAATATTATTATGAGTTAAGTAGTTAAAACTAAAGAGGTAATGACTTCATGGGACTTTACAAATATATATATATATATATATATATATATATATATATATATATATATATATATATATATATATATATATAATTGGAGTTGTTACAAATCTTTCTCCATAGCCACTCCCCGATTTTGTTGCACCCATCACCCTAGAAGTTCCATTAAAACTCTTGATTCAAACCAAATAGATTTAGTCTAGGCACATATTAAGAACAAATGTTCCAAGGACTCTTAAACATCATTACAAATTGGGCAAGTGGTGTTCGGGGTGGCTTTTGTTTTATTGAGATTGACTTTAGAGGGTAGAGCATTTAAAAATAACTTCCAAATTTTTTTTATATTCAAGGAGTGGCCTTCGAGGTCCAAATGCACTTCCAAACCTTAGGGTGTAAACTAAATGAGGAAGTGCTTCTTTTGGTATCAATCTTTTGGCTTAACTCTTTAGCCACTTTGTAGCCCTCCTTCACCCATTAAACTCCATCCTTTAAGGATGGCCAAATCAATCTATCCTTAAGACAATTACAAATAGGAATAGCTAAATACCTTTTTAAAGTTGAGGCATCAAGCTTTTTATGGCAATAGGGATATTCGAAGCTTTCCTTTTCTGATGAATAATTAAGGCAACTTTTTCTTACCCCCTATTAGAAATATGTACGACACTTTGCTCATTAGAAATCCACTTATCTTTCTATAGAAGGATATTTTTTCTATTACCTACCTGCCAATAATAATGCTTAATTAAAAAAATCTCTACCTTGAACAAGATGTAGATAGCTCCAAGATCCCCTTTTGTGGCTTTTTGCGATGACTTCTAAGTTTACTTTAAATTCATGTAGTGAATTTTTTTGAACCCCGTGCCTTCCTCCTGTTTTCTTTGGGTATGCCTTCCCAATTTACACAATAAATACCTTTCTGCCTATGATTATTTTTCCAACATAAATCAACCACTAAGGAACATAACTTGGTATAGATTTTTTTGGGTAAATTGATAATTGACATAGCATAAGTTGGCAATGCTAGAACCAATTTCTTTATAAGAATTTCTTTGCTTGTATGTGATAGATATCTTTGCTTACAACTAGTTAATTTACTCAAAACTCTTTATTTCACCCATTAGAGAGCTTGGGTTTTAGATTTGCCCCATTCTATTGGCATTCCCAAATACTTCCGTAGAGTACCCCAACAACAGATCCAAAGGATTAAGCACATCTTTTTTTATTTGGTTCAGGGTGTTCTTGCTAAAATGAACTCCCAATTAACCAAATATGTATACTTTGCCTCAAAGCTTAGGAGTATTTATTAAGGATATTAACTAACTCTATTGCTTCATTCTTTTTTCTCTAGAAAATAAGGACGAATAGCAAAAGTAAAACAAAATATGGTCAATTTTGGATACATTTCTAGTGATTTTCACTCCACTAATATTCCCTTTACTTAGAGCTTTTGAAAGAGGAAAGGAAGGTTTAGCTGCCAAAATGAATAAATAAGGGGGGAGAAGGTCATTTTGTTTAAGGTGCTTTTGAAGGAGGAAAGAGGGACCAAGCTTTCCATTAATTCTAGATAATCGAGGAAACACATTGCATGATTAGGTTGACCCATCCATCATCATACCCATAGGCAATGAGACATTTCTTTAGAAAGCTCCACATAAGAATATTGTAAGTCTTACTAGTTTAACAACTATATGGTGCTTGTTCTTAGTGTTGTTTCTTCTTAAAAAAGGAAAAAGCTCTTGTGCCACCACTATGTTGTCTTAAATAAGCTTGCCCCCAACAAAAGCACTTTAATTTTGAGAGACAATTTGATTTAAGTGGCCTTTTATTTTGTTCACTTGTAGTTTTGCTATAATTTTGTAAAGGAAGTTGGGATAACTTATAGGACTGAATTGGCCAACCTCTTTAAGATGTTATATCTTAGGAGTCATAACAATGTGCATTTCATTTACATTAATTAGGTAAGTGCCACTATTAAAAAAACCCATTTATTGCCATCCAAATGTCCTTTATTATCATACTCCATGATCTATAGTAGAAAAGCCTATTAATGCCATCTGGCTTAGGGACTTTAAGTGCCCTCATCAATAGTGGCCTTCTTTACCTCTGCCTTGGTAACATGATTGAGAAGTTGACTTTTAATCTCATTAGAGACAAGCCTTGGCATAATCTCATTCACCTCAAAGGACTTTTTAGGCTACAAAGATGAGAAAAGCCCTTAATAGAAATTTTGGAAAATATGATGGATGTCATCTTGATATCATTTCCACTTCCCAAACTCACGCTTAATGTGTATTTTAGCTCATTCTCTATATAGTTATAGCTCGAAAGAACTTAGTGTTCTTATCTCCCAATTAAGTTGGTTTTGTATAGAGAAACTCTCCTCTAAAGCTGCTTGCTTAAGTTAATCACCTAGAGTGAATATTTTTTAATATTCCCTTTAGGGTTGTTATTTGTCTGTCATCAGGGCACCCTTTTTCTTTAAGAGATTATATTAGCCAAGACCACTCTCAATTTGTTAACATCTTTTACATTAGAGGGTATTTCTCCTTCCATCTAAGAGTTATCCACAAATTGAAAATACTCTTCATAATTTAACCAATAAGCTTCCAGTTTGAAGTTATTTTCCTTTTTTTTTGGGTTGAAGAAAGGTTGAGGATGAGAAGATGGTGATCAAAACCTATGGCAAGTATCACTTCTACATTAGGGAACATTCTCAACCAATCCCAATTAGTAATGTGTCTGTCAATCCATTCTCTTATACTGCCCTCTTGTTTATTATTACCTCAGCTAAACGTACACCCTTTCACTAGAATCAAACATGCCATTCTCATTAAAGAGTTTTTGAAAAAAAATGTTATTTGAATAGGATTGTGTGGCCTAACCCTTCATTTTCACTCTGAGGAGAATATTGTTAAAATCACCTATGCAGCACCAAGGAGTTCTTTGGTTAGGCAAAAACTTAGAAAAAGTATCTAAAAGAACTTTCCTTCTTTTAAAATCCAAGAAACCATAAACAAAGGTAATAAGGAGCAATATATTCATATAATTAAAATTTACATTTGTATGAATGTAGTTAAGGTAGCTTTGCTTTACACCTATTTCTACTTACTTTTTCCAAAAAAGTCTAGGCCACTAAGTTTTCCTTCAACATCAACTAAAAAAAATAATCAAATCCCAACCTTCTCTTAAGATTTTGCAGCTTACTTTTTTTTCTTTTTTTTTTCCACAAGAAAGAGAATTAAGGTCTATTACGAATATATAGGTCATTTAGTGCTTGAACTATTAAGGAGAACCTTACCCCATAATAGTTCCAACTTATGGCTATCATTGTGGGTGGTGGGGTTTGATAAGGCCTGGTATTTCTTTGATAGGACTTAGAGTAATATGTCACTCTAAATCTGCCTCCCTTAGTGCTTTGGTATTTCTTTAGTATCTTGTGGTGCATTCCCATCTCATAATTCTATGTAAATCTTGTGCCCTCAAGCAACGGTAGTCCCAACCATAAAGAATCTTGTTTTGGTTCATTATGCTTTCTTTTAAGCTAGAGCCTCTTATGTAAGTTGATTGTTAATTCTTGGTCAATCCAATTTGTTTATCCCTGTAATATTTCCTTTTCTTCTTTGTCATCATTCTTTGGGAAATGTATGTAATATTCTGGTTCAGCCAAGTTCTAGTTACTAATCATTTTTTTCCCATCTTCATTTATGTTTCTTTTCATTCCTAACATACATCTTTCTATTTTCTTCTTTAAATATAGGCCCTAATATAACCTTCTTGGATTTTTTGATTTGTCTTGAGCTTAAGTTGACATCTAACTCAATATAATTAAGCTCTTCAGTAAATTTACTACTAAACCAACTAGTATTGCTGGGCTCAGTATATTTGGGATAATAACATCCTCTTTTAGTTTAAAGTTCTTTGCTTCAATATCTAAGGTGGACAAATATGTTAGGCCTAGCCCAAGTTTCCTCTTCATGGTTTGGATATCTACCAAAGTAAACATTTCCTTGTTTGTTGCCTTGCTATCTAATGGTTTTCTCCTTTGGATATCCCTTTTGTTACTATTATCTTTTTTAGTAGGCCTCATTTGACTATAGCCACTTTCATCTACCCCTTTCTACTAGCTATTTATTTGGCCTTAATCTAATTGCTTATACAAGCTTTTGCCTCCAACTTCCTTTAATCCTTTGGTCCCAACATCTTTATGGTGTCCATAATCTTTATTTTGTCCCTATTCAGGTGAACGTTCCTTTGTTCATCCAGCTTCACGTTCTTCTCACCATAATCCTTCCTTAAGACAGTTTCAGCTACTAAAGCAACCATGGATTTCATCGAACAAAATCCTAGACTTGCACCATACTTAAGTCTTTAATTGTTGTAAGTGGCCATGAACCTAACCTTCTATACTTAAAGTAATCTTTTTAAAGCTTTTCATATTTCAACATAGCCCAAGTTTTGGGCATATGTTTTCTTAGGACCTTGAACCTTGTGATGAAGGATTCTTTAATATTTATCAAGATCTTCACCCTCATCAACGAACTCCAGCTCTTATTACCCATCACTGAATTCTGCAGATCCTAGACTTTTCCTACCCTACTGCCAATAAGAGTTGCATTTTTCATAATAAAGTTTTTCAATGGGAGGCCATGAATTTGAACATAGTATGGAGAAGAGATGAAGCCCACCTTATGAATAGTGATTTTCAAAATCCACCTATGAATAACAAGGAGGTGCCCCTAACACCTTGCATAGCACATTCCCTAAACTTTTTCTTGGTAAATCATCATTTTCAAAATAAAAAAATGAAGGTGTTCAATCCCAAATTTACTATTGGAATATACCTCTCTTATAAATTGAAAAAAGTAGGGCTAATAAATACTAAATTAATATAACCTCTCAATTTTAATATTAAAGAAAACAAAGTAGAGAGGAAGTCTATTAGAAAATCCTCAACATAAGCCTAACGCCATACTTTTCCATAATCCATTATTGTCCTAATTATGGATATGACCTAACTATGGCCGAATAGAAAACCTACAACTAGGATATTGATTTGAAATTTTCTACTAGTTTTAAGATTTTCTACTAATTATCTACATCTTTCACTATTAAATCACACTTAATGAATAACTTGTCAAATCACAATTATGGCCTTTTTCGACAAAATGCAAAGTAATACCACCATCACAAAAGTGCAAGCCTATGTACTACTATGAAATTTACCATAACAATATTATGATAATACAATGGGTGAAGTTTTTATTAGGAAGAAGAACTTTTGGCATTATAAATGCTAATGGCTGCAAAATAGTATACCATGGACGATGAAACCAAAAGAAATGCAAGAAATCCATATAGATGAAAGTGAAATTGAGTGTACTAACAGCTCTATTGTCTGTAGCAACCGCAGAAGCAACAAACATCAATAAGAATGAAGTGAGAATCTCCATGACAAAAGACTGAATATTAGATCCTGTTGGCACTGTTCCAAAAAAGGTTTTTTCATCCACATCAAACAAAAGGTACAATGTCCCACTAGCAAGGATAGATCCTACCAATTGTGCAATAAGATATAGAGGCACCTGCAGTAATCCATATAGCTTCAGTTAAACCAAATCATGCAAGGATGAAAAATGGATAAAAAATTTCATCAAAAAAGGTAAAAAATTTTAGGATTTATTAGCAAGTTATTTAATAAAATACATATATTTTTCATATCTTGTAATCTATAGGTAGACTAGGTTGTAGATTTAGGTTTTGAGCTTTTTATATCAAAAAACTGCAAGGTTGTTTATATGAGCTCTTTTAAAATTGACAAAAAAGGACCTATTTGATTCTATTTAAAAAAAACAGTTTTGTAAAATAATTTTTTAAAACAATTTTGAAGATTAATAAAACAAAAAAGCTTGTTTGAGTAATTTATTTTAAAAACAAAAAAAAACAAAAAACATGTTTGAAAGATTTTTTTTAAAGCAAATATTTAAAATTTTACAATAATGTCACTTTGAAAATACTTTGAATTTTGTTTTTCTTTTAAATGTAATAGTATTATAGTTACCAAAATACCATTAATAAATTCACATATTAAAAATATTGTCACATTGAAAATAAGTGTTTCTAGCTTTTAAAATAATACTTTTGAAAACTTTTTAAAATCAACCGTTAAAAGATATAATTGCTAAACAATTTTTTTTTTTGTTTTTAAAAATAGAGAACTATTTTCGCAAACACTTTTCAAACAGAATAAAAATATTTAGACCAATTCATATTTTATTTATATCTAGATGTCAATAATATATCATAACACATAATAAATAATATTAATATAGATTCTAAATTTTTTATTGGACAAATTACTCTTTTCCTCTCTTTTAACTTCTTCTTTTTCGTTTTTGTCCTCCAATTTTTTTTATTTTTCATTAAAATTCTTTTGTTTTTAAATGTAGTCAACTATATCTTTAATACTAATTCTATTTGTTCCTCTCTATTAAATGTCAGTGGTATTCTTGTGCTCCAACATGACCTTTTTTTATTTGCTGAGTCATCTCTTATCTTCTTCTTATTTTGTTTTTCTTGTCTTCTCTCTCTACCCTGTTTTTCCTCTGTTCTCCTATCTCTCCTCAAACTAACTTTCATGTTGTATAGGTTACTTCAGGAAGCTTCCCTCTTTTCTCAGTAGAAGTACTTAAGAAAATAAGAAGGATAACAAAATTAAAAGTACAAAGCTTGTGAGGTTGAAACAATCAGTTAAATGCTTCAAGGTAATTCCCTTTGACATAAAAGAAACATAAGGAAAAAAAACAAAGAAAGGACCACGTAAAGCTATGGAAGAAAGTCATAGATTAGGCTTAGCCAAATCTATTGGTGTCGGAATCTTTGGCATAAAAAAGTTGTGCGGAGAGTGAGAAGGTAAAGAAGTGGGTGGTGGGTAAGGTCAAGTGAAGATGACACATTACATGAGCTGTTCCATTCATGGAATAGAATTAGATTCGAAGAATAAAACAGGGGAATGTGGTTCTACTTTTAAGAATATATTTTTAGAACACACCATTCTCAAAACTAGAACATGGGAATAAATTGTCATATATTTCATTTTTTTTATTTTCAAAGGGGAGGTAATAACATTAATTTTATGTTTTATTCTCAAAGAGTGAGGATATTTTTCATGAAGTTAAAAGATATTTTTGCTTTCTTATTCTACCACTCTCATATATAGTTTTAAACTCAAAACTCCAAAATCTTAAAACTCAAAACTCAAAACCCCAAACTCATACTCATAAACCCTAAATTCTCAAACCTCAAATTCCAAATCCAAACCCAAGGCCCCTAGCCCTAAAACCTCAAATCTCAAACTCCTAATCCAAACACCAAAATCTCAAACCATAAACCACAAATTCCAAACCCCAAAACTTAAACCCAAAACCTCAAACTGTAAACCTCAAAACCAAAAACTTCAAACTCCAAAATTCAAAATCCTAAACTCCAAAGCCCTAAACCCTAATATGCATTTTATCTTTTTCATTTTTAAATATTTTATTTAATTACGTTTGCATTTTATCTTTTTTATATGTGTAATTTTGAAAATTTGTCAAACATTTCCTAAAATATTGATGTCAATAAAATATGGGAATGCTAGATTCTCATGAATGTAGTAGAATATTTTTAGAAATATTTGTGATGAATTAAACATGAGAATGTTATATTTTCTAGAATGTGATGATCAAGAATCACATTCTTAGAAATGTGCTCATTCCCAAGAATCTTTGATTCTATAAACCAAATGCCCTTATAAGATAATATTTCATTTGGAGGCGAATGTAAGATTCAAAGGGGGAGACATCATTAATGGTTTAAATTGAAGACAAGAAAGAGAGGAAGAGAGAATGAAAGAGAGACAAAGAAAGATTGATTGTATATTCTGATTCTTAGTGAATACAAAGGCTGTAGCTATGTATTTATAGGATACACTTAACAAACTATCATTAACTACTTTAACTAACACTTAACGAATCGATACTCTAATGTTCTCCTAGAAAAATCTTTTCTCTAACACCTTAAGCAACTTACAAAACAACATAGTAAAACTATAAACAATAGCAACACTTACATAATAACTTAGTGAAATTAGAAACAACAGCTAAGTAGGAACAACACAAGCTAGCTAAAATCATTACTTCCTAATCATGCTTCCAGAAAATGAATTGAAGTCGTTCACTTGTAGTATTTGCTTTAAGGAACAAAACCTTGTACTAGGCAAAAGTTTTATTAAAATTTATGCCACTTGTTCTATAGAGGGAATATGAAAAACTTTAATTTCCTTTTGAGCCATTCTTTCCCTAATGAAGAAAAGATTTAGCTCAAAGTGTTTAGTACAATTTTGCAATATGGGTTTGCAGTGAACAACACTAAGCCTCAATTATCACAGTAAATGGTAGGAGTTTTACCCACATTGAAGGATAATTCTATGAGTAATGATTGAATCCACATAAACACAATTACTGTAATTGCCAAGCTACAGTACTCAACCTTAATGCTGGACCTAGCTATTATTGGTTGCTTCTTGCAACATCAAGAAATTAGATTGTCTCCAAGTAAAACATAGTTGCTAGAAGTGGATTTTTTGTCATCTAGATTTGAACTCCAGTAAGCATCACAAAAAGCTAACAAATCCATGTGGTTGTAAGGTTATAGATGCAATCCATGAAAGATGTCTCAACAAGATACATAAGGACTCTTTTTATATCTTTCCAGTAAATCTCCAATGGAGGATGCATAAATTGACAAAATTTATTTACTGTAAATGAAACTTATGGTCTTGTTATAGTTTCGTATTGCAATGTCCCTACAACTAACCCATAAACTTTAGGTTGTGCCATCAAATCATACCCATATTTAGATAGCTTCAAACTAGTAACCAAGGGTGTAGCAATCTCATTAACATTTTCCATCTTGGCTTTGGAAAGTATATCTTTTATATACTTGGATTGTAACAAGTGCATACTACAATTTGCCAAGTGCTACACTTTAACCCAAAAAAAAAATTAAGTTGACCAAGATCCTTAAATGAGAAAATTCATTATTTAGTTGAATTATAAGTGTGGTTATAGCAAAATAAGAGTCCCCTGTAATTAGTATATCATCAGAATACATTAATACAAACAAAGAGCTATAAGGGAGACTTTAAGAAATAGTGAAGGATCACATTTACTGCCTTGAAGCCAAAACTTATATAGAGCATAAGCTAATCTCTTAAACCAAGCTCTTGTGGCTTGTTTTAGCCTATAAAGGACTTCATGAAGCTGGAAAAATTAACACCTCTTACCTGCTTCAAATATGAGAGGTTGGATCATATAAGATTTCTCATTGAGAATGCTATTGAGAAAGGCATTATTCACATCAAGTTGCTTAATTCTTCACTATTTGGTGAGTGCAATAGTCAAAATAATCCAAATTGTGTTTAGTTTTACCATTGGAGAGAATGCCTTATCATAATCAAAGCCTTTAATTTGATAGAACTCCTTGGCCACAAGTTTAGCCTTGTATTTTTGCATATTGCCATCCAAATTGTATTTCACTTTAAAGACTAACTTACATTCAATAGAATGTTTATGAGAAGGTGGATCTACTAGAGACCAAATCTAATTTCTTTGAAGGGATTGAAATTTATCCTTTATAGGAACCTTCTAGTTTTTACTAAGCAAAGTTTTTTTTTTACAGACTTTGGTTCTTTCTCTTCCAAGAAAGCCGTAGGCTTAAAAATTTCACTTTTAGACCTTGTAGTCATTAGATGAGTAAATAAAGGTCTAGACACTGTAAAGGAAGGAACATCTACAGAATTTGGAACTAAAGTATATACTACACCTAAAATCCCATATGCTCTTGAAGATGAAGCAATGTATGGATATTCTAAAGGCGAGGTAGTAATTAATTCATCACATTGAGCACTCCTATTTAACTGACCTAGACTATGTTGCTGAGAAGTATCATTGAAATTATAATGAAAGGGTTGTTGAACTTGCCCTTGAAAAGGCTAAACCAATGAAGGAATAGATGAAATAGGAGTTGAGGAATTTTGTGTTGGAACGACTGATTTTACTACATAAAACTTTCCAAACCAAGTTGCAAAGGCAAATAGAAATTCATCAAAAAGTACACATCTTAAAATAATAAGCCTGCCATTAGAACTAAGGCACTTACGGCCTTTATGCACATTACTGTAAATACATACTAGGCAAAAAATCCATTTTGTGATGATTATAAGGCCTAACCAAACACCTTTAATAGTGAGTAGTGTGAAAATAAGCTCAAAAGGACTTTTACCACTGAGATTTATAGTCCATTTTGTTGATCAAATAAGTGGCAGTAGAGAATGAATACTTCAAGTAAAATAATAGCATGAATGAATTTTCAAGAATGGCTAAATTAGTTTAATTATATGTTTAATCTTTCTTTTAACTATGCCATTTTGTTCATGGCTATAAGGTTAACTTCTTCTCTATAAAATAACTTCAACTAGATGAAATTGATTCAAATTTTTAAACTCTCCACCCCAATTAGATTAGACTACCTTAATTTTGAATTAAGATTGCAATTCCACCATCTTTTTAAAATTCAAAAAAACTGCATAGGCTTCAATCTATATGAATTAGCCAGAGTGGTTCTGTATATAAAGTAGTTTAAGAAGAATAAGGTAGCTTGTGTGCTTTGCAATAATAGCACGCCTTACAAAAATTAGTAAAACTTTTATTGCAGAGGAGTGACCCAATCTATTATACCAAAGGATAAAAATAGTATGCTTACTATTGGAGTTTACGACATTAGAGAAATTACTACTAGACACATTACTAGGTGTTACACCAACCATATTCAAATGATGAAAATTTCTATATACATCAATAGGTGTTACAATAGCCAAATTCAAATGACAACTACGACTTGAATTAGCAAGACCTTTGAGTAAATGTCCTTTGAGTGATTGAAGTTGTTGGTAAGCCGTAGGAAAAACATCAAATGTATAAAGCCCATTTTTTTTATTTTTCCTTGCAACAATACCTCGTTGGTTCCCTATTTTTGGTGCTACAACAAAATTGTTCCCTTGAGTCAACTGAACTTGATGTGATATTGTAGCCGAATAAACCTAATTAGACACAGTGTATGCAAAAGGATTTTTTAAGCACCACCACCATAAATGAACTACTGATATTTGTGGTCAAAATGGTAAAAACAGATCTACATTGAGTGACCAATACGATTACACAGTTGGTAAACCACTAGAGATCTTTGGCCAAATCTACCTCCTCTACCTCTTCTTGCAAAATCAAAATTATTTCCTTTACCTCTGCCAAAACCATTATCTCTACCAGAACCTCTACTAAGGCCTCCAATATTTCAAAAATTATTGCTATTGTTACAAAAGTAATGTATACCAGATTGAACATTTGAGAAGTTAACTAAAGGTGATTCAACAATTTTATGCAATTTCTCTATTTTGGCTTCTCATGTTAAAACTAAAGCTTCAATGTCACTAACTGTATACAGGTCAAGCCTAATGGCAATTCATGTAATAAAAGCATCATATTCATTTAAAAAACCCTTTAAAATGGATTCAATGTGATCATTTCTTGTCGAGTGTGTCCATATATCCAACATAACGTTCTCATCTCAACGACATTGAATTTATTCTCGTGTTATATTTTAACAGTCCAATATTCAATACTATACAATATTGCAGGTCTTATAGTTGTATAGTAAAAAATTTTCTTAATTTTGAACAGTATTTTTCTATCACAAATGACACACAAATCATTCCTCCATTTCATCCACTCAGTTTGAATTCTATGGTTTATATTCCCTTTTACTTCTCTATCATTTTGTATAATAAACCCAAGGTATTTGAAAATTATGACTTGTTTTATAAAATGATCTCCAAATTTTACCTTTAAATTTGAATTTTTATGCCTTTTGCTAAAATTACATTCTATATATTTTGTCTTATTTTTACTTATACGATAGCCATATGTTTCAAAAGTTTGTCTCCATAACTCTAACTTTGCATTATTTCCTCTATCGATTCAACAATTAGGATTATATCATCTACAAAAATTATATATCGAGGTCCCAATTTTTGGATATGTTCAGTAAGTGCATCTAAGTTAAAGTTAAAAAGATATGGGCTCAAAGATGAACCTTGATGTAGCCCTATAGTTATGAAAAAAATCCTTTGTGACCCCATTTTTTGTTTTCACGCAAATCGTGAATATCATACATATCTTTGATTGCTTATATGTAAGCAATACATACTCCTTCTCTAAAATCTTTCATAATACCTTTCTCATCAATCTATCATATGCCTTTTCTAAATCGATGAAAATCATATGTAAGTCTTTTTTATTCCTTTAACATCTCTCTATTAATTTTCGCAGTAAGTAAATGCTTCTATGGTTGACTTTCTTGGTATGAAACCAAATTTATTCTCTATAACTCGAGTCTCTTATTTAATCTTTGCTCAATGACCTTCTCCCATAACTTCATAGTATGGCTCATGAGTTTAATCCTCCTATAATTGGTACAGTTTTGTATGTATATCTTATTTTTATAAATAAAGATTAAAATACTTATCCTCTATTCATTCGATATTTTCTTAAATCTCATTATCACATTAAATAACTTAGGGAGCCAACTTATGCCTTTTCTAAACTAACCTTTCCACACCTCAATAGGTATATTATTAGGTCATATTGCTTTGTCATTGTTCATTCTCTTCAAAGCTTTTTCTACTTTAAACTCCTAAATTCTATAATAAAAGGTATAATTTTGGTCATCCTTTGTAATGTTTAATCTATCAGAGTGATAAGAAAATCAATGTCCTTCATTAAGAATTACTTGAAAGTAACCTTTCATCATACTTAAATATCTTATTCCCTTACTAAGACATTACCCTCTTTAACTTTAATACATTTCACTTAATTTAGGTCTCTTGTCTTTCTTTCTTACCCTTCGTTAGTCTAAAAAATTTTCTTTCCCAATCTTTAGTTTCTAAGAATTGGTATAGCCCTTCAAAAGCTTTGGTTTTTACTTTGCTCATAGTCTTTTTAGCATATTTCTTAGCTACTTTATACATTTTTCAATTTTTATTGTCTTTACATAAGTTTCACACTTTATAACACTCTTTTTTAACCTTAATCTTATCTTGTACCTTTGCATCCCATCACTAAATTTTTTTACCCTTAGATCCAACATCTCTTGATTCCTCAAGTTTTTTTTTTGCTATTTTTCTAATTTCTTTGGCTATCTCGCCCCACATAACATTAGCACTTCCTTGTACTTCCCAAAACCCCTCTTTTTATACTATTCTCTAAAAACTCTTTTGTTGTTCATCCTTTAAATGCTACTACCTAATTTTTGAAACTCTTTTTTAACTCTTCCTTTCTACTTTTTTCTTAACATGTACGTTCATAACTAAGACTCTATACTAGATAACTAAGCTTTCTCCAGGTCTTACTTTACAATTTATGCAGTACTTTCTATTCTATTTCCTTACCAAGAAGAAATCTATTTGAGAGTTTTTCCCTCACTCTTGTACTTGATAATATGTTCTACCCACTTCTTAAAATAAGTGTTTGCTATGGTAAAATTAAAGGTTAAAAAAAAAATCTAAGATAGTTCTACTCTTCTCATTTGTTTCTCCTAGCCCATATCCCCCATGTAGACCATTATATACTCTGGGTTCACTCTCCACATGACCATTTAGATCTCCTTTTAGAAAAAAATTTCCTCCTAAAGGAATTTCCTAAACCAAATCTTCTTGATCCTCCTAAAATTTTATCTTGTGATGCTTCTCTAATTTTACTAATGGTGTATATATACTGATCACATTAAAAATATTCTACTCCATTACAAGTTTTAAAGTTATGATCTTATCTCCTAATTTTTTTACATCTACCACGTTGTTTCTCCAATTCTTATCAACTATTATACCTACCCCATTACTAGATCTTGTTTTACTAATATACCAAAATTTAAAATTTGAAGTATCTAATTCCTTTTTCTTTTCTCCTACCCTTTGGTTTCTTGTACGCACATGAAATTAATCTTTCTCCTAATCATGGTGTAAATTATTTTTATTAATTTATCCATAAGCGTACTTACATTCCAAACTCCAAAATGGATCATACTCTTAAGAACTAACTTCTTTCTTCACACCCGTTTACGAAAATGTAGGAATCTTTGCATATTTTTCATTGCACCTGAGTATCGATGCAGCTACTTTTGCTCTTTTGACACTATAATCAAGTTATACTGCGTGTTACTTTTGGGTAACAACTTAAATTTAATATGATCATATCGTTGATCCATGCTCATTAAGATTTGACAAAATTTTACATTGGTCATCTCAAAGTTAACACAACCCTCCTTTTTTATATAGGTTAGGGACTAGTTATACAAATATAGTTAGAGTTTAAGAGAAAGATAAGATGATGATAACTAAAAATAAATGCCATATTGACATTTAATAGTGAGAATAAAAGAAATTATGCATGGATGATGTATTTTATTATATTTTAAATTATTTTAGTGAAAAAAATAAAATTAGAAAAACAATAAAAATTTAATTAAGTGACGAAAATAGTAATTTGGCATTTTTAATTTTTAGCTTTTAACCTTAAAAGACTATAGCAAGCTGTTGCAGTTAGTGGATATTTAGTAGGTTTTCAAATATTCAATACTTCTTCCTTTTTCTTTTATTTAACGAAAAAAGGTTTGTCAAGTAACTATTATATCATAATCCTTGGACAAATAATGGTATGATCACCCTAAATTAAAGAATCATTTATTAACTGATTTTATAGATGAAAACCCACTTGAAACTGAATAATCGACCTAACCATGAGTTGTTGGATCGCTTGTATTATTTTTTATTATCAAATTTTAAAGGAATCTGAACTTGAAATCTCACAAATTTCAATATAAAATAAAGGTAAATTATTTTTACTCATATCTCTTCTACTTTTAAATTATACGAAATTTTTTCCTCCATTAATAAAATTATTAATAAAGCTTATACTTTATGTATTTTTTATAAAAAAATTAATAAAATTTTTAATTTAATATAATACAAATTACTAAAAACTTTTAATTAATACTTATGAAAATTTAAAATAAAAGAAGTTAGTGTTATTTTTTAAAAAAAAATTAAGAGAGAACGAATGTAAATTTTATAAATTTGAAGAGAGAATTTTGTGTCAATTTAAAATTAGAAGAGATGTGAATATAATTTTCACAAACTTCGATATTATAATTTATTCTAAAATAAAACTCTAAATAAACTTGGTCAATGATCAGATTTATTGAGTAATAACTAGCAGTAATCAAGAGCATACCTGTCTCAGAGGGAAGTGTCGAAAGATGGCGAAGGTGACGGTGACTGCTGGATTAAAATGGCCGCCCGAGATGTGGCCAACAGAATAAATCATTATCATTGCAGTTAAACCCCATACTACACAAATTCCAGAAAACGTTACACTCCCATTTAGTTTATTCAAAACCACAGCACAACACCCTGCAAATATCAAGAAGTATGTCCCAATTGCCTCTGCAATTACCTGTTAAGAGACAGAAACAATAAGAATGAAAAACACACACACAGAAATATCACTTGTAGTTGAAATAGTTCTTGGATCAGATTGATTATCAAAAGTCTAAATACTTAAAGTTTGTAACTTTTGATTCGGTTTGAGTTATATAGCCTACAATATATCAATGGAAAGCTTGTTTTAAGGCCATTATTGTGCAAATGAGATTTTATCCATTTGCAATCATTTGAAGATTCAAAATCCATTATTTTGGGATCATTTGGGGATGCTTTAGATTTTTTTTGTCTATTTTTTCTAGTATTTTTGTAAATTTTACGTTTCTTGTTGCAATTAAAAGTCCTAATTAGGGTTTTATAAATATATTATTTTGTGTTCAGTTTGAAACTTTTGATCAATTAATTAATTTATAAATTTTTCTTCAATTTTTCTTATTCATGCTATTTTTCACTGCATCACATACACAGATTTTTGTTCCTTCATTTGTTTTGCAATCTGCAGTAATGACAATGAAATTAATGTGATAAGGTAATGTAGCACGCAGAAACTGTAATAAATTAACGTACCTTCTGTATGATATGAACTATCGAAGGATTACCACAGAATCCAGTTCCTCTTGGGGAGCCACTTTCACCTTCTTCCATCTTTGTGATCTCATTGCTAGACATTTTCTATTTTTTTTATCCAACTTTACAACCAGGTTGAGTTTTCTTTTCTCCTTTTTTTTTTTGGATTTTTCTTTTTGGTTTGGACACAGACTCTCTGTTCAGAACATGGTAAAGTGTTCACTTGAATCATTTATAGAAAAAATAATAAATTGGTGATCGGGCGTTTAGCTGTTATAGGGAACAACCAATGGAGGTAAAAACCGTTGAACTTGATGAGAAATTTGAGCCTTCAACAGAATTAACGGCCACAATATCCCTATTATCCAGCTTCTCTCATATATGGGGGGAATTGGGGATGGTGTTTTGAGGTTCCATATTTTCCTTTTTGGATGTGTGGGTTTTCCTTTTGGGTTTGTGATATTATAATTTAAATGATAAATAAATTTAAAATTAATAGTTGAGTAATTTTTACAATGTCAAAATATTAAATTTCTAAAATAAAACATTTGTTGAAATAAGTAACATTTATTTCAAACGACATTATATTTTATATTTAAAAAATACATGAATATTTATATGAACAAAAAAAAGATTGAGGACTATTCTCGTAAATATTTTGACAGATAAACAAGGATTATCTAAATTTTAGTATCCAACTTAACTATGATTTAAAAATAAATTACATTATAAAATAAAAATATCGTTAATGCTTACTTTTCAATAATTTGAAAAAGAGTGTCTGCGATCAAAAACCCATAGCCTACTTCACCGGACAAACAAAAAAAATCCTAAGCCTAATCTTGGAATTCAAATTACCTCAGTTTTTTTCTCTCTCACTAAATGTTTCATAAGGTTTCTATTCAGACTCTATTTGTTCAAAATTTTCATCAATCTTTCTTGGTAACTTAAAAATAATGTGACAATTATGGGATTATGAAAAAATAAATTACAATGTACTTCTTTATATATATTTGGCCAAAATCAATTTGTCTCTTTATCCTTCATTGTGATTCAATCAACTCTCTTCACTACAAGAAAAGAGGGGAATGGCGACGGGTGTTTAACGACGGTCACAAAAAATCGTCTCTAAATCCATTTTTAACGATGGTTTAGGAACCGTCGTTAAAGTTGTGCACTTAACAACGGTTCCACACAAAACCGTCGTTACATACGGACGGTTAAAATCTAACCGTGGGCATCTGCGTCGACTCGGGGTCAGAGAAATTTATTACGGACATTACGACGGTTTATAGAAAACCGTCGTAATTTTACGACGGTTAGACATAAAACTGTCGTAATTTTACGACGGTTTAAAGGAAACCGTCGTAATTTTACGACGGTTTAAAGGAAACTGTCGTGAAGTTATAACGTTCGGAATTCGGACCGTTACTCGGTTTCCGTGTAGTTTAACGACGGTTTTAGAAAAAACCGTCGTTAAAGTTACAAGTGACGACAGTTTTTCAATCAACCGTCGTTAAACCCATTTAGCGACGGTTTTTGTTTGGTTTAACGACGGTTAATAACCGTCGTTAAACCACGCGTCCGTTTATAAATTCAATAGTCCTCCTTATTTTTGTTACAACAGCTTCTCGATAGATTTTTTTTACATAATACACTTTCTGAAATTATTTGTTGTGACTTCTAAGTTTTTGTACTGTGGTGTTTTCTGCAACTTGTTTTTATTATTCTCAAGGTATGTCATTTAATTTTTTAATTGTATTTGATTTTTTTTTTATATTGTATGTTCAAAATATTTTCTTATATTATTTTTTATTTTCTTTTGTGAAGATATTCTGACGTTGGGACGACACTTTGATTTTGATTTTTGTGCGTTATTTATTTGGAATCATTTTGAAAGTATGTAATCTAATTAATTTTATTTTGAATGAATTAATTTCAAATTATTGTATGTTAGATTGCGATAATATTAGATATTTTATGTACTTACTATTTTTTTATAAATATATTTGACATTGTGATGTACATTGTATGAATCAATTTTAAAATTTGTGTTATTTTTGTGATATTTATGATGTTTAACATTATAATATATAGTATGTTCGTTGAAAACATGTAAGGAGAAATACATTTATATAATAACATAAATTTAGTAGATGAATTGAAGTGTGTAATTGATTAGATAAAATAATAAATTTTAATAAATAGATAGAGTAAGTATTGAAAACAATTTATAAAAAATTGTGACACTACTTTAAAAATTTACGTCTGTTTTAATAAAAATTTAAGAAATATATATAATATTATAAATTTAGTAAAAAATGATAGTGAATTTAGTTTTAAATATAAGTTGTTAATAAAATATTATAATATTTATTCAGGTGATGAGATAAAATAATAAATGTTAATAAATAGACAAAATTAATAAGGAGAAATACATTTATATAATAACATAAATTTAGTAGATGAATTGAAGTGTGTAATTGATTAGATAAAATAATAAATTTTAATAAATAGATAGAGTAAGTATTGAAAACAATTTATAAAAAATTGTGACACTACTTTAAAAATTTACGTATGTTTTAATAAAAATTTAAAAATATATATATAATATTATAAATTTAGTATAAAATGATAGTGAATTTAGTTTTAAATATAAGTTATTTACTATTTTAAAAATATTATTAAAATTAATGTAAATAAATTGAAAGTAGTTATTATATTGATAAACGTATTTAAATAATATACATAAATTAATAATAGTCAAATTATATTACAGTTGTTAATAAAATATTATAATATTTATTCAGGAGATGAGATAAAATAATAAATATTAATAAATAAACAAAATTAGTATTAGAAATTAGTTTTAGAAAAATAAAACTCATTTAAAAATACACGTAGTTTTTTAAAAATGGAAACAAATTTATAATAACATAATTTTAATATGTATGCTAGTAGTGTAATAATTTTTAATGCACTTTGTTGTTACACTAGATTCTCTATTAAAGAACTAACAAGATCTTAGATGTAATTGAGTAGAATTATTTTTGAATATATGGCCCTTATATGGGCTACAGATTTTATTTTTTCAAATAAGGAATTGAAATTTCAATTCCTTATCTGAGTTCGTTAGAAATTTTACTATGTAAATATTATAATTGAAATCCTAGCAGCAGCTGTAAAATCATATTTTAATTTTTTGCTGCTAGTGGTTTTCCTTTCCAAAAAATTTAGATTCGTAGAAATTCGATCATGAAACTCATCATTTTAATTAATTATACTATATTCTCTATTAAGGAATAAACAAAATCTTAAATGTAATTGAGTAGAATTATTCTTCAATATATGGCCCTTATATGGGCCACAGATTTTATTTTTTCAAATAGGGAATTAAAATTTCAATTCCCTATAAGAGTTCGTTAGAAATTTTACCATGTAAATACTATAATTGAAATCGTAACGGCAGATGTAAAATCATAATTCAATTTTTTTTCTTGCTAGTGGCTGTCTTTTCCAAAAAATTCAGATTCGTAGAGATTTGATCATGAAACTCATTCTTTTAATTAATGACAATAACGAAGATTTTTTATTTAGTGCTTCATTAAATGTCTATTATCATAAAATTTGTCAAAAATGTTTTACACGTAAAACATTTTAAACCTCTTCAAAATGTGTTGTGTTTTATGCACAATCAATTGCAAATCCCTTCTCATTTAAAATAGTCATGTTTTCTTTTAGTTCAGATTAAGAGTTATTTAGGTTAATTGTTATCTAAATTCATAATTATTTCAGAAATGGATAAATTTTGGATCAATAAATCTCGACATTCAATAGAGTACCTAAATGGTTTAGACGGATTTTTGGAATTCGCAAATGCCAACTCTGGAGTCGAAGGTAGAATAATATGCCCATGCCCAAAGTGTAGATTCAAAAAATGGCAACTCATCGAGGTCGTGCGCCAACATTTGATCGTCAAACCATTTCTGGAAGGATACACTTTTTGGAGTTTGCACGGAGAAATGATTACAGAAGAACCTGCTGTAGGACATGCTATAATGCCAATTGAGGTCTCAGAACCCATAGTTCGAGATGACCCTGTCCAGAACATAGTCCGTGATGCATTCGGGATTCAGCCCGAAAATGAGAGCATCACTTCTGTGGATATGCCAGTTCCGCAGTCAGCAGAAAGGATGGATGATAGTGTCAAAGATTTTTATGAGTTACTGAAAGATGGTGAACAACCGCTCTATGAAGGGTGTGAAAAGTATTCAAAACTGTCTTTCTTGGTGAAGTTGTATCACATCAAGTGTTTGTGCGGCCTAAGCGACAAAGCAATGTCGATGGTTCTTGAGTTGCTTGTCGATATATTCCCAGATGCCAAGATTCCGCCTTCATTTTATGAGGCTAAAAAAGTCATTAATAAGTTGGGGTTAAACTATAAAAAAATTCATGCATGTCAGAATGATTGTATGTTATACTGGGGTGAGCATGAAAGTAGAGAAACTTGTAGTAAGTGCTCGGCACCAAAGTAGAAACCGAAACAAAAGGGGGAGAAGCAAAAAAAGGTGCCTAATAAAATTCTTAAATACTTTCCAGTTAAGCCAAGATTACAGAGGTTGTTCATGTCTTCTAAAATTGCTGAATTTATGATATGGCATTCTGAAATCAAAATTTCTAATGGCATCATGAGGCATCCAAAGGATTCTGAGGCATGGAAGAGATTTGATCTTCTGAATCCTCAATTTGCATCAGATCCGAGAAATGTTCGTTTGGGCCTTGCAACAGATGGTTTCAATCCATTTGGAAACCTATCTACAAGTTACAGTATATGGTCAGTTCTGCTGATTCCGTACAATCTTCCTCCTTGGATGTCTATGAAACAGAGTTCATTCATGTTTTCAATGATAATTCCAGGGAAAAAAGCACCGGGGAATGATATAGATGTGTTTTTACAACCATTAATTGAAGAGCTGAAGGAGTTATGGGTTGAAGGTGTTAAGACGTACGATGCATTTGGCAAAGAAATGTTCAATATGCATGCAGCTCTTTTGTGGACAATCAATGATTTTCCTGGCCTTGGATGTTTATCAGGCTGGAATACTCATACTGGATTAGCCTATCTGTACTGTAACTTTGACTCTACTCCAGTCCGTCTCCCTCACAGTCGGAAGTGGTGTTTTATGGGACATCGCCGCTTCTTATCTCCGAGTCACAAATTCAGGCTGGCCCGCAATAGGTTTGACGGAAAAGAGGAAAGAAGAAACCCTCCTCCGCAACTGAGTGGTGTAGACATTTTAAGACAAGTCGATGATATTGAAGTTGTCTTTGGAAAAAATGTGGAAACTGATGTTGGGACTCAACAACGGCGTTCCCGAGGTCAGAGTTCGGTTGATGCTGGAACTCAACAATGGCGTAAGAAAAGTATATTTTTCAAACTTCTGTATTGGACGAATAATATGTTGCGTCATAATCTTGACGTCATGCATATTGAGAAAAATGTCTGCGACAACATCATTTACACTTTACTTAATGATTCTGACCGTTCAAAAGATCACGTAAATGCGCGGAAAGACTTAAAAGAGTTCGGTGTGAGGCCTGAGCTATGGCCAGATGCTGACGGTAAATATCCACCTACTTTGTTCACGTTGACAAATGCAGGCAAGGAAGTATTTCTGAAAACACTTAAGAATGTATCTGTACCTGACGGTTATTCCAATAATATCTCCAGATGTATTGACGTAAGACAGCATAAGATCGGAGGCCATTTTACAGTTGTATTATTTAATTGTATGTGGGCCAACACAACTACAACGAGAGGAATTGCAATTGATGAATTCGGGGTGACATCGGTTGATTTTTCTCGGTTGATTCACATTGGTGAAAATGATGATGACGAGCCATACATCCAGGCATCTGAGGCTCATCAAGTATACTATGTACAAGATGAGTTGGACAAGAACTGGAGTATAGTGATGCATTTAAAACCCCGTGACTTATACGAGATGGGCGATGAATATTAAAATCTTATATACGAGAGCGATCGGTTACACACGCAAAATTTAGAAAGATTGTTTCCAGAAGGAGAAGTTAATTTATGCTTGTTACAGTATTAGTTTTGCTGTTGCCGCCTATTTATATATATTTTAGACTACTTATAATTACTGTACTATTTTATTTATTTTCATAACTTTTATTAGAAAAAATTTATTTTATAATTGTTTTATTAATTTCATTTTGCTAGTAGCGGTGACGATGAAGAAGGCTAGATCAGACATGGCAGGGGCGTCCAGTTCTCACACTCCCACGTCCCGTGGGGCAATCAATGAGGGCGAACAGCCCACTATGGAGTCGGAGGCTGCCGCATCATCAGTCTCTCTTAGCGACTCCCAGCCACTGGATTCGCAGGCCGTCCCCTGCACACTCCCCCCACCCGACGCTCAGGCACTGGATGACAATTATTCGTTCGATTTTGAGGCAATATTTGGCGGTGTAGGGGAGGAGCATCAGCCCGTGAGCAGGAGTGCAGACACAGGAGGAGTTGGACAGTTGATGTAGTCAGTGAGTATTGTAATCATGTACATTTTATGTGCTTAATAATTTTGTCTTAGTAATATAATATATAATTGTCACTAATTATTTTGACAGACGGGACCGGACACATGATGTCCAGACAGTTGACTGTCCACGACGTATGGGCCCTGCCTCAGCAGTCAAAGGTGGTTGTCCAGTTCAACGACAACCACCAGCCTATCGGAGATAGTGGCGGTTTGCTCGGTGTCTTCCTCGACACCATCGGGGATAACTTTCGGTTATTCCTGATCTTTTACAGGGATTGGAGGAGCATTCCTCAGCAGTCGAAGACGAATGTCTTCGTAAATAATATTCAGGTATGAAAACATATATCTTTTGTAATTAATTATATTTATTTGTAATTTATATGCAATTTATGTGTAACTAATTTTTTAATTTCGTTTGCAGACACATTTTAATGTGACGAATAAACACAAGAAACTGATCATGCAGTCGCTAGGAGCGAAATGGAGAGTAGCATGATACAATATATTTTGCCTGGCGTACGATGGTATGAAGACCATAGATCAGTTGCGGAGTGAAGTCTCGACAAGCATCCCACCTGATCAGTGGGCAACTTTCGTAGACTATCGCCTAGACGTGAAGTCTAGGGTAAGTTGTTAATATATATTTATAAAATTTAACTTTTAAATATTGTCACTAATTATTTTTTCTATGTGATTAATTAGGATGTGGCTGCGAAGAATAAACGGAACAGAAGACAGCTGACAATGCCACACACTACGAGATCGAAGAGCCTTGCGCGTAAAAAGGCAGAGATGGTAAGTTTAAATCTATAAATATTTTGTTTTTTTTTAATGTTGAGAAGACTATAATCATAAATTGATTGATTAATTATTTTAATTTTCAGGAGATTGAGCTTCAGGGTCCAGTGACTCGTGGTGATGTATGGACGGCAGCTCATAAAAAAGTTGACGGATCATACATCAACGACGAAGCTCGGGCTGTTGCGGTGAGTAATAAAATCTTATCAACCTTACATGGATAATTATTTAATTTTTAGATAATGTTTAATATTATTAATTTTCTGTTATTGAATGTTAGGAGAAAATTGCTTCGATCCAGCAGGAGGACAGCTCGTCTCAAGAGCTCTCGACGGCCGATTCGCTTGCTAGAGCTCTTGGCATTAAGGAGCACTCCGGCCACGTTCGAGGCTTTGGGTTGGGTGTTTGCCCAACTCAAGTCTTCGGCCGTGGTTCGTCTGGGTCGAACTCACAGTCTGGGCCGTCATACCACGACTTACAGAGTGAGGTGGAGCGCCTGAAGACAGCTATGCAGGAGCGAGACGCTGAGCTCCAGCGACGAGATGTTGAGCTCGCACCACGGCAAGTACAAATAGAGGCTGCTATGACGTTCCTGCTACAAAAATTTCAGGGTCAGCTGCCACCTAAAATTTCAGGACTTCATAGTCCCGGACCCAGGGTAACCTTTTAATACATAAAAATTGTTGGTATAATTTTGTTTATTTTAAAAACACTCAAAATTCTAACAAACAAAATTGATTTTTCAAGACCCCAGCGATCGTGGTAGTGGGCATCAGCGTAATCAGCATACGTAGGGTTCGAAAACTTGATTTAGTTATTATATTTGTATATGTAATTTTGTCACTTTTGTTACTATTAATTTTCTGTATATTTTTTTTATATATAGATTCATTATAATTCAATAATTTATGCATCTTTAGTATCTAGTTAAATATTAATAAATTTTAAAATATAATTTTCAATTTTTAAATAATTCAAACGCTTCATTATTATATAATAAAATAAAATGTATATAAATTAATTTATAAAATAATAAAAATATAAATTAATTTTTATTTTGCATAAAAATTTAATAATAAAAACATTTAAGCATTAGTAGTATTATGAATAGTACAAATTATTATATTTTAAATTATAAATAATATTTATATAAAAAATTTAATTAATTTAATTAATTAAAAATTAAAAAAAAAACAAATAACGACAGTTTTTGTTAAAAACTGTCGTTATAATTAGAAAAAAAATAATAAATAACGACGGTTTTTGTTAAAAATCGTCGTTATAATTAATTTTATTAATTATAAAATAAAAATAAAAAATAATAAATAACGACGGTTATTAAACCGTCGTTATTTTTAATGGCGGTTAAAAACTATTGTTAAAATTGGTTTAGCGACGATTTTTAGAACTGTCGTTAAACCATACATAGCAACGGTTATTCCCACGGTTGCTGAAACTGTCGCTATACCTGGAGTTTCACGACAGTTTTAAAACCGTCGTTAATGGGTATAACGACAGTCGAAACCGTCGTTATGCCCACTAAAAAACCGTTGTAATGCCGCGGTTTTGTTGTAGTGCTTGTAATTTGTTTTGTTACGGTTTAGTTATCTCATGTTATATTCAGTCTTTAATTGTAACAAAAATAATAATGTCAACGATAAAATGATGAATAATGTTATTGTTAGAAATATATTTTATTTATATTTGGAACAATTTCATAGTGCAAGGCTATTGCAAGAATTAAAATGATATTTCAAAACTAAAATTATCCTACTTAATTAACAACCTCAGTCCATTGTGAAAATATTCAAAATATAAGTGAAATACAAATTTAACAATAAAATTATTCTTTGTTTTAATGTTCATATAATTATTTTTTTAAAAATTTGAATATGAAATATTATATAATAGTTAAGTGGTAATTAAATAAATTAAAGGGGTATTAGATGATACACTTTAAACTATAGAAAGTAAATTAACTTTAGACCAAACTATATCGAGATAAATTGTAATCTATCCATATAAAAAAGATAATTTTTATTTTTTATTCGATATATTAATTTAGATATTATAAGTTAAAGGAAAAAAATATTTCATGAAACCTAAATAAGTCACTACACTTAAAAATGATAAGGCACTATAGTAAAAAAAAACGTTAACTACTATTATGCCTTACTATATTTAGATTTGATTCAATAAAAAAATAAAAAAATAAATAAAATTAATTATTTTATTACAATACTCATGATGATTATAATTTTTATCTCAAAAATTAAGAGATTAGTAAACAAATTATTTCCTTCTAGTTTAACTAGAAAATTATAAATATTTATTTTTTATTCAATTTAAAATTTCTATAATTATTATAAGTGTCATAAGGCTTTATTTTGAATGAAATATTGTCATTTTGTCAAAATATTTTAAAATTAAAGTTATTTTTATGTTGATAATTTCAATATATACTCTCTCTTTAAAAAAAAAAACAATTGTTATCTTATCATTGATATATACACATTTTTTCAATTTATCCTCTCATAATTTTATTTTCTTAATTTATTTCTTTAAAAACTATCTCTTCTTCAAAAATGTCTTTATTATGTTAACATTGTTAATAGATATTTAATATATTTATTTCACTAATCAAATTATAAATTTATTTAAATAACGTTTGCACTTAAATTATATAAAGTTTTAGTCAAGTCATACACACACAAAAATTGTTAAATATACTTTATTAATCAGATGAATGTGAAATTTTTTTTAAGGAAAAATAATTTTTAAAAAACTAAATTGAGAAAATAGAATTTTAAAGATCAAATTGAAAATATATGTTTTTTTTTTAATATTAAAACAACTATTTCCTCTCTTTTTTTTCCTATAATTTCCAAATCTCATTTACCTCTTTAGTGACTAACAAAGGATGAGGGGCAAAAAACATTAAAATTGATATAACATCTCAGTCTTAGTGTATATATATTTTTCTGTACAGTAAGTTTTGGTATGCATATAAAAGAGAAAAGACGTCAATCAGAATTTTTTTTTTTTGAACTGATCAGAAAATTCTTAGAATGAGCCCAATGATATACATCACCAAACATTGTTTTGGATTTAGGCCCAACAAATGGTATTGGGCTGTCTCTCATTTTTCTTGATGCAGATATTATTGGGCCTCTAAACATGGAGTTAGACCTAACTATGACCCAATAGAAAACCTGCAACTGACGGTTTAACTTGGAAATTTTCTTATTGTCGTTGTCCAAAAACCCAAAAAAAAAAGAGAGAGGAAAATTTCTCATTGTTCTCTTGATTTTGGTTTTTCTCCTTCCTTTTCTACCAATAAGATCTAATGGTATTGGGCGGTCTCTCCTTTTTCTTGATGCAGATATTATTAGGCCTCTAAACATGGAGTTAGACCTAACTATGACCCAATAGAAAACCTGCAACTGACGGTTTAACTTGGAAATTTTCTTATTGTCGTTGTCCAAAAACCCAAAAAAAAAGAGAGAGGAAAATTTCTCATTGTTCTCTTGATTTTGGTTTTTCTCCTTCCTTTTCTACCAATAAGATCTAACATTACCGGAAACTTTTCTCCAAAATGTAATGGTTCACTTGGTATCATTATCAACTCTTAAATGAATTTGAAAGACCTGTCCAAAAAAGAAGAAGAAGAATTTGAATGCCCTCATCCAACAAGGGGACAAAACAAAGTACCATTATATTATGTTCGTGACCAAAAATTATGATGGTCTAGGGGACATCTTAGTTTAATTGATCAATAGTCTTTACAAGTTTATAATTTAAATGATAAATAAATTTAAAATCAGTGATTGAAAAATTCATATAAAATAAATGTAACGATAAACAGTTAAACTTGTGAAAAAATAATTGAGAGAGAGAGTCTTACCATATCAAATAAAATTAATTATATATTCAAAAAGATATGGACATACTAGTATCAAGAACAAAGGTCTCCTTTAATTGATAGTGACAGCAATTTCTTTTACGATTGGATTTATCATTTTTAATCTTGCTTTTATCGGAAGCACTCCCTTTGATAGAGCTCACAACTACAATAAGTCTATGCCTCTTCTTAGTCTTTTCACAATCTATATATGCTCCATTGCTTTTTCCGCAAGCAACGAAATTAATCGAATGTTGGCTTTTAGATCTAACAAATATATTGACTCCAAACTCACGGGTTGGTCTAGCGGTAGAAACAAGTAAGTGATATGTGATTAATTAAATGCATTGTCACTAATTCAAATCTAAGGTTTGGATTTTCAACTTTGGTACCATTTAATTAATAATAAATTACATTCAATTTAGAAATTTGTAAAAATTATAATCACATTTCTTCTAATTTCAAATTAAAACAAGAATCTTTTCTGAAGTTTTTAAAACTTACACTTACACCCCTTAAAATTTTAAAAAATTTACACTAATTTTTTTATTTTAAATTTTTATAAGTATTAATTTAACTTTTTAATGATTTATACTACATTGAATTAGGTTATTTATGAATTTTTAAGAAAAAATTCATAAACTAAATTTTATTTATAATTTTGTAAGTAGATGAAATGTTTTTGTATAATTTGAAATTAAAAAAAAATGCTAATGTAATTTTTATAAACTTTAAAGGAGGTGAATGTATCGTACCATTCAATTAATCAAAGTCCATGAGATTTATCTTGGCCAATACCCCACCCAAACTTCCTCAAAGCAGCATCAATGTAGTGACTTCTGAGTGTTGCTCTTGCAGGAAGGGCCAATAATGCAGCTGCTGGAAATTCTCGAGCTCACTCTTTGGAGGGTGTCTTCAACAATTTCTCTTCTTGGCTGTTGGAAAACGAGTGGGAAGCCCAAAGAATTGAACAAGCTTGCCCATATACAGCTGTAGTTTACGCATCTCTGTATTGCATTTTGGTAATCGGCCCTTGCAAAAATTAGTTTAGATTAGAAGTCAAAGGGCTTCATCTTGCAATTTCATTGCAATTTCTAGTTCTCTTTCTCGTCAGTTGAAGCCAGTTAAATTGAACTCTGGACTTTTGTCTCCTAAGCAACTCTCTTAATGTACATTCCTTTGATAATCCCTGCAAATTTGCTTCCTTCGACAGATTTTTTTTTGCTGCTGCACCGTATCAATAGCAGCCTGAATTCTTCTAATATTCTTTTTTTGACCAAACGCTGAAGGGAAAAATACCTAACGTCGGCGGTACCCAAACAATGCCAATGGCTACTCACCCATGTGGATCTTGAAGGGGGAAGGTTGAATTCTTCTAATATACTTATGAATATTGTTATACTTTGATCAGTTCCAGTTCTTCAAGTCCTTACCATATGTACTGTTTTCTACATTAGGACCCCACCTTTGCAGAATAAAGTTATTAACCATTATCTTCTTTTTAAAATCCCAAATTCTAATGAGTAATGAAAAGAGTTTTTTTTTTTTTTTATGGGACAAAACAAAAGATTAACCCTAAGACTTTATGCAAATTATATACCCGTAATTATTAGAAATCGCCCGGTGACCTAATAAAAGAATAATTTATTTCATGTCATATTTTATTTATTTATTTGACTCCAACTATGAATGAAATTTAAAAACATTTGACGTATAATGTGTAATAAAAGAGTAAAAGAGTTATTGAAACAGATTGATTATCATAAGTCTAAATACTCAAAAGTTTAAAACTTTTGACTTGACTAAAGTTATGGGACCCATAATTTTAAATAATTTTTTTCACGATTTCTTATATTATTTTTTACTACATCGTTATTAGTTTTGAAAACAAAACTCTAATATCATTTAACTAATTGACATATTAGTTGTGATATATTACACTAGAGATAACTCAATACAAATTGCCAAGTCAAACTGCGTGTATGTGGAATTTTTCATTAATTGCAAAAATTTCAAAAACATTTGATACGCAGTTGCTTTTTGTCCAATAGTAGGCACAACTTCACACTAATAGTGGTGTAGGCGTTACACGAGACTATCAAACATGCTATTAAATTCATCAAATACATTCACAAGTTTGTACTTAAAGTCAATAATTGATAAATAAATTTGAATTTTATAATTAACGGGGCTCTACAATATTAAGAATTTAAATTTATAAAAAAATACTTATAAAAAAATAATTCAGTATTTTAAATAAAATTATATAAAATACTCGAACAAAATATTCATCAAACACCAAAATGTTATCAAATTGAAGTTCCTGATCTTTAAAAAGTCTTCATAGATACGGTGGTTTAATATAAGGTGAATGGTGATGGTTCGTTCACACATGATCTATCTAATCAACAATAACAACAAATATCTGAAGAAAGAAAATAAAAAAGAAAAATATTTGGTTTGTAAGAGGAACTTCTCTTTAATTCTTTTGCTTTGTCTTCGTCAAACTCAACCCACACCCTTCGATGGTCCCAGGCACCAATGGTCCACACCCATTCGGCTCATGTCCGTGGTTCACCCTACAAAGATTATGACTTCTCTCCCTCTCACTATCCCTCTGCTTTGATTAGTTTTTGTTTGCATCTATTTACTCTCATCATCTCAACCAGGGTTTAAATATTTTTTGGTCCAAAACCCCCACTTGCGCAAAATTTAATACCCACCTCAGGGTTTCAATCTGATATCGTCTCATGTTTGTGATTGCAATATGTAACAGTTGTATTAACTATCTATATCTTTTTGTGTGCATTTTTTCAATATCTACACCTTTAGGCAACGAAAAATAGCGTGAACAGAAGACAACGAAAGAATACTGAAAAGTTATAAAAAAATTTAAAACAGCCTAAAATGAGGTCTGGACAATAGATTTTAAGTCTTGAAACAACTGCAACCATGTAAAGACAGGAATGGCAATGGGTTTAAAATAAACTTTTTTTTTAATATCTTACGAGCTTTGTAACTCTAACCGAATCAAAAGTTATAAAATAAACTTTTTATTAATATCTTCAAAGCCAGTTGTATTAACGATCTTCTGCTACATGTTTTATGTTACAAACTTTAACATAAATACAATTGTGACGAGCCAACGAACTGATAGCACATGTAACAATAATTTTAATGTTTGAGATTGAGTTGAGTTTAATATTTTAAGTTCGATCATTTGCTTATTGGCCATTCTCTCTCCATCCTAATTCGTAAATCTCAATGGAACAAAAAAGAAAAAGAAATTACAACAGCAATAGGAGCCATAGTTTAAAGTCTTCATCTTTCGTAAGTTAGCAACCGTCCTTCAACTCCCAATCACATGTTATTTGATAAAATGATACTAAAAGAAAAATATATGTATTTTTCACCTGAATAAATTCTATGCCAAAAATTTGTACCAGCTGGGTACACAAAATTAATACTGAAAAGGGTTTGTATGTTTATTACGGATTGGAATGCTTTCTGTACTTTCATTGGAGCCATTGAAATCACAAGGTTACTTCACAATGCATGCTCCGATTAGATAAGGCTACGCACACGAGCGTAGCGCCATATGTTTCTATGACAACCCTATCATTTTCACTTCCACTTAATAATTTGCGGTGTATTTATACTTCTATTATTAGTACGTAGCTGATAGGGCCGGCTCAATATCTTTCAAAATTTATAGAGGCCTAAAGCAAAACAAAAAAGCGAGGCATTTTTAATAATAATAAAAAATTTGAGACCTAAAACCCAATAAATAGTAAAACAAATTTTAATATACATTTTGCTTAAAACAAATTTTTTTTAAAGTTTAAAACCTTAGTTTTAGCAGCTTCACTTTTGAGCCGAGTCTGATAGCTCATGGCTATAGCAATCAATAGGGGTTAAAATTTTTTTGGTGGTTTCAAATTTTAATATACATTTTGCTTTGTTGAAGTGCTTAAAACGTTTAGAGTAAATTGAGATGAGAATTTACTCTTCAATTAGAATATTTACTCTTCAATTAGAATATTTATGATTTTTTTAAAAAAATATTCATAAAATTTAAACGTTATTAATAATTTTGTAAATAAAAAATATGTTTATGTATAATTTGAATTATTTAAAATTAAAATTTTAAATGCTTTGTTCCAATGCGAAAGAATGTACTTTTAGATGGTGTATGATATATATATATGGAGATTTTTATTTTTTGAAAATATATTTTTTAAAATATTAAAATATAATAAATATGAAAATTTTAATTTTTATTTATTTATCTCATCCTTCAATTTTTTATATGTATATTTTTACGTATATGAAAAATTACGGTACCTAATATTTAACAATATTTAAAAAACATGTCATTGAACTATTGAGGAAGACAGTTTGCGGTTCACTAGTTCAACGGTAATTAAATCACAATTGAACTAGTAGTAAAATATATAATATATTTTTTAATTTGATATATTATAAAAATGATATATTCAAAATTGGATATATATATATATATAAAATTAATTAAGTTGTTTAAGATAAAAATAATAAATTATTATGTTTTCATATATTTATAATTTTATTAATAACTCTATTACATATAAAAAGAATCCATACTTCTACATAATATAATTATTAATAGTTAATAATATTCATTAAAATATTTTTTTTTAATCATAAAAAATAAAATGTATATATAATCATTGTTAATATTAAGAAATTTTTGAGTTAAAAATAGTCAAAATAGTGTAATTTTAATAATAGAAAAAATAAAATAAAAGAGAAAAGTAAATTGTTCAAACCGGTTTCACCAATTTTTGGCTAATTTTGACCAATTTTTTGGTTGAACGGTTTAAAGGGTTAAATCAGATCAATCTCCCTATTGATTCACTAATTTTTCATTTTGACTCCAAATTTTACGACATTACTATTTATTTTGAAACAAAGTTCAAACAAATAAGAACACTTCTTTTTAGTCTTGGCACGAGCATTTTTACACTTTTCAAGTATAGAACTAATTATCTTATTTAGGTAACAATGCTATCTTTCTCCACAAGTATTTTTTTTTTAAGTTCAAACTCTGATATTACAAAAAAAATTTAAGTATTGAACTCAAACTTATTTACCACTTAAACTTTCAGGTATGTATCATTAGAAGATGCAGTGTGGAGATCACTTTATTTTCACAAGCCTAACAGTTTATCATCCTCACTTACTCACACAAAAACTTGCAAGGTAGAGACTAGAGACTGAGACCAAAATGGTAGGACCGTGGGACCTAATGAGTGATTGATGTCAATGGCAAATTGGGGATCTATTCCTTTTGAATTCAAAGGAAGAAAAAAACTAAATGATAGTAACATTATAGCCTATGCATCCTGTGAGTTTTGCACAACTTGATTCTCACTAGTCCCTACCTTATTAGTTGGAATCCAATCTTCTCCATCCTTCTCTTTTCTTCTCTATAATTTCTTCCCTTTCATGCAATAATGCGCACACACAGTCAGCCACGTTTGGGTTCAATCACTATTGCACAACCCTGGCTAGCACCTCACATGAGCCCAGTATGGGCATCCACATGATCTTGGACCCCATGATATCGCTTTTGCCATGTTTACACCATGGGTACGATGATTAATTACACTTTACTGCTAGTTCTTGTCCGTGTCAAAACACCGCGCCAACCTAGATTTGGTCCATGGCTATTATGGGTTTTTGTATGTACCCATCCACTTTGTAACATTAGTGTTCATATTGAAATAACGAAAGTTGTGGCATGAGTTTGCAGACTTAGAACTAAGGCTCTACCAAACAAATTTTTTGTTATATATATATATGGCCTTAGTTTTTTTTTTTTTTTTTTACCTTGACACTAGTATTTTCACACTCTTGGGTATATTACTAATTTTGTTCAGGGTATTGAAGTTTACTCTTTCTACAAGTAGTTTTCTACAGAATTAAATCTTTACACTGTAAATTTTTTTTATATTGTAAATTAGATAGCACTAATTTTAGTTCAACAATAAAAGGGAGATATATAAAGAAAAGTATGTAATAGCAACAATAACTCCGCATTTTTTTCACTAAAAGAAAAGGATATTATATACATAAAATTATTACATTTTAATGTAATACAAAGAAACCCATAACTGCCCCAATCCAAACAGGTCACGTGCATTTATTTAATTTTAATTCATCGATATATTAATTATCTGATTCATCCTGTTTTATTACCCACCTTTGTCATCTCCAATTTAATTTATTTTTTGTTTGATAGCGACCTCACAAGAACTACTATAGTACTGATTGAGAGATAATTAATAAAGGAAGTTTTCTGCCTGAGATAGATCCATGTTTGTGGGAAGTGGATGGGTTTTAACTAGTCAAATCAAGGTTTGAAAATAATAAACTTGATAAATAAAAATTCAAGCTTTAATAATTGGAGAATTTTTTTTATATTTTTATATTATTTAAATATAAAATTAATTTTATTTGATATATTAATATTGTCACTCTCCACAAAATTTTTTCATGGACACTAATTTTTAATATTACAGATGTCTTTTAATTATTAAACTCAAATTTATTTATCACTTTGTATTACTATTTAGTAATATTAATAAAAAATTAATTAATTATTGATTTATGTTTAGCAAAAATAAGTTAGACAGTAAATAGGACCTTACTGTCCTCTCTGCAAAACCTCCTAAATAGGTAATGTAGCTGCAGGAACATGCATGCTAACTAGAACTGCAAATGTTATCTTGAATTTTGTATATTATTAGAAGGAGACAAGGAGATGAAGACATATATATAATAGTCAAGAAGGCTATGTCTTGTCCTCTTTTTCTCTGTTCTTGACCAAATAAAAGTAGAATAATGAAGATTAGAATAAGTCACAATGAACGCTACGCATTCATAAAGAAGTATGATGATGTGATTTTCATCTTCGGTAGACAATCTTCTATACTTGCAAAATAATAAGAAGAGGTCAATACTATGATAGAATAATATTTTCATCAAATACTCCGACAATTAAGTTAGTCTAGTGAATAGTTAAGAGAAATGAGATAATAAAATAAAAATTTAAAGATAACTAAGAGAAATTAAAGTGTGACACTTGTAGACAAGCCTTATAAAAATAAGATAGTAATGTCAATCATTCAGTCTAACTAAATAACTAACAAGCCTAAAATTAAAATTCTCAAAACGTTTAATGAATTATACCTAAATTATATATGTTTGTATGCCTTTGTCGAGCATGCATGGAAATGGATACACAGCACAAATTTTCCTTATTATGGATAATGAATAAAGCTTGTATTGTTGGCACTCTCACTTTTTGGTGAAGACTAGATGAGTGATTGGTATATGAACTTTGATAAATCACCATCATTGTTCTATTATTAACCTTCTTTGAAAATTACCAATATGGCTCCTCCTTTTGTTTGCAGAAGGTGTGTCTTTTTTACAAATAGCAAATGCTTATTTGTTAGTTCAGTGGAAGATTTAAGTCATTCTACACCACAATATATAGTTCAGTGAAAGGAGAGGCTTTATATATACAAACAGTACTTTTATTTTCCCTTCCCTCTCTCTCTCTCTCAATTTTTTTTATTGAAATTTCATTTAATTATTAAAAAAATAAGGACAAAAAAGATTAAATACTCCAAATAAGAGATTTTGATATCACGTCAAGAACTATTTTATCTAAAAAATTAAGTAAAATTTGTGGTTAATTTTATTAATATCTCTAAGATATATAATAATAATAATAATAATAATAATAATAATAATAATAATAATAAGAGGTATACATTTTATCTTCTTCTCTTATGTCTTACCAAATTTTTTCTAATTATTAAATTTCGATTTGTTTTAGACTATTTAAGATCCAACAAGGAAGTACTTTTTTTTTTTAAATAAAAGAATTAACCCGCGTGAATTACATCATAGAAGTTAATCAAACTTTTTTCCTTTTATCAGCCTAATTAGAATATGTTTGGAAGATGGAGAAGGATAGGGGATGAAAGAAAAAAATGAATGAAAGGGAATTTATCTATTAATTGATAGTTTAAAAATTTAAGGAGAAAAACAATTCAATAATATTGTTGTGAAATTTTTTTTTCTGAATCTCTTTATTGTGATGTTAACATCCTGTTTAATATCAACCTGAAGATAAATTAGTTAGGATGCATTCAAGGAGGCTTACACATCACTTAATAAACATTGTTAAAATTTTATCTGATCATCCATTGAACTAAATTAATTTATATTCCTCGTCAACTTGGGGATCAGCTGGTTTATATATTTTGAGAAGCAATATGGGACTAAAATTCTAAATACAGTAGATCGACATGGAGGATGAGGCAAAGTGCACCCTTAAAATCGTGGAGAAAAAAAAATTTAAGGTTGAGTAAAGTTTGAGAACACACTGACCATAATTGCAACAAAAAAAAATCAATTATATTTGGAGTAATAGTAACTTTATAATTCAGATTTTAGGTTTGTTAGCCATTAGATTAGGCTGAATTTTTAAAATTACTATTATATCTTTAAAGGACTCAACTATAAATTAATATCATTCTTATGTATGTCCTAACTTTTAACTCAATTCTATTTTTTTTTCTTTTACTCCCCAAACTAAATTGACAGTTAGTTCACGAGGGAGCCACAACTCTATCACGGTCCCTCTATCACGGTGTTGCTTCTCTTTATTTTGCAGGTGTTAAAGATCATTCACCAAATGAAAATCTCATAATTTTTAACTCAATTCTATTATTTTTCTCTTTTACTCCCCAAACTAAATTGACCGTTAGTCCATGAATGAGCCATAACTCTTACAGTATTGATTTCTCTTTATTTTGCAAGTGTTAAAGATCATTCACTAGAATGAAAATCTCATAATTTATAACTCATTTTATTATTTTTCTCTTTTACTCTCCAAACTAAATTGACCATTAGTCCATGACGGAACCACAACTCTATCACGATATTGATTTCTCTTTATTTTGCAGGTGTTAAAAGATCATCGACCAGAATGAAAATCTCATCATCATCATCATCATGTTTGACTAAACCTCATAAAAAATAAACAATTCAGCAGATTTTGAGAAGGATGTTCACGTAAAGAGATGATTTCAATTGTCAAGTAAAAGCCCTAGCTATCAATCACTATGAACATGGGTCAAAACGATACCCTTAAGTAGAGCAATATGAATAACAACAACGGTGAAGTCACATTCACAATTCATTGCAGCAGAAGATAGACTCAAAGAAATTGGTATACGTGGTTGTGGCCCAACGAAAGGCCAAAATTTAAGAGAAAGCAAGCATGGCTGAGTTTGATAGAATTAAAATCTGAGGAGGTAGAAGGAAGAAGAAGCAGATGCACACGTGTGGTTGAGATGCAGTTGTTGTGTTGTCACTACAGGGCCATGTGAAGGTGTTAGCACTAGCAGCCATGGCGAGTTGGGTAATGCAAAAACACCCATCGCTTTCTCGGTCGAGCATGTTGGTCTTTGCGTCATTTAATGGCCCTTTCATGAAATATTCCTACAACTTGTCCAAAAATAAAAAAATTAAACTTTTCCTACAAGTAACCCAAAGCTCCTTAATACAAACTACTAGGAATATTTTTTATTCATAATTTAAATTATTTCGTAATCTTTATTTCTTGAATAAGTTAATGTTAATTTGAAATTTAAAATTATTAACTTAATCTTAGCAATGTCCTTAAGAAATTAATGAAGATATAACTGGAATAGACTCTTAGCAATGAAACTATTAATTATTTATAATATTTATGTGATTATTTTCGTTATAATTATGATAAAAATACTACAGGTTGGCAACAAAACAAACTACAGCTTTTGAATGTGCATGTGCTTTAAATTAACAAGAGAAAATTGATAGTGCACTGAATTACAAGGGTATAAATTATAATTTGCTTTTAGAAACTATTTAATATGTCTGCATACACTTTTTTTTTTATTAATTTAATAATTTTATCTTAAACAGACGATGCTCCCTTGAAAAGTCAAGAATTAAGGAGGGTTTTTTCATTTTCTAGGGAACTTCAAAGCCAGTTTGTTTTGCATGTGTCCCTTGTCAATGGTAGATGTTGCTAGATTGAAATGTTGCGGTTTTGGAAAATAGTAAACAAATGGTTATTTTGATTAGCAACTAAGAACGTTAAGAAATATTCATAATTCATAACATTGTGGCTTATAGTGGTAAGCAAGTATGAATTTAACAGCTGAGGGACTTTTGTAATGTCAAGAGTTCGAACCCACAGAATAACACTTATAAGAGAGACAACTTTAGTACTCTCTAAATAATATTAGTCATATACCTAGAGGATTTGAGAATATTAGTACCATCTAAAAAAATGCTAGGGAACATCTAATAAATCAATTGGTTCAATGGTACTAGAGTCATATTCAAAGTTTGAGAATTTGAGTTTAATCCCCAGTCAAGTATATTAAAAAAAAAGTAGAATGTTAAGGACTGTAGCTGTTTCTTTATTAAAATTCATTAATTACTTTGCATCACCATAATTTACGTTTTTCCCATATTCCAAAAAATTAAGAATACAATCTTTGCGTGTTAGATGCATTCTTGAATTTTATTTTCTGAAATTGATTAATCAACTAAAAATTATTAAAATTAATAAGGTAAACTACAGTTTACTATCTTATAGGTTGAGTTGTTTTCACTTTGCTATTGTGCTTCAAAAATTACCATTCTACTTCTATGAGGTTTCCCCATTTGCAAAACATTATCACGTGTTTTAATTTCATCAAGTCCCAAACAAAAATTCCTAAATCCCATCTGATTGCCCCAATTTTTCCAAATTTCTCTTAATTGCATATCGAAATTTCTAATCTCTACCTTCCCAACTATTTGTCAATTTATAACTATGCCAGGGCATATATTGTTAACAAGTAATAAAGTGTACATCAAGTATCATTTCCCACGAAGAATCAACTAAAATTCAATTAATCACTAACTTGCAACTTTCCAACTTTATTCAAACAACTAATTAGAAAACTATTATACAAAAAAATAAATAAAGTAAATAACAAATATAAAATAACTTACTATTAATAGAGAATGACCTAGGAATTTCAACTTCACTTGCTTCTTATCCATTATTCATTACTTATTTTAACATCTCAAGCTGTTAATCAAGATATCTATTTTATTCATGTCTTTCTCAAGATAATATAAGCATATATTCTTCCTAACCAACCCCCTGTATTACTGCATGAATTCATTGAAGAAAAACTCAATAATCTTAGGCTCTTATAATGGTTACATATGACATGCAAGTATATTCCTATCCTACACACAAATCAGCACATTCAATTCAATCAAATGCAATTGGCCGTACACTATAGTTCATGCCTTAACATTCAAATTCATTTACCAAGTTCATTAAAGTTACCTAATCACCTAATTGGTAGTCAATCAACTAGAAGCATTAAGAATGGAATTGAATAACCAACTCAAATAGATAGTAATAACATGTTAGAGAAAGGAATCAAAATCAAGCTACATGATAAATCTATGAAATTCCTAGAGAAACTTAATTAGTTCATATTAAATCCTAACACCAAAAACAAGAGAAAGAAACCATAATAAAGATACAAGAGAATGTTAGCATGAAAAAAAAACTAGAACTTCTACAATCCTCCAAATTCAATCTTCCACAAAGTTCTTGATCACTTGAAATCCATCGAAATCTCCCTTGTTAACTTGATGTAAAACTCCAATGAATACTCAGAAGAATGACCACTTGAACCCCTTAGACATTGCCCTAGGTCCTATTTTTATGGCCTTCAAAACAATCAATTTCAGTTCAACTAGGAAAGGTTGGCTATACTAATTTTTTTTGTAATAATCATGCAATCATGGTGCCACGGAACACATCTCTCTTCCTTTTTTACCGGTGTAGCTTGTAACTTAACCTTTTCTTCCATTCTTTTCCACCTGTTGGGCATTTACCTAGACAATAAATTAACAATGGGTCAAGGACCATCCATTAACAACAAAAAAATCACTAATTCTAATGCTATCATTCTTCAATGGATTTTTGGTTTGTGTGTGTGTGTGTGTGTGTGTATGATCTCATTACCAAATATCACATGCAATCCATATAATTTTATGCTCATGTACATGCAAAACAATAACTAAATCTCGTAAGTTTGTCTTTCATCTTTGTCCACTAACGTAGACTAACACTTGCTTAGAATCATAAAGTTTTTACTAGCTTGTAATGAAAGACTAGGGCGAAAGTAAGATATAGGAAGTATTTTAGGCTCAATTTACCTTAGTCACTTTATTTTTCTTTCATACTTTTTCAAAGAGCCAATCCTCTTCTTCTAGTTATACCCCTTTTTGTGTTCAACTATTTTTCTTTCTTTCTCAATTTCATCATACTTTTCTTTTCTTTTTCTTTTGAATTCCCTCTTTCTATTGAATATGTCATTAATGCACTTGCCTAATTGGTGAAGATTTTGCATGGGTATTTCATTAGGCTAAGCTTTACTTTGGCAATTCAAACAAAGAGGCATGAGTGTCTAGGCATAAATGGGTAACTAAGGATAAATTCATGCATAAGGGTAGGCTTGAAAGACTCAAATTGTTCAACAAACGCCTAAATCATGTCCTTAGCTAATGTTGTCTAGGATTTCATCTAAAGAATGAACAAACAAATTCTAGGGTTATGTAAAATACCAAAGAACATAAACATTTTTTCTAAATTACAAGCAACTTTCAGTAAGAGATCAAGTGCTCTATTTCTAATCATATCCTACAATAAAACTCACACAAGATTTAAACTCTACTTAGAAGAATATCTACATTTTAATAAAGGCTTAGATAATCCACAATTAATATCCTCATTGGAGAGGGAAATCACTAAATTTCAATACAAATTCCATCTTTTTGGATTATATAAAGTGAAGATGAAATTTTTAAATTCAATTGCTATAAAAGGAACATTCCCCCAAACTTAAGATAAAAATAGAAATTTAAAAAAATAAATAAAGAAAACAAGAGATTATCATCCCCCAAACTTGAATTGAATATTGTCCTCAATGTTTGAAAAAGAAAACATATAAGAAGCATGAGAACAAGAGAACTCCCTTAATAAGTATAGAAGTGTATGCCAATTCCTCACTAAGTTGTTCAATAAGGCTCCAATATTATAGCAACAAAGATTTGGCTGAGAAGTTTGAATTAGGGTGGTGGGGGAGGCTAATTTTTAAAATGGACATTAATATTGATGTGGTGCCACAACACAAAGACTTGGGACATCATAACGCTCTCCTTGCCATTTTTCTTCATTTTAACATCACTTTGAGGGGCTTTTGTCATCTAGAAGACTTTTGGCACCTGCAAACACATAAAAATTTAATTATAGATTATTTGAAGACTAAACTAAAAATGAAAAATAAACTAAACAAGAAAAAAAGGGAAAGAAGACTTGGATTCCCTCCCACGAAGCATATGATTTATAGTCATCGGCTTGACTACCTCATCTTCAATCTAGGTTGACTTAGCTTGCATCCATTAAGATGAGATAGAATCGATTTTGATGCATAACTCCTCAATTAGGAGTTTTTTAGCCATTAATTTCTTATGGGTTGTGCTTGTCTTAGAGTGAATTTGAGCTTAATTTTTAAAGTTGTGTTATGATGTTTTTGAATTGAGAATGGTTGACTCTCAGTTGTTAACTTCATGTAGGAATTGCTAAAAAAGGAGGCTAAAGATGAGAAAATAAAGCTTAAGGAATTTGGAGTCCTAAGTACTAAAAGAAAGGAGTTAAATTAGTGCCAAAATGCAGGAAAATGCATAAAGAATGTAACATGTTGAGACTCGAGCCATAGCGTGAAAATGTGAAGGCATTTGTCTCTTAGGGCACTGTAACATTGTAGAAACTTTTACATTGACCACTTATTATTTGTTGCACATAATCCACACCTTTATAAATGATTCTTAGGGTTCCAAAGCCAGAGAAAGTACTATGAAAAGAGTTGATTTGAAAGGGCAATGAGGCATAACAAGGAGGAGAAGTCTAGTCCAAGATTATGAGATTTTTAGGGTTTAAAGAATTGGGAACAATTCTTCTTCATCTCTTCTGTTCTTTCTTTTACATTGGATGGAACTTATTGATTTGATGATTTTGTATGTTTATATCGATGGAGTATATCTTTGTTTAACTATTTAAAGGATCTTGTCTATATAGTTTAATTGGACCTCTTTTCCATCTTATGAATCCCATAGTTAAATTATTTTCTTAATTATGAGTTTAATGCCTATGATTTCTTGATCAACATTTTATAGGATTACAAAACTTTAGTTGCACTTGATTGGGTGAAATAATTGTTATGCCCATTGGCTTAAGTAGTGTATGATTAATCTCTACTAGCTTGGATGTGAATGATTCAATTTGTATGTGAGATAGTTATATACTCCCATAACATACATAACGAATTTCAGTAGTGCCTATTTTCTAAATTATATCTTAACTTCTCTAGTGGAATTAGGGTTTATCTTAGGGATAGTTAAAGTTATGTATCCTAAAAGGGGTTTGTAAACAAATTAGGGTTCAAATTAGTAATTCAATTTATCATAATAAGATTAAGGAAAGAAGGAAAATTATATGAAGTAAATGAGTGAAATTAAATTCCTAGATTTTCATTAATTACCTTCAAATCATGGCATCTCTTGCATTTGTTGTTTTATTTATTTATTTAAAGAATTGATTGCTTGTACAAGATAAAAGAGGTTAGGGTGTGGTAATTAGCTAGTAATAATAAAAAAGATTCCTTGTGGGAGATAACATGTTATTCGTCCATTGTATTGCTAGTTGATATGTGTGCATAAGTGATGAGTGAGTTTTATACTCATAAAATAAATATTTTCATCTTATCTTTTTGCCATAATTAAGCATATGTCTCCATTATTTGTCTTTAGTTTTGTGTATTTTTACAGATAGAGAGAAGAATAGAAAATTGACTCAATTGGAATAATTAGAGCTAAATTGTGGTTCTTTAAGAATGATGTCTATAAATCAAGCAGATAAAACAAATTCATTGAGGATGGCTGAGTAAAGAGCATTATCATATTCACTCTTGAGATGCATCCTAATGGATATATGCACAAATTTAATCTTGATTTATGACCACATTTCCAAAAGAACTAAAACATAAAGATTCAACGTAAAACACCCAATGTTAAAAGTATGTTTACTGTTTGTAGTCCAGCCCAACCTTATTGTCGTATATGTGTCATATCTCAGAAAATACACATCCAATATATATGCAATTTGATAGGTAGATAGCTTACATAATTGGATATAACTTTCAAGTTCAAGTGGTCAAAAAAGTCGGACATTAAAAGGGTCAAAAGTGGGCTAGAAAAGAATTTGTCTGCTACTACAGTCCAGCCCGACTTTGCTCTAATATTTTGACCATAAGTCACAAATTATGTATCCAATTTGTCCACAATTTGTCTTGACAGAAAGATAATGAAATTTTCTACAACTTTCATGTTGATGAAGTCAGCAAATTTTGCAGATTTCAAGAAGATATTCAAGATTCAATTTCGGTGCACATGATGGAATCTAAATTGTCAACTTTGTACAACTTTCTACTTAACAATTTTGACAACTACCAAACCTACCACACCTAATTGTATCTATAAATAGAGGGCTTGAGGAGTGAGTTAGAGAGTTTTAGAGAGAGTTTGAGAAAATTTTGTTAGAGTTCTAAGTGCTTGTAATATTCTTCTCCCTTTAGACATTTTGTATTTTCATTTTCTTTCATAACATTATCATGTTTTTCATCTTTCATTTTGTTTTCTTACCTTAATTATGTAGAACTAATCTCCTAATGCTAAGGTGAAAGGGTGAAACTCTTGTTATGAGAATAATAATTCATCTAAATCTTAATTTTAGTGTTTATATTTGATGTTATATTTACTCCCTCCATTCCTTATGTTATGTTTTGATGGCTGGCTGAGCCACCTATTTCTTCTTCTTATTGTTTAATGGCTGGTTTTGTCGTCTACTTTTTATTTTTATTGTTCATGGTTTGCTTTGCCACCTACTTTATTTTTTTTATTGGTTGGCACCTATTTTATTTCATTTTATTTTATTATATTAATTAGTTTTCTACCTTTCTCATTTTCTGCATAATTTAATCTTGTAAAATGTGAATTTTGATATATTATAGACAATCTTTGGCACAATAAATACTTGAATCAATCCTGATTTATTGTAGACAATATAATGATTGGCAAAATTTATACTTGAATCCATTTACAAGTTATCTTTTGCATCTTTGTATTTTAATTTTGTAAAGTGTAAACTTTGATACATTGTAGACAATTTTTGGCACAATAAATACTTGAATCAATCTTAATTTATTGCAGACAAGGTGATGATTAGCACAATGTACGCTTGAATCCATTTTACAAGAATGTTATATAGATTAGTAATACAATAAAAATGAGGTAATCCCTGTGGGATTGACCTTACATACCACTTAATCTATACGCCAATAGATTCGTGCGCTTACGAGTTTTAATTAAAACAACAACAAGTTTTTGGCGCCGTTGTTGGGGATTGCGATGGAAAGGCTATTTGGATCCAAGTAAGTATATTTCTTCCACTAGTTATAAATTAGAAAATTTGTTATTATTCTATGTCTAGTAATTTTTTTAGAAGTGTTTCTTGAAAATTGGTGCAATAATTTAGGTGTATAAAATTGGTTGATTCTGTCAACAAGGCTAAAAGCGCCTAAGGAGTATAGATTTTAAGTGAGATTATTGTGAGTCCTCCACACTTTCTTGAGAATCTTCCAATTAAATATTACCTATTATTACTAACACCCAAAATAAAAAATATATTTTTTGTTGTATAATTTTGTGATTTTTTTGTCGTATTTTCATTTTGTTTATATTGTGTGCTATTAGAAATACTCGTTTATAATTTTTTTTGTTAGTTTATGCGTGCTTAGAAATGTGATAAAGATAAATGTCTGGTTAGGAAAAGTTTAGGATCACCCATTTATTTTAAAATTAAAACATTAGACTTTGTTGGGAGATCATAAAAAATGGAAGAACAAGTTGTACACGAAAAAACCCTTATGGAATATTTCTCACCTGTTATAGCTAGTACTCCATCTTATATAGTGTTACCACAAACTAATGCAACTCACTTTAAGGTTAAACCAGTCATAATTCAACTGTTGCCATCATTTTATGGATTAGAGAGAGAAGACCCATACATACATATTAAAGACTTTCTTGAAATTTGCTCGACATTTCATTTTCAAAATTTCAATGATGAGTCAATCAGACTTAGAATGTTTTCATTTTCATTAAAAGATAAAACTAAAGCCTAGTTGAATTCCCTTCCTACAGAAACTATTACTAGTTGGAATCAATTAGTAAATAAGTTTCTAGTCAAATTTTTCTCATGTCTAAAAGTGATGCCCTTAGGAGAGAAATCTCTGATTTTTTCTAAAAAGAGGGTGAACAATTTTTTGAGTGTTGGAAAAGATTTAATGACCTTCTTTTGAAGTGTCCTCATCATGGCTTTGAAACTTGGAGACTCGTAAAATATTTTTATGACGGTTTGACTCCATCAAATCGTCAATTGATCCAAAGTATGCATGGTAGAAAGTTTTTACAGTTAAATGAGGCTGAAACTTGGGGATCTTGAGGGTCTCTATCTGAAAACTCTCAGCATTGGAACTGCGTTGATCTAAAAGATAGAAAGTTTTAAACCACAAAAGAGGAGGAATTTATGAAGTGAGTAATGATACAGATGTAAGAGCTGCCTGACCAATCTTACTAGAAAGGTAGAAACTTTGAATTTAAGCTATACTCTGAACTCTTCTACCAATACTAGGAATGAAATATGTGCTTTATGTTCTAATACATCTCACATTGTACAATCTAGTCCATCCATACCAGCTTATCAAGAAGTATTCTCTGAGCAAGTCAATTCCCTCCAGTCTTATAGAAAGTCATCAGATAGTCCATTTGTACCAACATATAACCTAAATTGGAGAAATCATCCAAATTTTTTGTGGAGACAAAATCAACCTTCAATAAATTAAGGTGGGCAACAATTTGTCCCTCCCAATTCATACCCTCAAGTTCCTCAACATGCTCTTCCTTTCGGAGTACCACAACAAAGAAAACTTTCTTTTGGAGAATACCTTGCAACAATTTATGCAATCGACCCAACAAACTTTACAATATCACACTCAATCTATTTCAAAGCTTGAAACACAATTGGGTCAAATAGTTAATGTTGTAAGAGAGAGAGAGAAAGGAAAATTCTCCAGTCAACTTTTCCTAATCCTAAGGGTCAATTTAAAGTAGGATCATCAACAAATTCTAATGAAAAATTAAAGTCTGTAACGACCCTTAGATATGGAAAAGTCATTGATAATCATGTTCACATGCTAGAAAATGAGGAAAAGAGTCAACGTGAATCCCAAATTGATGACTCAAGTGAAAAAAAAAGTGAACATATTTCTTGTGCCACTAAAGCTCCATTCCCACAAATACTAGCAGCAATCCAGAAAGGTACTCAATATAGTGACGTTTTAGAGGTGTTTAAACAAATAAGCATTAACATCCCTTTTTTGGACGCTATCAAACAAGTACTTACTTACTCAAAATTTTTAAAGATCTTTGCACGGTGAAAAGGAAAACTAATGTTTCAAAAAAGACATTTTTGACTGAACAAGTGAGCTCTATAATTCAACAAAAAACTCCTATCAAGTACAAAGATCTTGGATGTCTTACAATTTCTTATGTGATAGGTGATCATGTGACTAACCGAGCCTTACTTGATCTAGGAACAAGTGTAAATTTGTTGCCATACTCTGTATATGTAAAACTTGGGTTATAAAAGTTAAAGCCTACATCAGTGACCCTTCAATTAGTCGATAGGTCTACAACAATTTCTAGAAGTGTCATAAAGGATGTTCTCATAAAGGTTGATAAATTCTACTTTCCATTAGATTTTATTGTTCTTGACACTGAATCTGTTGAGAATGTAGATACACAAATACCTGTCATTCTAGGTAGACCATTTTTGGAAACATCTAATGCAATCATCAACAGTCGTAATGATGTCTTAAATCTGTCTTTTGAAAATATAACAGTTAAACTGAATGTCTTTAATGTCTCCCGTCAACCCGTGTACACTGGTAATGTATGTGAGGTGAACATGATTGAAAGTATAGTCTATGACTCATTTGTAAGTTCTTTTGATAATGACCCTTTGAAAAAATGTTTGGCTCACTTCAACATAGACTTAGATGAGGACTGTTTGATTAATGAAGTAAATTCCCTATTAGAGACCACTCCATTGATGGATACCAATAAATGGAAAGGTAAAATAGAGATACTTACACCTTCTGAGTCTGTTCTATTGCCATCCATAGAGAAATCTCCCCAGGTAGAGTTAAAGCCTTTGCCAGATTCTCTGAAATATGTGTTTCTATGACCCTCTGAGACTTTGTCTGTTATCGTAGCATTTGACTTAGATAGAGAACAGAAAGTTGAACTCATAAAAGTTCTCAGTGAGCATAGTAAAGCCATAGGGTAGACAATAGCAGACATTAAAGGTATTAGTCCATCAATTTACATGCATAGGATACATTTTGAGGACAATGCCAAAATCTCAAGAAAGCCACAAAGACGTCTGAATCCAAATATGAAAGAAGTTGTAAGAGCTAAAGTGATTACACTTCTTGATGTAGGTGTCATTTATCCAATTTTTGATAGTGCATGGATTAGTCTTGTTCAGGTAGTCCCTAAGAAATCTAGCATTACTATAGTCAAGAATAAGGATAATGAATTAATGTCCACTAGAATACAAACCGGGTGGCGTGTTTGTATTGACTACCGTAAGTTGAATGATGATACAAGGAAAGACCATTTTTCACTTCCCTTTATAGATCAAATGCAAGAAAGGTTAGCTAGATATGCATATTATTGCTTTTTTGATGGATAGTCTGGTTACAATCAAATTCCCATTGCACCTGAAGATAAAGAGAAAACTACCTTCACTTGTTCGTTTGGAACATTTGCTTATCGTAGAATGCCATTTGGATTGTGCAATACACCTGTCACATTTCAGCGTTGAATGACAAGTATATTTTTTGACATGGTAGAGCGATTTTTGAAAGTATTCATGGATATTTTTTTGTACATGGGTCTAATTTTGAGGAATCTCTACACCATTTAAGATTAGTCTTAATTAGGTGTAAAGAAAAGAACCTTATTTTGAACGGGAAAAAAAATGTCATTTTATGGTTAAAAAAGGAATTATTTTAGGGCATGTTGTGTCACATCAAGGTATTGAAGTAGATAGAGCCAAAATTAAATTGATTTCCAGTCTTTTGCCTCCTCAGACAATCAAAGAGGTACGTTCTTTTTTAGGCCATGCAGGGTTTTATCGCAGATTCATCAAAGATTTTAGCAAAATCTTCAGACCTTTGTGTATTTTACTTACCAAAGATGCATCTTTTATCTTTAAGGAAGAGTGCTATCAAGTTTTTGAGAAGCTCAAATTCTTACTCACCTCTGCACCTCTCATTAGACCACCTGATTAGAATCTTCCATTTGAAATTATGTGTAATGCTTCTAATTATGCTATTGGAGCTATTTTTGGTCAACGTCTAGAAAAGTTTCCTTATGTGATATACTATGCTATTAAAACTCTTAATGATGCTCACTTGAATTATTCTATGACAGAAAAAGAGTTACTAACTGTGGTATTTGCTTTAGATAAGTTTAGATCTTATTTATTAGGATCTAAGGTTGTAGTCTTTATAGATCATACTGCACTTAAGTATCTTCTTTCTAAGAAAGATGTTAAAACACGTTTGATAATATGGATACTGCTGTTGTAAGAATTTGATTTAAAAATTCAGGATAATAAAGGATCTAAAAATATTGTGGCTGATCACTTATCTATGCTGATAGTTAAATTGGGTGACAATAACTTGCCTATCAAAAACTCATTTCTAACAACTCATGTCGATTTCTCAGTCACCTTGGTTTACTGACATTGCTAATTATCTTACCACAGGTCAAATGCCTACACATTGGAGTAAGCAAGACCAGGTAAAATTTTTAGCTGAAGTAAAAAAATTCTTTTGGGAAGATCCATACTTGTTTAAGTATTGCTCTGATCAAATCATTAGGAGATGTGTTCCTGAGAGTAAGCAATCTAGTGTTATTTATTTTTGTTATGATCATGCTCGTGGAGGTCATTTTAGTGCTAAAAAAACTACTGCAAAGGTTTTGCAATGTGGCTTTTATTAGCCATCACTGTTCAAAGATGCCCATTTGTACTGTAGTTCTTGTGAGCATTGTCAAAAATTGAGCAGTATATCAAATAGGAATATGATGCCTCTGACTCCCATTCTTATTGTTGAGATATTTGATGTCTAGGGAGTTGATTTTGTGGGTCCCTTTTCTAATTATTTTGGCAATTTATACATCTTTGTTGCTATGGATTATGTGTCAAAATAGGTAGAGGCTCTTCCATGTAAAATAAATGATCACAATATTGTGGTGAAATTCTTGAAAGAAAATATTTTTTTCAAAGTTTGGCACACCACAAGCTATCATTAGTGATGGGGGGAAACATTTTTGTAATAAGCATTTTGAGCAGTTGATGAAAAAATATGGCATGACGCATAAAGTTGCAACCCCATACCACCCACAGACTAGTGGTCAAGTTGAGATTTCAAATAGGGAAGTTAAAAACATTTTGGAAAAAACGATTAACCCAAATAGGAAAGATTGGTCTTTGAAACATTCTGATACTTTATAGACTTATCGTACTACTTTTAAAACCTCTATTGGAATGTCTCCTTATCGACTTGTGTATGGCAAGGTCTGTCATTTACTTGTTGAAATAGAGCATAAAGCTTATTGGGCCATCAAACAATTTAACTTTGCACTTGATAAAGCAAGTCCTCACAGGAAGTTTCAACTCAATGAACTGGAAGAAATAAGGAATGATGCATACGAAAGTGCAAAATTGTATAAAGATCGAATGAAAATTTTTCATGACAAACATATATTAAGAAAATCATTTAATGCAAGTCAAAAGGTCCTTTTATATAACTCTCGTTTATATTTATTCTCAAGAAAGCTACGTTCTCGGTGGTCAGGCCCATTTATTGTTCGGACTGTTTATCCACATAGTGCAGTGGAGATAAAAAATCCCAAGAATGGTGATGTGTTTAAAGTTAATGGTAAAAAATTGAAAGTATTTTTGGAATTACATAATCCAGAGATAGATGAGACACCTTTGCGTGATCCTATTTACCAGGATTAATTTGCCTTTGTTGTTAAAGGTTGACGCGCATGCTATCTAGGTAAGATCTTTCTTTCTTTAAGTTGCACTAATTTGTTTCCTCAGTGTTATCTTCTTGTGAATTTCTATTATTTTCTTGCCTTTATTGCTTTTGCTCTTTCATAAAAAAACTGAGTCAAGAATGGAAGACATACTCAAAAATTTGAAAAACCATTTTCCTTCTCTTCTACCCAATGCATTGATGAAAATTTATCTAGGTAAGATCTTTCTTTCTTTAAGTTGCACTAATTTGTTTCCTCAGTGTTATCTTCTTGTGAATTTCTATTATTTTCTTACATTTGTTGCTTTTGCTCTTTCATAAAAAAACTGAGTCAAGAATGGAAGGCATACTTAAAAATTTGAAAAACAATTTTCTTTCTCTTCTACTCAATGCATTGATAAAAATTTATAAAGCATGGGCTGAAAGATTAAGATTGTTGATGAACATGAGGATACCTGCTGATATTCGTTGGCTAATTAAAGCTAAGGTACGGTTATCAGGTGAGTCTGCAAATGGTTCATCTCTTACATGCCTAGTTTAGGAAAAAACAGCTTTGCTAAAAAGTGTAGAGCTAAACAAATGCGTGTTTGTTACAAATATGGACGAGAAACATGCAACAAACATTGTTGTTCTTTGGGTTGGGTGTCTGTAAATTGGGAATACAAAATTAAGTTCATTAAGGATGGCATGAGTAAAGAGATATTGGGTGATGACTTTCATCCAACGTCTCTTGAGACACATCCCAGTGGATCTACGCATATCGGGATTGTTGGTTTATGGCCCCATTTTAAAAAAGAACAGAAACGATATAGTCTTAAAAATCAGACGTTAAAAGACCCCGTTTGCCAATTTATAAGAAAATTGGATGGAAAGTATATCTTGAACCCATAGAGGGCATTTAAGCCGTTACTGGACATAAAACCAGAGGAAGATGTGAGTCACAATCACAACTATTATACATATGCATGTGTGCCGCCATTTTTGAATTTTTCACCTTTAATTTTGCTGACATTTGCCGGCTTACTCACATAGCTATTGAAATTATGCCACCAGACCATTCACATAGTTATTACAAGTATGCCCTTATCTGAATTCTATAAATGCACACATTATTATTTTTACCTTCATACGTAAAGTTAAGGTAAGTGTAGATATGGAAGGAACCGTAGTTCGTCAATTTCAAAATATTTGTGTCTTTTGTGGTTCCTGTCCTGAAAAAAAATGGAGAGTATGTGAAAGCAGTACAAACTTTGAGTATGGTACTAGCCATGAGAAAAATTCATTTAATCTATGGTGGAGGTTGTCGAGAGTTAATGGGGAGTGTGTTTGGATATGCATATCTAGGAGGATGCCAAGTTTTAGGTATTATTCCTACAACTTTAGCTGCATCAAACATCATAGGAAAAACAATTAGGAAAAAATTTAGGGTGTCCTCCATGCATGAGCGCATTGCTAGAATGATGAGCAATGCTGATGCCTTCATTGCCTTACCAGGTAGTTTTGGTACTTTAGAAGAAATTTTTCAAGTAATCTCCTAGGCACAACTAAATATCCACCATAAACCCATAGGTTTGTTAAATGTTAACCATTTCTTTGATGTTTTATTGTCTTTTCTTGATCAAACTGTGAAACAAATGTTTATCTCACACTCAACACGATGGATTCTCATCTCGGCTTCAAATGCTGCCAAGCTGATTGATGCATTACAAGACATTTGTTCATGTACCTGATCCAATAATAGATCAAATAGATTGGACAACAAAAAATCGCAGAAAGCGCAAACTGAATTTGGATTTTCATCTGTAACTCATTTTATTTGATTTAATAAATTTTTATTTTCTGTTTAATTTGCTGTAAGTTCATATTTTCCTAGATCTCCTTTAAGGTAATATCTCTTTCAATCTTTGTTGTTTTTTTTGTGTTTGTTCATCATTTAAAAAAAAAATTTGAGTGATGTTTTGAGATTAGGCAAAGCCAGCACCAATGATAAAAATGGTTTAAAATGCTTGTAACATTTGGAAAATATATGAGTTTTGAGTGTTATGTGTAAACTTAAACTCTAATATAACTTATGTTTTACTTGAGAATCCTAATATCTTGAGCACTTAATCTTTTACATTTGACTTATTGTTTATTCATAAAATATTTATGTGATTCAAATATGCTAAGTGATCTCATAAGAGTCTAAAACTTATTTGATTGTCACTTAAGGCGAAATCCTAAACTACTCTCCATTTAAGAAATGAATTAGGCATTGTTGGAATCGTTTGAGTATTTCAAACCAACCTATACATTATGTTATCCCTAGCAACCTATTTTGAGCCTATATTATTCTTTTTTTGTACACCTATATTATTATCTAGCCTTTAAATAAAAATATTTATAACTCTTACCTTTCACTCACAGGAATGATCATTTGAAAAGCTATAGTTTAGGGGTGGATAGTAGAAGTTTGAAAAAAAGAAGAAGAAGAAAGTTAATACTCCGTAAATAAATAAGTTTGGGGGTGTTTATATCCAAAAAAATCGTATGAGCAAATAATGTAAGGATGATGAAAAGGTTGGAGATAGAATTCACATTATAATATCAAAAGTATTTGGGAGGCTTTAAAAGATCATGTACGTTGAAGAGTGAATTAAGCTTTCATTCATATCATTTTATCCGCTTTTAACCTATGCCATACATTACAAGCCTAATGAAAGTCCTAATGATCTTAAATGTTATGATTAGTCTACATTAGTGGAGAGTGACATGAAAAATAAGCTTATGAAGTCTCAAATGCATATATCTAGAGATCTGTTTTAAATATTTGATTACATAAATTTATTTGAATAAAAAAAACTAATGTCATAAGATTACTACAAACACACACTTGGGATTCAAGAGTAAACCATATGTTGCATTTGAATAAAAGTTCTACATAACCTTGGGATTTTGATATTTTCCTTGGTTGCACATTTTAGATCCTTGAGGAATGCTTAGTAAACCAAAAACAACCCATCACTCACTCATCGTTTGAATTTTGAAGTTTATGTGTTTTGCTTAGGGGTATTTGATGAGTAAGTTTTATACTCATCAAATAAATATTTTCATCTTATCTTTTTGCTATAATTAAACGTATATCTCCCTTATTTGTCTTTAGTTTTATGTATCTTTACAGATGGAGAGAAGAATAAAAAATGAACTCAATTGGAGGAATCAGAGCTAAATTGTGGTTTTTTGAGAATAATGTTTATAAATCAAGCAGATAAAACAAATTCATTGAGGATGACTGAGTAACGAACATTATCATATTGACTCCTAAGATGCATTCTAATGGATATATGCATAAATTTAATCTTGATTTATGACCATATTTTCAAAAGAATTCAAACATAAAGATTCAAGGTAAAACACTCAATGTTGAAAGTATGTTTGCTGTTTGTAGTCCAGCCCAACCTTGCTGCAGTATTTGAGACTTATCTCAAAAAATACATATGCAATATGTATGAAATTTGGTAGGTAGGTGGCTGACACAATTGGGTACAACTTTCAAGTAGTCAGAAAATTCGGACATTAAAAGGGCCAAAAGTGGGCTAGAAGAGAGTTTTTCTACTGCTGCAGTTTAGCCCGACATTGCTCTAGTAGTTTGACCATAAGTCACAAATTACAATTTGTCTTGATAGAAAGATAATGAAATTTTTTACAACTTTCATGTTGATGGAGTCAGCAAATTCTACGGATTTCAAGAAAATATTCAAGGTTCAATTTTGATGCACATGATGTAATCCAAATTGTCAACTTTGTACAACTTTTTACCTAACAATTTTGACAATTACCAAACCTACCACACCTAATTGTATCTATAAATAGAGGGTTTGAGGAGTGAGTTAGAGAGTTTGGGAAAGCTTTGTTGGAGTTCTAAGTGCTTGTAATATTCTTCTCTCTTTAGACATTTTGTATTTTCATTTTCTTTCATAATATTATCATGTTTTTTCATCTTTTATTTTGCTTTCTTGCCTTAATTATGAAGAACTAATCTCTTAATTCTAAGGTGAAAGGGTGAAACTCTTGGTATGAGAATAATAATTCATTTAAATCTTAATTTTAGTGTTTATATTTAATGTTATATTTACTCCCTCCTTTTCTTATGTTATGTTTTGATGGCTGGCTGAGCCACCTATTTCTTCTTCTTATTGTTTAATGGCTGGTTTTGCCGTCTACTTCTTATTTTTATTGTTCATGGTTGGCTTTGCCACCTACTTTATTTTTTTTTATTGGTTGGCACCTATTTTATATCATTTTTTTTGTTATATTAATTAGTTTTCTACCTTTCTCATTTTCTACATAATTTAATCTTTTAAAATGTGAATTTTGATATATTATAGACAATCTTTGGCACAATAAATACTTGAATCAATCTTGATTTATTGTAGACAATATAATGATTGGAACAATTTAAGTTTGAATCCATTTACAAGTTATCTTTTGCATCTTTATATTTTTAATTTTGTAAAGTGTAAACCTTGATACATTGTAGACAATTTTTGGCACAATAAATACTTGAATCAATCTTGATTTATTGCTGACAAGATGATGATTGGCACAATGTATGCTTGAATAAATTTTACAAGAATGTTTTATAGATTAGTAATACAATAAAAATGATGTAAATATAATTTATGTATAAACAAAGGTGAGATTAAATTAACATATCTTCTGATTGGAACCTTATTCATGTAAGGATTCTAATTGAGTAATAAAAGAGTTAAATTTATCTTTATTTGATATACTAAGAGTAGATCCCCTAACCGTAGCTTGATTCTTTACTTTGAATACATCTTTATTTAATTTCAGTATATTAGTTCTTTGCATACTTTGTTCAATATTCTTCTCACAAAACAAGGCATTGGCAACTATGTTAGAATTATTTATTTTGAATCTAAATTAGAATTTTCTCTCAATTGGCAACCCCTTGTGGGATCGACCTTATATACCACTTAATCTATATTTCAATAGATCCGTGCGCTTGCAAGTTTTAATTAAAACAATAACAATGAGTAGTTGTTATAAATTTAACTCAAACAATGCATTATGAAGGGACTATGATTGTGCTTACAAAGACTTGAATTTGATGGATTGACTTATTTTATGTTAGCTTTAGACCATCCCAATACTATTTTATACTTATAAGTGCTCATGCAATGGTTTAGGTTTTAATGACGATGACTTAACAACAGAAATCTTTGCCACCACTTTCGCACTAGCTAGAGCATCTATATATTTCAATTAAGAAGGGGGGCTCATTAATGGTAGGGGATTTGATGGTTTCAAATTCTATATTACTACTTCATCATTGCCTTTTGAGGTAGAAAACTATTAGGAAGTAAAGTGGTTTGAAGATGAAACTGTGCTAAAAAAACGTGTAATCACACTATCTTTAAGGTGATATTTGTCCCCACTACGTTTGTTGCAGGGTATATGGCAAATCACCCCTAAGAGTAATCCCAAGCACTAAGAGATTGACAGATAACAATTTCTGAAATATATCCTAAAGAATAATTTTGAAGTTTTAGAGAAGACAATGGAGGAGAATAAATGCATTTCTAGATTGATTTTTCACTTTGCCATATCACTTATTTATAATAAAATTCTATATAGACATGTCTCTTCTATAGAGTTATAATTTTTCTGAAAAGTTGTAACTTTTCTATAAGTTATGACTTTTTTGAAAAATCATATCTTTTGAAATTCAATTTAAAATTTGGTTTTAAAAAATTGTTGGATTTATTTAAAAATTCGTATTAAAAGAAAATCATTGGATCTGACTCAATCCTACCCATGCATTTGTCCCAAGTGTTAAGTTCTAAGTGCATTTTAAATATATTTATTTATTTATTTACATTTTTCTCTTCTCCAAATTTCTATTTAATATGTGGTGTGATAATTAACTTATAAAGGCTTAAAATCTTTTATAATAATTCAATGTGAGACTTAAAACTTTCACACACACACACTCTTTTTCAAACTGACTATTTTCTTTAACAATATCCCACTTAGTTTGAAAACTGAGTGTCTTCTCTAACTCATAAAGCTATGCAAAAAGATATGTCTTTTGACTTGAACCTACCCTTAATGTAAATATCTCAAAGTATTAATAAATTGATGGTTGCGCGAAGCATTAAACCACAATTCTTATGTTAAAACTGAAAATATCACACACACAGTCTTAAATAGCTTCAAAAAAGTTCACATAACATAACATTTAATCACTTATATAGCCATGTGCTTTATCATAGGCTTTTCATGAACATGTCCAAGAATCAACCCTAAGTTTTTGCTAAGAGCAGCACCACTCCTTGTGTTCACATAGGTGGATTTCCTTTAAGCCTTATGTTTACATAAGTGGATTTCCTTTAAGCCTTAATCTAGAATTTCCTAAATCATTTAAGAGTTTTACTCACCCTAAAATCCTTAATATATATAAGCATTAAACATGGAATGGCTTAATCTTCTCTAATGCTCATAGTCACTTATTAGTAATTTATTTTTACCCATTGAACCTTTAAACTAGATTTGGTCCAGTCAAAGGTTGGGTTCCCATTACTGGTGACTTTACTTAAGGGGTTTTAATCCCATTCCATTAGATGTTTTGATCACCAAATCTCTAGTAAGCCCTTTAATGAAATGATTTGCTAAATTATTGTTCGTTTTTACATATTAAATTGTGACTATTCCATCACATTAAACTTTTGACATAATCATGCCTTAGACTTATATGTCTAGATTTACCATTATAAACTTTATTAAATTCTTTAGACATAGTTGCTTCACTATCACAGTGTAAAGAGATGGCTGGCATTAGCTGTGGCTATAGCTTTATTTCCAATAACAAATTTCTCAGCCATTCTCCCTCTCTACAAGTTGCAGCTAAGGCAACAAACTCTGATTCCATTGTGGAATGAGTTATACAAATTTGTTTCTTAGAAACCCAAGAAACTGCTCCTCCTACAAGAGTAAAAGCCCAACCTAAAGTTGATTTATTGTCACTTGCACTAGTGACCCAACTTGCATCTGTATACCCTTTTAATACTGCTGGATAATTATTATAAAATAACCTAAATTTATTGTCTTCTTCAAATATCCTATCACTCTTGCAATCACTTTCCAATGTTCAAAACTTGGATTACTTGTGAATCTTGAAAGTTTGGAAACAGCAAAAGATATATCTGGTCTTGTACAATGCATAGCATACATTAAACTACCAATGGCACTAGCATATTCAACTTGAGCAACTGACCTGTTAGTGTTTTCTTTCAGATTTTGTGAACGATCATAGGGTCTATTTGCCTCGTTGATGTTCAAGTGTTTGAACTTGTTTAAAACCTTCTTAACATAATGAAATTGACTCAAGACAAAATATCTACTATGCATTTTAACTTTTATTCCTAAGATCGTATCCACTTCTCCTAGATCATTCATTTTAAAGTTTAAAGATAGATACTTCTTAGTTTCATTTACAGCAATCATACTTGTCCCAAAAATAAGCATGTAATCCACATATAAGCAAATAATGATTCCATAATCATTTGTGAATTTTGAGTATACACATTTATCAGCATTGTTATTCCTAAAACCATGAGACAAAAGAACTAAATCAAACTTTTCATGCCATTGTTTTGGTGCTTGTTACAAGCCATACAATGATCTAACCAATTTGCAAACTTTCTTCTCATTTCCAGGTAGTATGAAGCCTTCAAGTTGTTCCATGTAAATTTTTTCTTCTAATTCACCATTTAACAATGTTGTTTTGACATCCATTTGATGTACAAACAGATTGTTGACTAAAGTTAAAGTCAATAACACTCTAATGAGGTTAATCTAGTAACAGGTGCATATGTGTCAAAATAATCTATTCCTTCTTTTTGTCTAAAACCTTTGGCCACCAGCCTTGCTTTAAATGCTTATATTGAACCATCAGTATTAAATTTTCATCTAAATACCCATTTACAACCTATAGACCTTGAACCTAAAGGTAAATCCACCAAAACCCAAGTATTGTTAGATAATAAGGACTTCATTTCATCATTAATAGCTTCCTTCCAAAAGCTATCATCTCTTGATGTCATTGCCTCAATATAAGTTTTTGGATCTTATTCAACATTTAACATAATGGGTATTTGACTTGTAATAGTGTCTCTACTACTTTCAACTAAAAATACAATGGCTTAAGAAGAAATAAAATCAGGGTCTAAATGTTTTTCTTTTCTAGATCTTTGACTCCTTCTAGGTTCAATCTCAACTTGAGGTTCTATCCTTGCATTTTCAAAAGATGTAGTATCATTGTTCTTTCCCCTAGGTACTTGCTCATCATCTGTCTCCACAGAATTATTAATGAATTTGTTTTCAAAAAATTCTACATCTCTTGATTCTATGATTACATTAGAGTCAATGTCTAGTAATCTATATGCCTTGAAATTTTCTGCATAACCTACAAAAATACTTTTCAAGGCTTTTGGTCCTAATTTCTTTTTTTTTTTTGTTCTGGAATTCTAAAAAATGCAATACAACCCCAAAATTTCAAATAAGTTAAATTTGGTTTTCCTCTTTTTTATAATTCATACAGAGAGAATTTTATTTTCCTTAAAGGTATCCTATTTAGTATATGATTAGCAGTCAACAATGCTTTCTCCCATAGATTGGTTGGTAATTTAGCACTCAAAATCATGGCATTTATCATTTCTACTAATGTCCTATTTTTTCTTTCTGCCAGACCATTTTGTTGAGGTGTGTAAGGTGCGCTTGTTTGATGCATTATTCCACTGTTCTCACAAAATTCTATAAATTCATTAGAGAAATATTCTCCACCTCTGTCACTTCTTAATATTTTTCTTTTCTTTTCCTTTTGATTTTCTACTATTGATTTATAGTACGAAAACATATCAAAAGCCTAATCTTTAGATTTCATCAAATACACATGTGTATATCTTGAATAATTATCAATATAAGTAATAAAGTATCTATTTCTCCCTTTAGTCAATATATCATTCAATTCAAAAATATCAGAATGTACTAACTCTAAAATTTTAGAATGCCTTTGTGCAAAAGAAAATGATTTTCTTGTCATTTTAGCTTATACACAAATCTCACACTTACTACTAGGGTCATTTTAGCATAAAATCGAACCATGCTTTGTCAAATAATTTAAACTTTTATTATTAACATGTCCTAATCTACCATGCCATAAAGAAAAAGATTGTTCAGCAATATAAACAGAAACTGAATTGTTCTTATTAATACTTAACTTGAACATTCCATCACAAGAATAACACTTACCCACAAACACTCTATTTTTGGAGATTTCAAGTTTATCTGACTTTAACACAACTTTTAAACCTTTACTACATAACAAATTTGCAGATATAAGATTCTTCTTAATGTCAGGAACATGAAGAACATTCTGTAGCAATAACTTCTTCCCTGAAGTAAATTGCAACTTCATACTACCTTTTCCAAGCACTTTTGTTGTAGCTTCATTGCCCACAAGAACTTCTTGCCCTTGTTCAACAATTTCATAATTATTGAATTGATTCTTGTCATGACAAACATGAATCGTTGCTCCAAAATCGTACCACCAGTTAAAAGACTTAGTAGAAGCAGCCATGTTTAATTCTAAAATCATACTAATTCACAATTCCAAAACCATGGCAACAATCTCATTAGTCTCAAGGTTAACCATGTTTGCAATATTAGTACTTCAGTCATTTGTTTCTTCCTGTATTTACAATCCCTCCTCAGATGCTCTTTCTTTTCACAGTGAAAACAAGATTTTGCTGTCTTGTACTATTTTTTAAAATTGGTAGTAGTAGGCTCAGGATTCTTCCTCTTGTTATTTCCAAAATAGTTCTGCTTTTTATTTCTTGCATCCACAAAATTAACTTTTGACACTGATTTTGTATGCCTTCTTTGCAAATTTCGTGTTTCTTGTTCAATTTGCAGATGTTTCAGAATCTGGTCTGAAGTGAAACTTTCAATGGTATGCAATAATTTCTTTCTATAGTCATGCCAAGTTAACAGTAACTTTGCAATAATAGCCCCCACTTGTATAATTTCAAGAATGTCAATTTTAATATCTTTGAGTTTAGAAACCAAAATTTGCAAATCATGCACTTGATCAAGAATAGGAGCAGAATCATATAATTTGTAATCAAAATATTGCATGATGAGAACCTTATATTTTCCTTGCTTTTCTGTATTGTACTTGGCTTCAAAAGCATCCTAAATGTCTTTTGGAGATGTGTAGAATGAGTATAGATCATATAGACGATTTGAAAATGTATTCAGAATATGGCCATGACACAACACTTCATCCTCAGCTCGCTTTCTGCGCTTTTCCTTCAGTTGTTCAGAGTCAGTGTCTTCTGAATCAGTAATTAGCTTCAGATAAGGATCAAGAAAATATGAAATCTTCATGGCAATAAGGAGAAACATCATCTTTTCTTTCCACCAATTGAAATTAGTTCCATCAAACCAGTCAAGTTTGATGAAGTCTTGATTCATCACCTTGAATGCAGAATCTTAGGTAGTCTCCATCTTCAAGAACAAATATCACCTTAAGATTGTTAGGAAGTAAAGTGGTTTGAAGATGAAATTGTGCCAAAAAACGTATGTAATCACACTGTCTTTAAAATGATATTTTCCCTCACTACGTTTGCTTCAGGGTATATGACAAATAACCCCTAAGAGTAATCTCAAGTACCCAGAGATTGATAGACAACAACTTTTGAAATTTCTCCTGAAAAACAATTTTGAAGTTTCAGAGAAGACAATGGAGGAGGATAAATGTGTTTCTGGATTGATTTTCTACTCTGCCATATCACTTATTTATAATAAAATTCTATACAAACATGTCTCTTCTATAGAGTTAAGATTTTTTTGAATAGTTGTAACTTTTCTATAAATTATGACTTTTCTAAAAATTCATATCTTTTGAAATTTAATTCAAAATTTAGTTTAAAAAACTGTTGGATTTATTTAAAAATTCGTTGGATCTGAGTCAATCCAACACATGCGTTCCTCTCAAGTGCTAAGTGCATTTTAAATTTATTTATTTATTTATTTACATTTTTCTCTCCTCCAAATTTCTATTCCATATGTGGTGTGATAATTAACTTATAAAGGCTTAAAATCCTTTATAATAATTTAATGTGAGACTTAAAACTTTCACACACACACACACACACACACACTTTTTCAAACTAACTATTTTCTCTAACAAAAACATTGATGGAAATCTTTGCCACCACTTTGGCACTAGCTTTTTTTTCATTCAATTTTTATTAGTGCGTTTGGTTAAAGTCTCATAAGTTTAGTAATAATGAATTTGGTAGAGTTCCTAGTGGAAACGATACTCTATTAACCATTTTATTACTTGTTTGCGATAAGTGCACTTGTGTGATAAAATCAACAACACTTCTTATCGGTATTTTTTACTTTTGATATGTTTGTATGTCATGGTACCATGGCTTAACATTGACTTCTTCTTCCACATTCATGTAATATGTCGGTGTGTTTCTGTTGTATGTATTTCACTAAATAACCGCAAGCGCACGGCGTAGCTGTAGCTAGTTCGGCGAGTACGGGTCGTATCTCACAGAGAACAATGTCAACTACTAGAATTTCACAAAATATACTATCTAAATCGATGTAATTCGATCAGAGAGTGTCACAATTAAACGAATGAAAATAACCAATTAAACAAACCTAGGGTTACGGTTCACCACACTTATGATATTCAACATCCAATTTATACCTCTAATTGCAATTATCTAGGTTATTGGGGATGGTTTAACCTTAATTAACTAGCAACCTCTTTCAAGCGTTACTAATCGTACCTAGGTTAATCCAATTGTCTACTTTCGTGGTTCTTAGTTCAACCTAGGTCCATTAAGTTCTATGCCAACCATGGAATACAATTAATCGATTTTCTCGTGCCCACTAATTGATTCATTCTTAGAGAACCTTAAACTACTTTTGTGATTAAAATATCCCTAATTAACTATTAGGTTCTGGTATCAATCTTCACCTTTCAGTCCATCAATTAATATCCTAGGACGTGATAAATATTGGCCAAACATTCATCAACTCATATAACCAATACTTAATAGCTAATCCTAATTAACCATAGATAATACAATTAGGGTTCCATTAACTCAATCAGCTCAATGTATCATCACATCATAAGTGGGTTACCAAAACCCTAAATCAAAATCTACTCAAGCATGATAGAAAGATAAATCAAAGGCATAATCATTAAGTAAATCATCAATATCCAATACAAACCAAGAGAAAGAGTTGGAATAGAGATGAGTGCAGAGATAGAAAGATAAAACTTGGATGGAGAATAAAATACAATGATGAATTGTTGTCAAATCTAAGCTAAGAACATGAAAGTAAACTCTAATCCTACTCTAAACCTAATCCTAAGGTGTTTCCTAAGCCTAAAACTGAGTAAAAATGAGCCCCAATGCGTCTCCCCCTCTTTGGCTGCGTATCCCCTTCGATATATATCAGTTTGGGCAGCCAAAACCCTAAAAAATACGGTGTTCGCAGACCTGCAGCATGACCATGTCCCAGGACACGGCCTGGCCGTACTTCGGGCGGGTTTTTGGGATTTGCTGCAGCTTCTTGCACAGAACACGGCCTGGTTGTGGTGCATGCCACCAAGCACGGCCTGGCCGTGTTGGGGGCTGCCATGCTCCTTTCTTGCTGATTTTTGGTGGGCTTCCTCCTCATCTTGTTCCAAGTCCATATGGCACTTTTCATGACTGCTTTCCCTTGCTTCTTGGCCTCTTTTACTCACCTACAAGCATAAAAACAACCAAAGCAGTATCCAAAGCAAAGCATAACCAAAAGCAGGAAAATAACCACAAGTTTGCTACGAATTAGAGGATAAAATATAGCCATTAATACTCAAAATTTCCCTTTAGCAACTCCCCCATGCTTAAACCTTTGCTTGTCCTCAAGCAAATAACATATCATATTAGGAAGGGGGAAAGATGTAATCGGATTCCAGAAGATAGAAAAATGCAATATAGATAATTTGTCACTCAATCTGTGTGCACACAATAGCATATGAATAGACATTTATCAGATAATCTCTATTCTTCTAAAACTAAACCAAAAATTCTTCTATTATATATCTGCTTCTATTGTTACCATTGGTTGTATGTGTCAAATTGATTTTTGTACACCCAAGTAGGCCACCTTATCCTTTAGATCTCCCTATGTTGCCTTACCCTTATTTCTATTTTATCACTCTTTTTCTCACTCAAACTCTTTTACTTTCCATCATTTTTTTCATTCATTTAATTTTTTTTTAGAAATATGCGGTGAGTACATTTTATTCTCCATCTCACTAGGGTAAAGGCATCTAGGTACTCATACTAAGGCCTTTTTGGTGCCTTGAAGGGGTACTCAGAGTGAAAACTTTTTGGAGTGCACATTCCATCATTTTTCACCTCTCCCTACCTTCACACTCTCATAGTGTTAAAATAAAAAATAGCATACAATTCACAGCACAATAGAGAGATATTTTTCAAAAAAATTAGAGGTTTAATCTTAGAAGAGAGAGACTAAAATTATAACTACCTATTTCATATCCTATTGTGCATCACATGTTCATGAGTTAAAAATCAACCTATATTATGCCAATCTATCTCTAAAATAGCAAACTTTATGATTATACAATGAAACAGGAGATAAAATATTCAACCAGTAAAAACCACAAGCCTAAAGTCACTCCCCCATGCTTAAACTTGACATTGTCCCAATGTCAATATCAATGAAAGTACAGGCAAAGGGAGAAGGAACTTACGTGCTTTTTGATCTTCTGAAGGAGGTGGTGGAGGGCTCTGACTCTAGTGCCAAGTGTATAGCATCAGCAATAGGTAAGCCAGATATAAGCAATGCAGCATTTTGAATTGGAGCTAGGTTAAAAATATGGCCCACTTATGCTTTGGCTGGATGACCCCTCTTTTTTTTAAACTATTTGGGGCACGGCCGTGTCCTGGGACACGGCCTGCCCGTGTTCCTGGCGGATTTGCACAAATTTTCCACAATTTGGCCGTGCTTGCAGCACAGGCGTGCTGAGTGACACGAGCTGCCTGTGTTGCAGGCTGGATTCTCCAATTCTTCGAATTTAGCTGCAGTTTTCAACCTTGCTCAATTTCTCTTGATTTTCACTCATTAATTCAACATTGGACACATGGGAATAGACCTAAAAATCAAATGGAAACACTCATTAAACTGTAACCTAAGAAATTAACTAAAATTAAAGATAAAAACTAGAACAAAAGGAAAGAAAACAAAACAAAAAGAAATTTAAAAATTAAAAGGTGGGTTGCCTCCCACAAAGCTCTTGTTTAAAGTTATTAGCTCAACTATCTGTTCATGCTTTCACGTAAGGAGGCTTGAAGAGAGTTTGAATAACTCTCTTTTTAATCCATTGCCTTTTAGTATTGTGCATGAGACTTTTCCTAATGGCCTTCAAAGATTTTCTTGGCTCATTCTTTTCCTCCTTAGCTCCATTAAGGTTGGGAGGAAGTGGCTTAGGTTCTAATTTTGGAGTTTGGATTGGCTCCTCAACAACCTATTTTTCCTTCCCCTGTTTATCATAAACCAAAGAACTTTCCACAGAGCATAACTCAAGTGGGTCAGAAGGAGGAAAATTCATGACATAATCATCCATATTTGGTTTAGGTAAACTAATCATACAACAAGATTCATTTAGGGATGGAGGGTTCATTATATCATTCAAATTAAATTCTACTTTTTCATCCCCTACATTCAAAGAAAGCTTTCCATCTTTCACATTTATATTGACACCAGCCGTAGCTAGGAAAGGCCTTCCAAGAGTGATGGGAATTTTATCATCCTCCTCCATCTCTAAAATAACAAAATCAACCGGTATGAAAAATTTACCTACCTTTAGAGGAACATCCTCTAATATACCTACCGGATGCTTAATGGATCGGTCAGCCAAGTGAAGAGAAAGGGTGGTAGGCTTTAAGTCACCCATCTGAAGCATTTTGCACACCGAGAGAGGCATGAGGCTGACACTTGCTCCAAGGTCACATGAGGCTCTGTCTATTTTCATATCTCCAATGGAGCAAGGAATGGAGAAGCTTCCAAGATCCTTAAGCTTTTGAGGAAGTTTATTCTGAATTAAAGCACTGGATCCCTCTGTCAGTGCCACCACAGAATGCTCTTCAATTTTCCTCTTGTTTGAGAGGATCTCTTTCAGGAACTTTGCATAGGATGGCATTTGGGATATGGCTTCTAGAAATGGGATATTGATATTCAGCTTCTTCAACACATTCAGAAATCTCCCAAACTGTTTCTCTAACTTGGTCTTAACCAACCTTTGAGGGAAAGGAATTGGTGGCTTGTATGGTTCAGGAACCACATATTTTGGCTTTTCTTTCTTCTTTTCCTCTTCTTCTGGTTCCTCTTCTCTTTTCTTCTCAGATGCAGCCTGAGGTTCATTTGTCTTTACCTCCCTACTTCTTTCAGATTCAGCCAACAGCTTACCACTTCTCAAAGTAATGGCATTACAATGCTCTCTAGGGTTCTCAGTCTGGCCTGAAAGTCTGCCAAAGTTCCTGTTAGATAGACTAGCCTGCTGTGCTATCTGAGTTTCCAACATCTTGCTATGAGTAGCAAGCAAGTCTACCTTGGATGCTAAATCTTTAATAGCCTCATTCATGGAATGGTTCTGAGCTCTGAATTCATCATTCTGCTTACTTTGTGTGGAGATGAAGTTCTCTATCAGAGCCTTCAAATTTGACTTTGGCTGAGGAGGAGGAGGATTGAACGGCCTCTGATTCTGATATCCAAGGGGCTGCCTGAAATTATTTTGAGGCTGATTTGCATTCGACTTGTAAGGGAGATTCGGGTGGTTCCTCCAACCTAGATTGTAGATGTTGTTATAGGGATTTCTTTTCTGATTATCGTTCACAAAGTTCACCTATTCACAATCCTGAGGTACATAATTTCCAAGTTGACAATTACTGGCCATATGGCCAACACACCCACAGATCTCACATGTAGAAGATGAAGAAGAACCAACAGCATTGATGCTCAATTTATCTAACTTTTGAAACAATGCATCAACCTTAGAAGTAAGATGATTAAACGCATCTACTTCATACATACCTACTGGTTTCCTCGGCTGCCTTTCACTAGACCATGAGTAGTGATTTTGAGCCATATCTTCAATTAGCTCATATGCCTCATCTATAGTTTTATTCATAATGGCCCCTTCAGCTGCAGCATCCACAAACATACGGGTGCTGTAGATTAGTCCATTGTAGAATGTATGGACTATGAGCCACTTCTCCAATCCATGATGTGGGCATATTCTGAGGAGCTTTTTGAATCTTTCCCAGGCCTCGTATAATGATTCCCCATCCTTCTGAGCAAAAGTTATGATTTGATTCCTTAGGTGGGCCGTCTTGCTCGGTGGGAAGTACTTGGCCAGGAAAGCTTGAGAAAGCTGGTGCCAAGTGGTGATGGACCTTACTGGAAGAGAATGTAACCATGCACGGGCATTGTCCCTCAAAGAGAAAGGGAACAGTCACAATCTGATGGCATCTGAAGATACCTTGTTCAGCTTCAGGGTGTCACAGTACTCCAAAAAGACTGACAGGTGGAGATTAGGGTCTTCAGTAAGTGACCCTCCAAATTGATTATGTTGAACCATCTGTAAAAGAGAAGGCTTCAGCTCAAAGTTGTTAGCTTCAACAACTGGCCTGACTATGCTAGGATTCAGGCCATGTGTATCTAGGGCGATAAAATCTTTAAGAGATCGGTTATCTCTCTCCCCCATTGTAGCTACAGAATTTTCTTGCTGCTGTATTCTTCTTCTCCTCCGCAGGGTGCGCTCAATCTCCGGGTCAAATTCAACAAGGAATTTGTGGCCTCTTCGCATAAAATAGCTACACACCTATGAAGGAAGAAAAAGGAACAAAATCAGCAAAAGAAAATTATGCAAAAAAATAAAAAATAAAAAGAAAGTGATCTAGTCTAGCTATTTCTCAAAATATCTAATATTGACTATTGCTCCCCGGCAACGGCGCCAAAAACTTGTTGTATGTATTTCACTAAATAACCACAAGCGCACGACGTAGCTGTAGCTAGTCCGACGAGTACGGGTCGTATCCCACAGAGAACAATGTCAACTACTAGAATTTCACAAAATATGTTATCTAAATCGATGTAATTCGATCAGAGAGTGTCACAATTAAACGAATGAAAATAACCAATTAAACAAACCTAGGGTTACGGTTCACCACACTTATGATATTCAACATCCAATTTATAGCTCTAATTGCAATTATTTAGGTTATTGGGGATGGTTTAGCCTTAATTAACTAACAACCTCTTTCAAGCGTTACTAATCGTACCTAGGTTAATCCAATTGCCTACTTTCATGGTTCTTAGTTCAACCTAGGTCCATTAAGTTCTATGCCAACCATGGAATATAATTAATCGGTTTTCTCGTGTCCACTAATTGATTCATTCCTAGAGAACCTTAAACTACTTTCGTGATTAAGATATCCCTAATTAACTATTAGGTTCTGTATCAATCTTCACCTTTCAGTCCATCAATTAATATCCTAAGACGTGATAAATATTGGCCAAACATTCATCAACTCATATAACCAATACTTAATAGCTAATCCTAATTAACCATAGATAATACAATTAGGGTTCCATTAACTCAATCAGCTCAATGTATCATCACATCATAAGTGGGTTACCAAAATCCTAGATCAAAATCTACTCAAGCATGATAGAAAGATAAATCAAAGACATAATCATTAAGTAAATCATCAATATCCAATACAAACCAAGAGAAAGAGTTGGAATAGAGATGAGTGCAGAGATAGAAAAATAAAACCTGGATGGAGAATGAAATACAATGATGAATTGCTGTCAAATCTAAGCTAAGAACATGAAAGTAAACTCTAATCCTACACTAAACCTAATTCTAAGGTGTTTCTTAAGCCTAAAACTGAGTAAAAATGAGCCCCAATGCGTCTCCCCCTCTTTGGCTGCGTATCCCCTTCGATATATATCAGTTTGGGCGGCCAAAACCCTAAAAAATACGATGTTCGCAGACCCGCAGCACGGCCGTGTCCCAAGACATGGCCTGGCCGTGCTTCGGGTGAGTTTCTGGGATTTGCTGCAGCTTCTTGCACAGAACACGGCCTGGCCGTGGTGCATGCCACCAAGCATGGCCTAGCCGTGTTGGGGGCTGCCATGCTCCTTTCTTGCTGATTTTTGGTAGGCTTCCTCCTCATCTTATTCCAAGTCCATATGACACTTTTCATGACTGCTTTTCCTTGCATCTTGGCCTCTTTTGCTCACCTATAAGCATAAAAACAACCAAAGCAGTATCCAAAGCAAAGCATAACCAAAAGCAAGGAAATAACCACAAGTTTGCTACGAATTAGAGGATAAAATATAGCCATTAATAATCAAAATTCCCCTTTATCAGTTTCTAGATTTTATTTGTATTGGTTGGACATGAACCTCTTAGTCTAGTTTGACCATTATCTTGAGAGTTGCTCAAGCATCAAGAAATTAACTTTCATCTTGAGTTATATTGGTGGAAGTTATCTCTTCAAACTGTTCAATGACTTGATTTAAATCCTTCTAATATAAAGGCGACTTTTATCACCACCAAAAATAATCTCTTAATGACAATCTAAAAAAGTTACTACCAACACCACTTTTAATAGCAAATTTTCTTACTGTTAAAAATAGATTTTCAGTGGCAACCATGAAAGTTGTAACACTCCTAAAATTTAGTAATTCTTATTTATGCATGGATTATTAAAATAAATAAAGGAGTATAGATGTAATTGAAAGATTTTAAAGATGAAAATGAAATTTTTTTAATATTTTTGGGGTCAAATTATAATTTCTTAAAAGTTTAAGGGTCAAAATATAAATAATGAAATTTGTAAGGATTTCCTCTAACAATTAACAAATTACTAATTGGTCCCTCCATTATTATTATTTTAAAAAAAAGAGGAGACAGAGAGAGTTTCGGGAGAATGAATAGTGAGAGTAAATAGTATTTTTTTTTCTCATTTTCTTCTTATTTAGATCTAGTGTATCTTTGAGCCTCCGATTTTAAAATTAAGGGTACCACTGGATTTAGGACGAAGAGTACTAGGATATTAGCTGAATAAATTTTCAAATCAGTCATAGAATTGCTGTAGATCAAAAGTAGAAAATCTTAGAAAAAAGTAAATTCTGAAACTCCTAATTAGAGTTTTCAAATTAAAAATCTGATACCATAGATGGATTCAAAAGATAGATAAAGTTCAGGATATGAAATTTTTCAGCCATCTGACAATTTTTTGTGCGTCATGAACAGTAAATTCGGCCGGTATAAATAGTGATTTCTGGCAGTAAATAATAATTTCGACCGTGAATAGTATCCATCAGTTGACCAGTGTTGACCAAGCTCCCATAGGTCAAATTTCGCGATTTTGAAGTTATTTCCAAGGTTTTTGGACCCTCTGGACTCAATTTTAAAGTCTATTTGGTCAAATTAAAATTGAAAAAGTTTATTTTAAAACTATCGAACCTGAAGTCTTACCATGTAAGTAGATAATTCTTTCTATGACTTACTCTATACTCTTTTTAAATTTTAAATGTATAGTTGATTATGTTTACCAATTATTTACACTTTTATATGTCTCTAAAATAGATTTAATTATCTGAAATGTTTACAATTTGGTATATAGTTCAAGAAGAGTGTGGTTTTAAAAATGAATCTTTGAACTCATTGAATATGTGATTTTAAATGTATTTCTCATTATATGGTAAAAGAAATGTATTATGCATGTGGCATTAATATGTAAAATTATTAGATTGCCTTGGAAACGGGCATGTATATGTGATTATCCTGAATGGGAAGTTTCTGACAGAGGAATTATATTGAGATTGAAAGTTTTGTATTATACTGAAACCTCTGTTTTGAGTATTATGGCATATATGAAAATATGATTTTTGTGGAGGAATTCTTTTGGAAACACTGTTTGCTAACAGTAGGCGATGTTAGCCCTGGTGCATCTTGATACCTCAACTAGCAAGGGTGGTGCTAGCCTCGTGTGATGGCCAATACACATGATATGATATGTGATGGAGAGCAGGATGCCTCTTATATGGGCGAGATGCCGATGATATAATATGTGATTTGCCCTCCCTTGCTGTGTGCTTAGAAAATGCTCATATTAGAGTTCTTTTACGTGTCTTCTTGAATAGTAGTAAGGCAAACCTTAGTGAAATACTGAGTTTAGGCAAATCCTACATCATCAAAGTACAGAAGAGCTTGAACTTTGATATGGTGGTTCTGATATGGGATCCTTCTAATGTTTTTATGTGAAATATTTTGATACATAATAACATTTATTTAATGATCATACAATATAGTATATGGTTTTGAATATCTCAATATCCTTTGATTTGAGAATATTTGAAATATAGGTCCCATATGGATGTACTTCCGAATTATAATTTTCTACATGATAAATTTTAAAATATGAGTATATCTATATGTTAACCTAAGAAGTCATAGGAGGTATTATCTGCTCACTAAGTTATCAAATTTACTATACGATATGTACATTTTTTTCAGATAAGAATACAAAGTTTGATCTTTCCTCTTTGGATAGTTGATCAGTTAGGTGACATATTCTCTAGTGAGCCTTTTTTTTCAAGACTGATAGATTTTGATTTATAATGTACTTATAATCTAGAATATGTTCTAAATGTCACAGACAGAATTCTTACTTCTGTTATTACTCTGATATTTATAAATTTGGTATGTATATAATGTATATTGTATATACATGAAAATACCTATTTGTAAAGCAATGTATTATACATGTTATAGAGAAAATATGTTCATAAAATATATATTTCACGTGTCCTTAAAAATAGGGGCGTGACAAAAATTGTCACTAAAAATTATTTTTTATTGATGACTTTTGTCATAACTAAAAGTTGAATTTCTATGACAACTTAGATACCAACAATATACGGTAGATCCTATGGTGATGACAACTTATCTCTTAAGTGAAGACTTTTTTTTGCTAGAGTACTTTTAGTGGCAACTAAAGATCAATAATCATTTGTTTTGTAGTGAAATAATACATTTGATGTTAGGAGAATAAAATAGTTACACATTTCTTATGATAAATTAATATTCAAATATAGTAAACTAACAATTTGATATCTAGATTTGTGGACCCTAATTTTTTTTAGTACATAAATTTATCCCTAAAATTATCCATTTACTGCACGTGAATAATTTTTTTAAAATTTCAAACTTTTTAAAGGGACTAATAACAATGAGTTTAGTATTTTTAGGGACTATTTCGTGTACTAAAAAAATTTTGAAGATTAAAGCTGGGTGGGTCTATAAATCTATCAACCAAATTGTTAGTTTACTTTGTTAAAGAAGTTATGATTTTTTTTTTTGTTTTACCTTCCATTATTCATCAGGATGCGTCCCTTAGATTGGGTACCCAATCCTTGTTGGGATCTATTTTGGAAGTGATTCTTCTTATGCTTGTATTGGAGTTGATTGATGCTATGCTTGCTTTCTATTTTGGTGTTTACCGGTGTCTAGGTTTGGTGAATTAGTTTTTATAATTTGCTTCCTCTTGTTGCTTGTTCTGTATTGTTTTTTTGGTGTCATTTGGGGGTGGGGGTGGGGGGACCTAAAAGGTATAACACAGCCAAAGACATCAATTATGGAAATCAGACACGCACGATTATAGTCTCAGTCGTCTTTTATTCAGTGAAAGGTAGTTGAATAATTAAGCCAAGACACGTAATTATAGTATAAGGGTTTGTTTGCCTGGAATTAGAAAACATTATTTTCATGTTCTTCATATCAAATCATTAATAAAAAATATTATACTGGCTAACTCTCAAACTCTAGCAAAAGTTATCCAAATTGAACTACCCTCAAGAGATGATTGAATGGGATGTCAAATGTACTTAATAATATTAGTTGTAGATTTTTTTTATATAGGATATTAATATATAGAGTCTTACACAGGAAAAGTCTATCTTTTATAAAGATAAAGGTAAATACTTAATAATATTAATGATAATATACTATTTAAATCTAATTTAATTTTATTGGGTCAATCGAGTGTTATAGGTCAAGGCTCAACATCTTTCTAACTTATCGTAGATTCAACTTTAAAAAATCACACCTATAAATATAAACACTTGACTTATTTTATATTAAAAATCACACTAACGATGTTAAAAAAATATTTTTTATACAAATTGTACCTGTGTAATGCAAAATCAATCATTGGCTTTCACACAGTCAAAAGATATTATCAAAATATTTTTAATATATCTCTATATATAAAATTTTTCACTTTTAAGTAGAGACATTTTAACTTATTTTTTAATTATTTTCAGTATTAATACTGATTTAAATATAAAAATATCATCTTCAAAAACATCCTAACCGAACTCAAATCTAACAAAGACCTTGACTGAAGCAGCAAACATCCATTAAAGTATTCAAATATCATCTATTAGCTCTATTCAGTCAAGTCATTAATTCTTATAAATGGCATCACTTTGTATCATTCATCCCTCCATATTTATATTGAATTAGCGTTATATATATAAATAAGGGTGACAAAAACCCACCACCACCCCTAGTTTGACGCCTCCTGCTGCATGGTAGAAAGGTTGGGGGCTAGTACTCACTAGATAGGGTGGTGGCCGCAGCTATCAGTACCCAAAAGCATAAAAGTTAGTCTTTGTGCTGGACTCTGCCATCTCTGCTTTTCCTTTCTTTCTCAGCGAAAAAAGGTAGGCGAAAAAGTACAAAATCCCCACTCACTTGAAAGACGATGTGTTCCTAAAAAGATCATCTCTCACTCTCACACTCACACTGTGCTTCTCTTTACGCGAGAATAACAAGAATGAGAGACATAGAAGGACCCTCATATGGCATATCTTTGTCCACTTGAAAACTGCATGATCAACTTTTATATCAAGCCAAGTTGAATGAAACAAGAGTTTTTTCCTTTGAAATTTTGGTAAAATAGTGTTATGATCAAGTTGAAACATAATTTTAAGAGTCAAATTTATTCGCTCAGTTTAATCTGTAACTCAATGAATTGTCTAAAAAATTAGTTTAATTCTAAAAATTAATTTTTTTAAGTGAAATACATCAAATCGATGATTTAATAATTGAATAAGACTGAACTTAATTATTATTTTTTTACAAAATTTAATTTTATATCATTATTTTTTTAAATTTATATTTACATATTATATCTGTTAATAATTTTTTTAATATATTATATTTAATTTAATTTGAAATATATATATAAATATTAATTCAACCAATTTAATTAATTGACTCAACAGTATTCAATACCCTTACTGATTTAATGTAACGTATGCTTCTAATAACTATATCTCGAAGTCAATCAATTAAAAAAACAATTTATTAATAGGTCATTAAAATTCCTTGTAGCCTAATCTTAAATTATTGATAGGTAAACACACATTAGGTGTACAAACTTCGGTTGGTTGACTAAGAGTCTAAGACACTCTTTATTATTTTATTTTTTTAATATTCTTTCTCTATCAAAAAATTCTTAAATAAAATACAGAACAAAAGCATGAAAGAAGACAAACGCAAATAATTGCAGGATCTCCGGACAATCAAAGACAAGCATCAATATTAATAAAATCAAAGCCTAACCAAACGAAATGTTAAAAAAAAAAACAAGAAGAATTGAAGCATTCTTCTTCCTCTTCAATACCAATCCCATTCCCTCCTCCACCACCTAATTTATAATAAACCTTCTTTCTTTGTCACTTGAAGACCCAAATCAGACTCTTTATTATAAAATTTACAATGCAGATAGAGAGAGGCAACAATCTCTAGAAATTCATTGACTTTGCCTTTGCGACCTTTTTCCCTGTTTTCCTCTGTTTTGTCCCGTCCCCCGGGACTTGTTTCCTCCCACTTTCAGCAACATTTTGAAATTTTCCATGGCACTAATTTTTTAAATATTTGTTATTAAATTTTATAATAAAAATATGACATGTTAAATTTTTTTTTTAATTCAACATTATAAAATTAACTCTTTTAAAAAATTTCTATACTTATCATTTTTTATTGAAGAATCTCGTAACAAATACTCAAAAGAACTTTACTAAAAAAAATATTTTTTTTACACTTCAGCTATGCCTTCAATAGAGGTGACAATAGCATTTGAAACACATGAATTTGGGGCCAATCACTCACATTTTTCCCAAAATTTTTGGAAACTTTGAATGATCTTCCTCTGTTTTAAGGATACTATAGCATGTGATTGTCTTCTCTCCACCCTGAAAGTCCTCCATTTCTTTAATAGTAAAAAATTCCTTTGTGGTCTCCATGCATGCAAGCCAGCTAACTCCCAAAAGTGATCAGGATTGAAAATGGCCATTCATTTTGTCCATGTATAGTGGCTATTTACTACTACTTTGTGGAAACTCTACAAACCAAGAAGTATGTAGTAGACTAGAGTTATTGGCAATGCAATTAACATCCCAAATATAACCCTGCAATTTGGTTTCAAAATATAATAAAAAAAGGTCAGTTCCCATCCCATAAAAGTAATTTGAATGTTTTAAAGTTCTCAAAGAATTTTATAGAATAAATTTAAAAAAAAAACAGACATAATTTGATAAAATTATAATGAATAAGTGGAACTTACTAATTCAAATATAGTAAGTCCCATGAATTATGTCTTTTTCTTTTAAAATTTATTCTGTAAAATTTTTTAAACACTTTAAAAGAGTTCCATTTCTATGAAAGAGAAATTAATAAAAAATATTAAATAAGAAGATTTAATTGCTTACGCTGTGCTAAGAATAGCTGGATGGACATTGTACTCTTTGGCAAACACAAATGGAACAATCCCTTGTGGAAGTGCAGCCTATTTTCAAAAATGAAATTTCCATGAGTTAAGCATTTGAGATTTTTTTTTTCTAATAAGTTTTATTATGTAACACACAAAAATGGTAGCTAGCAACTTTTATCTACACTGAAATTTGACATATTTTTTTGCATTTTTTTGCTAAAGGAAGAAGTTAAGGATGATTACCTGAACTATAGCGACACGCAGGAGGGTACCGCGGAGGCCGATCGCAATGGAGGCTGCTGCCATCACTGCCGGACCGGTGAGGAATCGAATGGCCATAGCAAATGAAGCAGCGGAGTTGCCACATGCAATGATCTTGGGTTGAAGAGCCATAAACAGACCTACAAATATCAAACCCAGTAACAAAATTCACAAATTTTTAGTCAAAACTAAAATAGAAATTTAGAAAAATAGCATTCTATATTACATTCTCAGCATCATAGGAAAAGAAAAATTAAAAACTTATAAGCAAAAAATAAAATAAAAAATAGTACAGCTAGATTTGTTTTGTTGATGTGTCCAATTCAATCATCCTTGCCTTAAAATCTTCCAAAACGATACCAATCACCAGTCACTATCCATACATACTGGCTATTGACCTTATTAGAATTCAAGACAATAAATTATCTGGCCTCTTTAAATATGATAAAAAAAAAAATGAAATGTGCGATATAAATTTTATTTATTATGTACTCAAACATTTTTTGAATAATTTTTTAAATATTAAAATATAAAATTTTAAATGAGTTAATAAAAAAGTTTAACTAGAATTTTCATTTAAAACAATATAATTCAGAAGCAATCATATTATAGTAACATAATTATTTATATGAAAATTTGCCACAATTATATTGAGATAATTAATAAATATATACCTCTTAATAAAGCAACAAATATCAGTTCAACAGAAGCAAAATGATTAATAAATAATAATAAGAGTAACATTTTTTTAAAAAATTACGTTCATATTCTTTTTAATTTTAATTTTTATAAAAAAATTATTTTAATAATAAAATTTATACTTTATATTTTTTCTAAACATTCGTAATTAACTATAAATAAATTAATTCTATGCAATAAAAATCATAAAAAAAATTAAATTAATGTTTATTAAAATTTAAAATAAGAGATATTAATGTAATTCTTTTTTTAAATTTGATATAGTGTAAATGTAAATTTTATAAATTTTTAAAAAAAGTAATTTAAAATTAGAAGATTTGTAATTTTAATTTTTTTTTCAAACATAAAAAATGAATATAATTTTAATTTATAAAAAAAGGAGAAACATTTGATAAATCTACACTTAAAAAGGAAAAGCTCTAAACTAATGTCGTTTACAGGAGAGGGGAAATGAATTGTACTAGAAGAAAAAAAGAGAATCAAAATATCAGAGGGAATAATAAGAACTTGGACAAATGGCAACCACTCACCTAAACTGAACATAGCCATTCCTAGCCCAGCATCAGACAGTATGGAGATTGACTTCTTTACTATACTTGGCATTTGCACATTCCACCTGCATTTCATTCATTCTCATCAAAATTTTATTTATAATAATTCATAACAATATGCATTTGAATATTTTTTTAGAGTTTTCATTTACCTTCAGAAAAAATAAGAGAAAAACTTAAGCATATGCCTATTTTTAATTTTTATTCTTACTGACAATAAAAAATAGTTGTAAAATACATTTTCAAGAATTTTTTTTTATTTTTTGAAAACATCAAAAATATATTTTTAAAATTCTCCGTATTGTTCAAACTCATTACAACAGTATTTTACTGTTAATATAAATATAAGATAGAAAAAATAAAAATACAGTTATATAATTAAAAACTAATAAAAATAAAATAAAATAAATCAATGTATTTTCAAAAAAATAAAAAATAAAAAATAAAAATTGTTTTTAAAAAGTAAAAATAAAAAATATTTTCAAAAAATTATACTGATAATGAATTAGACCAAATAATTGAAATTACTATTCTAAATAATTATTAATCTAATTCTCTATTCTTCTTCTTTTTTTTTTTTTATTCACTGTTAAAATCTATAATGGATTCATCGCTCTGTCAAAAAAATGTACACATGAAAATGTCATGGTCACTATATTTCTTTCCGGTGTTCAGAATGTCATCGAACTTGTTGTATCATAGAGAAAAACACTTCATCTGATGTCCATTAAAATTAATGTAATTATCGATAAAAAAAAAAAAAAACAACGTAATTTGAATGTGGGAAATTTGATTGAGCAAGTTGATTTTACCGACAGGCAACGAGGGACCATATGACGCCAATGAGGCTTGAGTATGTGTTGGGGTTGCGGATAAGCTTCCGCCACACCATTATCAGAATCAGACGGGTTATGACACTCGCCGGAGGCATTTGTTTGCCGATGCCGGACTCCGTTCCTCCACCGGCTTTCGGGTGTAGCTCCGCCGTTGAACTCGAACCCAACTTGTTCAGCCCAGTGGGTCCCTCTTTCTCTCTCTCTTCTTCCTGTGCTGCTGCTGTTTGTGGTTCTCCTCCCTTCCCCGCTAACTTGAACTCTTCACCTAAAAATTCCGGCTCTGAAATAGCTTCCGTTGAAAAAATGGTTAACAGAAATAGCAAATCTCATGAATCATCACCAAGAATTTGAAAATTTTATGAATTGGTTCTGTATTCTGTACCTTTGTAGGATTCCCCATTTTGAGGGTGATCATCGGCTACCAGCATCCGAATCTCTTTGGCTCCCTGATCAGACCGTCCAGATTGTTCGTCAGTGCTGCCTCCATATACATGCAGCCCTCCACCGCCGCCCCCAGCGCCACCTTCTGAGACGGGTGATGCGCTTGAACTCCACACAAACATGTGGAGCTCTTTAGCATCATGGCTAGCTTTACTGTTAGTAGCTTGTGGTAGATTTTGCTGGTAGCTTTGCTGCTGCTGTTGCTGGTTTTTAACGCTTTTGGAGCTCAAGGTGGATGAGAATTCTGGATTTGGAGCTGGATATGATGATGCCTGTGCCGGGTAGAATCCAAATCGGGGAGAACTCATAGCCTGAGCCGCCATTGGTGCTGCACCGTTCTCTTCAAAATTCGATGGTCTCGAAGGCTGTACGGAGTATAACTCCGCCGTGCCGGTGAAGTTAGAATGCCTCGCCGGGTATCCCATCATTGAGTAGAAATCTGCGTGGTTGAAATTGGAACCTCGCGGTGTAGGATTCCGGGAAGAACTCAGGCTGTAAATTTCGGCACCGGTCAGATTCGATGGACGGGGAGTACTCATCATAAATGACCTCCTCGACGCGTTGGACTTCCTCACCGTCACATGAAGTTTCCCGTCGTCTCCGACCTCGGCGTCGGTCTCGAGAAAGTCACGGCCATCCAGTGAAACCACGTCGGAATCAACCTTGAACGACACGATGGACGCCGCGGTCTCCGGGAACTGCTCCATGATCAGCAACTTGGCTCCACGATATTCGAAGAGGAAGAGCAAGAGGGTGTACCAGATGATACACTGCAACACCACCACCTGAACCATGAGGTTGCCGGAGTATTCGCCGTACATAGCAATCAACAGTGGAATCCCCATGACGAGAGTGTTGGGCAATGTGGAGAGCGAGAAAATGGTGATCATCCACTCGAGGCTACCGTTCTTGGTGAAGTTGGTCCAGATTCCGAGCGCGACCAGCATGATGATCTTCTGAAGGGTATCGGCGGCGATGAAGCGCAAGTTCATCTCGTAAGGATTGTTGCTGGAGATGAAATGGAAAGAGAGTAAAGGGACGGCGAAGATGGCGACGAACCGGTTGATGCCAGAGCACTGGTCCGGTGAGAATATCTTCCACCACCTGACGGAACCGTAGGCTAAGATCATGGCCACGTACAGAGGAACCACTGCCGTCAAAACGGTGTATAAATCTTTCCAAGTGATCATTTTTCTTAACTGAAACGGTTTGAAAAAATACCCAATTAAAGAGACACGGAAGTATATAAGCTCGGCTTCAGCTTCAGGTCTGTTAATGGCAGAGGGGGTTCTGGGGAGGGAGACGGAGTGGCATCAGAGAGAAAATTGGGAAGAACATGGAGGGTAAAATCGAGAGAAATGAAAAAAAAAACCGTTACTTAACTAACTAAGGAAGGGGATAAATGTCCTGCAAAACTTTTGCCTACTCCACTGCTGTGCTGCTTCTGATTTTGGTTATGAAGGTTTAGAGAGAAAGTGTAAGAGAGAGAGAGAGGGAGAGTGGAATTTACAAAGGCGTAACTTTTGAAGGGTATATATAGGCCATAACATGGGGCTGATCCAGTGGATATATATATATATATATATATATATATATATATATATATATATATATATATATGAGAAAATATTTAGCACACCCACGTCAAATAATTTTTTATTTATTTGATAATATTTAAATTATAATATATAATAAAAATAATATTTTTTAAAATTATTTTTATTATATATCATTATTTAAAGTAATAAATTAAATATTAATTATATATATATTTATTATTATAAATTCATAATTACAAAACTTCAAGTTTTTTTTTGTTTAGAGCGTGCACATTGATATAAATTTTTTTAAAAGAATATTTTTATAATTTTTAATTATTATAGATAATTGTGTTTAATTATCTTTTTTTAAAAAAAATTTAAGACTGCAAGTAAAAGGTGAGAAAAGGCATAGAATGAGAGAATCAACTTTTAACATTAACTAAACTCATCTCAATATTATTATTGAGATTAGTTTCATATAAATTATTGATTTATTGGTTTAATAGTGTGTTAAAAAGTAATATTTAAGTTGTATGAAATTTATTAAGTAAATTATATTTATTTTCTAATTAAAAAATCATATTTACATCTTTTTTTTTCAAATTAAAATAAGAATTTCTCTTAAAAATTTATATTCATATTTCTCAAATTTTAAAAAAATTGTATTAATATTTTTATTTAAAATTTTTATAAATATTAATTTAATATTTTATAATCTATATTACATTAGACTATTTATAATTAATTGTGAATTTTTAAAAAAAAATATCAATTTTTTTGATAATTTTGTTCTCGAAAAAAAAATTATTTATATAAATAAAAAATAAATATAATTTACACAAAATTATATGGCTAAAGTCTAAAATTATTTAAAATATTTATTTATTTATTTTTAAAATTAGAGTGATAATATTATGATGTGTTTAGGTTGGGGGGGAAATGTGGGGACCCCCGTAGGGAATGGCTTGGAAGCTATCGCCTGCTATGGTTAAGTTAACCCAACATGGGGTAAGATGTAACTATTCAGAAAATAAAGGTTGCAATGGGACATGTGGTGGGAATGGGCTTTCCGCTGACGTGAACCTCATTACTTTTCCTTTTTGTTTTATTTCAGTTTTTTTTTTAAAGCCCAGCTCACTGGGAATCACTGTGGAAAAGCTCAATTAATATTGAGGGATGGAGAAGCAGCAGCAGCATAACTCCCAGGCAGAATAGTGCCTCCATGGCAGCCCCTCCAACCAGTTCTTTCTCTTGTTTTTTTGTTTTTTAAAGACTTTTTTTTAATAGAGAAGTCTTTTTTTTATTAAGAAATTTTTTTTAAAAGAAGTTTAGAACTTAAATATTTGGCATCTTTTTTATTTAAATCTACAGTTTTGAGTTCAAATCTATAATTTTAAATTTAAATTTGAGTAAAAAAAAGTAGATCTACAATCTTATTTTTAAATAAATAGAAAAAATTTAAAGAAAATTCATCTTTAAAAAATATTAAGCAGTATATTGTCTCTCTAATGATATATCTTTTTTTTATATGTTATAATAATTATATTTTTAGATGTTGGGATATAATATTTAATAAACTAAGGTTTGAGAAATATTTTATCTTTATATTTTTTAATCATAATACTAATTTATTTATATCTTTTGTCTTCAAAAATCGTAAAATTTGTTTATTCTATTTTTGTCTTTTATTTGCTAATTTTAGTGTTTGTCTTAATATATAAATAGTAGTATTATACTTGTCCAATATATATATATATATATATATATATATATATATATAGAGGGACGGAATGTTAATATGAAAGGTTTTGCTACAGAAAGTTTGAGCTTTCACCCTTTTTTGATTTCGTTTGAAATTTGTATTATTATTATTTTAAATACAAATCCCATGAAGAGAGATTGAACAGTGAAGAGTTCAGGGTTTTAAATTTGTAAAAAAAATATTTGACAAAAAAATAATTTTAATATTTTAAACGAGATTAATTTTATTTTTAAATTAATTATTTGAAGATGGATTTTAGACAAATTTAATTTAATTTTTTATAGTTATGATTATTTAATTTTCAAATATAAATTTTTAATGTTATATCATGTTGGGTATTTTTTTATAAAAATATAGTTAACTAAAAACCATGAAAGAGAAGTTATTATTTGTTTGTAAAATTATGCCAAAAACGTGTTTATTATACTATGTAAACTGATAAAGAAAGAACTGATGGTTTAGTGGCTATTTAAAAAAAAATATGAAGAAGAAGAAGAAGAAGAAACTTGTAGAAGTGGCCAGGGTTTGAAATTCAAAAGGCCTCATAGTGCCGTTAGTCCATGAAAGTTTGAATTTTGATACCATTAAGTTTGTTTGTGACAGTCAAGATTGAAAGTCATGGAGAGAAAGATAAGAAAGTTTGAATTTAGTATTCGAATAATATTTGTTTTATATTTAAGAATATGTAAATACTCGTTATTGAATATATATATATATATATATTAGTTAGGGAAATTTTGAGAAGTTACTTAATAAAAAATTATAATGGACTTGCACAAGCAAATCCAGAAGAGGTATGTGTCATAATATTAGTACTAATTGATTCTTCTAAAATGGTACCATTTTTTTAGATAATACATCACTCATTTTGTAAATATTTACTAAACACTATCATATTAATTCAAATATAATTCATAATAATTTTTATTAAGTAGCTAGTATTCTAAATGTTCATTTATTATGTCCAATTTTTACAACACTTAACAAGGCATCAAATGAAACTAAATTTGCAGGCTATAGACTAAATTAATTAAAAAGGAGAAAGCATTTCCCTTCTGTTTCTCAATGTTCCTTCTATTTTCAGCTACAAGTATATCAGGTAGCACTTAAATTTCCCAGTATGGAGTTATAGGATCTAAACTAGACAAGAAAAGCAAATATATATTATTATATACAATGTTCCAAGAATGTTCTAACCTATTTTACCTAAAACACATTCATTTGTTTATCTTCCAAGAAGAAACAAAAGTTTCTGAATATGATGATTTCTGACATTTTACTTAGGCTCTTAAGGTCACCACTAGCTTAAGGAATAATCAATGCTTTTGACTTTGCTAATTTATACATTGAATTTATTATTATTTTTAAGTGAATATATGTGATTTTACTTTATTAAAATAAAAATAGAAAAAGAACTTCTCAATACACTTAAAGTACACAATCAATCTTTTAAGAAGATCAAATTTTCTATGGTAATATAGAAAGACATATTGAAACTCTTTGGCTGAAAATGTTCATTGCACAATTGTTATGAAAATATTTAACCGTTCTTGCACCAATATCTTTAAGACTCAAAATCTTCTTTAACACAACTGACTTGATCCTCAAGACTTAACTTTTTACTTTTTGTCATGGATGCTCCAATCGATCTCAAGAAACTTTGTGAAACAAAGATCTGACGATGGTCAAAATCTAAAAAACAGGCAAAAAATCAGAAACAAAACCAATCCCACATATATAGATTGAATTTAACATAGCACAATAAAAAATAGCCTGAATATAGCATGAGTACTGTAGCTTGATATGACGAAGGAGGAAAATTTTTTATCAAGAAAAGGTAAAAAAAAGCCTCTCATACTATGGAGAGAAAATAACTATATATATATATATATAAAAAAAAAAAGACTTGGGGAGAGGGAGAGGAAGACTCTTCTATAACAGCTTAGAACAGTTTGAATAGAAAAAAAGGCACTGGTCTCCCAAGGAGCCTCCTTACTCTATTCGTCCCAGATGATAGCTTGCTTTTGATAAACATACTAGTTAAGTGCATTTAATTTTTTATTTATTTATGAAAAGTTTATTTATGTCACGCCCCTTTAGGGTACGTAAAACACGTATACCATAAATATATATTTTTCATAAATATGAATATTCCAATTTTTTATCATGGAAACAGATATATATAGGTTCTCCTATACATATACCATATACAGACCAACTCTATAAATATTATAATAACAATAGAAGCAGGAATCCTACTTATGGCATATAGAGCATACTCTAGAATACAAATACAATACAATCCAAATAACGTGAGCCTTGAAAGCAACATAGGCTCACTCAGGGATTAAACAGACTAACTGATTACTTATCTGTAAGACCAGACTCTATATCCTTATCTGAAAAGAAAATGTAAATATTGTGTAGTGAGTTTGACAACTCAGTGAGCAGATAAGATTTCCTCTAACCTCTTAGGTCAGTATATAGATGGACTTATGTTTTAAAATTTATCACATAAAAAATTACAATTTGGAAGTACATCCATATGGGACTCGTATTTCAAATATCTTCATTTTAAATGATAGTCAAATATTCAACACCAAATATAGTGCAGCTTGATTATAAACAATATTGTTATGCAATAAAATATTTCACATTCTTTAGGAGAATTTTATATCAGAACCACCATATCAGAGTTCAACCCCTTTTGTACTTTGTAGATGTAGGCTTTGCCTAAACTCAGTATCGGAGCTAAAGTTTGCCCCACCACCGTTCAAGAGGACACGCGAAGAGACTCTAATACGGGTACTTCCCAAGCTCACAGCAAGGGAGGACAAATCACATATCATCAATAACATATATAGGAGACATCATGCTCTCCCTAAATAACACATAACTCCCGTGTGTTGGCCGTCACACGAGGCTAGCACCACCCCTGCTAGCTGAGGTGCTAAGGTGCACCAGGACTAACATCACCTGTTGTTAGCAAACATTGTTTTCAATAGGATTCCTACACAAAATAATTGCATAAAACAATGTACTTTTCAAATAAGAATACTTTCCATGTTCAATCCCTTTTTCCACAATTTTCATAAAAAAAGTTTATATGGGTTATCTATTTCAAATACCCCTGAATCATCATTTTCAAGTAGTGAAATGCATATATGCAACATATATTCTAGGGGTTCCAAATTCATGACATGCGAACATGTACAATTTCCATAAAGCCATATTTGAGAAGAATAATATCCAATAAGTAAAGATAACCATTCATAAATTTTCAAGAGCTGAAAATTGCAGTAATAAAATCATATGCTACACCAATATCACAATCAAAGTATAAAAAAAATGTAAAATAGATCATAGAAAGCATTATCCACTCACAAGGTAAGGCTCCAGGTTAAACAGCTTAAAATGCACTTTTCTAATCCACATTTGACTATATAGACTTCAAAAACGTGTCCGAAGAGTCCAAAAACGTAGAAAATGACTACGAGAGTTTGGTCAATGCTGGTCACTATTCATAACTGAAAAATATTGTTCATACCGGCGAAATTACTATTTATACCGGGAAATACTATTCACATTTACTGTTCGAACATTGTTCACCGAAGAAAAATTTATAAAATTAAAGCACCAAATCACGTTGTTCGACCGTAAAATTTATCATACAACTAATACTCTACATCCTTAACAAAACTCCTAACTTGAAAGCTTGAAAAACCATAAAAAAATCTAGCATTTTAAAAAAATATCCTATAAGTTACTATTCAAGATTTTTTGGCGAAATTGATCAGTGGGTTTTGAAACTCTCGTCGCCACGAGTCCAACAATACCTCCGGTATCTTAATCGGATGTCTAGAATGAGAGAAATTCTAGAGAAAAGTTGACAAGTTTAGAGAGAGAAAGAGAAGAAAAAAAATTTCTACCCCATGCGTTCACAATCTTATAAGTTACTTGTTTTGTTTGTTTTTTTTAATTATTATTATTATTTAATAATTGAATAATGAGATTTATTTTTATATATATACATATAAATATTATTTTTCATCTTAAAATATCCTAAAAATTTCTAAAAATTAACATTCTTATAAAAACTTTAATTGAACTCTTAAATCATGACTTTTCTTGATAAAAATTTAAATAAAAAAATAACAAAATAAATATCTTTATACATAATAAAAGAAAAAGAAATTTCTAAAAATAAAACAAAAATTTATTAGATGCCAATATAATTATTTTAAGTAAAAAAAATTATTTTAATAAAAAATATATTTTCTTTTAGCAAAACATAATCATTTAAAATAAAAATATTTTTTTTTTATCATAAAACATTATTATTTAAAAAAATTACAGGATATTACATTCTTCTCCCTTTAAGAAATTTGGTCTCCAAATTTCAAATCATCCTATCATATGTAGGGAATGAAGTCAAGGCATAATTCGAAATTACCAACCTTATTATTCAAATAATTGAGGATATTTTTTTTATATCATATTTACTTTTTAGGAAATTTCTTCACTTGTCGATCAATAACAAGTATCGGTTTTTTCTTCATAATTAAGTCAAATTCTTGTCCAACTGAATTTTTTGGAATTAGATAACATAAGAAGAATCTAATAGGTACTTCTTTAATATTGATGTAAAAAAGATTGTACCAACATCAATTAATCCAAATAATAAAGCTAGGTGATATATACTGTAATATCCCATAATTTTATTTTTAAATGATAATGTTTTGCTATGAACAAATATATTTTTATTTGTTTAAAAATGATTATGTTTTGCTAAAAGCAAGTATATTTTTAATTAAAATGATTTATATTTTGGTTACAATAATTAGATTAGCTTCTAATGAATTTTTGTTGTATTTTTAGAAATATTTTTTCTTTTAATATGAATAAAGATATTTATTTCGAGATTTATTTTATAACGATTTTTATCAAAAAAATTATGATTGAAGAGTTTAACTAAAGATTTATAAGAATGAAAATTTTTGGGATATTTTATGGTGAAATACGGAATTTATATAAAAGAAAATCTCATTATTACTTATTTAATAATTATTATTATATTTAAAAAAATGAAAAAAAATGAAATGATAAAACAAAACTGGGAGGGGAAACGAGTACGAAAGAAAAATCGATAAAGATGCATAGTGAGTGAATAGTATGTGAATAGTAACTTTTAACATTTTTTCTCGATCTGGAGTATCAATTGGCTTCTGATATCAAAAATGAAGGTGCTACTGGATTCAGGACGAAGAGTACTACAGTTTTGACCGATCAATTTTTCAAATCAGTCGTTGTATCGCCGTAGATTTGAAGTAGAAAATCTCGGTAAAAGGTAAATTCTGAAATTCTTACTTAGAGACCTCAAATTAGAAATTTGACACCGTATATGGATTCAGAAGTTAGATAAACATTAGGATATGTATTTCTTTCGGTCATTTGGTAACTTTTTATGTGGCAGTGAATAGTAATTTTTGGCGTGAATAGTGGCGGTAAATAGTAATTTCCAGCGATGAATAGTGCGGGAGGGCCGCTCCAACCGGGTGACAGTGGTAATATAGGGAGGCAGGAGGGTGATGTACTCACATTCCCTGATCACTTACTGTGACTAGGGTCGAGGTCACTATGCGTATAACAAATATTTTCATTGTATTGTGACAGTGGTAATGTGAGGGGGCAGTAGGGTGATGTACTCACATTCCCTGATCAATTACTGTGACTGGGGTCGAGGTCACTATGCGTATAGAAAATGTGTTATATTTTCATTGCATTAACCAGATTGCCGAGTGAGGCAGGTGCATTAAAAGTAATGATTTTACCTTCAAATCATAATATTTTACTATAACTTATACAGCTGAGCATAACAACATTTGTTTAATGATCATACCATGGTGCATATGGTTTTGGATATCTGAATATCCTTTGATTTGATAATATTTGAAATACGAGTTCCATATGAATGTACTTCTGAACTGTATTTTCGATGTGACACATTTTAAAATATAAGTACATCCATATGTTGACCTAAGAGGTCATAGGAGAAATTATTTGCTCACTGAGTTGTCAAACTCACTACACGATATTTCCACATTTTTTAGATAAGAATATCAGAGTCTGATTCGGCAGATAGATGATATATTCTCTGGGTAAGTCTACGTTGCTTCCAAGATTCACTGTCTTTGAATTATACTGTATTTGTATTCTAGAGTGCTCTAAACGCTACAGGCAGGATCCCTGTTTCTGTTGTACTCTGATGTTTATAGACTTGGTATGTATATTGTGTATACATGAGAGATCCTATATGTATTTGTTCCCATGATAAAGAATTGAATTATGTATATTTATGGAGATTATCTTACATTTAAAAAAAAATTGTTTTATTTTACGTAACGTAAATTAGGGGCGTTACAAGTACTCTGATGTTTATAGACTTGATTTGTATATTATGTATACATGAGAGAAATGACAAAGAATTGAATTATGTATCTTTATGAAAAATATCTCATTGCGGAAAATAAATAAATAAATAAATAAGTGTTTAATTTATGTAACATAAATTGGGGGTGTTATAAGTTGGTATCAGAGCATTAGGGTTCCTTGTAGCTATCAGAGCAAAGGATTCTTTAGTAGGACCTTTAGTATCGATATGAGCTGGACATATTTATACTTCAGGTGCTGTTAAGGGATTCTATAGGGTTTCAAATTTCTTCCTATTCCAAGATTGCTAAAGTTCTTAATATAAGGTTTATTGAATATTATGACATTTTTTAAAAAATATCTATGGGTCAATTATTGCCTGAAAGTGAAAGGGATAGACATCCTTGAGAATTAAAGAATTGAGACAAATGCCAATTATGATCGTTTCTGAATATAATATTCGTTTTACCCCGTTGTCTAGTTATGATAGACTTTGATGTGATACTGAGAATGGATTGGTTGGTATCAAACCATGCCATTCGGAATGTCACTTTAAGATGATTAAATTCAATATTCTTGGAGAATTTTCTTTCTTGATACAGCGAGACCATAGTGAGATATCCAATAATCTAATCTCTGCTTTAGCAGCCCATAAGTGATTACAAAAAGGTGCCAAGGATATTTGACAGTGGTGAGAGATATTGATATAACGTATGCCAGTGTAAATCAAGTTCTAGTGGTCAAAATTTTTTTTTTTTGATGTAATTCCTGAGGAATTGCCAAGATTACCTCGAAACGTAAAATAAAATTTGATATTGATTTACTTCTTGAAACCTAACCAGTGTCTGTCTATACCCCCTTATAGAATGATATTGACTAAACTTAAGAAAAATAAATAGTTACAAGACTTGTTAGACAAATGATTTATATTCTCTAGTACTCTCCTTGAGGTGCTCTAGACCTATTTGTGGAAATGAAGGATGGATCACTATGACTATGCATAGATTATAGACAGTTGAATAAGGTGACAATGTGGAATATAAAAAAATCCATTACCTCGTATCTGTTTAACCAGTTATAAGGTGCTCAGTATTTTTTTTTCCAAAAAAAATTTGATTTGGGAAATGAGTATCATGTATTGAGGATAAGGGAAGAGGATATTCGAAAAAAATTTCTTTTAGGACTCATTATGGACATTATGAATTTTTGGTTATGTCATTTAGTTTGACAAATGTCTAAGCTTTATTCATGGACTTAATAAATAGAGTACTTAAGCCATTTCTGGATCAATTTGTTATTATAATTATTGATGATACACTAAAATATTCTAAGAGTTTAAAGGATCATAATTAAAGATAGTTTTACAAACTCTAAAGGAGTATGTTTAGTAAGGATGGTATCCAAATAGATCCTAAGAAAATAAAAGTGGAACAGCAATGGCTACGTTCTACTACAGTTACAGATGAAGATCCAAATCCAATTTACGCTTCCTACGGTTGTCTGCCGTCCATTCTATTTAAGCAATAGTTGGATCAGGTACATGAATATATGCTTGTAAGGCATCAATCAACTCCTCAGCATTTGAAGCCGAGATGAGAATTCGTCGTGCTGAGTGTGGGATAAACCCCTGTTCCACAGTTTGATCTAGAAAAGACAACAGACCATCAAAAAAGTGATTAACATTTAACAAACCTATCGGTTTGTGATGCATATTCAGTTGTGCCCAATAGACTATTTGGAAAATCTCCTCTAAAGTACCAAAACCACTTGGTAAGGCAATGAAAGCGTCAGCATTGCTCATCATTCTAGCCATGCGTTCATGCATGGAAGCTACTCTATATTCTTTCCCAATTGTCTTCCCTATGATGCTAGATGCAGCTAGAGCTGTAGGAATAATACCTAGAACTTGGCATCCTCCTACATGTGCAGCTGTAGCCACACACCCCATTAACCCACGGTTACCTCCACCATACACTAAATGAATTCTTCTCCTAGCCAGCACCATACCCAGATTTTGTGCTGCTTTAACATACTCCCCATCTTTTCCAGGACCGGAACCACAAAAGACACAAATATTTCGAAACTGACGGAATGTGGTTCCCTCTATAATTTCTATCACCTTAACTTTGAGTATAAACAAAGATACTAATGTAAGTATTTATAGAACTCAGAGAAGGGCATATTTATAATAGCTATGTGAATAGGCCGGGTATTATTGGAACAACTATGTGAGTGATTAGTGGATATCAGCTAAATTAAAGGTAAAAAATTTCAAAAATGACGGCAAGCATGTATATGTACAGTAGTTATGATTGTGACCCATATTAAGCACATAAAGAGCATAAAATAAGATATCACCAAAAATCTGTCTTTTTCTTGTTGTCTTTGATGAAGCATTGATGTCTCGATTCTTGTAAAAAAGTTGTAGGTGATAGCCATCATTGTAAAAAAAAAAGTGAAAATGCAAACCAATTAATTGTCGAAGAGGAACAATCAAATGATTTATTTTGTTTTCTCAATATTTTTGCCAGTTGACTATCGGTATTATTAAGTCGACTGACTATTTTGAGAAATTTTAATTTGAACTGGTTATTTTACAGTTGATTGGTTACATCTATTTTGAAGCAATCAACTGCATCCTATCAGTTAGCTACGTATTCTTTATTTTTCGCAGACTTTTATAAGTTTGGAAATGTTTCTTTTCCACCGAATATCAACAATTTTAAAGTAGATTCTGGCACATATATTCAAAATTTGCGGCCGCCAATTTTTACCGAAATCGTAGATAGATTTTGTTTACAGATTTTCAAGAATTACGGCCACCGATTTTAATGTTTTTCAATGGTTTGTCCAAATTTTTGACTTTCTATTTTGGCACCATTCTTTATTATGCTTTTCGTCTGTTTCACTGCATTCTCCCTCATTAATGGTTGGCATTAAATGCAAGGTTCTTTTGCCTTATTACAAGGAAAGTTAATTTCTTTTTTTTGAAACTCAATTATTATGATATTCGAGTAATTAGTAAGTTAAAATAATAGAGATTGTGATAGGATTTACTATCAAAGAAGGTACTTGAAAAAAAAAATTATTATATCAAGTACGTATCACTGTGTAAGTTGACAGATTATGTGTAAATTAGAAAATATACCATGCTAAGTTGAGTCTAGTATTTAGGATTTGAATTATGTTGAGATTGGAATTCCACGTGTAAATAATTGTTGAGAAATGAGGTTTCAGAAGAAGCCATAAATTGTGAATATGGATAACCAGATGCAATAAGGATATAATAAGATATGAAAGAATTGTACTAGTATAATGGTAAAAAGAAGATATAAGTGCAATTTTTTTTCGTTGTTTGGTATGTCAGCAAGTAAAAAAAAATTGGATATATTGTTTCAGGAGAACTATTCAAGAAGCCTAAGGATCTTTGTTAGATTATAGTATAGCTGATAGTAACTCTAATTGATGTGTTTATGCATTAGAAGTTATGTTTCAGGCATCTTTATATAATTTTAGTGAAAATTTGGAGAAAATCATTTATCCTTAGTTAAACTTGCTCCTATCAGTAATTATTAGGCCAACATACAAATGACATTATTTAAAGTTTTACATAAAACATTGTAGGTCTCCTAGTGGGTAAATGAGTTGAGTAAAGTTAAGTCCACAGTATATAGGATCGGCCCAATAGCTTACCGTTGGGCTTTGCCATCTGAATTGAGTAATATTCATCCAATCTTTCACATGTCTATGCTACGAAAGTATCTACCAGGCCCAACACATGTTAGTCAATGTTGGAAAATTTAGTCAGACAAAGATTTGTCATATGAGGAAAAATCAGTGACTATAGTAGATAGACAAATGAAGAAATTACATTCAAAAGAAATGTCATGGTGAAAGTGATGTAGTAAAAGTACTTTTCAGTGGAGGCTACTTAGGAAAGAAAGAATAATATGCGCACCAGATACCCACATATTTTTTAGTGAGAAGGTTAGTATCTATTTGCAAATATGGCGATGAAATTGATTAGAAAAAGAATATAGTGAGGAGACTTCTTAGAGAGTAAAGATAATATACAAAGGAGATACTCTCAATAGCTTGAGTAATGAGGTTAATAATTGTAATTTATGCTTTTACTTCATTCCCTATTTGTGATAGAATGAATTGAAATTCGGGGACCGAATTTCTTAAGGGGGGAAGAATGAAATATCCCGTAATTTTATTTTTAAAAGATAATGTTTTGCTATGAACAAATATATTTTTATTTGTTTAAAAATGATTATGTTTTGCTAAAAGCAAGTATATTTTTAATTAAAATGATTTATGTTTTGGTTACAATAATTAGAATGGCTTCTAATGAATTTTTGTTGTATTTTTAGAAATATTTTTTCTTTTAATATGAATAAAGATATTCATTTCGAGATTTATTTTATAACGATTTTTATTAAGAAAAATTATGATTGAAGAGTTTAACTAAAGATTTATGAGAATGGAAATTTTTAGAAATTTTTGGGATATTTTATGGTGAAATACGGAATTTATATGAATTTATATAAAAGAAAATCTCATTATTACTTATTTAATAATTATTATTATATTTAAAAAAAATGAAAAAAAAATGAAATGATAAAACGAAACCGGGAGGGGAAACGAGTACGAAAGAAAAATCGATAAAGATGCATAGTGAGTGAATAGTACATGAATAGTAACCTTCAACATTTTTTCTCGATTTGGAGTATCGATTGGTTTCTGATATCAAAACTGAAGGTGCTACTGGATTCAGGACAAAGAGTACTACAATTTTGACCGATCAAATTTTCAAATCAGTCGTTGTATCGCTGTAGATCTGAAGTAGAAAATCTCGGTAAAAGGTAAATTCTGAAACTCTTACTTAGAGACCTCAAATTAGAAATTTGACATCGTAGATAGATTCAGAAGTTAGATAAACATTAGGATATATATTTCTTTCGGTCATTTGATAACTTTTTATGCGGCGGTGAATAGTAATTTTCGGCGAAAATAGTGCGATAAATAGTATTTTTCGACGGTGAATAGTACCCATAGCGTTGATCGAGCTCCTAGATGCCAAATTTAGTAAATTCGGAGTCATTTTCAAGGTTTTTGGACCTTCCGGACTCGATTTTGGAGTTTATTTTACCGAATTCAGACTAGAAACGAGGATTTTAAGGCTGTCTAATCTGAAGCCCTTACTTGTGAGTAGATACTTCTTTCTATGACTTGCCCCATGCTCTTCTTGAATTATAAATTTATTATTGTTTCTGATTATAAATTATTTACTATTATAAGTTTCTTAAATGTGTTAAAATATCTGTTATACTTACGAACTGGCACATAGTTCAAGAAGAGTATGGTTTTAGAAATAGATTTTGGAACTCATTGAATATGTGGTTCTAAATGTATTTATCATTATTTGATAAAGTGAATATTATGTGCACGATGCATTGATTTGTAAAGCTATATACTTGTGAAAATGATGCATTTCATATTATAAATGAGATTGAATGGCAAGCGTAAAACTCATGGCGAGTTGCTTGATATTTTACATGTATATATATGTATTGATGAATATCGGCTGGTTGTATGACTTGTGACGGTATCAAATAGGGGACGCCCTATTATTCTGAGTGAGCCAGGGGAGGGCCGCTCCAACCGGGTGACAGTGGTAATGTGGGGAGGCAGGAGGGTGATGTACTCACATTCCCTAATCACTTACTGTGACTAAGGTCGAGGTCACTATGCGTATAGCAAATATTTTGATTGCATTGTGACAGTGGTAATGTGAGGGGGCAGTAGGGTGATGTATTCACATTCCCTGATCACTTATTGTGACTGGGGTCGAGGTCACTATGCGTATAGCAAATGTGTTATATTTTCATTGCATTGATCAGATTGCCGAGTGAGGCAGGTGCATTAAAAGTAATGATTTTACCTTCAAATCATAATATTTTACTATAGCTTATACAGCTGAGCATAACAACATTTTTTTAATGATCATACTATGGTGCATATGGTTTTGGATATCTAAATATCCTTTGATTTGATAATATTTGAAATACGGGTCCCATATGAATGTACTTCTGAACTGTATTTTCGATGTGACACATTTTAAAATATAAGTACATCCATATGTTGACCTAAGAGGTCATAGGAGGAATTATTTGCTCACTGGGTTGTCAAACTCACTACACGATATTTTCACATTTTTCATATAAGAATATCAGAGTCTGATTCGGCAGATAGATGATATATTCTCTGGGTGAGTCTACGTTGCTTCCAAGACTCACGGTCTTTAAATTATACTGTGTTTGTATTCTAGTGTGCTCTGAACACTACAAGCAGGATCCCTGTTTCTGCTGTACTTTGATGTTTATAGATTTGGTCTGTATATTATGTATACATGAGAGAAATGACAAAGAATTGAATTATGTATCTTTATGAAAAATATCTGATTGCGGAAAATAAATAAATAAATAAATAAGTGTTTAATTTATGTAACGTAAATTGGGGGTGTTACATATACTCTGCATACTTTGTCCAAGATTTCAAAAGAGTCTATATACTAAATCTTAACTTTTTTTTTTCTTTTCAAACCTCATTACCTCTTTCATGGGTGAGTCCTTTAAGAAAATTTGATCACCAACTGATAATTTCTAGTGTTCAACATTCATGATCCTTATAGACTTTTGGCTTGCATCGAGTTTCTTGTATTCTTTTTCTAATCAATTTTACTTTATCAACAACATCTTACCATAAGTCTGACTCCACTAAATCATCTAACAGAAAATTTGTAACACCTCTTACATAGGGCTTTAAGTCATCCAATAACACTTTATTATAGGTAAATTCTGTTAAGAGATCTCTCACCAAACTCGAAGACATACACTTGAAGCATGCTCTCTAAATTAGTATCACCAATTTAAATTAGTCATATTCTATCTTTTGCATGATATTGAAAATTAAATTCCAAAAGCTCAACCTTATTCAACTCATCCACCTATTAGGAGTCTTACGATGTTTAATGTAAAACCTCAAATGGTGCCATTTGTACATTGACCTAATAATTACCGATAGGGACAAGTTCAACTACGAATAAATGATTTTCTCCAAAATTTCACCAAAATTATATAAAGATACCTAAAGCATAACTTTTAATGTATAAACACATCCTTTAATTTTACTATCAGCTATACTATAATTTAGTTAAGATCTTAAACTTCCTGATTAGCTCTCTTGAAATAAAATATTCAATTTTTACTTGCTGACACATTGAACAACAAAAGAAGTATAACTTGTATATTCTTTTTACCATTATACTAGTATAATTCTTTCATATGTTAGTATCATTATTGCCTTGAGGTTATCAATATTCAAAATCTATGACTTTTCTAAAATCTCCTTTCTCAACAATTGTTCACACGTGAATTTCCAATCTCAACATAATTCACATCCTCGATACATCCTAGATACTAGACTCAACCTAGTATGATATAAACCTTTAACACAAATATCTTAATCGCTTTACATTATTTTCGAACATGGTTCTCAAATTATTCTCATTTCCCTTCTCAACCACATTAGGTAAACTTAGGTGTTATTCATACCTTAATACTCAATCAATATGTACTGTAAACTCATTATTCTTTTTAATTTGCACATAATCTGCCAACTTACACAGTTATACATACTTGATATAAAGATATTTTTTTTAAATACGTTCTTTGTTAGATATATTTTTTCAAAATCTTCATACTTTAACCTACTAACCACTTAGACACCATAATAGTTGAGTTTTAAAGAAAAGAAATTAACTTTTCTTGTAATGAGGGAAAAGAACTTTGCATTTAATGACAAATATTAATAAGGGAGAATACAGTAGAATAGACGAAAAGCAAAATAAAGAACGGTGCCAAAATAGAAAGTCAAAATTTTGGATGAAGCATTGAAAGAAAATTAAAATCGGTGGCCGTAATTCTTGAAAATCTATATAAAAAAAATCTAGCTATTATTTCGATAAAAATTGGTAGCCATAAGTTTTGAATATATGTGCCAAAATCTACTTTAAAGCTATTGATATTCGGTCGAAAAGAAACATTTCTGAGCTTATAAAAGTCTGTGAACAACAAAGAATATATAGTTAACTGGTAGGATGCAGGTGATTGTTTCAAAATAGATGTAATCAATTAACTGTAAAATAAACCAATCTAAATTAAAAAAATTTCAAAATAGCTAGTCAACTTAATAATATCGATAGTCGACTGGCAAAAACATTGAAAAAAAACTATTTGATTGTCCTTGCTCAACAATTAACTTGTTTACATTTTCACTATTTTTTTTTACAATTATACCTATCACCTACAACTTTCCTACAAGAATCACGCCATTAATGCTTTATCAAGGACAACAAGGAAAATGTAATAGCTTTAAATTTAAAAAAAAAATCTAAATTAAAGAAAATTTTGAATAAAAGAGAGGATTTTGAAAATAGAGATAAGAACCGTTAAAAATATGTTTATTTACTACATGGGTTAAAGAAATGCAAAGAAAATATGAGAATTTACGTTTCGGGGCCAAAATTAAATTTTTTAAAAGTTTCGGGGTCAAAATGTAAATAAGGAAAATTTGCGAGGACCTCCTTCTAAAATTGAATTTTTGCATAAAGGTCCCCCAGAATATTTTAAGGGCCTTAGTCACTCAAAGGAGGAGAAAATCCAGATTTCCTCTCTCTCTCTCTCCTCAGAATTTTCTCTCCCAAAACCCTAAAATTTTTCTCTAAGATTTTACCGCTTTTGGACCTCGAATTTCAACATCATCACCACCAACGGACTCTGGACGAAGAGTTCTACAAATCTATCCGATTGGTTTCTAGAAAATTAGCCGGAGATTGAACAAAAAATGAAAGGTAAAATCTCCTAAAAAGGTAATCTCTGAAACTCTTATATGTGGTTCTCAAATGCAAAAACTAACACCGTAGATTGATCCAAAAGGTGTTGAAACCTTAAGATCTCAAATTTTAGGACCATCCTCCCTTGCACATGGCCCCACGCACTGCTTCTCCCTTGGCAAGTGAAGCCTATGCACAACCTCCTTGGTGGCACGTGTAGCTCGTGACAACTAACCCCTATTACATTGACCAAGCTTTCGGAGGAAATTTTTTGCAAATTCGAAGTCATTTTCAAGATTTTTGGACCTTCTGGACTCATTTTTAGGGTCTATTTTTCCAAAATTACACCAAAAACATGGATTTTGAGGTTGTCTAACTTGGTACCCTAACTTTGTGAGTAGATGATTCTTTCTATGACTTTCCCTATACTTTTCTTCATCTTTAAACGTGTATTTGATTATGTTTATGAGATATTTACACTTTTATATGTTTCTAAAATGCATTAAAATTATTTGAATTTTTTATAATTTGGAATATAGTTCAAGAAGAGTACAGTTTTAAAAACAGATTTCTGAACTCATAGTATATCTGATTTCACATGTATTTCTCATTAAATGATAAAGTGAATATTTATGCACGTGCCATTGATTTATAAAGCTGATTTGATTGTCTCGAGAAAGGGCATGTATAAGTGATAAACCCTGGTTGGGTAATTTATGACTGATGATCTATATTGAGACTGAAATTCTGTATTATACTGAAGCTCTATTTTGAATGATATGAAATACGTGCATATGATACTTTTGTGAAGGAATCCTATTAGAAACATTGTCTGCTAACAGCAGGTGATGTTAGCCCTAGTGCACCTTGATACCTCAGCTAGCAGAGGTGGTGCTAGCCTCGTGTGAGGGCCAACACACAAGATATGCTATGTGATGGAGAGCGGGATGCCTCCTATCTAGGCGAGATGCCTGTTATATGAGATGTGATTTACCTTCATTTACTTTGTGCTTGAGGAATTGCCTATATTAGAGTCCATTCGCGTGTCCCCTTGAATGGTGGTAGGGAAAACCTTCGTTGAGATGCTAAGTATAGGCAAATCCTACACCAATAAAGTACGAAAGGGGTTGAACTCTGATATGGTGGTTCTGATATGGGATCCTCCTAACATTTTTATAAGAAATTTTTTTCATGCATATCACTGTTTGATTAATGATTATATTGTATTATATATGGATATAGATATTTGAATTGATTTGAACTGATAATATTTGAAAATGCGGATCCCATATGGATGTACTTCTGAACTGTAATTTCTGATATGATAAATTTTAATTAATAAGTACATCCATTTGTTGATCTGAGAGGTCATAGGAGGTATTATCTATTCACTGAGTTGTCAAATTTACTACACGATATTTCCACATTTTTCAGATAAATACAGAGGTTGGCCCTACAGCTACGTGATCTGCTAGGTGTTATATTCTTTGGGTCAGCCTACATTGCTTCCAAGGCTAGAAATGTTTTAAAATTTTATGTCATTGTAATCTAGAGTATGCCCTGAACATCACAAGCAGGATCCTTGCTTCTACTGTAATATTGTTAAGTGTAGCTTTGGTATGTATAATTAGCCATATTGAAAACTTGTAAATGTATCATATTTTTTTGATATGTGATATTGTGAGCTGTATGCAAATAAATAAGTGGTGAAGTTTTCTGATAGATGTGTTATTCGCGTTCCATTAAATTGGGGCGTGACAAGTTGGTATCAGAGCATTAGGTTTCCTTGTGGCTATCAGAGCAAAGGATTCTTTAGTATGACCTTTAGTATGGATATGAGCTGGACATATTTATACTTTAGGTGCTGCTAAAGGATTCTATAGGATATTAACTTTCTTTCCATTCCAAGTTTGTTAAAGTTCCTAGTATAAGGATTTATTAAATATTATGGTATCATAAAAAGGTATTTTGTTCTGTATAGTCAATGATGCCGCCAAGAAATAGAGCGGTTACTAGAGAAGCTATAGATCGTGCATCCTCTACAGAAGAGTCTACACAATCCACAATTCCAGTATGAAGAGGTAATGATAGAGGCCAACCTAGAGGAAGAGGTAGAGGCCGAGGGCGTCCACGGGATATGAGAACCCCGAGACATGATAAACATGCCTATGTATCTGATAGAGTTCCTGAGGAGAGACTAGAACCCCCTCAAGAGCCACATGATAGAACAACTGATATGATTGCTAGTATACATAGGAGTTTAGAGACATTAGTTGAATTTGTAGTAGAACAGGGCAGAAGGGATGGCCAGCCACCAGAAAATACTCCTGAAGAGCAATAACTGGGAAGAACAGCTGAGCAAGAGGACAAGCTTACAAGGATTGAGGTGTCATTACCACAATTCCTTAAGTTGAAACCCCCAACTTTTTTTGGGTCAAATGTTCAGGAAGACCCACAGATATTTATTGATGTTATGGAATGAATTCTCAGAGCTTTGGAGTGTTCTAGTAGATGATATGTTGAACTAGTGTCTTTTCAACTATCAAATGTGGTCTAAGTTTGGTTTGAGACACTTATACAAGGAAGGGCAGTTATTTTACCACCAATGGAGTGGGACAAATTTAAGGAAGCATTTATGAATCGCTTCCTGCCAATTAGTGAAAAAGACAAGAGGGCCTAAGAATTTGAAGAATTAAGATAAACACTAAACATGACAGTTTCTAAATATGACATCTGTTTTACCCAATTGTCCAGATATGAACCATATCTGGTTCCTACTGAAAAAGATAGAATTAAGAGGTTTGTTTCAGGATTGATACGCCATTGTTTAAATCGGTGGGTTTTTAGATGAATCATTTTTTAACTTATTCAACAACTGTGGACTGTGCTAGAATGATGAAAACACGAGAGCAAGCAGATATTGACGGTCTAAAGAGAAGAAAAAGATAGCAAGATAGTAATATTCAGACAAGTTATAATCCTAATGTCAGAGGATCAAGATTCCAAAATCCACAGCGTTTTACTCAAACAGGATTTGGTAGCTCTAACCAAACATCAGTGAATATTAACAAACAAAGAATGAATCAAAGTGATATGAGACCTATTAGCCAACAGAATTCAAGATCAATTCCACCATGTCCCGTTTGTGGTAAGCCTCATACTAGACAGTGTCGCAGAAAAACTGGTGCATGTTTTAAGTGTGGACAAATGGGTAATTTAATGAGGAATTGCCTATAATTACGAAGTTTTAGTCAAGCATCAGAATAACCAATTTTACCCCCTGCATCTGTACTAGCACTACCAAATAGAGTATCTTTAGTTCAAGCAAGTGGTGGTGGTACTGGTAGAGGATCACTAAGTCGAGGTCGAGAACAAACCTGAGTTTCTGCTTTGACGCGATAGGATGCTCAGGCCTCCAATGTAGTTATGACAAGTACATTATCAGTATGTTCCCATAAAGCATATGTACTGTTCAATCTTGGTTCTACTCATTCTTATATATCACCATGCTTTGCTAAGAAATTGGATAAAGATCCTACTAGTTTACATTTTTCTTTCATGGTTGCTACTCCAATGGGAGAATTATTATTAGTAAATGATGTGTATAAATCATGCGAGATTTCGATAGAAGATAACGAGACTCCTGTAGATTTGATAGTTCTAAATATAGTAAACTTTGATGTGATACTATGAATAGATTGATTGTCATCATGTCATGCTATTCTAGACTGTCACCTTAAGGTGATTAAGTTTAACATTCCTAGAGAATCTTTCTTCTTGAAACAAGGAGATCATAGTGAGGTGCCTAGTAACTTAATCTCAACTCTAACAACTCATAAGCTGTTACAAAAAGGATGCCAAGGGTATTTAGCAGTAGTCAAATATGTTGATATGAAGTACACCAAGGTAGAATAGGTTCCATTGGTTAGGAAATTTCTTTGTGTTTCCTAATGAGTTGCCAGAGTTACCCCCAGAACAAGAAATTGAGTTCAGTATTGATTTACTTCCTGGAACTCAACCAGTGTCTATACCCCTGTATAGAATGACAGCGACTGAACTCAAGGAATTAAAAAACCAGTTACAAGACTTGTTAGATAAGGGATTTATACGCCTTAGTACTTCTCCTTGGGGTGTTCCGGTTCTATTTGTGAAAAAGAAAGATGGATCGTTACAGCTGTGTATTGATTACAGACAGTTGAATAAGGTGAAAGTACATAAAAAGTATCTGTCATCTCATCTAGATGACCTATTTGACTAGTTACAGGGTGCCCACTATTTTTTGAAAATTGATTTGAGATATGGGTATCATCAATTAAGGATAAAAAAAGAAGATATTCTAAAAATTACTTTTAGAACTCGATATGGGCACTATGAGTTTTTAGTAATGCCATTTGGTTTAACAAATGCTCCAACTGCATTCATAGATTTGACTGGATCAATTTGTTATTGTATTTATAGATGATATAATGGTATATTCAAAGAGTTCAGAAGAGCATGAGCGGAATTTAAGAATAACATTGTAAACCTTAAGGGAACACCAGCTGTATGCCAAGTTTTTAAAATGTGAATTTTGACTTGGTAGTGTTACCTTCTTAGGGCATGTGGTTAGAACTCGATATGGGCACTATGAGTTTTTAGTAATGCCATTTGGTTTAACAAATGCTCCAACTGCATTCATGGATTTGACTGGATCAATTTGTTATTGTATTTATAGATGATATAATGGTATATTCAAAGAGTTCAGAAGAGCATGAGCGAAATTTAAGAATAACATTGTAAACCTTAAGGGAACACCAGCTGTATGCCAAGTTTTTAAAATGTGAATTTTGACTTGGTAGTGTTACCTTCTTAGGGCATGTGGTTACCAAGGATGGTATTCAAGTTGATCCTAAAAAGTTAGAAGCGGTTCAACAATAGCCACACCCTACAACAATTACAGAGAATCATAGTTTTCTTAGTTTAGCAGGCTATTACCGCAGATTCGTTAAAGATTTTTCAAAAATAGCTGCTCCTTTGACGAGGTTGACAAGAAAGGGAATAAAGTTTGACTGGTTAGATAAATGTGAAAGAAGTTTCTAGAAACTCAAAGAATGTTTGACTACAGCACCAGTATTGGCTATTCCTTCAGGTACCAGAGGATACACGGTATACTGTGATCCCTCAAGAATTGGATTAGGATGTGTGTTGATGAAAAATGGTCGAGTCATTGTATATGCATCTAGACAGCTTAAACCACATGAGCAAAATTATCCGACTCATGACTTGGAAATGACAGCAGTCGTTTTTGCTTTCAAAATTTATATAGATAATAAAAGTCTCAAATATATTTTTCAACAAAAAGATCTTAATTTGAGACAAAAACGATGGATGAAATTAGTTAAAGATTTTGACTGCACAATACTATATCATTCAGGTAAGACCAATGTAGTGGTTGATGCATTAAGTAGGAAGTCTATGAGTAGTTTGGCTCATATCAAAGTGGTAAGAAGGCTGTTGGTGAAAGAAATGCATAAGCTGAAAAGTAATGGGGTAGTAATGGAAGTAAAAGAGCATGAAATATTACTAACCTATATACAATTTTAATCATCTTTGGTCGAGAAGGTGAAAAAGGCATAGAAAGAGGATGCCCATTTATGCAAGAAAATTGAATAGGTGAAAAATGGCGATGAAGTTGAATTTATTGTAGACCCTGAAGGAATTCTGAGATTAGGTAAGCGGTTATGTGTACTTGATAAAGAAGAATTTAAGAAAGAAATTTTAAAGGAAGCCAATAGATCCATGTATACTATTCATCCTGGAATAACTAAAATGTATAAGGATCTGAAAGAAATTTATTGGTAAGAAGGTATGAATAAAGACATAGTAAATTATGTGTCTCGATATTTAATTTGCCAGTAGGTAAAAGCAGAACATCAAAGGCCTGCAGGACTATATCAACAGATAAAGATACCTGAATGAAAATGGAAAAGAATAACTATAGATTTTGTTACGGGACTACCGAGAACATCAAAAGGGTTTGATTCAATATAGGTGATCATTGATAGGTTAACTAAATCAGCACATTTTCTACCAGTGAAAAACACATACAATGCAGCCCAGTATACAATTTTATATATGAATGAAATAGTAAGGCTTCATGGAGTGCCAATATCAATTATTTCTGATCGAGAACCACAGTTCACAACTTGTTTTTGGAGAGCTTTCCAAGAAGTTTTGAGCACAAAGTTAAATCTTAGTACTACATTCCATCCTCAAACAGATGGACAGTCTGAGCGAACCATTCAAATATTGGAAGACATGCTTCGGGCTTGTGTTTTAGATTTTCAAAGTAGTTAAGAAAGATTTTTGCCTTTAACTAAATTTGCTTATAACAATAGTTATCAAGCCAGTATACAAATGGCAACTTTTGAGGCATTATATGGTAAACATTGCCGTTCTCTAATTGGATGGTTTGAGATGGGCGAAGCTAAGATTTCATGGTCTAATATGGTACAGAATGCACTGGTTAAGGTAAAATTAATTAAGGAAAGGTTATTAGCATATCAGAGTAGACAGAAAGCCTATGTTAATAATAGACGTCGACCATTGGAATTTACCATAGGTGAACATGTTTTTCTGAAAATATCTCCCATGAAATGAGTAGTAAGATTTGGAACAAAAAGAGAAGTTAAGCCCACGGTATATAAGACCATTTGAAATTCTTAATAGAATCAGCATAGTAGCTTATCGTTTGGCTTTACCCCCTGAGTTTGGTAATGTCCATCCAATTTTTTATGTGTCTATACTACGAAAATATTTACCAGATCCTACACATGCTATATAGTGTCCACAGATTCAGTTACTTCAAGATTTAACTTATGAGTAACAACTAGTAGCGATAGTGGACAGACAAGTAAAGAAGTTGCGGTAAAAAAAAATACCTACCGTGAAAGTGATATAGAAAAATCACTCTTCTGAAGAGGCTACTTGGAAAAGAGAGGATGACATACAAGCCAGATACCCACATTTGTTTGAATAATGAAATTAATGTTTATTTACAACTATGGTAATCAAATTCGGGCACTTAATTTCTTTAAGGGGGAAGAATGTAATAGCCTTAAATTTAAAGAAAATTCTAAATTAAAGAAAATTTTGAATTAAAGAGAGGATTTTGAAAATAGAAATAAGAACCGTTGAAAATATATTTATTTACTACATGGGTTAAAGAAATACAAAGAAAATATGAGAATTTACATTTCGGGGACAAAATGCAATTTCTTAAAGAAGGGTCCTATATACAGAAAGGTCAAAATGTAAATAAGAAAAATTTACATGGACATCCCTCTAAAATTGAATTTTTACAGAAAGGTTCACTGGGATATTTTAAGGACCTCAGCCACTCAAAGAAGGAGAAAATTCGGATTTCCTCTCTCTCTCCTCAAAATTTTCTATCCCGAAACCCTAAAACTTCTTTATAAGATTTTACCGTTTCTGAACCTCGGATTTCGACACCACCACCACCAACAGACTCAGGATGAAGAGTTCTACAAATCCATCCGATTGGTTTCTAAAAAATTGGCTGGAGAATGGAAGGTAAAATCGCCTAAAAAGGTAATCTCCGAAACTCCTATATGTGATTCTCAAATGCAAAAACTAACATCGTAGATCGATCCAGAAGGTGCCGAAACCTTAGGGGTGCGTTTGTTTTGCGAAAACGTTTTTTGTTTTTATTTTTTGTTTTCATTTCCTGAAAACAATTTCCATTTTCTAATTTTCATATTTCTGAAAATACATTTGGTTTGTGTTTTCATTTTCACTATTTTTTTAGTTATATTGTTGTATTTTCATTTTTACTACTTTATAATTATATAAATAGTAAAACATTGTATATATAATTCAAAATAATTGTGAAAATTCTATTTTTGCAATGCATTACAAAACTGAAAATTATGAAAACGTCTTTTTGGCGTTTTCAGAATTTTCAGAAATTCAGGAAACATTTCCTGAAAATGAGAACAGAAAATAGTAAACAAACGCGTTTTCATGTCTGTTTTCAGTTTTCAGTGAAAATGAAAACTGGAAACAGGCAACCCAAACAGACCCTTATAATCTTCAATTTCAGGACCATCCTCCCTTGCACGCGCCACTTCTCCCTCAGTGAGTGAAGCCCACGTGCAGCGTCCCTAGTGGCGCATGTAGTGCGTGACATCCAGTCCCTGTTTCATTGACTTGCATTAATCGAACTCCCGTATGCCAAATTTCACAAATCTGGAGTCATTTTCAAGGTTTTTGTACCTTCCGGACTCAATTTTGGGGTCTACTTTGCCAAAATCGGTCTGGAAATGTAGATTTTGGGGTTGTCCAACTTGGTACCTTAACTTTGTGAGTAGATGATTATTTCTATAACTTGCCCTATACTCTTCTTCATCTTTAAACGTGTATTTGATTATGTTTATGAGATATTTACACTTTTATATGTTCCTGAAATGCATTAAAATTATCTGAATTGTTTACAATATAGAATATAGTTCAAGAAGAGTACAGCTTTGAAAATGGATTTCTGGACTCATGGTATATCTAATTTCACATGTATTTCTCATTAAATGATAAAGTGAATATTTATGCACTTGTCATTGATTTATAAAGCTGATTTGATTGTCTCGAGAAAGGGCATGTATAAGTGATAAACCCTGGTTGGGTAATTTATGACTGATGATCTATATTGAGACTGAAATTCTGTATTATACTGAAGCTCTATTTTGAATGATATGAAATATGTGCATATGATACTTTTGTGAAGGAATCCTATTAGAAACATTGTCTGCTAACAGCAGGTGATGTTAGCCCTAGTGCACCTTGATACCTCAGCTAGCAGGGGTGGTGCTAGGCTCGTGTGAGGGCCAACACACAAGATATGCTATGTGATGGAGAGCGGGATGCCTCCTATCTAGGCGAGATGCCTGTTATATGAGATGTGATTTACCTTCATTTGCTTTGTGCTTGAGGAATTGCCTATATTAGAGTCCATTCGCATGTCCCCTTGAATGGTGGTAGGGAAAACCTTCATTGAGATGCTAAGTATAGGCAAATCCTACACCAATAAAGTATGAAAAGGGTTGAACTCTGATATGGTGGTTCTTATATGGGATCCTCCTAACATTTTTATAAGAAATGTTTTTCATGCATATCACTGTTTGATTAATGATTATATTGTATTATATATGGATACAGATATTTGAATTGATTTGAACTGATAATATTTGAAAATGCGGATCCCATATGGATGTACTTCTGAACTGTAATTTCTGATATGATAAATTTTAATTAATAAGTACATCCATTTGTTGATCTGAGAGGTCATAGGAGGTATTATCTATTCACTGAGTTGTCAAATTCACTACATGATATTTCTACATTTTTCAGATAAAGATACAAAGGTTGGCCCTGTAGCTACGTGATTTGCTAGGTATTATATTCTCTGGGTAAGCCTACATTACTTCCAAAACTCGAAATGTTTTAAAATATTATGTCATTGTAATCTAGAGTATATCCTGAACGCCACATGCAGGATCCCTACTTCTGCTATAATATTGTTAAGTGTGGTTTTGGTATGTATAATTAGCTATATAGAAAACTTGTAAACGTATGATATTTTTCTGATATGTGATATTGTGAGCCGTATGCAAATAAATAAGTGGTGAAATTTTATGATAGATGTGTTATTCGCATTTCATTAAATTAGGGCATGACAGAAAAAGCAAATTTCTAGTGATATCTTAACATTATTCTTTCTATGTGCTTAATATGAGCTACAATCACAACTACTGTACATATGCATGTGTGCCATCATTTTTTTTTGAAATTTTCACCTACAATTTAACTTATATCCACCAATCACTCACATAGTTATTCTAATTATGTCCGGCCTATTCGCATAACTATTGTAAGTATGTCCTTCTTTGAGTTCTATAAATGCTCACGTTAGTATCTTTACCTTCATACTCAAAGTTAGGATGTGTGCAGCTAGGGGTGAAAACGGGTCGGGTTGGGTCGGGTTGATAACAAAACCCAACCCGACCCCGTACAGCTTCGGGTTACACTGAACCCATCCGAAACCGACCGTGCAAACTAGTAACCCGATCGTATCGGGTTACTTCGGGTTGGAGATGGCTTGGTTCGGTTCACCCGAGCTACTCGGGTTGGTCGGGTTGGCAAGGGAATGTACAGAAAAATAAAAACGTAAAATAACAGAAAAAAAAAACTTGAACTCTGAAAAACCACCTAAACATTTTATTTTCATTTTCACAAAATTCCACATAAGTATATATGCAATTGCAAATCTCACATCCTATATATCAAAACAATTTTTACATGCATTCTTGAAAATCCCACATAAAACATCACATAGAAAAAGATGTTTAGCCATTTATTTAGAAAGACAGTAAAGGGAGAAAAAGGCATACATATATATCTTGCCTCTAGTAGGTCATCAACATAATTCTGGTAGTATTCATAGGTCCTGGATGCTGCCTGCATCAAAATTCAAAAAGTATAAATATTAGGAACCTTATATTTCTAACATTTAAACCCATCATCTAACTGGCTAACTTAATTATTACCTCTCTCACTCTCACTCTCACTTCCATCCATCCACCATAGAATCACCTGTGTTTATATGCTGATTTAACTGTGCTCTATTATATAGCTTTTTTTCACATATGAATACCTATATAATATAAATAGAGTAAAAAATCATCAGTTCATCACTGTTTATCTTAGAGGGAACCCAAGATTACATAAAAAAATTCATATAACATGCAAAGAATATAAATATACCTTCCTTCCCTCCAAACATAAACTGCACATAAGCAATAAAGTAAAAACCATTTATTCAGGAGCAAGGTATCTGTGGCAGTCAAAAGTGGAACCTGAGTTAGTAGGAAGCTTAAAAAATTCACAGTGAATATTCAGCAGCAAAATCTATAGAAAACCAGAACATAACTTATCTAAGCTTTGAAATAGCCTGTCACATTATATAATAAAATGTTTGAGATTACCATCCTCAACCCTGCTATGTAATGCACACCCATATCAAGAATGAAACCTCCCTTCCATAAAGGAAAAAAGATCACTTCTTCACATAAGGAATAGAAAACTATTTCAGTAAAATAACACATCTGGTATGCTAATACCAAGAGCAGGTAACTACAAATTTTCATAATTTACTATAATCTGGTATAGCCTTAGTAAAAATAAAAAACTCAAAAGGTCCCCAATTTACGTAGAGAAGAATTTATTCCTTCTTAATGGGTAATGCCATAGAATAAATTGATACTTGAGATAAAGGAAATCATTCTTAGTCCTGATCATTACCATTATACAGTTTATGACGTGATTTTTAGGTATCATATATTATGTGATGCTATATCAAAAGTAGAATCCATTGAAGTGATTCAAATTATAAGTTGCATGAAAAATGCTCTTCTGAATTTAAAGCCAGAGAGAATATGGAAATTTGTTACAAAGCAATACATTGAAATTGCGTCTCCAAGAGCTTGAGAAGTAAGGGTTTGAACTGTTCATTGATCCTTCAACAATAACTTGGACGCTCATCATTTTTCCAATCTCAGCAATTAATTTCTTGCACTGCCAAAAAAAGGGAAAAAATATAAGGAAAACTACGCAACTGTAAGGCCAGATTCATAGGTTAATTAAAATTTTAAACATTCCAGAAGCAAATACCTCCACAAAACCAGGTTCAAATCGATAATTTTCAGCCAAAGCCCAAATTAAGTGGCCAGGAACATCAGCAGAAATAGATTTGTATTTATATAATGCAGTTTCCAACTCACTTGTACCTACAGTATCATATTGATATATAATTAAGCTAAGATATCTAGCATTTTGAGCATATACCACCTCATCTAAAAACCAGTAGCATCTTGACTTTCTTTTTTAACAGATTAATTATCAAAAAGGTATAAACTGGGAATCTCATCCGGAATGCCTAAATGGAATATTCTTTCAGTATTACTATTATTGTACTAAATATTTATGTGGCTGCTTTTTATTATGACAGAAAAGTAGACATAATTTATGCTTAGTACGTTTCTTAGGAGTAGGTCCTAATACAATTCCATTCCGTCATATACTTACTACTTTTCTCCTCCAAATTATTCCTTAGTATTTAAATAAGAACCCAAAATATGAGGAGAAGCGTCGTAATTTTGTAATGTCGGTAATATAAATGTGTGCAGAAGAGAAGATTAAAGTCTATACTATGGTTAGGATAATGCAATACAATGTTCCTATGACTCTTAAAATAAAAATCCAATACTCTCATTCTATCATAGATAATGGCATCAATCTACCTTCATATTATCAAAACAACGAAAAGCAGGGAAAAAAGGACGGATTTAACAAGGGAAAATTACAATCTTCATTTATAAAGAACTATAGATAAGCTATCATGAAATACTACTTACAAGTTGTAGCTGGTTTCTCTTCAGATTCACCAAAGTAGCCCATCACATACAATATTTCCAAACAAACACAAAATTTTAGTAGATTTCTCAAAATTTTAAATAATCAATTAAAATATAATCAGAGATCAGTTTATTAGATCACAGTGAAGTGGCCAGGCAAGTGCAGCACTGACTCAACTAAATTTCCTTTTTCTGAATAAGACAAAAACTGGCAAACCAACCATCTACAGATGCTATACTTTTAGAACAATCATTACCTTGAAGAACGTGTTTTCCAGCACTTAGCATCTTTAGTGAGATGTCAACCTGCATAAATTGATAATATGTAAGATATAACTGAATAAAAATTATAAATTCTGAAGAATAGAAGTAAAAGAAATCCTTCAAGTTTCAATTACTCTATATCTGACTTAATTAACAGAGATGGAAAGCTTTGAATATATGTCTGATTTAGATGACTGGCATCTGAAGCACTTGCAAGTTGCAATCCAATTGTCTTTGTCCATGTGCCCAACCAGATTCCAATGCTATAGCATTTCTCCTCTCCCATTTGAATCTAGATGCTATGGTCAATAAAAATCCAAAAACCTGCAAAAAGACCAACGTCTAATTAACTGCTCATGTCAAATCCAAGAGAAGAAACTAAATTCAGTTTTCATTTCAAAAAGGACAGGTCCAAAAGAAGGATGTAATGAGAAGTTTAGGAAAAAATTCGATCAAGTTTCCATCAAGTGAGAAGTTACATGGTATAAAATAGCAACATGAATCAAGCTTTAAGTTAATAAGGAACTTAACTTCACAAGCTTGTAACGCAGCAACCAATTGCCTAATGCAGCAGCCAACAGTAAGATTAGCAAGCATAAGTCCATTAAGAAATGCGGGGAACCAACATGGCAACATCAGTACAAATAATCAAACCAAATGAGAATATACTAACACTTTAATCAAACCATACGTGCAAATGCAGGAATCTGCCATATTATTTACATATTTAAGGCATATATGCAAACATACATTCAATTTGCTTTCCAGCAGCTTGAACTAACCAAAACACAACTTCAGTAAGCTGAAATTTTGATTTTTACTGAATGCAAACAAATTTTTCTCATCAAATATGAAAAAATCCCTGTGCTTTCTTCTATTTTGCTGCAATATGAACACCACAAGTCCACAGGTATATAATAAACCACTTCATAACCTGCCCTGCACCATAAGCAAGTTTCAGCAAAATATAATAAACTTGCTAACAACTAAATGAACAACGATAAAGTAAAATATAAGAAAGAATAAATTACACTAACCTTTCTTAAGAAGAATGGAAGGAATTCATTGGAGTACCTTAAGCTGAAGTCATCTTATCATATTTAAAGTTCATAATAGGCTAATAATTGAAAATGATAGATATTATATCCCAAAAAATAAAGATATGAAATGCAACAAAGTACAAGTCCAACATAATGAAATAAAGCATCCAGGATATATAAATATAAAGCAAAATAAAACCCAACAAGCTAACAAACATCCTAATTTTGTTGAGCATTTCTATTTGGAAGCAGATCCTACGAGCTCTGCAAAACATTGAAAATGTAAATAATAAGTACATACTTGAGTAGAATATAATAATGAAAATGAGTTAAAATATATAGACATAATATTTAGTATTTTACCCGTCTCAATCTTCTCACATTGCTCCAATTCTTCAACAAAATCCACATTATTAATATCAAATTGGACCAAATTTGGTTTGATCTAATTTTGTGTGCAAATTAGTGCCTCAGCCATTCTTGGAGAGAGAGATGATCTAAATACATCTAGTACACGGCCACCAGTACTAAATGCTGATTCAGAAGCCACTGTTGACACAGGAACATCCAACACATCTCGAGCAACAATAGAAAGAATATGGAACCTCGAGATGTTTGATTTCCACCATTCTAGAGCTTCAAAACTATCATCTGCATCCACACAAGGTTCAGCTAGATATCTTTCCACTTCATTTTTTGCTTCAATAGAATCTCTAGCTCTTAAATGGGATTTGAAAGCATCTTCTCTAGCTTTTTGAGCATGTTTTCTCTTTGCAGCATCTTGGACTACATTCGCAATGATCACTAAAGAATTGTCCTCTACATTTGAAGTACCTTTAGGATCATATAATTAACGATACCACTCATATAATCTTTGCAAATCAGACTTGACCTTGCAAACCATATTATAAGATACAGCAACATCATAAATATCATCAAATGACCATCTCAAATAAGCAAGTTTGTACCTTGGGTCAAGTACATTAACAATGAACAATAAGGGGTTTATGTTTTCCACTTTTCCCCAATACTTGTCAAATTTTTTCTTCATTTCAATTGCCATACAATTCAACAAAGAGTCATCACTTGAACTCCAATGCAACAATTCACTCTGAATTAAGGCAAGCTGAGGGAAGGCCTTATTTGAAGTAACATATAAAGATCCAGACAACTCTAATGTAACATCATAGAAAATTTTTAAGAATTGTATAAAGATTCTAGCATTTTTCCAATCATCAGAAGAAGGAGGACCAGCTGTCTTATCATCAAAATAATCAACATAGGCATATTCATCATCCTCTAGCCTATTAAATGGTTGTTCAAATTTCTCAGCAGCTTCTAACATCAAAAAAGTTGAGTTCCACCTTGTTGGAACATCAAGACATAGAAAACTTTTAGATGCAATCTTTAATTGTTCAACACACCATTTAAACTTTGCAAGTCTAGAGGGAGAAGACTTAACATATCTCACAGCATTACGGATAGATGCAATAGATGAATGCATCTCCTTCAAACCCTCATTAACAATCAAATTGAAGATGTGAGCACAACATCTAATATGCATGAAATCACCATCTAAAACCAAACCATTCATTGTCTTCATTCTTTTCTTTAAATAAGATATTGCCATATCATTTGCACTAGCATTATCCACAGTCACCGTAAATACTTTTTCAATGCCCAACTCATTCAAACAAAGTTCTATATGCCTTCCAATTGTTTCTCCTTTGTGATTAAGAATAGGGCAAAAGTTCAAAAATCTTTTTTGGAGTTTCCAGTCATTATCAACAAAATGTGCAGTGACTACCATATAACTTAAATTTTGAATTGAAGTCCAACAATCAGTGGTGAGACATATCCTAGCACAATTTGACTGTAAGAAATTTTTAAGCTTTAATTTCTCATCCAAATACAGCTGATAACAATCTTTTGCAACAATGATACGAGAAGGAATATGAAGCTGTGGTTGTAATCTACTACAAAGATACTTAAATCCATATCCTTCAACTATTTTAAATGGCAATTCATCAGTAATAACATAAACAGCTATAGCTTTTCTACACTCCTCAAGATCATACATTTGTGGTGCTTTTATCATGTTACTTCCTGCACCATATTTTTTGGGTTCAAAACCAAGCACTTGTTGTTTAGGAACATTCACTAAAGCAAAAGGATATTTAGGACATTTGGATAAATGACTTACTAAATTTGAAGTACCATGTGTCTTAGGATTACACATGTACTTCTTTCCACAATAGTTGCATTGAGCTGTAGGTTCTGCTGTATCTGGTAACTTAGTGAAGTGATCCCATGCTGCAGAAGAATTCTGAGATCCACTAACAGGGGGTTTTCTTTTCTGTCGCTTAGGAGGAGCAACATTAGAATTTTCAGTCTCAAGTGACAATGAAGCACCTACCTTTTCTTTTCCTTTTGGATTAACTTCAGGTGATTTAAGTGTAGATGCTACTGCCTCTTGTTCCTTTGAATTTGAGGAATCCATCTTAAATCTAAATCTTAACCTACTAAGTGACAAAACAAATAAGAGCCATCACAAAAATAAATAAGAAATGGTCACGGTCTCACCTCCCACGGATAACATATCAACCCAGAATAAAATTTTTTCAGATTCAATCAGTCATGAAAATTGTTTGGATTTGCCAAGATATGAAGTTCAACTCAAAAACACAATATCAAATTTTTGTTCTGGGATAATATATCAGCCCAGAACAAAAATTTCTCAGATTCAATCAGAGACTCAGAGTCATGAAAATTGTTTGGATTTGCCAAGATATGAAGTTCAACTCAAAAACACAATATCAAATAATCATAGCTCAATCAAAATCTCAAAGAATCAGCCAAGGCAGCTAAGACACAAACTCAATAATCGATTAGGGTAAATGTTAGAAACTCACCTATATGGTTGTATTGGGGCTATCGAAGAAGAGGATACGCTGCTGCCTGCTAGTGCTACCGTGACGTTGGAGGCTTGGAGCCTTGGAGGTCGTGGGTATGCCTGTGTGAGAAACTTACGGATGGCAGATTCAACTTCGAGGTTGAGCCGTTGATGATCGTGTTCGTGTGAGTGAAGAAGAACAGAAGATTTGATTAATAGAAAACAAAGAACTCGAGTCGAGAGTGAGAACTGGGAACTGAGAAATGAGATGAAGATGAGGCCGGCCGAGAGACTCGGGTAAGATGTTAGGGCATGCAAATTGCGATTGCAGAGCCAGAAAGGGGAAAATGAAAACGCGATTGAGAAAGGGCCAAGTCACACTCACTCACGGGCAAGGGGCAACAAAACGCCACGTTTCCTATTAATGCATTCTTCGGGTTGGTTCGGGTTATGCGGGTTTATTTTTACCCAACCCGAACCGACCCGTTACAACCCGAAAATATAAATTTTTAACCCTTTTCAACCCATTAACCCGATTTTCTTCATCCGAATAGCATTTTTCGGGTCGGGTTACTTCGGTTTCCTTCAGGTTTCATCCATATGGGTATGGTGCTGGCTAGGAAAAAGATTCATTTAGTCTGTGGTGGAAGTAACCGTAGATTAATGGGGTGTGTGTCTACAGTTGTACATGTAGGAGGATGTCAAGTTCTAGGTATTATTCCTACAACTCTAGCTGCATCCAACATCATAGGGAAAACAATTAGAGAAAAATTTAGGGTAGCTTCCATGCATGAGCGCATAGCTAGAATGATGAGCAACGTCGATGCCTTCATTGCCTTATCAGGGGGTTTTGGTACTTTAGAATAGATTTTCCAGGTAGTCTCCTGGGCACAACTGAATATCCATCACAAACCAATAGGTTTGTTAAATATTAACTATTTCATTGATAGCTTGTTGTCTTTTCTTGATCAAGCTGTAGAACAAATGTTCATCTCACACTCAGCACAACGAATTCTCATCTCAGCTTCAAATGCTGAGGAGTTGATTGATACTTTACAAGCATATGTTCACATACTTGATCCAATTACAGCTCAAATAGAATGGAAAACAGACAACCGCAGAAAGTGCATATTGGACTTGGATCCTCATTTGTAACTGTAGTAGGACATGCCATTGTTGTACTACTTCTACATTTTTAGGGTCCACTTAGATATCATCCTTACCAACCATACTATCTTAGAGTTGGTAAAACTATCTTTAAATGTTATTTATGATCCTTTGTACTCTCGGAACATATTAGTATTTCGTTAATAAAGACAATAATAAATTTATCCAAGAATAGATTAAATACTCTATTCATTAAGTCTATGAATGCAGCTAGGGCATTTATCAAACTAAATGATATCACCAAGAACTCATAATGCCCATAATAAGTCCTAAAACAAATTTTGTTTTTTGAAATATCCTCTTCCCTTATCTTTAATTGATGATATCCAAATCTCAAATCAATTCAATTTTTGAAAAATGTTGATCACCATGTAGCTGGTTAAACAGATCATCTATATGAGGTAACAAGTATTTATTCTACACTGTCGTCTTATTTATGTCATGCCCCTAATTTTAGGGCACGTGAAACACGTATACCATAAAAATATATTTTCCATAAACATGATAATTCTAATCATTTATCATGAAAACAGATACATATAGATTCTCCCATACATATATCATATACAGACAAAATCCATAAACATCAGAGTCACAGTAGAAGCAGGGATCCTGCATGTAGCGTTCAGAGCAACTCTAGAGTACATTTATATTACAAATTAAACACTGAGAGCCCAGAAACAATTTAGGCTCACCACAAAAGTACGACACCTAGTCGATCAAGAAGCTGTAGTACCAAACTCTAGGTCTTTATGTGAAAAACATATAAACCACGTGTAGTGAGTTTTACAACTCAGTGAGCAGATAATACCTCTTATGACCTCTTAGGTCAACATATGGATGTACTCTTTATTTCTAAACTTATTACATTGAAAATCACAATTCAGAGTTACATTCATATGGGACCCGCATTTCAAAATCATCTCTGTTCAAATTCATATTCATATTCATTTCAAAAGTAATGTTGTAAGTACGATAATAAAAGCATGGTATGCATCAATATAATTTATGTGAAAACATATGGAGGATCCCATATTAGAACCACCATATCAGAATTTGACCCCTTCCGTGCTTTGGTGATATAGGATTTGCTTAAACTCAGCACCCTGCTGAGGTTTGCCCTACTACCATTCAAGAGGGCACGCGAAGGGACTCTATATGGCTATTTTCCAAGCACACAACAAAGGAAGGCAAATCACATATCATATAATTGGCATCTCGCCCATATATATAGGAGGCATTCTGCTCTCTTTCACATATCATCTCCCGTGTGTTGGCCCTCACACGAGGCTAGCACCATCCCCTGCTAGCTGAGGCAATCAAGGTGTGCACCAGGGCTAACATCACCTGCTGTTAGCAGATAGTGTTTTCAATAGGATTCCTCCATAAAATTCATAATCTCATATATTACATATTAATCAAAACAGAAGTACTCTTTAATGCAGCATTTTCATTTTCAATATATGCCTCTATCAAAACTTCTCAATCAGGGGAATCACATATACATGCCTAGATCCGAGGCAAACATTTCACTGTAATCAATATCATATGCATATCATATTTCCTTTGTCATATCATGAAAAATACATGTACAAATCACATGTTCAATGTATTTCAAAATTTATTTCAAAAGTCATACTCTTATTGAACTAAATATCATATTGCAACCATTTCAGGAACATATAAAAGTATAAATAATTTGTAATCATGCTCATTTATCAATGTAAAGTTCAAGAAGAGTAAAAGCAAGCCATAGAAAGAATTATCTACTCACAAGGTAAGGGCTCCATATTGGACAGCCCTAAAATGTATTTTTCCAATGTCTATTTGATCAAATTGACCTTAAAAATGTATTCGGATGGTCCAAAAATCAAGAAAGCAACTTTGGGAACTTGGTCACTATTCACCCGCCGAAAAACACTATTCACGACGAACAAAAAGGCTGTTAGATGGCCGAAAATATACATATCCTAATGTTTATCTAGCTCCTGAATCCATCTACGGTGTCAGAATTTCAATTAGAGGTCTCTAAGTAAAAGTTTTAGAATTTACCTTTTTCTGAGATTTTCTACTTCAGATCTACAGCGATTCAACAGCTGATTTGAAAAATTGATCAGTCAAAATCGTAGCATTCTTCGTCCTGAATCAAGTAACACCTTCCAATAGGCACTCTAGATCTAGAGAGAAAGTTGAAGGTTACTATTCACTCACTATTCATCTTCTCGATTTTTCTCGACATTTGCAGACGGCCGCCTCTTGTCTCCATTTTATTATTGTTTTTTTTAATAATAATAATAATTTAATAATTGAATAATAGGATTTTCTTTTATATAAATTCATATAAATTCCATTTTTCATCCTAAAATATCCCAATTTTTTAAAAAAATTTACATTCTCATAAACCTTTAGTTAAACTCTTAAATCATGATTTTTCTTGATAAAAATCGTAATAAAACAAATCTCAAAATAAATATCTTTATACATATAAAAACAAAGAATATTTCTAAAATACAACAAAAATTTATTAGAGGCCAATATAATTATTTTAAGCAAAACAATACTTATTTTAATTAAAAGTCTACTTACTTTTAGCAAATCATAATCATTTCTAATCAAATAAAAATATATTTGCTTATAGTAAAATACAATCATTTAAAAATAAAAATTACGTGTCAAAACATAAATTCTCATATTTCTTTTATAATTCTTTAATACATGTAAAAAATAAACTTATTTTCACCGGTTCTTATATCTATTTTCAAAATTCTCTCTTTTATTTCAAATTTTCTTTAATTGGAATTTTTGTTAAATTTCACGGTTATTACAATTTAACTGTCTATAATTTATGCATAATCGTAGCGATCCATCTTTCTTTTTTACAGACAGAACTGGAGCACTTTAAGAAAAAGTACTAAAACATTTAAATCCCTTGTCTAACAAGTCTTACAACTAATTCTTCAATTCTTTAAGTTCATTCGTTGCCATTCTATATAGGGGTATAGACATTGGTTGGGTTTCAAAAAATAAATCAATACTAAATTCTATTTTACGTTTCGAGGTAATCCTAGCAATTCCTTAGAAATTACATCAGAAAATTCTCTAACCACTAGAACTTGATCTACATTAATGTAATAATTTATGGGTTGCTAAAGTAGAGATTAGATTACTGGATACCTCACTACGGTCTTCTTGTATCAAAAAAGAAAATTCTCTAGGAATATTAAATTTAATCACCATAGAGTGACATTCTAAAATGGCATGGTATGATACCAACCAATCTATTCTCAGTATCACATCAAAGTCTACCATATCTAGACAACCGGGTAAAACGGATATAACATTCAGACACCGTCATATTTGGTATCTATCTCAATTCTTTAAATTCTTTGGCACGCCTATCTTTTTCACTTTCAAACAGAAATTGACTTATAAATACTTTTTAAGATGCCGTAATATTCAATAAACTTTATACTAGGAACTTTAACAATCTTGGAATAGAAAGAAAAGTGAAACCCTATAGAATCATTCAGCAGCAACTGAAGTATAAATATGTCCAGCTCATATCCATATTAAAAGTCCTACTAAAGAATTTTTTACTCTGATATCCATAGGGAAACTTAATGCTCTGATACCAATTTGTCACGCCCTTAATTTTAGGGCACGTTAAACACGTATACCATGAACATATATTTTTCATAAACATGAATATTCCAATTCTTTATCATGAAAACAGATACATATAGGTTCTCCCATACATATACCATATACAAACCAAGTCCATAAACATCATAGTAATAGAAGAAGCAGGGATCCTACCTGTGGCATATAGAGCATACTCTAAAATACAAATACAATACAATCCACATAACATGAGCCTTGAAAGCAACATAGGATCACCCAGGGATTAAGCAGCCTAGCTGATCACCTATCTGCAGTACTAGACTCTATATCCTTATCTGAAAAAAATGTAAATATCGCGTAGTGAGTTTGACAACTCAGTGAGCAGATAAAACCTTCTATAACCTCTTAGGTCAGCATATGTGTGAACTCATGTTTTAAAATTTATTACATAGAAAATTACAATTCAAAAGTACATCTATATGGGATCCATATTTCAAATATTTTCATTCCAAATGATAGTCAAATATTCAACACTAAATACAGTATAGCTTGATTATAAAATAATATTGTTATGCAATAAAATATTTCACATGCTTTAAGAGGATTTCATATCAAAACTACCATATCAGAGTTCAACCTTTTTCGTAGTTTGTCGGTATAAGATTTGTCTAAACTCAGCATCCTAGCTAAGGTTTGCCCCACCACCATTCAAGAGGACATGCAAAGAGACTCTAATATAGGTACTTCCCAAGCGCACAACAAGGGAGGAAAAATCACATATCATAAATAATACATATAGGAGGCATCCTACTCTCCCTAAATAACACATGACTCCCATGTGTTGGCTGTCACATGAAGTTAGCACCACCCTTGCTAGTAGAGGTGTCAAGGTGCACCAGGACTAACATCACCTGCTGTTAACAAACAGTGTTTCTAATAGGATTCCTCCACAAAATAATTGCATAAAACAATGTACTTTTCAAATAAGAATACTTTCCATATTCAATTTCTTTTTCCACAATTTCCCTAAAAATTTTCATATGGGTTATCAATTCCAAATACCCATGAATCATCATTCTCAAGTAGTGAAATGCATATATGCAACATAGATTCCAGGGGTTCCAAATTCATGACATGTGAAAATGTACAATTTCCATAAAGCCATATTTGAGAGGAATAATATCCAATAAGTAAAGATAATCATTCATAAATTTTCAAGAGCTGAAAATTGCAGTAATAAAAGAATATGCTGCACCAATATCACAATCAAAGTATAAAAAAATGTAAAATAGATCATAGAAAGTATTATTCACTCACAGGGTAAAGCTCTGGGTTGGACAACTTAAAATACAATTTTTCAATCCACATTTAACTATATAGACCTCAACGTGTTCGGAGAATCCAAAAATTTAGAAAATGACTCCAGAAGCTTGGTCAACGCTGGTCACTATTCATGACTGGAAAATATTGTTCACACTGGTGAAATCACTATTCACGCCGAAAAATATTGTTCACATTTACTGTTCGGACACTTTTCACCGAAGAAAAATTTATAAAATTAAAACACTAAATCACGTTGTTCGACCGTGAAATTTATCATACAATCAATACTCTACATCCTTAACAAAACTCCTAACTTGAAAGTTTGAAAAACCATCAAAAATTCAGTATTTTAGAAAAATTACCTATAAGTTATTATTCACAATTTTTCTGCGAAATTGATCGGTAGGTTTTGAAACTCTCGTCGCCATAAGTCCAACGGTACTTCTGGTATCTCAATTGGATGTCTAGAATGAGAGAAATTCTAGAGAGAAGTTGAGAAGCTTAGAGAGAGAAAAAGAAGAAAAAAAAATTTCTACCCCGTGCATGCAGCGCTCCCCCCCTGTTTGCTTCTACTTCTTCTTTACTTGTTTTGTTTTTTTTTAAATTATTATTATTATTTAATAATTGAATAATTAGATTTATTTTTAAATATATACATATAAATATTATTGTTCATCTTAAAATGTTTCAAAAATTTCTAAAAATTTACATTCTTATAAAATTTTAATTGAACTCTTAAATCATGACTTTTCTTAATAAAATTTTTAATAAAACAAATCACAAAATAATTATCTTTATACATAATAAAAGAAAAAAAATTTTTAAAAATAAAAATAAAATTATTAGAAGCCAATATAATTATTTTAAGCAAAAAAATTATTTTAATTAAAAATACTTTTTTTAGCAAAACATAATCATTTAAAATAAAAATATATTTTTTATCATAAAAATATTATTATTTAAAAAAATTACGTGATATTACAATTTAAATTTAAAGTGCACGACACATACAATAATTTTAGAGATCTTAGATATATGTATATTTATATTTTTATAAATACACAATTTAATCCTTAAATTTATTAAGTCATTATATTTTAATTCTTGAATTTAAGTTAGTGTACAATGTAATATTTGAATTTAGCAAATGTCAGACAATTTAATCCTTTCGTTATCTTTACACTAACTATCTGCTGACGTGATCCGTTAAGTATTTACATAATTCATTAAATGTCAACTAATAATACTACATCAACGTTGACTCAGCTTAAACAAAAAAAGGTAAATACACAATTTAGTTTCTAAATTTAATAGGTTCTTACAATTTAGTCTTTAAATTTATTATATCTTTATAATTTAGTCCATAAATTCAGGTCATTACACAATTTAATCTTCGAATTTATCAAACATCAAATAATTTAGTCCTTTTGCTATTTTTATCTTAATTGTTTGCTGATGTGACATGTTAAGTGTTTACGTGACACGTTAAATACTAACTAATCATACCACATCAGCATTGATTTATTCATAAAATTTTGAAATGAAATTGTTCCCTCAACATCATACAGTGTTGTTTATTTCAAGTTGTTAAACTAACTATTATATTTGTTTTACGGAGCAATGAAAACCATAGAAACATTCAAATAAAAGGGAGGTCATCGTAAATATATTTATAATTCAATGCAAATTTTTTTTCATTCTATCAACTATTTAGTAGTAAATTGTCAATATATTCCACAAGTTAAAGCACATTTTTTTCTGTCCCAAAAAAAAAAAATTGATATATCTCAAGCAAAAAGATCTACAAGGAAAGAAGTATCTTATTAAAATACACAATATTCAAATGCGATCATCATGGCTAACTAATAAATATCAACTAGGATTCTTTCAGCATTAAAATACTTGAATTAGAACAAAAATTATAAAAATTAGCACAACACTAAATAAGAAGAGATTAATAAAGTTAAAATCATAGCCTCTTCTTATAGTAAAAAAATGTATAAAGTGTCAAGTTAACCATCCATAGTTGTTAATATCACAAATTTTAAAATAACTTTTTTATTTTTAGTTATCAGAAACTTATTAGAATAATTTTGTAGTAAAGGAGTGTTCCATGACTTTGTCAGTTGAAGATAGAAAATATGATTTTTCATATGAAAAGAGAAAAAAATAGAATGAAAAATGAAGTATTTTAATTTTTCTTTTAAACTTAGTCAGCATTGATATAATGAGCTACATTATAAGTAGTTAATGTGAAAATAATAGAAAGACTAAATTGTTTGACCCTTAAAAAATTCGAGAACTGAAATATATAATGATTTAATTCAAAAATTAAATTGTAGGAACCTAATAAATTCAAATACTAAATTGTGTATTTACTCTTTTTTTAAGCTGAATCAGCGCTGATTTAACATAATTAGTTAACATTTAACGTGTCACGTAAACACTTAACAGACTATGTCAGCAAACAATTAATATAAAGATAACGGAAAGATTAAATTATTTAACGTTTGATAAATTCAAAAATTAAATTGTACATTGACTTAAATTTAAGAATTAAAATATAATGACTTAATAAATTTAAAAAATTAAATTGTGTATTTATTCTTTATATTTTTATTGTTGAACTGAAAAGTGAGATAAAACTTTTAATGATAATTGAAATTTTATATTTAAAATAAAAAATCATGGTCGTCGTCTATTCAATCTAATAACTTTTACTACATCATGAGATTTTTAGACTAAAGAAAAAAAAACTACAAATAATTTAATTAACTGGAGGCACAAAGTCCAACTCCAATTGGTGGGGGACTAAAAAAATTTCTTATCTACCAATAAAGGTATATGGAATGATTGAAAGATTTTTAGATTTGCAATCAAAATTCTAAAAACTTTTCAAGTCTATCTTTAAAGAGGACAAATCGAAAGATTTTCTCTAGATTTTTAATAAAGATATATTTAAGAGATTTATTTGCATAAAAAGGAAACAAGAGGGAATATGAGAGAGGGAGATGTTGCTGCCTGTAGCTACGGAAGAGCCCCAATAGACAATAAGCTGATTTGTACAGAGCATTGCCAACTCTTAACAGCCCGTTCGATTTGCGGATTGGAAGCAGGATTCTTGGGAACGATGTATGCTCTTGTTTGATTCAAGTTTTAAACAAAAAATTTTAAATATATAATATTTCTGATCTATTATGAGAATATATTATGATATATTTTCATATTTTATTCTCGTAAAAAGAGATATGAATGTTAGATTTTCGTAGAATGAGAATATCTTTAATAAAATTAAAAGATATTTTTATATTTTTATCCTATTATTTTTATATCTAATTCTAACTTTTAAACTTAAACTATAAATTTTAAAAATTGAATTTAAAAATTTTAAATTTTAAATTCTACAGATTAAACTCAAAACTTAAAATTTTAAAGTTTTAAATTTAAAATTTAAAACCTTAAAATACTAAATCCTAAATTTTAAGTTTTAATTTATTTTTTATTTTTTTAATATTATATTAATTATACATGCATTTTATCTTTTTTATATGTTAAAAACTAGTTAGAGTAATTTTGAAAAATTATCAAATATTTTTAAAAATATTGACGTGAATTAAATGTGAGAACTCTAGATTCTTAAAAGTGTAGTAAACTATTTTCAAAAATGTCTTTAATGAAGCAATCATAGGAATGTTTTATTCTCATAAATAAAATCACATTTTTAAGAATATAAAATTCTAAAAAATATTTGATTTTACAAACCCAGCACTCCATGAAACATTATAATTAATACATTAAATCTCGTATCCTTTTAACCTAATATTTGTATATAAAATTGGAATATATATTAGGAGAGGTTCATTAACATCCGTGTCAATTAACATCAATCTTGTACTATTAATTTATTTTTTTATAGAATGAATTTTTCAAGTAATTCATTGTTGGATTAATTTTTTTATTATGAATGTTTTAATACAAAATTTGATATTAATCCAAACTTTTTTGTCCCTTTAATATATCATAATTAGCGTAAAGATATTTTTTTAATTATAAGAAATTATCATATATTTGATTGCATACTTGAATGTTATCCGATATTGTCATCCCCTAATTTAATGAAACGTGAATAACACAACTAACAGATAACTTTATCCTTATTTATTTGCATATGACTTCACAATAATCACATATTCAGAAAATATCATACGTTTACAAGTTTTCAATATAGCTAATTATACATGCCAAAATTACACTTAACAATATTACAATAGAAGCAGGGATCCTGCCTGTGGCGTTCAGAGCATACTCTAGATTACAATAACATAATATTTTAAAACACTTCGAGTCTTGAAAGTAATTTAGGCTCACCCAAAGATTATAATACCTAGCGGATCATGTAGCTGCAAGGCCAACCTCTGTATCTTTATCTGAAAAATGTAGGAATATCGTGTAGTGAATTTGACAATTCAGTGAGTAGATAATACCTCCTATCTATGACCTCTTAGATCAACATATGGATGTATTCATATATTAAAATTTATCACATCAAAAATTACAGTTCAGAAGTACATCCATATGGGATCTGCATTTTTAAATATTTTCAGTTTAAATCACATTCAGATATCTGTAACTATATATGTTAACAATATAATCATTATTCAAATATTGATATGCATTAAAAACATTTCTTATAAAACTATTAGGAGGATACCATATTAGAACCACCATATCAGAATTCAATCCATTTCGTACTTTGTTGGTGTAGGATTTACCTATACTTAGCATTACAGCTAAAGTTTGCCATACTACCATTCAAGAGGACATGCAAAGGGACTCTAATATGGACAATTTTCTAAGGACAAAGTAAAGGAAGACAAATCACATTTCATATAACTGACATCTCGCTCAGATAGGAGGCATCCCACTCTACATCACATATCATATCCCGTGTATTGGCCCTCACACGAGGCTAACACCACATCTGCTAGCTAAGGTATCAAAGTGCACCAAAACATCACCTGCTGTTAGCAGACACTATTTCTAATAAGATTCCTCCACAAAATTTATCATATGCACATATTTCATATAATTCAAAATGGAGCTTTCAGTATAATATAGAATCTTAGTCTCAATATAGATCATCTGTCATAAATTATCCATTTAAGGTTTATCACATATACATGCCCTTTCTCAAGGAAATCATATAGTTTTATAAATCAATGCCACGTGCATAAATATTTACTTTATCATTTAATGATAAATACATGTGAAATCATATATACTATGAGTTCAGAAATCTATTTTCAAAACTATACTCTTCTTGAATTATATTTCAAATTGTAACCAATTTAGATAATTTAATGCATTCCAGAAACATATAAAAGTGTAAATATCTTATAAACATAATCAAATACGTGTTTAAAGATCAAAAAGAGTATATGGCAAGTCATAGAAATAATCATTTACTCACAAAGTTAGGGTACCAAGTTGGACAACCCCAAAATTTATGTTTATGGTCCAAATTTGATAAATTAGACCCCAAAATTGAGTCTAGAAGGTCCAAAATTTTTGAAATTAACTCCGTATTTGCAAAATTTGGCCTCTGAGAACTCAGTTAACGTAAGTCAACGCAACAGGATCCGGATTCACGCGCTACACGCGCCACCAGCGAAGGCTGCGCATGGACTTCACTTGCTGAGGGAGAAGCAGTGCATAGGGGCACGTGTAAGGGAGGATGAGCATAAAATTTGAGATTCTAAGGTTTCGACACCTTTTAAATCAATCTACAGTGTTAGTTTTTGTGTTTGAGAACCACAGATAGGAGTTTCGGATATTACCTCTTTAGGCGATTTTTTTTTTCTATTTTTTGGCTAATCTCTGGTCAATTCTCCAGAAACCAATTTGATGGATTTGTAGAATTCTTTGTCCTGAGTCCTTTGGTGGTGGTGGTGTCGAAATCCGAGGTCCGGAAGCCGTAGAATCTTAAAGAGAAATTTTAAAATTTTGGGAGAGAAAATTCTGAGGAGAGAGAGGGGAGATCCATATTTTCTGCTTCTTTGAGTGGCTGAGGCTCTTAAAATATCTCGGGGAACCTTTCTGTAAAAATTTAATTTTAGAGAGAGGTCCTTACAAATTTTTCTTATTTACATTTTGACTCCTGAACTTTTAAGAAATTACATTTTGGCCTCAAAATGTAAATTTTCACATTTTCTTTGTAATTCTTTAATCCATGTAATTAATAAACATATTTTTAACAGCTCTTATATCCGTTTTTAAAATTCTCTCTTTTATTTAAAAAAATTTTTAATTTAGAATTCTCTTTAATTTACGGCTATTACAGATATTTTTTTACATGAAAGATTATAATGATAATTATTTCTAATTCAACAGTTGAATTAATAGAAATTATATAATATCATTATATAATAAAAATATAAGTGTGTTAAATCTTACACTGATATTAATTGATCTCTTGCTCATTTCAATTATATACCATTAGCTTTTGTAATGATAATTATTATAATGAAATTATTTAATTATTTTTAAAATAATAAATGTAGATACTTAAATATAAAAAATAATATTCTAACTTTTAAAACGTAGCCATAGACACACTACCATAAAAAAAAAGAGACTTTTCGCTTTCTATATCTCCGCCATTTAACATCTTTTTCACTTGACTTTAACATGTATGGATGAAAACCTTTCAACGATGACTCTAAAGTGTCGCCACTAAAAAGCATTGGCCTATTGTCATTTATGGTAACTTTATAAAGTGGCTACTGTAACTTAATTTTTAGTGACAACTTCATTAAAAATTTGTTATTGAAAATTTATTTTTTAAAGTAAATATATAATTTTATTTTTGAATTTATTAAGTCATTATATTTTAATCACTGAATTTAAATTATTGAACAGTTTAATTTTTGAATTTATCAAACATCAGACTATTTAGTCTTTTTGTTATTCCTATATTAATTGCTTGCTGACGTGGTCCGTTAAGTGTTTACGTAGCACGTTAAATGTCAATTAATTATGCCACATCAGCACTGACTCATTTTAAAAAAAGAGTAAATATTTACAATTTAATCATTGAATTTACTAAATCCCCACAATTTACACAATTTAATTTTTGAATTTTTCAAACATCAAATAATTTAATCATTTCATTATTTTTATATTTTTTTTACTAATATGACATGTTAAGTGTTTACGTGGCACATTAAATATTAACTAATCATATCACATCAATATTGACTTATCCATAAAATTTTAAAATGAAATTGTTCCCTCAACCTCATATAATGAAATTGTTATATTACATTCGTTTTGAGGGACAATAGAAACTATAGAAGCATTCAAATAAAATGGAGGCAATCACAAATATATTTATAATTCAATATAAATTTTTTTTTCATTCTATCAACTATTTAGCAGTAGAGTGATAATATATTTCATAAGTTAAAGTATATTTTTTTCTGTTCTTAAAGAAAAAAAAGATATATTTCAAGCAAAAAGATTTGCAAGAAAAGAAGTATCTTATTAAAATACACAACATTCAAACACGATCTTGAGGGTTAACTAATAAATATTAATTAGAAATCTTTCAACATTAAAATACTTGAATTAGAGTAAAAATTATAAGAACTAACATAACACTAAATAAGAAGGGATTAAGAATGTTGAAATCATGGCCTCTTCATATAGCCAAAAATGTGTAAAGTACCAAGTAACCATTCATGGTTGTTAATATAACAAATTTTATAATAAAATTTTTATTTTTAATCATTAGAAAATTATTAGAATAATTTCATAGTAAAGTGGTGTTTTACAGTGTTATTAGTTAAAGACCAAAAATAGGATTTTCATATGAGAATAGAAAAAATAGAGTGGAAAACAAAATATTTTAATTTTTTTAAACTGAATCAACATTGATGTAACGAGCTACATTACAAATAGTTAATGTGAAAATAATAGAAGGATTAAATTGTTTGACCCTTGGTAAATTCAGAAATTAAATTGTACAATAACTTAATTTAAGAACTAAATTGTATATTTATTCTTTTTTTAAACTAATTCAACACTAATATTGTATGATTAGTTGGCATTTAATGTACTACGTAAGCACTTAATGGACTACGTCAGCAAGCAGTTAATGTAAAGATAATGGAATGACTAAATTGTTTGACATTTAGTAAATTTGATGATTAAATTGTGTAATGACTTAAATTCAGATATTAAAATATAATGATATAGTAAATTCATGGACTAAATTATATATTTACTCTATTTTTTACTGTGACAACTTTTGAAATTTTTTATTTCTTATCAAAATTTAAATAATAGCAAGTATAGAAGATATTAGTATTGTAAATATGTGTTTATACATTTATTCTCTATATAAACAACATTTAGTTTACTTTAAAAGTGAAACAACTTGTAATTAAGTTGTAATATTTTATTATATGTGCTAAACAAAAGATAAATTTCAAATTCAAAGAGCTTTGGCCATGACATTATATGTATATATATTATCATCAATCAATTGACACTAATTTGAATCAAAATTAATCTTATACTATTGATTTTTTTTTATAAAGTGAGTTTCTTATGAAATCTACCATTAATTTAAAAGTTCTAATCATAAATACTCACAAAATGTTACATTAATCCAACTTTATTTTGTACTCTATGAATTTTATCCTAAAATTAGAGTGTGGTATATTTTTTAAATATGCAAAATAATTAACTATTTGATCATATATTTATTGTTGTTTATATTTTTTAAAATTTTGATATGAAAATCAACATATAATAATTACTTCTAATATGATAGTTGCATACAAGAAAATCATATCCTATAATAGTGTCTATATATGAGTGTAAAAATAGTGTTAAAAGGAAGTGTCAGTGTATAGCAATATCAAATCGGGGTATGATTTTACAAGAGGGTAGGCTTTCTCCGAATAAGTTAATTTTTATTTTATTCTTTGAAACTCTGATTAAAATTTAAAGTCGAATATTTAATCTTGAAAGTGACTCCAATATCACTAAACCAATCAGTATCACTATATCGATTGATTCATTGAATCCAAATAAGTTAAATTAAACTTTGAGAAGTTTGCATATTTTAATAATCATTGTCATTTGTATACTACCTATAATTTATTTTAAAAATTTACACAAATCTCCTATATATTTTTTAAATTTATGTGAATTTTTTAATGAATCTCCCTTAAATTTTTCTGAGTTTTCATAAACTCTCATTGTTTAAAGTCGGTTTATATAAGTTTTAAACCTTAAGCAAAGTTCCATTAAGATGCAAAACATCAAAGAATTTGAAGTATTTTCTCTAATATTTGAGTCACACAATTCATTTTGATTTAGCATCATTACGAATTTTCTTGGTTAAGGTTCTTTCGGATAAATAGAAAGAGGAGGCTCCTTTCTAACTCCTCCTAATTTTACTGTTGGTCACATGGTATTCAATAATTTCAACTTCCAATATTTCTCCTACACTTTTTCCACTTCTAGCTAGCCATGGAAACCTATAATTGAAGGTTGCTTGCTTCCATGAAGGCGACATAGTACGTAACAAGGAAAAGTAGTCTTCAAAGAACACGAGCGAAATGCCATGGATCGTAAAAAAGATTGAGAAGGAACAAAATCTCGGACATTAAGATATTGTACAATATTATAGTTCATGCACCATTTTTTTTTCTAAAAAAATTTCTTTAAATAAATTAACTGATAATACATATTTTGAATTTACTAATTATTGGGTCGGATTGAAATCATTAAAATTATTGTTATACTATCAAGAAATTCACTTGTATATACCATAACTTTTTTTTTAAATATATCAAATATTTTTGACTTTATTTTTTTATTTTTTCTTATTTTTATTAAGTTGATTTAACCGTCAAACGCTATCACACTATTAACTCTTTTTTTTATTTTATAAATATCAATGATCATTTCTTAAAGATAAAAATGTCATCATCATTAACAATTATTTACTTTGTTTATAAAATGAAGACTATTTAAGATTTCAATAGCATTACCAATAAATCAATAAATTAATTGGTTTAGTAATACTATACTCGTATTTAAAATTTAAATTTGAATCTTACGCAAATGTAAATGTAAAAATAAAAATAAAAATTAAAGGCAATACAACTTTGTCCAACGCTAGTCATATTCACATAGACCCACCACTGAGCAAACAATTAGTCGCAGCGAGCTGTGGTTTTGTAGAAGGAAAACCTTACTCTCTTCACCATCAATGTCGTTCTTCTTTTTGCTTTCTCCATTGAATCTTTGACCTGTTTAGAGCTTGATTTACATTTGATTAGATTAATTATGAAACAAAATTAATAATCACCATATGTACAAGATTTTAAGGTTTTTTTTACAATAAGAATGAAAGTAGAAGATTTGAAAATGGTGAAATGGTTGAGAATTAATGAGGTTAAAATTGTACTACATATGGTTGTAATTTCGCAGTGAAAGACAAGTAGAAAAGATTTCTCTTTGCAACGTCACCGTACGTCAGCCTCCTAATTTTATTTTATTTTATTTTTTCTTTATTTTTTCTTTTAAAAAAATATGAAATTTTTTAATGAATTAATTTGTTTGGTTCAAATATATTATAATATTTTAAAAAAAAATTTAAATCTAATTTAATAAATAAATAAAAATAATTATCTTGTAACAATACTTATAATAGTAATAATTTTTCAGTCTAGCTAGAGAGCATGAGATTAATAAATTTTGTATTCCTTTTATGAAAAATTAGGAATATTTCTTTGTTATTAAAATTTAAAAATTTTATAATTATTATAAATATCATTGAATTTTATTTTAAATAAAATATTGTCCTTTCTTTAAATAAAAAGAAAGAATCATGAGGAATAATTAAAATGTCACTATTTGCATTCCACGTGCTTTATTATTATTTCTATCCTTCTCTCAAAATCAACCACAAGCGATCAAAATAATTTTTAATAATTTGTTTTCTAATTTTCTCTACTAAATATTTAAAGTTGCCAACGTAGACAGTTCTCATTAATTCCTATTTAAACTTATTCATCATCATCCTTATTATTATTATTATTATTATTATTATTATTATTATTATTATTATTATTATTATTATTATGTTAATTAAGCATATAATAACCGTAAAATTTAACAAAAATTTCAATTAAAAAAAATTTGAAAAAAAAGAGATAATTTCGAAAATGAGGATAAAAATCGTAAAAAATATGTATATTTACTACATTGGTTAAAGAAGTACAAAGAAAATATAAGAATTTACGTTTTGACGCATAATTTTTATTTTTAAATGAATATATTTTTATTTGTTTAAAAATGATTATATCTTGTTAAAAGTAAGTAGACTTTTAAGTAAAATAATTATATTGGCCTCTAATGAATTTTTGTTGTATTTGTTAAAATATTCTTTCTTTTAATATGAATAAAGATATTTATTTTAAAATTCTTTATATTACGATTTTTATAAAAAAGAATCATGATTTAAGAGTTTAACTAAAGATTTATGAGAATAGAAATTTTTAAAAATTTTTGGAATATTTTAAGATGAAAAATGGAATTTATATATAAAAAATTTTATTATTCAATTATTAAATAATTATTATTATTATTAAAAAAATTGTAAAGGGAAAGGGAACGTAGAAGACTCCATTTGCAATTCTGAAAATCAAGAAAAAGAATAGTGAATGAATAGTAGCCTTCAACTTTATCTCTAGATCTGGAGTATCTATTGGTTTCCGATCTCCAAACTGAGGGTGCTACTGGATTCAGGACGAAAAATACTACAGTTTTGACCAATCAATTTTTTAAATCAGCTGTTAAATCATTGTAGATCTGAAGTAGAAAATCTCAGAAAAAGGTAAATTCTGAAACTTTTACTTAGAAACCTTCAATTGAATTTCTGACACTGTAGATAGATTTAGAAGCTAGATAAACCTTATGATATGAATATTTTCGATCATCTGACAACTTTTTGTTCGTTGTAAATTGTATTTTCCGGCAGGTGAATAGTGTTTTTCGCGTGAGTGAATAGTGTTTCTGACGGTGAATAGTAATTAAGTTCCCAAAGTTGTTTTCTGAATTTTTGGACTCTCTGAATACGTTTTTGAGGTCAATTTGATCAAATAGAGATTGAAAAAATACATTTTAGGGCTATCCAATCTGGAGCATTTACCTTATGAGTAGATGATTCTTCCTATGGCTTGCCCTATACTTTTCTTGATATTTGAGCATGTATATGATTATGTTTATGATATATTTACACTTTGATATGTTTCTGAAATGCATTAAAATGATATGAATTGCTTACAATTTGAAAAATAGTTCAAGAAGAGTATAGTATTTGAAAATGGATTTCTGAACTCATGATGTATCTGATTTTCACATGTATTTCTCATTAAATGATAAAGTGAATATTTATGCATGTGGCATTATTTATAAAGCTATATGTTTGCCTCAGATATAGGCATGTATACATGATTCCCCTGAATGAGAAGTTTTGACATATGAATATACAGAGACTGAAAGTCTGTATTATATTGAAAATTTTATACTGGATTATATGGCATATGTGCATATGATATTGATTTATACAGTGATATGTTTGCCTCAGATGTGGGCATGTATATGTGATTCCCCTAATTGGGAAGTTTTGACAGAGGAATATACTGAGAATGAAAATATTGTATTATAAAAGTACATTTGTTTTGATTAATATGGAATAGAGTTGGTATTTGGTACACCGGCGGTGGACAATTTTTTGTCCACCAGCGGTGTCCAAATCATGACACATGGCAAAAATAATTTTAAAAATCATTATTCTTGTCATGTGTCGTGATCTGGACATCGCTGGTGGACAAAAAATTGTCCACCGCCGGTGTACCAAATATTTTTCCTATGAAATATATGAAATTATGGTTTTATGGAGGAATTCTATTGAAAACACTGTCTACTAACAGCAGGTGATGTTAGTCCTGGTATGCATCTTGATTGTCTCAGCTAGCAGGGGAGGTGGTGCTAACCTCGTGTGAGGGCCAACACACAGGAGATTATATGTGAAGGAGAGTGAAATGCCTCCTATATATGGGCGAGATGCCAGATATATGAGATGTTATTTGTCTTTCCTTGCTGTGTGCTTGGAAAATACCCATATAGAGTCCCTTCGCGTGTCCTCTTAAATGGTAGTAGGGCAAACCTCAGCGGGATGCTGAGTTTAGGCAAATCCTATACCACCAAAGTACGGAAGGAGTCAAACTCTGATATGGTGGTTCTGATATGGGATCCTCCAAATGTTTTCACATGAATTATATTGATGCATACCATTATTTTATTAACGTACTTACAGCATTACTTATGAATATGAATTTGAACAGAGATGATTTTGAAATGCGAGTCCCATATGGATGAAATTCTGAATTGTGATTTTCAATGTGATAAGTTTAAAAATAAAGAGTACATCCATATGTTGACCTAAGAGGTTATAGGAGGTATTATCTGCTCACTGAGTTGTAAAACTTACTACACGTGGTTTATATGTTTTACAGATAAAGACACAGAGTTTGGTCCTACAGCATCTTGATCGACTAAGTGTCATATTTCCGCGGTGAGCCTAAATTATTTTTGGGCTCTCAGTATTTAAATTGTAATATAAATGTACTCTAAAGTTGTTTTGAACGCCACAGGCATGATCCTTACTTCTATTGTGACTCTGATGTTTATAAATTTTGTCTGTATATGATATATATATATGGGAGAATCTATATGTATCTGTTTTTATGATAAATAATTAGAATTATCATGTTTATGAAAAATATATATTTATGATATACGTATTTCATGTGTCCTAAAATTAGGGGCATAACAAAGCATACATAAAATTTATACAATAGACACCATTGATTTTCTCTTGGTTACATGGACTGTATGTGAAAATGACATTGTAGACTTATAAAAGAAATCAAAGATCTCTGGTATAAAATTGACAGTATTAATGCTTAAAAGAAATAAAAAGTTTTTAATTTTTTGCTCTTGACACAAATATTTTAATTATATATTTTGAGTATAAAATTATTTTTATTCGAATTAAATGAAGTTCAAATGAAAGGGATTCAGCACAGATTGCTAATGATTTTCATAACCCCCATAAGAAAGGAATAATAGCGGTGTACATGGGGAGTTAAGTTCTTGAATATTTTATGAATTAGTCATTTTCATGTAACTAAAAAGGATTAGCCTTCTTGACCACCTGAGTGATTTGGAAAGACCATCATATCATAGAAAGGAAAGAACCTTTTGAAACTGAAGCTTACCCACCATTGGGTTTCATAATATTGTATTAGAGAAAATAAAATATTAAATTGGAAAGGAAGAATATTTAATTTGGAACATTGGTTTCGGAGAACATAAGTAAATTTGAATTTAAAAATTTTAATTTTTTTTATAATGTCAAAAGTTTAAACTCAAATAAAAATTTATAACAAAAGATTTTAAACAAGATTAATCACGTATTTAAAAAATATAAAATTTATACCAAAAATCAGAAAAAAAAAAACTGTATGTCCACGAACCTAACTAGCTATGGGACTATATCGATTCAATCAAGACCCTACCCTTCTACTTCTCTCCCTCCGAGACACAAACTGACTGATAGAAACCTAAATATTCAAAAGGCTTCCACGAAATTAAGACTAAATTGTTTCCACTGTAGAATCATTCAGTATAAGATAACACATCTTGTCAGTAGAGAATATAATTTTTCATACAAATTAAATTGTCAAACATATTGTGCAGAATCAAAACTCAAGATGAATAAATTTAAGTCTATAAAAAAATATTTGTAGAGAAGAATAGTTTTGATATTCTCAAAAAAAATTAATTTTGTATTTAAAGAATATAAAAATATTAATATTGAAGCAAAAATAAACGTCATTATTTCTACACCAATTATTAAAGTGTCTACCTCAAGAAATAGTAACCTTGGAATAAAAAAACAAAATGAGGAGTAGTGGTTCAGCAAAGCTAGGCTAAATATCTTGCATATAAACTAAAACAAACCTTGTTATATGATTAGAAATAAAGTTATAATCATTGATCTTTTTTTGTTGGAAAGTAATACAATTTATTAAATACTTTTCTAGTTTGTCAAATTTGTATTATAACCCAAATATCATAACAAGCTGCATGTAGTTCATGTTTTTATTAATTTTTTGGGTGGAAAAAAATGTTTAAAAGACGGATAAATTACTTTGGCCTCAGGAAAAATTACATTGTAATTAATGAAAAAGTTATCAACAAGAATCAAATCAAAATTCTTTGAATTCTTTTTAGTCACTTTATCTTATAATATATAATTATTTGAATGAGATATTAAATATATATATATATAATTATTTATTCGCACGTGGGCGGATGATAAACTGTGCATAAGTGCATTATCTCATCCATTTATTTTTACTTATTTTGTAAGTTTTGAAAGAAAAAAAAACTTCATGAGTTGATATATTCTTTAAATTTGGAATATAATTTTTTTTACAAAAATAAAACTTTTGGAAGATTGTGATTTGATATATATATATATATATATATATATATATATATATATATATATATATATATATAAATCTTCATGAAATATATGAATATCGTATTAACTCAGTGGAAGGACTTAATAAAATTGTAGTCGTTTGACTCCAAAATAAAATATATGAAATATTTTCAAAACTATTTCAGAAACATATTTTCAGACAATTTTTAAATTCGCTTAATTAATTATTTACATTTATTTTTTTATTAAGTTCCAAGAATAAATTTTTTGAATAGATTTTTTTCTAAAATTATTTTTGAAATTTGTATTCAAAATATGCTTTTATAAAAATAATGGAAACAGAATCAAACATGTTTTTCTGTTTTTTTTTCTAGGGCATCAAAACTTGCAATTTTCTACTAAAGTTTTTTAATTTAATGAACAGCTTGCGATTTTATTTTTAATAAAATAGATATATTTTATTTTGTCTAATTTAAATTACATGGGGATGTCCAACTTCAATTATTGGGGTTTTCAAATTAGGTTTTGGTAAATATGAATAAAGAAATAATTCCATTACCATAATAGAGCAAAGTATCTTTGTACAAAGGCTTAAGTTATAATTAAGCTTCATTTTAGTAGCTTAAGAATCTCTATAATATTAAGGATTTGAATTTGTAAAAATAAAATTAATTTTATATTTAAAAAGTGCTAATATATTCTTATGAACAAGAAAAAAAAATCACATTCTAATGTCATGCAAATCCAACAATTACAGTTAAAATGTCATCCTATAATGAATTTAAAGTTCATATGATAGCTACCTTATGTTAAGTAAGAAAACTTATCAAACATAACCTACGCTTTGAGGCTTCCCCTCTGTCTCTTTCTCTTTGTCTTCTCGCAGCAAAACACAAATGCATAAAAGATGTTTTTTTTTTGTAAATAAATCTCTTAGATTTATTTTTTATGATAAAACTAAGAAAATCTATTGATTTCTTTTGTTTTAAACTGAAATTTTTTTCTCATTTTTGTTGAAATGAGTGTTTTTACCTCCGAATTATTAAAATTTTAGTATTTTCTTTGTTTTGTTTAAGTATATTATAGTATTATAAAAATTTTAAAATTTGATTCAATAAGTGAATGTAAGTGATTATATTACTACGGCGTCAATGATAGCTATCACACTGATAATGGAGACAAATTTTTATTTCAAAGATAAAAAAATTAGTAGAGTTTTTACTGATATCTTAATTCAATGAGAAATTATAAATATTTATTATTAAATTTAAATTTTTTATAATTATTGTAAATATTTTTGAACTTTGAATGAAATATATTACTTTTTTGACAAAAAAAGAAAGAAAGAAAACTTTTTGAACAGAAAATGTTAATAAATAAAATTTTACACAAGTGTCCTTTCAAGATCCTAGATATACAAATTTGTTAGAAGGTAGAAATTACTTCCTACATACAAAAGCATCTAGATAGATTTTAATCAAATCTAGGATGATACTGTGCGTTAGGGGTGAGCATTGGTTGGTTAGGGTCGGATTTGGCCAAAATCTCAATCCGACCAAACAATGGTTGGATTGCAAAATACTCACCCGAACCCGACCATGATTTTGGGTAAACCGAACAACGCGGGTTCAATCGGTTGGAGGAATGTCACGGTCGGGTTACGGGTTATCCATCACTCCATCATAGCAAAAACAAGTTTATCTGCCATTCAGAATACACAAAATCAGATCATGATTCTTAAAAAGAAAGTGCAATCAAAATACTTGACAAAACAAAAATAAACTAACCAGAAACTTAGGCAAAGAGAAATCCAGAAGGAAGAAATCCAGAAAGAGTAGATCTAATGTTGTTGGATGTTGCTCAATTGCTCAGATCTGAGTTGAACTTCAACGATTCAACTCCTTCACGTTGGAGAGACATGCCTTGTAGGCAAAACCAAAGCTGCCGACACCGATAATCAAGTCTTGCAAGAAGTTCTTGGTAACCTGGTGAGTTCGTCCATGGAGGTCTGAACATACGAATGAAAAACTAGCTTCCATCTATGGCGATGAAGGAGAGCTTCGTTTGGTCTGATTTTGGCAAGAGAACAGTGATGATGAAGAGGGAGATCAAGGCCAGAGAGAAACTGTGTGATGAGGAGGCAACAACAATGTCAAAGATGAAGAGGCTGAGGGATGGAGAGAGACGAGACGCGGAAGGATGAAGAGGTGAAAGAGACAGACGGATGGAGATAGATGAGATGCGGAACTACGAAAGGATGAACGGGCGAAGACTGATTGAGGGATTAGGGTTTGCTGACTATATATAGACTTAACAAAACGATGTCATTTCACTTTTTTTTTTTCGTTGTATGTAAGGAAAAAGGAAAGGGCATGGTGTGCTAGCTGGGATTCGAACCCAATTTCCCGCATGAGCTGCATCCTTTTTCTACCGTTGCGACACAACAACTCAGTTGAAGTTCTTTTGTTTTATTTTTATACATTTATCTCAGTCGGCTCGGGTTACATCGGGTTCAAATTCCTGAACTCAATCCGAACCAATCAATCCGAAATTTTCAAAAAATTCACCCGTATGAACCCATTAACCCGATTTAAATCATCCGAGATGTAATTTTTTTTTTTCGGATTCAAGCGAGTTTAATCGGTTTGTTCGGGTTATGCTCACCCCTACTGTGCGTCCCATCCAAAAAAATCCAAAGTGGTGCCACTTCATTTCAGGTTGTCAAATTAATTAATAGAAAGAATCTTGAATAGTAAAATTTCAAATTAAAAATAATATGGAGGTTTTAAATTTTATATATTATTAAAAGTGGTTTTGAGTTTTATCAGATAGATTTTATGTTCTTTTATTGAATGATTTTAAGAATATACTATTTTCCGTTGATTTTAAGCACATGTTATTTGGCATTGATTTGGTATATACCAGAATGTTACTTCGAGAGCACTCTTAAAAAATATAAAAAAAATAATGTTTATTCATCTTTATCTATATTTTTAATTGTAATTTCTTTCTTAATACAAAAATCATTATAACGTCTCTTTTTTATATATATCAATTATGAAAAGCACTCAGTTGTTCAAAATTACCTTTAAACATCCTTCTAACAAGGTGAAGCGTTATTTTGCTGCCTTAGGGCACGATAAAAACCAAAATGCAACTTAGAGACCATGAAGGAGGTAAAATCTTGGGTTAGAGGGCACTTTGGACCGTTTAGGGCTAATATGAGCCCATCCAAAGAAAGTCTAGGTGGCACCCAAAGACAAAGCTAATAATATGCGTAGGAACCAAATGCTATGCACAGAAGCACCATCAGAAAGAAAGGGGATAGAAAAGGCACAATAGCTGTGTGCAGATGAAAAGTGACTATCAGCGAGGAGAAGAATAGAGACTCACTGATTGGAGTCACCCAACTGGTTAGGCCAATTAGAGGGTCAAAGAAGGAGATGAGAGACATGTGAGGGCAGAAAGGAAAAGGTTAAAGGTCTTCACATATCCACAAGATGGTCCCCTTATTGAGTTGAGTGGTTCAAAGTGGCTCTCCTTTTTTTTTTTTCTTTTCTTTTTTGAAGTAAGCAAGTACTGCATAGTAAGCAGAGTTATGAGGCACGTGTGAGTCAAAATATGTGAGCCTCTTGGCCCCATCTTCCTCCCTTTACAATGCCAGTAAATGCATCCCCTTATGCTTTCTATGATGAATAATTTTAGTTGGATCAATGCAAATAGGTAGTACTATAATTGGATTTATTCCAGAAATCAAATTCATTATTGGCTTTACTTGAAGAGAAGTTCTTGCATAGATTTAAACTATAAGAGATAAAGAAATTAGTTATAAATAGACATCTAGTATGTTAAAAGTTTATAATATTAAAAAATATAATTCTTACTTACATGTCTATTCATAATTAATTGAATATAATCTTTCACTTTTTTTGAGTTTTTAAAAAAATTACACTCACACTCTCTTTAATTTCAATTTACACAAACAACTCTTATATTTACAGTTGTCAATAGAATTTATACTTTATGCTTTTTTTTCTAAAAATTCATAATTAGTTATAAACAATTTAATTCAATACAATATAAATGATCAAAAAGTTAAATTAATATTTATAAAAATTTAAAAGAAAAGAGATTAATGTATTATTTTTAAAATTTAAGAGAGTGGGAGTGTAAATTTTATAAATTTAAAAGAGTTTCTTATTTCAAGTTGAATTTAGATGAAAAATGAATGTAATTTTTTCAAACTTTAAAAGAAACAAATGCAATTTACTCTAGTTAATTCTGATATACCTATATGTGATAGTGGTGTACCTCCTAGTGTTTCTTTTTAAAAATTTCAAGCAAAATTTCAAAGAAAATATATATAAATATTTTTTCAACGTAGTTGTGCTTTTCAATGATTTTTATTATCCCTCAAGTCATTGGGAAATGAGTGAGCCATAGAAACTAGAGACACCTTCTTCAAGTCCTTGCCGACCCATTCACTCCTTTCCCCATAAACTGTAAAAGCTTTTTCTTCCTTTCTTTTTTCTGGGTTCCTCTTTTTGAGAAGGATAAGGGCGTGCAGTTTCAGAGACACCCCTCCCCCCCCCCCCCCCCCAACGACAAAAAACTTTATTACGATTTAGTACAAAGAGAGGCTTTTCAGAGCTTAATTATTCAAGAATCTAGGGCCATAACGCATGGAAGTGGGAGTGGGCCAATGCCGGGGATAGTCGTTCTCATCCAACAATAATATGATAGGGTTTTTGAGCGCTGAGATCTTTATTTTTTGAGTTCGTATTTGAGTATTTATATATTCTTCGAATATATGGTTAATTTTATTCAAAGTATTAAAATTATTTTTTTATAATATTTTTCAGTGTACTCAAATTTTTTAATATTACAGAAATTTCTCAATTATTAAATTTAAATTTATTTATCACTTAAATTACAAATTTATAAGTACTGTGAAATCTTTATGCCACTTAAAAATTTTGCAACAACTAATACCAAAAGTTGTCAAAGTGGTTTACCATATAATTAGATATGAATTGATTGTGAATGTATGGTCTATTGGACAAATTAAGACTGAACCCTAAATTGTATAACATAAGATGCTGCGCGTTGGCTTTTGAAAAAATTGTTAATCTATAAGCTATAATGTTGGGCTCTTTTAAGTGCTAAAATTTCAGAAGTGTTGAAAAGAAAAAATTATTAGGTATACTATTTTTACTTTTAGATAAATAGATTAAATAATTGAGTAGTTGCTATGCACAAATAGTATCACTCAATGAGGAGTTTTGATGCTTAAACTTTTAAATAAAAATTTACAAATAATTTTATGTTATAATATTTAACGTATTCACTCATATAAAAACTCTGAATTTAAAATATGAATAAAATAGAAATCTATGATATCTTATGCTAAAATTTAATTTTAATTAAGAAAATATGAGAGATGACAAGAAAGACAATGGCCAAACTCCAAACTAGCTATTTGCTTGTAGAGTTTGATTTTGGTACCATGTCAACCCAAAAGCTTCAGTTTTTTTATGTGAAATATTACTTTTAATTATGAACATTTAAGGTTGACAAGGATCAAACAACCAACCACTTGTCTCAAATATTCTAATTAATACCATGTAAAGGATTACTTCACTCAAAAGCTGTGAAGCCCTTAAATATTTTTGTTTTATAATTTCTAACGCATATGGCTATTACCTATTAGTTTAATTCTCTTATCTAAGTAGACTATCTCAACTTGAGACGTAAAAGAGATTATTAGTTATTAGATAAGTACAAGTTTCACACTTTCAAACCTATGAATTGAAGCAAAACTAGGTTTTAGAAACCTTGGATGGATTCTAAGTCGCATGCTTTGGAACCTGCAATGAGTGAAACCCCATGTTCCTCTATGCTTGTGTGGAGGCCGTTTTCTTTTTTTTTTGGACAAGAGGCTGATTAACCTGTCTGTCAAGGAATGCTTCTTCCCTTTTTTGGGCCTTTAGCAATATTTTTGGATCGAGATCAACATTGATTGATCCAGTTTTTAGAATTCCCAGAGTTCATTGTTTAACAATAAAAACTCGCCCCTTAATGACCTTTACAAAATGAAGATCGATAGGCTATTAGTCCACCTTAGTTGAGTTGAAAGTCAATATTCATAGAAAAATTTCATATCCCTATTCGCTACCCCCTGTTAAATGTCTTAAAAACTATCGCTAAATACTTATTTTCTTGTAGTGATTCTAATGTCAAATGTATGGGTTAATATTCATCTTTCATGATGAATTATGACTTGATTCTTTAGGAAAATACTTGTCTTCTACCTAAGTACCCAGCTAATGGTAATGAAAGTTTCATATTTCGATTCTCTCCAATTTTTAAAGAAATTGATGGTGTTAATTTTATAGAAAGAAAATACACAATATATACATAGACTTGAATTTAAAAAAGAAAAAAAAATTAAAATAAAGTGTTGAACGCTAAATGTTGTGTTTCTCTTTTTTTCTGAAATTAACATTGTCAATCTCTAAGACAAGAATCCAGTCTAAAACTTTTACTTTCATTGAATGGGCATCCCAATGTGCAAATTATTGTAAACTTTGTTAATACCAACAGATTTTCAAAGGATTTAGGTTTTCTTCTTAAAGGGTTGTTTCGATTATCTTTAAAGCATGTTTCAAGTTTCAAAATGTAAATTTATGGACACCCAAAACTCAACCACGTGAAGGAACATTCTCCTAACTTTAATGGGTGTAGCTTATGACTCTCATAATCTCATTTCTCGTCCCTCTCCATCCTCAAAATTGGTCGTTCCCATCTTTTTAATTAGTTAATTTTGAACTCATTCCTCTAAAATTCCTCCAAAAAGGAGAAATTTCCAAAATACGGCTAAGTCTTTGTTCCTCAATCTCTTGATCTCTCTTTGGCTTACTAGCCAAGTTCAATTTTGTGGAATAAATAGTGGGGGATCCAAGTTGGGGCCACATTCAATGGATCTCTTGGACATGTTTGCTATGTGTTTGGACGCGAACTTGGGTTGGAAAGGAAACTTTGTGACACAGTTTTCAGACAATGCTTCATTTTACAGGTGTACATATCTGTGGCCATTTATTTGGAATAAAAGCTGAAGGCAATGTGATGCTCCATGTGATATTGTTTAGTGCCTTTTAAGTTAATTTATTCTACCTGTTGGGTACAGAGGGTGATTATCTTAACTACCTTACTGGATTTTCTTTTATATTCGATCAACGAAAGCATATCTTAATTAATTCATTATCTCAATTTAGTTAAAGATATCTACTGTTGATGATTTCTCCAACTCCAAGCTCCAACGCATGGTTTAGCTCCACAAAAGCTTACAGGAAAAGATTAGCACTCAACGGAGCTTTGACTCTAGTAGAGATACTGATGGTTAAGTCAGTGTGAGGCTTAGAGGTAGGAGTAGAAGTAAAGTGTACTGGCTAGAGAGCTTCTTATTTATTAATGGATCATTAGGAGTAGAATTGACAATGTGCTGATCTCTACATATCTAGGTTGTGCCAAATGTCAGATATAGATTAATGCACCTATAACTAATAGTTTTAGGCTCCTAATCTTTCAGCACAAGTCTTAAGATATTATTAAGATAAAAGATCTCTTAAAAATAAGTAGAGTTTGAGTACAAATAAACAAAGTAAGTTAGATTTAAATCACTAATTCAATCTTAACCGATCGATCAATGATAAATTTTTTAAATATTTGTTAACTTGTTTAATTTAATTTCAAAAATAAAGTCATTATTATTCAAGTTATGACTAAATGATTCATAAATAAAATTTTACGATCTTATCTTACAAAATTGACAAAACAAAGATTTTAGTATATGAAAATAGGTATAATTACATATTACATATCCCCACTTTCACCATTAGGCCAACTGGAATACTTTCTTTCTCATTTTGTTCATTTTAGCAATTTGCTTTTTTCATAGCCCAACAGAAACATAAGAGACAAAGATACAAAGAAGGACAAATTGCTCGTATAATTCTTTTTATTTTTAGATTGTAGAGGAATTTAAGTGATCACACACACTGTCACTCACCAAGAAAGAAAACAAACATGGAAGGCTCCACTGTATGGGCACAAAGTTTGGCAAGTGTTGGCTTCACACACGAGTCAGGCATAATTCATTTGTCACTTATTTATCGTTGTGGAACCAAACAATGCCTAAGCCATGTGCTATACTTTCAGTGTACACGCTTTTAAATGGAAGGGTTTTTTGTTCTTCGTTATGTTCCCATTCCATAACATAAGATATGGACATAAATAAACCTTAAAGGAAAGAGAAATAATAATAATAATAATAATAATAATAATAATAATTCATGAAGGATAATATATTAAGAAAGAGAGTCAAGTGGGTCTGCGCACACAATAGTTTTTTTTTAAAACAAAAATACTTTTAAAAAAGATAAAAATATGCATTCAAACAAAAATTTAAACAGCTAAGGTTTGAGAGGGCATTAAGTTCATGGAATCAAAGATTTTCACAGTAAAGCACAATTTTGAAAATGCAATTTCTGAAAATCACATCCTCATAAATATAACATTCATATATTTGGTTAATCACAAATATTTCAGAGAATAATTTGTTATATTTTTTTTAAGGAATTTTTGATTATTTTTAAAAATTCCATTAATTTTTTTAAAAATTTAGATATTATTATATTATATTATTTTTTATTTTATATTATATCATATAATATTTATTTATTTTATTTATTATTTTATATATTAAATATTATATTATTTTTATTTTTATTAATTTACATTTAATGTACTATATTTTAGATAGTATTTATTGTTTTATTATATATTTTGTTTTTTATATGTATTTACTATATTTTTATTTTATATGTAACATATTTTTACATTTTACATTTTTTTTATTTGTTATAATTTTTTTTATGTTTATTTAGTTATATTATTATTATTATTATTATTATCATTATTTATTATAATTTTTTTTGGAAGTGTACTTTAACAAAGAGAGATAAAATAGTCTTTTTAACATTTGAGAACATTCTCTCATAAAAATTCAACATTTCCACCTTCCTCCATAAGAATGAAAATGGAGGGTTTTGTGGAAAAAATTCTCTCCTTATCAACGATTTACAACTAGTTTTTTCTTCATTTCTTATCGATGAACTCTTGCTCCAATTCCTTTGACTCTGATGGAATACCTTTCTCACAAGTTAAGATGTCTAATTAGAAAGCTACACATCTCCATTCTAAAAACTACAAGTACGTTTGCAAAATCACTTAGGATTTTCACAGCGAACTCACAACCCGAGAAAATAATTCCCATGTGCACTCACAAGGGGAATAACAATTATTGAAGGTTTTTTTTTTGGACATTCAGGGGACCCAATTGTGTTTTTTTTTTTGGACAAGGGGGACCCAATTTAATTCTCTTGGTTTTGAGCTGATCTCTGTCTGGGACAAGATCAATGTGTGCCCCTTTGGGCCGCTGTGGGTTGGGGAACCTCTTGTTTGGGTATATGTGGCTCTTGGGGCACTCAATAATTTTATGATCTAAGATCTCTTAGGCCCATCTTCTCTTCTCTCTTTTCAATGTACAGCTTGTGATCTTCCAAGAATCTGCCAGTCCAAAAAACAAAAGATCTTCCAAGAATCTAACGTAGGGTACGCCCATTGCCCTTGTTTCCACTTACAGGGGCAGGAAACTGACTAGTCCTGCTACCCTAATGCCTAAATTTGTTATGGGCTTTCCTTGGTTTTGGGCTGCTCGGACATGTCTTCTGGTTTCTTTTATCTTTCTATTTCATGTTTTAGTTTTAATAATGGTCACAAAATTAATGTTACATGATTATTAATTATTTATTGTGAACCAAATAGACATAGAGAAGACGAAAGAACTAAAAAGATACCATCAGGAGATTTGTTCTTCAAGAACCATCCCAACACTTTATTTTTTTGTAATTTTTCTTTGAGTACAAATGGTCCTTATATAGGACTCTTAACTATAAAAAAAACCCATTAAGAGCACCACAAAAGCGAATAAATAAAAGAATGGTTATACTTTTTAAAGAAAATAAATTCTTTAAAATTAAATTTATCATCATGGTGGAAGGTTACATAATATTAGCCCCAAGGTTTCCAAGGAAGGTTTTTTTTTTATGATAACAAATTTATTTGAAGCTAAGTTTAAAGACTTTTTATGGTAATATTTTCTAAGTGATTTATATTTCAAATTATGTCAAATGAGATATTTTATATAGAAATAAATTTTGATTATAAAGATTATGATTTGTAAAGATATTCCTTATGGCTTTATGGTATTTTCTTTTTGAATAATTGCTAGATTTATGGAGATACATCAAGAGCAGAAAATCAAGGATAATAAGAAGGAAAATTTTCAAATAAAGGCTACTACATTTAAAACTTTTAGTGTTGAAAATGTGATTGAAGATCTCCCCACATCTTTAAAAGTTAATTTTATGAAGAAAAGATCAAGCAAGATTGGAGGTCAAAAGAAATCTTTATGGGATGATCGGAATCAAGAGTCAAATATCCCTTCCCAACGATTAAAAACCAACAATCAAGAGGCAATTATAGATATCTCATAGTTTTGGAACATTTGATGACAATCAAGCTTATGTTTGAAGATTTGTTGAAAGTGAGTCAACCACATTCACGATTAAAACTAAGAAAATTTTGAGAATTTTCTGAATTTAAGACAATATTGAATCTAATCTTTACCACATCCTAGGGAGAATTTTTTGCAACAGTCAGGAGGTTGGGAAGACTATATAAAGAGCATAATTTGAAGCCACAAGATACACAACTTACAAAAGGAAGTTCCATTGTTTTGGGAAAAAAAAATACCTTGCTCCATGTTTGATTCTTATCTAGAATATCAGCTCTTAGAGTTTTTTGTGAGCATTGTCTATAGCCTAAGTTGTTTAGGTCTTATCCTTTTAGTATCACCTTTGTGTGACATTTCTCCTATTGTTCTAGTAAGTGAAAGCATACGAGAGAGATCATTTTAAGTTAGCAAGTGTAAAACCAGTTTGTATATCATTTTTGATGAGTGTGTGAAAACTATAGAATTTTTTGTGAGCGTGAAAAAGTCATAGCATTTGTGATGAGCATGGAAAAATAATTTGTTTTTTTGTAATTGAGCGAAAACAAATTTTTATAGTGAAATTCACCTGGATTTCAAGGGTAGATTGTAGTTTTGGCTTCTCTCCTTACCACTTTACTTTTGCATAGCATTTGGTTAACTTTCCGATTTTGTTGTAAGTCCAATCTAACTACAAATATTCTAAGTTAAGTTATTCTGCTTACAAGATTACTTTGAATTTTTATTGCTTCTTGTTTTCATTATATATTATTATGTTTATTCACTTTTTGAGCTCATTATACTTGCTTTAAGGTATCAAAATAGGTTTCAAGTGATCAAACCATATTTTAAAAAAGTGACATAATTTTTTATATAATCCAATTCACCTATCTCTTGTGTTATTTTTCTTTCATACAATTGATAGAAATGAATGCAATAGTTGCTAACTTGATTCTCACCATGGATGTGGTCATCCAACTATGCACATATACATATGCATGTTTACAATAGTTTCTCTTGGATGACCATACACTACGAATATATGCATAATTAAAACCTTGCTAAGAAAAACATAGTGAGATAAAAACTTAGTCTATAGTTGGTTGTAACTAAATCACATCCTTCTTTAACATATTGGATCATAGTTTTTAACCATATGCATTACCGACTTGCGTCATGTATATCTAATATCTTTGAATGGTTAAATGAAGTAGTTGTGATTGTTTGCTTCATATACGGCCTTGAAATTGCAATTTCACCATAAGTAAAGGCATAAACTATTTATAAACGAGCTTTTGTGGGAATTTAAAAGATATCCAGTATTAGCATATCTTATTAATTCTAGTCTTGCTTCTTTTAAGAAGAATACATCCATATTAGATTTTCCAAGAAGATATCAAAGAGTATGTTTTACACCATTCTAATGTCGCTATCTTGGTGTAAATCTAAATCTTGCAAACAAGTCTACTGTGAATGCTATATCTTGTCTAGTGCAATTTGTAACATCCCCCTATTTATTTTCCTGCAATGGCATACAAATCTAAGTTTGAAAGGTGGAAAAGAGAATAATTCTCCTTTTTGGAGAAAAACTAGAAGGGATAAAACTCTAATTTCTAACATCTTAGAATAAGTTTGAGTATTAAGAAATAGGCTAGAGACATGTGGAGAAAGTGTTTCTAAAACCCACTAAGGTTTTCCTTAGGAGAAGATTAATGAGTTTGAATTTTTTTTGGAAACCCAAACATGGTCCTAGTTAAGGAAAAGTTGGAATGTAATAGAATAATATTTTTGTAAATAATTTCTAGTTAAGGGATATAGTTGGAAGAGGATTAAAGGATTCTAAAAGGTGTAATTTTTTAATAATGTCTTGGGTAACTCTTTAGGATGGTCGACCAAGGGAGGGAGAGAGTTGAAACTAGCGGCTAAGGAAAGAAGAGAGAGAAGAAGAAAGAAAGGAGAGAGAGAAAAGAAAGAGGAAGAAGCTAAGGGGAAGAACTAATGTGATTTCTTGTGCTCCTAGATTCCTAAATCCTTTCTCCTCGTTACTCTAAGCTCTTGACCTTTTATCTATGGTATTTGATGCAGGAATTTAGGAGGAAGAATAGGAGAATGTTGTGTGAGTTAAGGAGCTTCAAAGAGGGTTTCTTGGATAATAGGAAAAATGAGTGGATTTTCATGTAGATTTAACATTAACTCTTTGTGAAATATGAGCTTTAATAGTTGATTCATTATATATATTGTGTTTTGATATATGTGAGTACTTCTTGGAACCATTTGATGGTGTTTTGATATGGTTTTAGAGTTAGAGGTGAAGGATTAACTTAGAAAAATCTTTTAATGGAGTTTTGAAACTAAATCATCTTTTTGGTGTGTTTTATCTGATCAAATGCCTAAATAATTGTGTATATATATTGTGGGTGCCTATTTTGGTGGTTGTGGGAATGTATGGAGGTGAGAAAAAAATGAGAAAGATGGGTGTGCACCGAGCACAGTTGTGCTCGGCACTGGTGACCCTATTTTGGTCATGCTACAGAACACGATCAAGGCATGTATTGTGTGAAAACCCTATCACAGCCGTATAATGGAACACGATTGGGTCATGTTGTGCGTAGGTAGGGATTTGAGTGTAGCTAGAGCACGACAATATCTTGTGACATGGCAAGGTCGTGCTTGAAACTGATTTTACCCTGTTTTAGTTTTTAATGGCATTAAACAAACCCTAATGGATAGATGATAATGAGAGGAACCAGAATACAAATAAATGTCTTTAAATTGATTCATTGTAGTGTTGACTTCATCCTTCTTATTATGAGAAATAAAATCATATATTGTGTATTGATATAAAAATTGTGGAATGATATAGTGAGGAATATGGTTAATGTAAAACCCTTATTGAAATGAAGATGATAGGCATGATAGTAGTAATAATGATATAATAGATGCATATGAGATGTATGTTTAAAATATGGATGAGATGGATATGAGAAGCATGTTTAAAATGTGGATGAGATGCATGTTGATGAGATGTATGTTCTAAATGTGGATGAGATGCATATTTGATACATTGATGAGATGGAATCAGACTTAATCTTTGAGATAACCCTTACAGTAGCAAGGTAGCCCGACGACATGCGGCATCTTGTGATGGTAAGGTGACCTGACGGGGTCGTATGACTTTGAGACGGTATAAGATATGTGATGCCCTATTAGCCTTGAGTGAGCCGAGGGAGAGTATGGCCAATCTGACCAAGTGATAGTGATATATGAGTAGTAAGAGAGTAAAGTCTCTTATTACCCCATTACTCAAATATAGATGGATGACGGATAATAAGCTATTATGCATAACGTTAAATATATTGTAGATGTGATCATTAATGACATAGGCATTTTAGTTATTCATGCTATATGTGATTATTATACTCGATTATTAAAAAATGATTTTTTATAGTTTATACAGCTGAACATATCATCTTGTTTTGTTTACTATATAATATATTAATGTTGAACCTATTGATATTTTATTCTCATTAAATTTAGTGATGTGTTTAGATAAAAGAGGTTAAGATGCCAGTAGTTATGCTAACTCTAGTTTTGGAGATCCAACTGGTGGAGATATCCTATTTGGCTCAATTCACCATCTTCCAAGACATTTTGGTAACCAATGTAGTGGAGATCTCAGTGCCAGCACCACCCCCTCTTCCACCCCATGCACCAAAGGGGTGAAATGATGGACTAGGATTAAAAGTAGTAGAATGTAAATTATGTAGTGTGTGACTCAGTGTACCCTTTTTGAGAGAGTGACCCCTGGTACTTCTTTATTTTGATGCCATAAGTAGTACCTAGTGTTACTCCTGTATGACCCTTAAACACTAATGTAACCCCTTTTGACTTAATGATAGTGAAATATGTGTTATGTTATCTATGTGTGTTAATGGAACCTTAATTATGGTATATTTTTTATACGAAATCCAAGAGTAAAAAAGAAGAAGGGCTCTTACACAATTTGCAAGGTATAAAAGTGCTCTTATTGCAATAAGATATGATATTTTAAGATCAAGACATTCTAAATTATCATCTCATAGATGAAAATGATTTGTTTTTACATCAAGTGAATGAATAGTCAATGGAGAATTTAATGGATAAGCCTTATCCATATAATATTGTTTCAAAATTGTATGATTATTGATAAATAAGAATTCCACTATGTAAATGCTCAAACCTGAAATCCAAGGAAAGTTTTTTTTTTCGAGATCCTTCAGTTTAAATTCCCTCTTTAAATATTATGCAATTTGCAAGATCTCTTCGAGAGTTTCCACTATGTTTAATTTATTAACATATATTGCAACTATGATAAATCTAGAATCCATCTTCTTGACGAAGAACAAACAAGATTATTTTCATATCCTTGCTTTAATAAATATTCACTAAGACAATTGTACCACATTTGTCTAGATTGTTTCAATCTATATAAATATCTTTGTAATTTAATGGCACACATGCTTCGAGCTTTTGATTTATATGCTTCAAGAATCTTAAATCCTTTAGAGATTTTCATTTATATGTCATTGTCTAATGACCCATATAAATAAACTGTTACTATGCCCACTAGACGAATGTCGAGTCTTTTTTAGACTATCATGTTATAAAAAATCTAAATGTAATTGTATAATTAATGGGAGAATATATCTCTTCATAATCTATGCAAGGTCCTTGTGAGAAGCCTTGTGCCACAAGTCGTGCCTTACATCTCACAATTTTATTTTCTCATTTCTTTTACGTACAAATATCTATTTATACATTACAAATATATCACAATTTCATTTTCTAATTTCTTTAGGTGTTTGGATAATTGGTTCAAATAATGAGAATAACTTAGCCTATATTGCTTCCTTCCATTTTAGATAATCATTTCGATATTGACATTCTTCGACAATTTGAGGTTTAGGTTCCTCATCATTAGTAGTTTCAAAAGAAATTACTTATACAAACACATGATCAAACAATAATCTCTCTTTTTCTCACATTTCTCTATATTTTAATTGGATATCATGATTTTCTAGTGTTAAAACCATTTTTAGGGTTGAAACCACTTATGGGGTTATTTGTCAAAAAATGCAGGGCTGTTGATTTATGTTTGTAACATCTTTTGGATGATCTAATTTAGATTTTTATTTACATTTTCTCATATGAGGAATAATATCCTTTGCATTAATGGGTCTACCATGATTTTGGCGTGCTTTAGATTCATTGGCTACTATATTAGTAGATTGTCCGATAGGGACACATAATTGTCCTAGAATGTTTAAAGTTGGTATATGTGATTTAGTGACCCTTTGGGAGTGTGCAAAATTATATGGTAATTGATTTTCAATACTCTACAAATGATTTTTTTTAACTTCAAGTTCACCTTGATTCGTATAGGTGTATCATGGTAGGACAATGTTGGTGTGTTCCAAAATGTCACGCCCCAATTTAATGGAACATGAATGACACAACTAACAGATAACTTTACCCTTATTTATTTGTATATGGCTTCACAATATCACATATTCAGAAAATATCATATGTTTACAAGTTTTCAGTATAGCTAATTATACATGCCAAAACTACACTTAATAATATTACAGCAGAAGTAAGGATCCTGCCTGTGGCGTTCAGAGTATACTCTAGATTAATATGACATAATATTTAAACATTTTGAGCCTTGGAACCAATATAGCCTCACCAAAAGAATATGACACCTAGTTGATCATGTAGCAGCAAGATCAGCCTTTGTATCTTTATCTGAAAAATGTGAAAATATCGTGCAGTGAGTTTGACAACTCAGTGAGCAGATAACACCTTCTATGACCTCTCAAATCAACATATGGATGTACTTATATATTAAAATTTATCACATCAGAAATTACAGTTCAGAAGTACATCCATATGGGACTCGCATTTTCAAATATTTTCAGTTGAAATCACATTCAGATATCTGTAACCATATATGATACATTATGATCGTTAACCAAACATTGATATGCATTAAAAAAATTTCTTATAAAAATATTAGGAGGATCTCATATTAGAACCACCATATCAGAGTTCAATTCCTTCCGTACTTTGTTGGTGTAGGATTCGCCTATACTTAGTATCTTAGCTAAGGTTTGCCCTACCACCATTCAAAAGGATACGCAAAGGGACTCTAATATAGGCAATTTCCCAAGCACAAAGTAAGGAAAGACAAATCACATCTCATATAATTGGCATCTCGTCCAGATAGGAGGCATCTCGCTCTCTATCACATATCATATCCCGTGTGTTGGCCCTCACATGAGGTTAGCACCACTCCTGCTAGTTGAGGTATCAAGGTGCACCAGGGCTAACATCACTTGCTATTAGCAAATATTGTTTCTAATAGGATTCCTCCATAAAATTATATGCACGTATTCCATATAATTTAAAACAGAGTTTTCATTTCAGTATAATACAAAATCTCAGTCTCAATACAGCTCATCTGTCATAAATTTCTCAATCAGGTTTTATCACATATACATGCCCTTTCTCAAGGCAATCATATAGCTTAATAAATCAATGCCACATGCATAAATACTCAATTTAGCATTTAATGAGAAATACATGTGAAATCAGATATACCACGAATTCAGAAATTCATTTTCAAAACTATACTCTTCTTGAACTATATTCCAAATTGTAAACAATTCAAATAATTTTAATACATTTCAAGAATATATAAAAGTGTAAATATCTCATAAACTTAATCAAATACACGTTTAAAGATCAAGAAGATTATAGGGCAAGTTATAGAAAGAATTATCCACTCACAAAGTTAGGGTACTAAGTTGGGCAACCCCAAAATCCATGTTTTCAGTCCGAATTTGGAAAAATAGACCTTAAAAATTAGTTCAGAAGGTCCAAAAATCTTGAAAATGACTCCAGATTTACAAAATTTGGCCTCTGGGAGCTTGGTCAACGCAACAGGGGCTGAATGACAACCGCTGCATGCACCACCTAAGAAGCTGCGCGTGGGTGTCACTCGCCAAGGCAGAAACGGCACGTGGGGGCGCGTGCAAGGGAGGATAAGCTTAAAATTTGAGATCCTAAGGTTTCAGCACCTTTTAGATAGATCTACAGTGTTAGTTTTTGCGTTTGAGAACCATAGATAGCAGTTTTGGAGATTACCTTTTTAAGTAGTTTTTCCCTCTATTTTCCAGCCAATCTCTGGCCAATTTTCTAGAAATCAATCAGATAGATTTGTAGAACTCTTCGTCTTGAGTTCGTTGGTGGTGGTGGTGTCGAACTCTGAGGTCTAGAAGTGGTAGAATCTTAGAGAGAAGTTTTAGGGTTTTGGGAGAGAAAATTTGGAGGAGAGAGAGAGAGAATTCTGGATTTGCTGCTTTTTGGGTGGTTGAGGCCCTTAAAATATCCTGAGAGACCTTTATGCAAAAAATCAATTTTAGAGGGAGGTCCTTGCAAATTTTTCTTATTTACATTTTGATCCTTAAACTTTTAAGAAATTGCATTTTGGCCTTGAAACGTAAATTTTCATATTTTCTTTGTAATTCTTTAATCCATATAATAAATAAACATATTTCGACAATTCTTATCTCTATTTTTCAAAATCCTCTCTTTTATTCAAATTTTTTTTAAATTTAAGATTATTATATTCTTCCCCTTTAAAGAAATTCTGTCTTCGAATTTCATCACCATAGTTATAGATAAACACTAACGTCATTGTTCAAACAAATGCGGATATCTGGCACGTATGTCATCCTCTCTTTTCTAAGTAGCCTCCTCAGAAGAGTGATTTTTTCATATCACTTTTACTGTAAGTATTTCTTTTGATCGCAACTTCTTTACTTGTTTATCCACTATCACTACTGGTTGTTCCTCATAAGTTAAATCTTCCTGTAACTGAATTTGTGGACACTATAACATGTGTAGGATCTGGTAAATACTTTTGTAGCATAGACACATGAAAAATTGGATGGACATTACCCAATTCAGGGGATAAAGCCAAAATGATAAGCTATTGGGCTGATCCTATCAAGAATTTCAAATTGTCATATGTACCGGGGGCTTAACTTCCCTTTCTTCTCAAATCTTAATACTCCTTTCATAGGAGATATTTTCAAAAAGACATGTTCACTTATGACAAATTTCAATGGTCGACGTCTATTATCAACATAGGCTTTCTATATACTCTGAGCTGCTAATAACTTTTCCTTAATGAATTTTACTTTGACTAGTGTATCATGTACCATATCAGGCCCTAAAATCTTAACTTCGCTCATCTCAAACCATCCAATCGGAGAACGGCAGGGTCTACCATATAATGCCTCAAAAGGGGCCATTTGTATACTGGCTTAATAGCTATTGTTATAAGCAAATTCAGCTAGAGGCAAAAAATTTTCCCAAATACCTTGAAAATCTAGCATACATGCCTGTAGCATGTCTAATATTTGGATGGTTTACTCAAACTGTCCATCTGTTTGAGGATGGAAAGCAGTACTGAGATTTAACATTGTGCCCAAAGCTTCTTGGAAAGCTCTCCAAAAATGAGCTGTGAACTGTGGTCCTCGATCAGAAATAATCGATATTGGCACTCCATGATGCCTCACTATTTCATATATAAACTTGCATACTGAGCTACATTGTATGTGGATTTCACTGGTAGAAAATGTGCTGATTTAGTCAACTTATCAATGATCACCCATATTGAATCAAATCCTTTTGGTGTCCGCGGTAGCCTCGTAACAAAATCCATAGTTATTCTTTCCCATTTCCATTCAGGTATCTTTATTTGCTGATGTAGTCCTGCATGCATTTGATGTTCTGCTTTTACTTGCTAGCAAGTTAAACATTGAGAAACATAATCAACTATGTCTTTCTTCATACTTTCTCATTAATAAATTTCTTTTAGATCCTTATACATTTTAGTTATTCTAGGATGAATGGTATACATGGATCTATGGGCTTCCTCTAAAATTTCTTTCTTAAGTTCTTCTTTATCAGGTACACATAATCGTTTACTGAATCTCAGAATTCCTTCAGAGTCTACAGTAAATTCAACTTTATTACCATTCTTCACCTCTTCAATTTTCTTGCATAAATAGGCATCCTCTTTATGTGCTTTTTTCACCTGCTCGATCAAAGATGATTGAAACTATATATGGGCCAATAATATTTCAGGCTCCTTTACTTCAAATGCTACCCCATGACTTTCCAATTTATGCATTTCTTTAATCAACGGCCTCCTTACCACTGTGATATGGGCCAAACTACTCATAGACTTCCTACTTAATGCATCAGCCACAACATTGTCCTTACTTGGATGGTATAGTATTGTGCAGTCATGATCTTTAAGTAATTATATCCATCGTCTTTGTCTTAAGTTAAAATCTTTTTGTTGAAAAAAATATATTTGAGACTTTTATGATATGTATAAATTTCGCATGTCTCACTATACAGATAATGCTTCCAGATTTTGAGAGCAAAAATTACTGCTGCCATTTATAGGTCATGAGTCGAATAATTTTGCTCATATGGTTTAAGCTATCTAGATACATATGCTATGACTCGACTATTTTGCATCAATACACATCCTAATCCAATTCCTGATGCATCACAGTATACCATGTATCTTCCGATGCCTGAAGGAATAGCCAATATTGGTGCTGTAGTCAAACATTCTTTGAGTTTCTGGAAGCTTCTTTCACATTTATCTGACTAGTCAAACTTTATCCCCTTTCTTGTCAACCTCGTCAAAGGAGCAGCTATTTTTGAAAAATCTTTCACGAATATGCGGTAATAGCTTGCTAAACCAAGAAAACTACGAATCTCTGTAATTGTCGTAGGGCGTGGCCATTGCTGCATCGCTTCTACCTTTTTAGGATTAACTTGAATACCATCCTTGGTAACCACATGCCCTAGGAAAGTAACACTACTAAGTCAAAATTCACATTTTGTAAATTTGACATACAATTGATGTTCTCTTAGGGTTTGCAAAACTATTATTAAATGTCGTTCATGCTCCTCTGAACTCTTTTAATATACCAGGATATCATCTATAAATATAATAACAAATTGATCCAGGAAAGGTTTAAATACTATATTCATCAAATCCATAAATGCAGCTAGAGTATTTGTTAAACCAAATGGCATCACTAAGAACTTATAGTGGCTATACCGAGTCCTAAAAGTCGTTTTCAAAATATCCTCCTTCTTTATCTTCAATTGATGATACCCAGATCTCAAATCATTTTTTGAAAACATTGGGCACCTTGTAACTGGTCAAATAGATCATCTATACGAGATAACAGATACTTATTACGTATTGTCACCTTATTCAACTATCTATAATCAATACACAGTTGTAGCAATGCATTTTTCTTTTTCACAAATAGGACCGGAGCACCTTAAGGAGAAGTACTAGGGTATATAAATCCCTTATCTAACAAGTCTTGTAATTGGTTTTTCAATTCCTTGAGCCCAGTTGGTGCCATTTTGTACGAAGGTATAGACACTGGTTGAGTTCCAAGAAGCAAATCAATACTGAACTCAATTTCTCGTTTTGGGGGTAACCCTGGCAATTCATCAGGAAATATATCAGGAAATTCCATAACCACTAGAACTTACTCTACCTTGGTGTACTTTATCTCAACATCTTTAAGGTAATTAAGTTTAACATTCTTGGAGAGTCTTCCTTCTTGATACAAGGAGATCATAGTGAGGTGCCTAATATTTTAATCTCTTCTCTAACAGCTCATATCTTTTATCGAAAGTCTACCATATCTAGAACTATTAAATCTACAAGAGTCTCTTTATCTTCTATCAAAATTTTGCATGATTTATACACATCATTTACTAATAGGAATTCTCCCATTGGAGTAGCAACCATGAAAGAACAATGTAAACTAGTAGGATCTTTATCCAATTTTTTAACAAAGCAAGGTGATATATAAGAATGAGTAGAACTAAGATCGAACAAGACATATGCTTTATGGGAATATACTAATAATGTACCTGTCATAATTGCATTTGAGGCCTGAGCATCTTGTCGTGTCAAGGAAAAAACTCGAGCTTGTTCTCAGCCTCGACTTCCTGATCCTCTACCAGTACCACTACTACTTACTTGAACTGAAGCTGCTCTATTTGGTTGTGCTGGTACAGATGTAGGGGGTGAAGCTGGTTGTACTGATGCTTGACTAAAACTTCAAAATTGTAGACAATTCCTCATCAAATGATCCATTTATCCACACTTAAAACATGCACCAGTTTCTCTGTGACACTGTCTAGTATGAGGCTTGCCACAAATGGGACATTATGGAATTGATCTTGAATTCTGTTGGCTAACAGGTCTCATATCTCTTTGATTCATTCTTTACTTGTTGATATTCACTGATGTTTGGTTAGAGCTACCAGATCCTATTTGAGTAAAGTGATGTGGATTTGAAATCTTGATCCTCTGACATTAGGATTATAACTTGTTTGAACATTACTATCTCGCTCTCTTTTTCTTCTCCTCAGACCTTTTATATCTACTTGCTCTCGTGTTTCCATCATTCTAGCACAATCCATAGTTGCTGAATAAGTTGGGGAATGATTTATCTGAGGACCCATCGATTTAAACAATAGACGTATCAATCTCAAAACAAATCTCTTAATTCTATCTTTTTCAGTAGGAACCAGATATGGTGCATATCTGGACAACCGAGTAAAATGAATGTCATATTTAGAAACTGTCAACAGATCTTCTAAGAGAACACCCCAAAGCTCTAAGAACTTGTTCCACAGCATCAATGAATATCTGTGGGTTTTCCTGAACATCTGACCGAGAAAAAGTTAGGTGTTTCAACTTAAAGAATTGCGTTAATGACACCTCAATCCCTGTAAACTTGTCCTCTTACTTAGTTGTTCTTCTTAGTTCTTGCGCTTCAGGAGCATTTTTTGGTTGCTGGCCATCCCTTCTGCCCTGTTCTACTATAAATCCAGCCAATATCTCTAACCTCCTATGTATGCTAGTAATCATACCAGCTGTTCTATTATGTGGCTCCTGAGAGGGTTCTAATATCTCCTCAGGAACTCTATCAAACACATGGGCATATTCATCTTGTCTCGGGGTTTTTATACCCCGTGTATGCCCTCAGCCTTTGCTTCTTCCTCTAGGTCAGCCTCTACCACGGCCTCTTTGTACTGGAATTGTAGATTATGCAAACTCTTCTGTAGATGGTGCACGATCTACAGCTTCTCTAGTAACCGCTCTAGTTTTTGGTGACATCATCGACTATACAGAAGAAAACACATTTTTAAGATACCATAATGTTTAATTAAACCTTATACTAAGAACTTTAACAAACTTGGAATATAAAGGAAGTTAATATCCTATAAAATCTCTCAGCAGTACCTAAAGTATAAATATGTCCGGTTCATATTCATACTAAAGGTCCTACTAAAGAATCCTCTACTCTGATAGCCACAGGAAAACCTAATGCTCTGATACTAACTTGTCACGCCTCAATTTAATGGAATATGAATAATACAACTAATAGATAACTTTATCCTTATTTATTTGTATACGGCTTCACAATATCACATATCCAGAAAATATCATACGTTTACAAGTTTTTAGTATAGCTAATTATACATGCCAAAACTACACTTAATAATATTATAGCAAAAGCAAAGATCCTGCCTGTGGCGTTCAGAGCAAACTCTAGATTACAATGATATAATATTTAAATATTTTGAGCCTTGGAAGCAATATAGGCTCACTCAGAGAATATGACACCTAGCTGATCACGTAGCAGTAGGACCAACCTTTGTATCTTTATCTAAAATATGTGAAAATATCGTGCAGTGAGTTTAATAACATAGTGAGCAGATAACACCTTCTATGACCTCTCAGATCAACATATGGATGTACTTATATATTAAAATTTAACACATCAGAAATTATATTTCAAAAGTACATCCATATGAGACTCTCATTTTCAAATATTCTCAGTTGAAATCACATTCAGATATCTGTAACCATATATGATACATTATGATCGTTAACCAAACATTGATATGCATTAAAAACATTTCTTATAAAAATATTAGGAAGATCCCATATTAAAACCACCATATAAGAGTTCAATCTCTTCCGTACTTTGTTGGTGTAGGATTTGCTTATACTTAGCATATCAGCCAAGGTTTACCCTACCACCATTCAAGAGGACACGTGAAGGGACTATAATATTGGAAATTTCCCAAGCACAAAGCAAGGAAAGGCAAACACATCTCATATAACTGGCATCTCGCCTAGATAGGAGACATTCCGCGCTGCATCACATATCATATCCCGTGTATTGGCCCTCACACGAGGCTAGCACCACCCCTGTTAGCCGAGGTATCAAGGTGCACTAGGGCTCACATCACCTGCTGTTAGCAAACAGTGTTTCTAATAGGATTTCTCCACAAAATTATATACGCATATTCCATATCATTCAAAACAGAGCTTTTATTTTAGTATAATACAGAATCTTAGTCTCAATACAGTCTATTTGTCATAAATTTCTCAAGCAGGGTTTATCACATATACATGCCCTTTCTCAAGGCAATCATATAACTTAATAAATCAATGCCACGTGCATAAATACTTACTTTAGCATTTAATGAGAAATACATGTGAAATGAGATATATCATGGGTTCAGAAATCTATTTTCAAAACTATACTCTTCTTGAACTATATTCTAAATTGTAAACAATTCAGATAATTTTAATGCATATAAAAGTGTAAATATCTCATAAATATAATCAAATACATGTTTAAAGATTAATAAGAGTATAAGGCAAGTCATAGAAATAATTATCCACTTACAAAGTTAGGGTACTAAGTTGGGTAACCCCAAATCCATGTTTTCGGTCTAAATTTGGAAAAATAGACCCTAAAAATGAGTCCGGAAGGTCAAAAAACTTTGAAAATAACTCTGGATTTGCGAAATTTGGCCTCTAGGAGGTCGGTCAACATAAGTCAACGCAACAAGGGTTGGATGACACGCGCTGCATGCGCCATTGGGGAAGTTGCTCGTGGGCATCACTTGTCGAGGGAGAAGCGGAGCATGGGGGCGTGTGCAAGGGAGTATGATGATTTTTAAAATTTTATATGATGATTTTTAAACTTTCCATATATATAGAAATAGAAAGAGATAGACTAGAAACGACATCTCTTATCTCAATGACACCAAAGAAAGGGATATTAAATAGAAAGGGATATTAAATGAATGGAATTAGTATATGGATGGAATATAATGAAATAGAGCCACTTTGAGGTTCCCTATGAAATGAGGCATGGAACGGAGCCACTACGAAGAAGTTTCGCGAGTTACGAATGAAATTTGAGATTTTAATGTTTCGGCACCTTTTGGATTGATCTAGGGAGTTAGTTTTTGCATTTGAGAACCACAAATAGGAGTTTCGGAGATTACCTTTTTAGTTAGTTTTTTCCTCCATTTTCTGGCCAATCTCCGGCCAATTTTTCAAAAACCAATCGGATAGATTTGTAGAACTCTTCGTCTTGAGTCCGTTGGTGGTGGTGGTGTCGAAATCCGAGGTTCGAAAATGGTAGAATCTTAGAGAGAAGTTTTAGGGTTTCGGGAGAGAAAATTTGGAGGAGAGAGATAAGGAATTCCAGATTTGCTGCTTTTTGGGTGGCCGAGGCTTATAAAAAAATGAGAACAAAAAAAAAATTAATGAAGCAATATATATTAAAATAATTTGAACTACAACAAATATTTGTTGGTAGACAACTACCAAATGCTAGTTAATAAAAAATAATACACATAGTAAAATATTGACAAATTAAAAACCATCAAGTTAACAGTTTTCTTGAAGTTGCTGGTATTGCATTAGTTGTAGAACTTTGTAGAACACAACACGTGGAGCTATTGAAATTTGTCCTTGTTTATAACAAATATAAACAAATTAATACTCAACAAGTAATACAAAGTAGAAGTCAATTAAATAATAACAACTATTGTATATGCAATTTAGTAATTTCTAACTATAAAAAAGTAACAAAAAAAAATCATATACACTAATTCAACATATGCAAAGGCTGTTGAAATTTTATTAGCAATGTTTGAACCCCCAAAACAAAAATGATAAATGACAAAGCCTAAAAGAACACAATAATCAAGAATAAAAAGAATATTCCCATGATTTAATGTTCTTAATGCCTGGCCCATTTTGCAAGAAATTATAAATTTTCTACAACTAGCATACATTTTTTTTTATAGTAAAACACATTCAAGAAATTATTCATACTAAAAAAACACTGAAGAAACATTAAACTTGTTATAGTAGTAAATTCTTTCTCACTTGTTGAACACCCACATAATTTTTACTCATTTTCTTTAATTAACATTTTCCCAAACATATAAATATTTTAAAAAGGTGTTACTAAGTTATAAAACATATTTTATTTAGACAACTTTATATACATAATTTTAACATATGTGAGATTATGGATTAAAATAATAAACTTTTTAAAGATTTAAAATGAAAGTAATGACAAATATTTTAAAAAATGATAACAAAAATTTATTAAAAAATTAAAATAATAATTTTTTAGACTTAGTCACCCAACAATTTAAACCATTATTACCTGCAATAGCATATAAGACCATATACCACATTATTTGGCAGATTCTCAAAAAGTTTGATAGGATGAAATGAATAAAGAACTAATGTGGATCCAAAAGGTATGGAGACAAGGCTAGAAGTATAATGTGCAAATATATTTAAATAATAACATTTATAGTGATTAAATTATTATCTAATAAGAAATCTCAAATTTGACAGTTATACCAATTTTCTACCTTCCATTTTATTTCTTTTTTCTTCGGTAGATACTAGCCAAAAAAGAGCAAATATTGATGTGCATAGCAAGGTCACATACCATTCTTTGCTACAAAAATAGTCCATAATATTTACAACAAGGTCATAACAAGTTCTACAAAATAGTAATACAGCACACCCAATGGAGTACAAAACCAACATAATGTAACTAATAGTAACACAGTAGACCAAGTAATATAAGTTATGAATATAGTAACACAGCAGACCCAGTAATATAGGGTGGGGGAGCTTTAAAAAGTTATGAATATTTTTAATTATGATCACTATTAGACACGGCAAACATCATACACAATCTAAGTTTAATATAAGTATATCAAAATATTAGTAGAAAACCTTCAGACATATCCATCATGACAAAGATTTTATGAATTCTAGAAAGCATATTCAAGATTTTTACAACTTAGCCCAGCAAAGTAGTAAGTCTGCCACTGTGGTTCTAATTAATACCAAACATGTTTTGGCATGTTCCAAGGTTCAAATAACAGGCAGTTGGAAACACTTAGGAACTCTTAAATATAAACTTAGAAAAATAATATATATCATAATTAAGGCTAACATTCATAGCCAAAATATATTGATATAGTGGCAAAAATATAGAGACAACCACTTGGTGGTACACATTTCACTTCCCAATTTATCCACTTGATTAGATTTTGACAAGAATAGCTGACCACAATGTTGTATATATCTAAACATTTTTCTCTACATTCACACTACCTTAGAACCTTCTGCCAACCACAATGTAGTATACATTCCACTTCTGCTAATGAAAAGGTATTTGTGCTTTTTCACTTTATCAATCCTAACCTCCCCATCCTAGAGACCTTTTCCCTTTGCCTATTTATATCTACCAGCATAATCTATTTGCTAAGCAAACCATAGTTATCAAACATCATGAAGAAAAGATCAAAATAAAGGTATGTCTAAACTTTGCTAGCTTACAATGAAACATTTCTTTAATCCCTCAACTTTAATACTAACTTTCCTTCTCATATTTCTTTCTTTATAGGGAAATAGGCTTGGAGAAAAAAGAGAGATTGACAATGTAAATGGATTTTCAAGGAATGCATTTAATGAAGTCTAAAAACTATCACCAGTTCACTTTGACAAAATAATGATATCTAAATGACTTGTAATTATCAATTAATGCATGTGCACAATAACATCTATAAAAATGATTTTACTTAGAAGCATCACTATCTATGAATGATCATCTAACTACAAAGTTCTTAGCCCATGGCTATAGTTGAAATCAGGTGGTCCAAGATAAGGCATTTTAAATATATTAGGATTTAGGACCACTCTTGGGCTAGATAACATATATAACCCACTTTAACATGTTGGTTGCAACCACTAAAGAACTAAACTACTGCAGATAAAAAGTTGCATCTATGTCACTCTCAATGTCACCCTTTTTATATTTGACTCCCCATATTATTTTCTAATTTTTCCAAGTTAATACTATTTTCACTCATCTAAATTGTGTGAGCGCTATAATGGTCAACATGCCTCTTTCCAGAGTACAGGAACAATAGAAAGAAACCAATATTGTAGGCCAAGTCCAATAGATTTTAGGAAAAAGTTTAGCAGATTGATGAATGAGTTTAATACTCATAAATTAAATATTTTCATCTTATCTTTTTGCCATAATTAAGCATATATCTCCCTTACTTGTCATTAGTTTTGTGTATTTCTTACAGATGGAGAGAAGAATAGAAAATAGACTCACTTGGAGGAATTAGAGCTAAATTGTAGTTCTTTGAGAATTATGTCTATAAATCAAGCAGATAAAACAAATCCATTAAGGATGGCTGAGTAAGGAGCATTGTCATATTGACTCTTGAGACGCATCCTAATGGATATATGCACAAATTTATTCTTGATTTATGATCACACTTCCAAAAGAACTAAAACATAAAGATTCAAGGCAAAACACCCAATGTTGAGAATATGTTTGATGTTTGCAGTCCAGCCCAACCTTGTTGCAGTACTTGGGCCATATCTCAGAAAATACATATCCAATATGTATGAAATGTGGTAGGTGGGTAGCTGACACAATTGGGTACAACATTTATGTTCAAGTGGTCAGAAAAGTTGGACATTAAAAGGGCCAAAAGTATACTAGAAAAGAATCTGTCTGCTGCTGCAATCTAGCCCAACTTTGCTCTAGTATTTGGACCATAAGTCACAAATTATGTATCTAATTTGTCCACAATTTGTCTTGACAGAAAGATAATGAAATTTTCTACAACTTGCATGTTGATGGAGTTAGCAAATTTAGTAGATTTCAAGAAGATATTCAAGGTTCAATTTTGGTACACATGATGGAATCCAAATTGTCAACTTTGTACAACTTCCTATCTAACAATTTTGACAATTACCACACCTAATTGTAACTATAAATAGAGAGCTTGAGGAGTGAATTAGAGAGTGGAGAGAGAGTTTGGGAAAACTTTGTTTTGAACTATTGTAATGTTCTTCTTTCTATAGATATTTTGTTATCCTTACTTTCTTTTATAATATCATCATGCTAAGGTGAAAGGGTGAAACTCTTGGTAGAGAAATAATGATTTATTTAAATCTTGTGTAAATATTTAATATTTATATTTGATGTTGTATTTACCTCCTCATTTTCTTATTTTATGTTTCAATGGTTGGTTGTGCCACCTACTTCTTTTTCTTATTGTTTAATAGATGGCTATGCTGCCTATTTCTTATTGTTATTGTTCATGGTTGGCTTTGCCACCGATTTTATTTTATTTTATTTTGTTATGTTAATTAGCTTTCTACCTTTCTCATTTTTTGCATATTTTAATTTTGTAAAATGTGAATTTTGATATATTGTAGACAATACAACAATTGGCACAATATATGCTTAACTTCATTTACAAGTTACCTTTCTCATTTTTATATTTTTCTTTAAACTTGTAAAATGTGAATTTTGATATATTGTAGACAATATGATAATTGGCACAATGTATGGTTAACTCTATTTACAAGTTTCCTCTTTTATTTTTGCATTCTTCTTTAAACATGTGAAGTGTGAATCTTGATATATTGTAGACAATCTTTGGGGATAAATGCTTGAATCAATCTTTATTTATTGTAGACAATATAATGATTGGTACAATTTATGCTTCAATCCATTTGCAAGTTATCTTTTGCATCTTTGCATCTTTAATCTTGTGAAGTATAAATCTTGATATATTGTAGACAATTTGATTGGCACAATGTATACTTGAATCTATTTTACAAGAACATCTTAATTATTAGTAATATAATACAAAGGAGGTAAATATGATTTATGTATAAATAAAAGTTAGCTTAAATGGATATATATTCCGATTAGAATCTCATTCATGTAAGGATTCTAATTGAGTAATAAAAGAGTTAAATTTATCTTTATTTGATATACCAAGAGTGGATCCCCTAACCTTAGCTTGTATTTTTATTTTCAATGCATTTTCAATTTAAATTAGTTTCTTGCATATTTAATTTAATATTCTTCTCACAAACAAACAATATGACAACTAGGTTAGAATTATTTATTTTGGATCTAAATTAGAGTTTTCTCTCAATTGGAAATCCTCATAGGATCGACCTCGCACACCACTAAATCTATACTCCAATAGATTCATGCGCTTGCGAGTTTTAATTAAAACAACAACACATATAGTTTTAACAAATATGATAGTGGCTCGCATATGGAAATTTGACTTTGAATGAGCATTGTATGTCTCAACCCCTAACTCTCACAACTCTTTTAACTCCTCAATCATTTGTTCAAAATATACATCTATATTATCTCTGTGAGATTTAGGGCTTGGGATAAAAAGTGTCGTCATGAAATAAAGTTGTTTCATTCACTTTCATGGGGGCAAGTTATATGGCATGAGAATAATTGGCTAGATACTATGGTTGGTAATCATATTTCCATATGGTTGGATGCTGTCACTTGCTAAATTCGTCCTAACATTTTTAGGGTTAACTAAGAAATCAAGGTGTTGCTCATGAAATGACTTCCAAGAAACAGAGTCAACTAGGTGCCTTAACACACTATCATCAACACGTTCTTCCTTATGCCACCTTATATTTTTAGCAATGTGTCCTGCCATCTATAGTCTTTGCAATATAGGTTTTATTGAAAAATATCGCAGCACTTTGTGTGCTTCTTTTTTTGCCTTTATGTTCACTTGATTTCTATCTGAACAATTTGCACTTACGGCATGATTGTGCATTGGCATGTTTTTTTCTGTATAAAATGCAATTATTCTTACATGTATCAATTTTTGTGTAGTCTATCCCCAAGTCTTGAACAATCTTCTTAACTTTGTGGTAGGAATTGGGTACTTAGGCTTCCTCTAGCAACACTTATTTAAGTAAGTTCAACAACATGTCAATAGACTTATCACTTCAATGATTAAGGCACTTTAGATTAAGTAGCTTGACAATGAATGAAAATTTTGACACCTTGTCACAATTTAGATATAGACTTGTTTCAACTTCTTTCAACAATTGGCAAAACTTCTTTGCATGCACATTTAGCTCTTTGTTGTTTTTCATATTAGTATTTAGTTCCTCTATGTTCATTACTCTACATGCATTATGTATCATCCTAGCCATGTCATCCTCCTCAACAATATTACCTTCATCAGGGGGCTTTAAAGTTATCCCTACAACATCTCCATGAAGATTCCAGACTTTGTAACACTCCAACAAAACATTTTTCAATAAATCAAACTGTATTTCATGTTTCACCTTGAATACCACACTTCTACATTTTTTACATGGACATCTATTTCTGCTTCCTACCCTTAATTCAATGTATGCCTAATCAAGAAAATGATCCACTCCTTGTATGTATCTTGGATCAACTCTATTCTTAACATTTAACTAACTTTTATCCATACTATTCTCTACAAAAATTGTTGGAGTGAAAGTTAGCAATTGGAAAAGAGGAAGAAACATATTTGGACGAGATAAAGTGTATATGTATTGATAGAATGAAATGGGATCATGTTCGCAAAAGTAGTACAATTGAGATCATGGTGGAATAAAATGATTATTAGATTGAGAACATGTTACACCCAAAGACCGTATACAAATTCTTAGGATTTAGGAGATATCGAGAGAAGAGAGCATAACTAAAGAAATTGTTGGAAAGTGGCTAGTAAGAGTGATTTAGTGAGCATGGATGTAAACTATACACTTCTTAGTTCTTAAGTCTTGTCTAAAAATCATATAGACTAAATGGTGTTAGATGATGCCTTATACTAATGTGAAAACTAAGGAGGAAATCAAAATGGGAAAAGAAGGCAAAAGTTTTGAATTTTACTTACTAGGAATAAAATTGTGATGATTGAAAGTTGTTATTAATTAGATTCTCTAGCTTAATATTTGCTGCCCAAGCAATTAATGTTATAAATCATAATATATTATTCATAATTATTTACTCAATAATTTAAATCTTTGAATTGAAGTGACTCCTATCATGATATCTTAATCTCTTGAAAAATTAATATGTATGTCCCTCATTTATACTTGAAGTTCAAAATTTTTTTTATGTCAGATAGTCTATTAAAGATTATATAATAAAATTATTTATAAACATTTACTTAATAAATAGACTTGAAAATTCAAATGCATTGTGTGAAAAATTCTTCCCTAAGGAGAGAAAGTAATGTTGTTTGAACTCTTAAAATATCATTCTCAGTATATCCCCTTATAACTTCTTAATTTTTAGGTTGAATGGGAAATATAGTTTCAAATTTGTATTGAGTGCTCCCTGACTGAACCTCATATGGCACATGTAATGTTTGAAGCTTTTTCCTCTAAACCATTCTTTCTTTATTGGGAATAGTATGCCGATACGTTATGCGAATATGTATGGACAAAATTGGTCTATATGCAATAAAAGTGTCACATCTCTCATGTTGAATTCGAACTTTCAATTAAGCTGGATAAGGGTGGTTGCCAATAGGGGCTAGTGGTATTGATGGGCTACTTAGCACTGCTGCTGGCCTATAGGATGCAACAAAAATGTAGTTATTTATATTTTCATAAATACCTTTTTTGTTAATATTATTTGGTAGTCACCATAACTATGTTTGGAAAACTATTCTTTTAATGTTTAAATTACAGAATATTCATGGAGTGGGATGTCTTATGTGTAAGGAAATAGTGATTGGTGCTTTGTTATATGCTTCAGTTTTTTTCATAGAAAAAGAATTTCATTAAGAAATAAGAGAATTAATAATACAGGAGGATAAGTTATCCTCCACAAGAAAAGTACTCAAAGAGAAGATTATAATAAAATAAAATAAATAAAGGTCAAAGTTATACACGCATAATAGCAACCCAATCTCTTTGCAAATCCAAAATGGCAATTCTATTGAAAAGATCATGAGCCATACACCAAACAGAAGCCAAGAATATTGTCTTTTCACACAACATAACTAAAGACATTGGAGCACCTTGAAAAATTTAAGTATTCCTTTCCAACCAAACACAGCATAGAATTGCAAACACAACACAATTCCACAAAGTCTTATCCTTTTTTCTCCTTTCAAGCTCTTTAAACCTTATTGACAAAAAAAAGTCTAAAGAATTAGGAGACACCTAATTTTCTCCATAATCTCTTGAGTCCAAACAGATTACTCTAAAGAATTATAAAATTAATGATGTAGGAAAAAAAGATAAAATAAAGGAAAAATCACAATTTCTAGAAAGTCAAATAATTTGTATATTTCTGCATTAGTTATTTTCTTTGTAAAGTAAGAACAATGTCTTCATGTTGATTTTATTTTATTTTTATGGATTCATCACATTTAGTGATACATATCGTGGACAGAGAATAATATTTTGGAACAAGAACTTCAATAAGCAAAAATCTTTCATAATCTCTCCCTACACATATCATGGATAGAGAATAATGATATTTTGTTTATATAATTTTTTATATGCAAATATATTCATGTGGCATCCGAAAAAGGTATTCTTGCTGGTTGGGTTCATGTTAATCATGAAAATTTTGAAGTTTATCTTGTGGTCCCATATATATTAAATTTAAACCTAATTGGAGGAATGTATGGTTTTAATTGTTATGTTATTCATTGGTTTGGACATTTGTTTGAAATTATCAAGTGGCATATATTTTATAATTATTCTATTGATATTTTATCTTTCTAAATGTATTTGATTGGTTTTAAAACTAAACTGCTACTAACAGAGAAAACTTTAGGTAGTTTTCCATATGTGTATTTGATTCCTAAAGTTTGGAAAAGGTTAATATTTTATTTGATATTGTTATATAAGTTATGTTTATAGATGTAATTAAACAATTCAAATGATATAAACCTATTTCAGATGACAATACTCTACTTTCTCTAACTTTTTCCCACTCCTTATCCCACTATGGCTTATTTTGTTTTTATGTGTGTATGTATGTATGTATATTATTCCACTTTCTATAATTGTTAACAACATTTTATTTATTTAATTTTCATATATATATATATATATATATATATATGTGTGTGTGTGTGTGTGTGTGTGTGTGCTACTTTATAAATTTTTATTTCTCAAACAAAATAGTTCATTATGAACAAAGTTAAAGCTTGCCACTTTGCATATCCTTTAAATTATTTGCAATATGTTCTTATAATATCTAAAAAAAATTCAAGTAACTTCTCTGCACATATCCTAAGTCTTAACAGTGAGAAAGGGAAAGGGCCTTCTTAGTTGTACCTTAAGCATACTAATACTATAGTATAATTGACTCCACAAAAACAATTAAGTGTTTTAGCAGCACCATTTCCTGTTAGGTTTACATATATAGATATTAAAAGTAGAGAGTTTCATGTCTAAAATGACTAAATGGATTGAGAAACATATATATGCCAATAGGCATAAATTATAATGGCTTGAGCTTTAAGTTGAACTGTGATACTAGGCTATATAATTAAATCTTCACTCACTAAACTCTTCATCCAATTTGATTTTGGTTCCAAGGTTTTGTAATGAAATCTATTTGTCAAATGTTCAATAGCATGCTAGTAACTAGACTGGTAAACCAAGCCTATTTGTAAAAAGACATGTAATATAACATTAACAAAGTTAAAGCTTTCCACTTTGCATATCCCTTAAATTATTTGCAATATGTTCTTATAATAACTATAAAAAATTCAAGTAACTTCTCTATCCATATCCTAAATCCTAACAGTGAGAAAGGGAAAGGACTTTTTAATTGCACCTTAAGCATACTAATACTACACTGTAATTGACTCAATAAAATCAATTAAGTGTTTTACCAGCACAATTACCTATCAAGGTGTACATATGCATATATTAAAAACATAGAGTTTCATGTATAAGATGACTAAATGGATTGAAGGACATATATATGAAAATAGACCTAAATTTTAATGGCTTGAGCTTTAAGTTAAAGTGTAATACTAGGCTATATAACTGGATCTTCACTCAGTAGACTCTTCAACCAATTTGATTTTAGTTCCAAGGTTTTGTAGTGTAACCTATTTGTCAAATCTTCAATAGCAAGCCAACAACTACAATGGCAAACAAAACCTATTTGTAAGAAGACATGCAATATAACAGTAACAAAATAGATAACTTCAAATAGGATGACATAGGATTAATGCATTAAAAATGAACTTCATGCACTGGTTAGTTATTTTGTGAGTTGTGACAATATTAGTGGCAGTGGAATTTCTATACAATAACTCTAGAAAAAAGGAATATAAATAATTTTGGAGGAGACAATGATTAGAAAATCTTTAGCAATGAGAAGCATCTGGACTTGTGAAAACTAACAATCACTCTCAAATAATTAAAACTAAATAACATAACTCTTGAAACCAAAAACAAAGAAAAGGAGGGCTCTGAAGTTGTGCTTCAGTAGAGGTTGACATTGGTAGGAGCAACATATTGTATCTCATTGTCTATGAAGTTATCTTAAAAGAAAGGGATTGATCACCTAGAGTTGTAAATCCCTAGTAAGAAGCCCCCCAGTTATGGCTCTTACTAATCCATCCTGTTCTGCTTCCTCTCACCCACATGCCTATAAGAGCCAGTAGCCATTTCTAACATAATAAATATCCCCTACACATTGGTATGCTTATGCTTTAAGAGGAATTCCCCTAGCTAAGTCTAACCCCAACCCTAACTGGTATGCTTCTGCTCCTACCCTAGCAGTCATTACAGCCCCCTAAAACTAGCTCAAATGCAAAAAAAGAAACCCAAAAACATCAATCCCAACCAGAATATCAATTCCCCAAACTAAATAAAGGGTCTGTAAAAAATTGATAGAGAATTAAAGTACCTTAGACGCTTTAAGCTGGATTCTCCAGCAATGTATAACACAAAAGTTCAATTGAGGTTCTCCTATGAAGTTGCAAATTCGAGCACTTTTCTCTAAAAACTGAGACTAATTTCATGAGTGGAGAAGGGGGGTTTGAGAGACTAGTTTTGTGAGTGCACTACAATTCCATACTAGTTTTTGTGTAATGTAACATCATTGTCTCCCTATCTCAATAAGATTACTGTTAGATTTTTTTTAAAGTTCATAGATTGAGGTCTTTGCAATGGTGGGATATTTTCTTTCTTATTAATTTAATCATATTAGAAGTGTTTATTATATTCTTTAGCTATGGGTTTCTCCTATATATGCTCTATTTTTTTTCATCATTTAGATTAAGCAGGACAAAACTCCTTAACTGCGGGTCTAGTGTCTTTTTCACCTTTTAGTGACGACCCAATCATTACTGAAAGGTTGGAAGAAGAAAATTTCATTCTCTAAGTCATCACTTGAAAGTTGTCATTGAAAGATTGTGTTTTTATAACAACTTTTAAAAGTCTTCATTGAAAGTATACCTTTCAGTGACAACCCCTTTAGGTCATCAATAAAAGGGTTTTTCAGTGACAACATTTTTAGTCATCACAAAATCTCAATTTTCTTGTAGTGTTCGGTGGAGGCTTTCATACTTCTTGTGGCAACTCTTATTGGTTTCAGTAGTAACCTAGAAAGTCATTGCTAAAAACATTCAACAACGAGATTATTACCAACGACCCAATGGTGACTGAAAATTATCACTAAAAGTCTTGTTTTTTTATAGTGCATTAAATGTATAAATTTGATAAAAAGACTCTAAAAGTTCATGATAATGCAATACAAAATAGAATATCAACATATTACTTTTTTCCTTTCTATAATAAAGTATTTTTCATTTCTTGCATACATTAAACACAAATTTGATTTAAAAATTCTTTAGCGTGAGCTTGATATATTCATGTAAGAATACGTAAAAGTATAATAAGAGCACATAAGGTTGTCATCAATCAAACTAGGCCCCGTAATAAAATGGTTTAAGTCAACCCCAAGAAATACAATTAATTATAATGATATTGTTTCCTCTCACCCTTCATCTCTTCTGTTAGGGTTTCTTTAGTTTCTTAAGAGTGGTACCGTAAGTCAAGGCTTTGTTCATTCCATCGCAATAGCATCGTCTCTGTACAGTGTTACAACAACATTGGTGTGTGAGTAAGATTGGAAAGCAACAGTGAGCGTTTTGCACAAAGGGGTGCCTTCACTCTTTGCTATTCTTGTGCTACTTGTCTTTGCTCTTTTAGGGAATATGAAACAAAGAGACATGAGGTGAATTAAGGGTAAGCAGAGGATGCCAAAGGCGATAAGGTTATCTTGCTATTTAATCATAGGGATACTGGGCAAGTGATAACAATATTCATGATACACATTGGGAGATGAATGCATACCTGATGATAATCTAGTAGTGTCCATTATGCAAATAACAGATAAAGATGGAAAGAGAGATACAATATGTTTTACCCCTTAGAACATACAAAAAACTCAGAGAGTTTAGAGAGAGAGTTAGATAAGATGAGAGGTTTTGCATTTAGTCTTTAGGTTAGAGTTTTTAGAGCACATATAATGACTATTTATACCCAAAATTCCCTCTCTCTCTCAAGTTAGTATTGTGATAGAAACCAACTAACCACTAAGGGGCTATCAGTTGGATTCTTCACCCAATGGCCTCGTGTGCAATCCAGTCTATCATATATTACGCACAACTAACCAGGACCCAATCTATTATGAGTTTAGCATTGATAACTTATCTTAAATTTGTTGATGTAATAATAATTAATTAATGTTAATCTATAATTATAATTAATAAAAAATTAATACAACAATCTCTCACTTGGATAACATTAATCAATTATTTGAACAAATAAGGGAACAACAAGATTTAAGCAATATTAAGAAATCAGTTTATGCTAAACCACTTCCAAGATTGAGAAATGAAACAATACAAAATCATTGAATCTAATAAGGAAGCAAGTGATATTAAATACACAAAAGTCTTAAATATGAATAGAATAGAATACGAAATTGGTCTTTTGACCACAGTTCAAAAAAATACAACACAAGATCATTGAGTCAAATAAGGAAACAAAAGATAAAATGTTTCAATATTTAAACTGAGCAAAATTACATAGATTGTCCCAGAACCAACACAAAACTTAGACTCCCACTAAATGAAAGCTACATTAAAAGATTTAACAAGACCTATATGAGTGACATATTTCTGAAATACTCCTATGGGTAAGCCTTTAGTCAACAGATCTATTAGCATTTGTTCCCTAGAAATGTGAACCAAACAAGACCTGAGATTCAATAATCTTCTCTTTGACAAACAAGAGTTTAATGTCGAAATGTCTGGTATGACTAAAATTCTTTTTATTTTAAGAAAAGCATATAACAGGTGAATTATCACAATAAATGGTTAGAGGTCCTAATATAGAATCAACTAAATACATTGTTAGATATCAGTTTCCTCAGCCACACAACCTAATAAGTGTCTTCATAACAAGCGATATACTCTACTTTGAGGTAGCTGTTAGTGTCTGTTTGACACTTTTTCACAAAATAGCTATTCTAAACATCATAAAGATGTATCTAGAATTTAACTTACAATTATCCAGGCATGATGCATAGTCTGAATCTGTATATCTCACAATTTCAAAATGATCAAACTTTCTAAAGGTTAACATATGATACTTTGTACCCTGTAAGTACCTTATAATTTTCTTTGCAGCCCTCCAATGATCCTTGCCAGGATTACACAAATATCTACCAAGTTTATTGATAGCAAAAGCTATGTCCAAATGAGTGTATACTTGAGCATACATAAGGCTTCTAACAGCAAAAACATATAGAACTTTATTTAATTCAACCCTCTCAGTGTCATTCTTAGGACACTGTGATTTAGATAACCTTTCACATTTCTAAACGGGTGTCGCACAAGAGTCCACACTAAACTTCTTGAGGACTCACTCAATATACATTGCCTAAGACAAACCAAGAATGTCACAAAAACTATCATGAAGGATTTGTATCCCAAGAAAAAAAGAGGCCTCACTAAGATCTTTAATATCCAAATGGCATGATAACATGTATTTTGTCTCATTTAGAAAATTCATTGAATTGCTGGCTAATAAGATGTTATCAACATAGAGCACAAACATGATGAAACTTCTCCCATTAGATTTCTTATAGATGCATTGGTCTAAATTATTTTCAATGAAACCAAATGAGGTGATCACGTCATCAAACCTCATATATCACTACCTAGAGGATTATTTTAGCCCATAGATAGATCTTCGTAACTAGCACACTAAGTGTCCTTTATCAGGTTCAAAAAAAATTTCTAGCTAAGTCATCTATACTTCTTTATATAAGTATCCATTCAGAAATGTAGGCTTGACATCCATCTACTGAAATTCAAGGTCTAATTGGGCAACAAGAGCCATAACAACCCTGAAAGAGTCTTTAGTTGAGACCAGAGAGAAATTTTTCGTATAATTGATCCATTTTTTTCTAGTTATAACCATTAGCCAAAAGTCTAGCTTCATACCGTTCAATTTCACTAGTAGCCCTCCATTGATTTTAAAAGCCCACTTATAACCAATAGGTTTGATGTGAATTGTGCAATGGTAAGGGTGATTATCGAGTGACTATCGACAAAGTTCCACATTGGCTAAAATACCACTAGGTGAGGGATTTATAAGACATTAGGCAGCCTCACCCCAACAGCTTGACTTTTAGGGACGATTACTCCCTAAGGCATTTTTCTCGCATCATTTAGTATTAGTCTTGGTTCAACTTGTTAGAGTGGATTGGCCAGATCACCGATGAGACAAGTTGTATGAAAAAATGTGGGGTAGCTCGTGGTGTAGCCCACATACACCTTGCACGAGGAAGTGCAAGCCAAAAAGTTTGGGCAAATGATATGAATTGTGTAATGGTGAGGATGATTATCAAATGAGTATTGGCAAAGTTCCACATTGGCTAGAATACCACTGGGTATGGGATTTATAAGACCTTAGGCACCCTCATCCCAACGGCCTGGCTTTTGGAGATGATTACTCCCTAAGGCATTTCGCTCGTATCAAAGTTTATACCCATCTGGCAATTCAGCGAGCTACCACATGGTTACAATACATTGAGACAATTTTATCATTCATCTATTTAAACCATTCAGAGAAATGAGGACTTGATATTGCTTACTGAAATGATATGAGATATGCTCCATTAACAGCATCGAATTCAAATTCTATAAATAAACCATGTGATCATTTGGTATTACAAACCTGTGGATTCTAAAGACCGTCTTAATTTAACTATTACCTTAATAGTATTTTCAATTAGTGGTTGTATATTGACCTTAACTGAATTTTCAATACCATCATCTCTATCACCTATTGGAAATGGCAAAACAGGTATAGGTAAGATGGTATTCTCTTTATCTAAATCAATGTCCTAAGGTACATGACTCCCACTATCAAAGTCATCCTCAAAATAAAATGTCCGATCAAATTCAATGACTCTGGTACTGTGAGCAGGACAATATAATCTGCACCCTTCTGATCCAGAACAATACCCAATGAAGAAATTACTGATAGTTCTAGCATCATCTTTCTTCATTTGGGGATTATTCGATCTAACCTCCACCTTACAACCCCATACCTAAAAGTATTTCATATTGGTCTTCTTTCCAAATTAAAGCTCATATGGATTCTTAGATATAGATTTACTAGGAATATAATTTAGAATACAAACCACAGTCTTTAGAGTATCAATCCATAAGAATCTTACACATTTAATGACCTTGCAAGTATCATAATTTGTAAAGTTAAGATCATTCATTACATCTTGTTTAATCAATCTCTGTAATCTCTCTTTTGAGATATGACCCAAACACCTATGCCATAACATAGAAAAGTTCTCATTAACTCTTTTTCGTTTGTGTCCAATCACAAAAATAAAAGAGGCACTAGATAAACCTTCTGAACTAACATTCAAATTCAAATGATATAAACCATTTTGTAAAAAAGCAGAACCAAAAGCAACAGAATTGAAATAAATATCAGTCTTTCAATTTCCTTGCCAAAAGGAATAACTACAATTGTTTAAGACAAAACTAGAAATCAAATTCCTTCTTAAAAAAGATACATAAACAATATCATTCAAATTCAAGACATGTCTAGAAGGTAAATGTAAACAAATAGAGCCTTTACATTCAACTATTACTCTGTTGTCTTTAACTTCCAAGATGACCTTCTCCTTTTTACACTTAGGATCTGTCTATTTTTTTAGCCTTTGCAATAAATTTGCAACATGAATAGTCGCATCAGATTCCAATCACCAATAATTAAGAAAAGTCTTTAAACTATTGGATTTAAAACAAACTAAAGCAAGCTGGGTAAATTTAGAGGATATCACTAGTTTTGGTTCTTTAAAGGCCAAATCCCTTTTTGATATAACCAGGTACAGGTCTAGAGATTCCCTTCAGTCATCAAAGTTAGTCCCATTAAGATTTTTTTATCATAAATAGTTACTAGAATATAGAAACTAAGAAAAACTTGGAAAATATTAATTTTGCATTTACAACTTAATTATAAACAAGATTTTCCCACAAAGCTCAGTTAATACAATTATAGAATTGAAATGTTTATCATAATCCCGCCTAAAGGCCCTAAATTATGATAAACTAAGAAAACTCAATGTATACCATAAGGATTTGGCTCATTAGATTATCCACACAAAATATACCCAACATCTCTATACTGATAAGATCCAAGACATGTTGAGATATTAAAAAAATATACTACTAGCCTATCCAATGTGGTCCAAACAAAAAATTACATTGATAACATCATATGGATAAAGTGTATACATCATCAATATAACAGATTTATACCATTGCCAAAATAATATTCACCAGTAAAAATGTTCACAATAGTGAGTGGTTGATTTCTAGGTTTAAAAATCCCCAATAAAAGTGTGAAAATTCCATAAACTCATTTGGCGCAATTCTGGGCACAAACTTGTTAAAATGCAAACACTATAAATATTTACGAATTTTTTTGACATATCAAATCATACATCTAGGGAGAGTGAACCACATATATTGTAGATAATAATAAGTATTTTATTCACAATTTTTGTCCCATGAAAATTTCAAGAATATAATATAATTTTCTATTCATAAACTTTGGAAAATTTCAAATAAATATTTACATGCCTAAAAAATTCCATAAAAATATTCACTGAGTTCAGCACGAAAAATAGAGGTCATAGAAAACATAGTGGGTCAAAAGACCCATTGTGCATCCATCATGTGCCAACACATGCCCACGTGTAGGCATGGTGGAGCAAGGTCATCTTCAACCTTGCTCCACCTTCTTCAACAATGACATAAATATGCCATTATTGCCTATATAGAAGTTTCAAAAAATGGATTTTTGCAGCATTTGACACCACAAAATCCTCCAAAAAAAACTTATATAACCAAGAATCATGCATCAATTTAAGTAAAACGAAAAGTCCAGAAAACATCAAAAGAAAGATTCAAAATTCCTTCTCAAAACAAATTTTTTTATCTATCATATGTGGCTATTTTAAAGTGATTGAACCATTGAAAAATATTGTATGATGCATTTAGAAGCATAACCCCAAACCAATTGCATAAAATAATCAATTAATCAAGATATCCTAATTTCGAAAAAAAATTTAAAACCCTAACATGATGCAATTTCAAAATTTCTCTCAAAATAGAAGCTATTAATACAAATTGGCATAAACAAAACATTTAATAATATTTTGATTTTATATGAGCAAAAAATTGAAGAAAATGACGTGATTTGATGTTAGAATCAAAATCCCCCAATTTCAAGAGTTCTTGATTTTGAAAATTTGGAAATTTTGGTAAAAGATTCATAAAATCACAACTAATTTCAGATGATAAACTAATTTAGAATACAATACTATTAACCTTGCTCTTATACCATTTGATAACAGTATTCGTAATACACATTAGGAGATGATGCGTATCTAATGATGATCTAGTAGTGTCCATTATAAAGATAATAGATAAAGATGGAAAGAGAGATATAACATGCTCTGTCCCTTAGAATGCAAAAAGAACTTAGATAGTTTAGAGAGAAAGTCAGATGAGATAAGAGGTTTTGTGTTTTGTCTTTAGGTTAGGGCTTTTAGAACACATATAATGATTTATACCAAAAATCCCTCTATCTCAAGTCAATATTATGATAGGAAACCAACTGACCACTTAGAGGCTAAAAGTTAGGTCCTCTACTCGATTAGCTTGTGTACAATTTAGCCTATCATAGATTACGCACAATTAACCATGACTCAATCTGTTACAACTTAGCACTAATAACTTAAGTATATTATTATACTAATAATTAATTAATGTTAATCCATAATTATAGTTAATAAAAAGTTAATTCAACAGCAAGGATTGCACGACGCAGCCTATATAGCTTGGTAGGAGTATTCATTAATCACTTAAGAATCTACATTCAGAGGGGTCTTAGAGTTTTCCGTGAAAAATATTTGAGGATTTCCTTAGGCATTTCGAGTTACTGAAATTTGAGAAAAATATTTTCAATTCTATTTTAATGATGCTTTTGTTATGGATAGGATTTTGAAAGTGAGCCCATGGCTATACCACAATTGTTGGCTAATTCGTTACAAATGGGAGCAAAATATTGAAGTTCAAGAAAAGGCCTTCTCACCAGTTCAGATCTAGGTTCAATTTTGGTGTCTCCCTCCTCAATGCAAAGTGAGTCAAATGGACAGAAATATTAGTGGTTAGTTAGGTATAGTAGTTGATGCTGTAGTCTTGTTGGTTCAAGGAAGCATAAAAATTGTTAAAGTTCTAATTGAATTCAACCTGAACAACCCTCTTAATGATGGAATTCACATGGAAAGTAAGGATCAAGGTGTGTTTTAAGTCAATTTTTAATATAAAAAATTTCCATCTTCATGCTTCTACTGTTACTTAATGGGACATGAAGAGACGTGTGGGTTGGCGTTAAAAGACGAAAGGAAGGGTCTTAATTGTTTCAAAAAGAAAGGTGTTTGGTTGAAAGTGAAGTAAAGAGGACAAGAGAAAAGCCTAAAAAGAATCTAATGGGAATACCTTTAGGGAAAGTAAAAGAAGAATTTTCTCTAAAGATGTTTTGCAAAAATTGATAGCCTTAATTGTGGTAAATCAGTCTGACATGGTAAAGATGTGCTATCCACCAAGAATAAGGATCTTGAAGATGTTAAGGGAGTGTTCTCTATAAATGACAATGAGTTCTTCGCTAAGAATAGAGGAGGAAATATGGTTTGTGATATTAACAATGCCTTGGCTCTCTCTGTTAATGTTGATGCTGCTGAGACCGTTCCTCCTTTGTCTCACATAGAAGAGGCTCATGTTGTCTTGAGGGATATAAGCAATTCTGAAAGTGGTAACTACAAATTTAGGTAATTATACAAAAAAGACGGGTAAGAAATTAGCTAGGGAAAAAATGCTTGTCAATCCATTCCAGCTCTTGAAATTTTAAACAGAAAATTTGTGGATCTGGGTGCTAAAAATCTTGTGCCCTTAATTGGAGCCATATTGGAGAAGAAACAAAAGAAGAAAGTTCTTAAGGATGGTATATGGGAGTTTCTTTCTTGCTTTTTGGTGGTTCCTCTTTGGTTTTGTTTTAAGTTGTTTTGGGGCCTTGACTATGTACTTTGGGTGCCATGTGGTCTCTCTCTAGGTTGTTCCTAAAGCTTGTGCTCCCTGTTTTTATTTTCTTGAAATAAAATTTCCTACCTTCAATTAAAAAAAAGATTAGTACCAACTTTTAAAGTCATCCCAATACAGTAAATTTAATTTGTTTAATATTTATAGACCCTATAAACTTTAAAATCTTAATAAAATCAATCAAAAAATTTCACTTCGATTTGGGCGAGTCTAAGCGTGTGAAATTTGTAACATCCCTGATTTTTCCCTAAAATACTAATGGGTATTTACGTAATCTTTAATGTTAGGGTGGTATTGTAATGCTTTTAGAGAGTGACAATTATGTAATTTCAATAGACTAGTAATGTTGTAAATACTTTAAAGTGGTATTTTGGTATTTATACGATTTATAATATTTATACGATTTTTGGTAGAATGGCATTCTGGTAATTCCAACCAAGTAGCTTGGAAGTGTTTCTAAAACACTGGAATGGTAGGCTAAAAGTGTTTCTAAAACACTTGACTGGGTAGGCTAAAAGTATTTCTAAAACACTTGAGTGGTAGGCTAGAAGGATTTTTAAAACACTTGAGTGGTAGGTTAGAAGAATTTTTAAAACACTTGAGTGGTAGGCTAGAAGTATTTCTAAAACACTTGAGTGATGATGATGGTTTTGACTATCAAAGGGGAGGTGAAGTGATTAGAAAAAATTCAGAAAGGAGAGAACAAGAAGAAGAGAGAGAAAGAAGAGAGAGAAAGTGCAAGAGGAGAAAATCAAGGTAGGTTTTCTTGATCCAAATTCTTCTATAATCATCTTTTCTTCAATGGATCCTAAATCAAGGTATGAATGTAGGTTTTGGTGGTGAGAAATTGGCATACAAAGTTTAGGAAGCTTGTTAAGGTAGGCTTAATACCTACTCTCCACAAATTTTGATGCAATTTCTATGTTTTACAAGTGATTAATTTGTGAAATTGAGCAACATGTGGGTTGTATATTATGTGAATTTTTCTGTTCTGGTTATTTCGAATTTCTGGACCACATCGGTAACAATTTTAAAGAAAGTATCAACATACGAATTGTAGCTATGTGTCTCACAAATTTATAGGCTTTGAGAACACCTAATTTGGAGTCAATATGAGGGAGATATGACCCAAAAAGTAAGCAGAGGTCACAAAGCACGAAAAGTCTAGAATCCAGAATTTGTAAATATGAGTGCTTTAGTGTTTGAATTTTTGGGACTAATCGGTAAAGAATTTAGCATATTGTAAACATGAAAGTTGTAGGTAATTATATTAGCTTTACATAGACACCAAAATCACCTTAATCTGAGTTGAAATGAGAGAGTTATATTCTGATTAGTGAGGGAAGGTCACAGAATACGAAGAGTCTGGAATCCAGAATTTGTAAATATGAGTGCTTTAGTGTTCGAATTTCTGGGACTATTCAGTAAGGAATTGTAAAATATAGTTAACATAAAAGTTGTAGGTAATTGTCTTAGCTTTACATAGACACTAAAATCACCTTAATCGGAGTTGAAATGAGAGAGTTATGGTCTGATTAGTGAGGGAAGGTCTCAGAACACGGTCCAGCCGTGTTCTGAGTTTCAAGGCTGTGTTTAAGGCTGGAAAACCTTATTCTTCACTGTTTTCTATAGGGAAAAGAATCTTATTTGTTGAAGGGATTTTAGAAACCAATTGACCAAGAGAAATACTTCTAAAGTGATGGTTTTATATCACCAAAACATTATTTTCTTTACTTGATTTCAAAGGGTTTACATTGAATATTGATTTGAGATATTTTGAAAGAGTGATATAGCTGGATATACCTATTGAACACATAATTTGAAATATGCTGATGGTAAGAGTTGTGATGTATATTTATATAACTCATTGAGCATGAAAATGATGTTTTTACATTGCATTTGTTATTGATTGACAAGCGTAAAGCTCATGGTAAGTTGCTTGGTGCATATGCATTGCATTTGACTTGTGTGGACATCGATGAATATCGGTGGGTTGTATGGCTGTGACGGTACCGGGTAGGGGACGCCCTACTAGCCTGAGTGAGCCGATGAGGCCACCCAACAAAATGAGAATAAAAGAGAAGCAATGAGTGAAAATGTGTGTTTTTATAGCTATGGCATGCGATGAGCATTGCGCAACATGAAGAGCTATGTTTTCCATGCATTGAGTGTGCCAGATCGTCGAATGAGGTAGGTGTATTAAAAGTTATGATTTTATCATAAAATTTTGATACTTTCTGTAGTTTATACAGCTCACCATAATATCTGTTTTTACACATTTTATTATAAAAGGTTGGGTCTACTGGGAACCCTGTTCTCACTATTTTGTGGTGTTATATTCAGATAAAAGGAAGTGAGATGCTTCCATGGATGGCGTTGCCGGTAAAGATCCTGATATCAGCACCTCCTCCTCACCCTTTGTGTTTCAAGGTGGTGTGCTGTATAGGGACTCTTGTATTTGTATGGTAATTATGACTTGTATTGTATTATAAATACTTATGCGGGATTTGTAATATACATATATGGGTATTTATGCATATATATATATATATTGTTATGAGAAATATAATGAAAAGAAAAAAAATGGTGTTACAGAATTAGCTATAGATTCGTCACCTTTTTTTTAGTCAATGCTAATAGGTCTAAATATTATTGATCATCTTGACTTCCATTATAATTTGTTAGAAATTAAAATATGATATTTATGGTAGTCTTTGTCCATTTTGGAACACACTATTGGTACTTATCACTTATTTGCAATCTTAGCCTAACTTCGTATATATACAATTCTTAAGCATATCAGTTGCCTAGTCGAATAAGGGAGAATTCGACCAAAATAAATAAGGGCAAAATAATTGTTGCAAATATATCATTTTCATTCTCTTGTGACCCCAGAACAAAGTTATGTGACTAGTACAGATATTGAGAATAATCTCATCTTGTAAAATTTTGATCAACTAAAAACATAATTTGAATATTCAATCTAATATAATAATATAACATACAATACAATTCATATATACATACATTGAAGAGCTTTGGTCTTTATACTACACAAAAACAAATATCATGAAAATATAATAGCTACATAGATGAAAACATGATTCTGCTTGTAGTATATGGAGCACTTCTAGAATATTAGCTCAATAACACAAATAGACAAATAAAATGAAGTCTACTGCAATGAAGTTGGGCTCACCAAAGTACAACTTGACAATTTATTTCTCTGCTAAAAATATATTAGACTATATATCCTTATCTAAAAAATGAGTAATGAAAAAGTGAGTTTTATAACTCAATGAGTATATAATACACACTATAACAGAATGGGACAAATCAATAACACAAGTTTTTCATAACAAAAAATATATAAACCAAGAACAAAATTACAACCAAAAAATATAATATTGACAATAACAATCTAACAAAAATCAAAGAAATCAAGAATTTATAATTTTTAATAAAAATAGCTAAATGGTCATTTTTAGAAAAGTTTAACAAGTTTATGAGAAACTTCATCATAATAGAATAAAGTAGATTAAATTAAAATAAAAGTAGTCAAGAAGATTTTATATAAGAACCATGATCTATCCTTGAGCATATAGCCTAGGAAGGTAATCACCAATCGATAATGCAAATAATTAGTAAACCATTAGGCATCACATTTGTATATCTATCTAGCATTATGCCCATAATTCATGTTCAATCATCCACATGTGTTGACCAACACATGGGATTAGTATCACCCTACTAATTGGGGTTTCAAGATGCACCAAGGTTAGCATCTACTGTTGCTAACTAACAATATTTCTGAATAAGATTTCTTCCAACAAAAAATAGTAAATAAAAAGTAAATTTATATTTAAATAAAAATCAAGCATTCTATGTTTATTCATTATTTCCAACAATCAAATATATACAAAGTTTATGAAATATTTTACAAAACATCAATCCATAGGCCACACCATATACCAAATCCATTGAACAAAACAATATTTTTTGCCAATATGTACAAAATTTTCCCTTTCAGTCAAATCACATTTTCAATAAAGTTTCTCACTTCACAATATAAATTCAAAACTTTCAAATACATTTTATTAAGACCATAAGCTTATAACATGTTAATAAAATTTTCAATCAACTTTGACCTTACATAACTAATAATAGAATATCAGTTCCATAAATATACTCAAAATCTAAATTAGATCTCAAATAACCAATAACAAAAAAATTAATTCCATACATAAGTTCAAAAACTAAATAATGGTTCCAATAATGTCATCCACAATCATATTGGTGGTAATAACATATGTGCTTGTCCCATAATTACTAGGCACTCTAAAATAAAAATATTTAAACAGCGTAAAGCTATTAAATAAAAATCAGCACTTTATTTAGAAAAATACAACAATTTCAATACTTAACCTAGGTTCAAAAGTTCTAAAACAACCAATAAAATAGGATATGTTATATGTAATATAAAAAATGAGGAAAACAATAAAATATATTATAAAAGGCATTATCAATGAATTTGGAACCTTTAAAACTAGGAGGTTTGCTAATGGAAGAACATTCAAGCAAAACATTATCATCCATACTAATCATATTATTCTCGGGAGTGTTACGTCTTTAATCAAAAGCCTAAACTCTAATAACACTTGTTAGAAATGGCTATATACCTAAGAGGGGGTGAATTTGATTTTTTAAAAGTTTTAAACCTAAAGTTTAAAAACCAAACTTAAATTTGAAAACCTTTAGCACAAATTAGAAACTTGAAAGATAACGAGATAACTAATGCAAAACTTAGAGTTAAAAAATAGAGTAATCAAGACAAATATTCAAGCAAGGTGAAAGAAATTAGAATTATATGCAATAAAATTAGAAAGGAAGAGTTGAGAGAAGATCAAACAAAAATAATTTACCTTGGTTCAACTTAAACTCAAGCCTACATCTAGTCTCCAATTTTCAACTTAAAATTTTTTGCTATATTCACAAGTTTAAAATAAGGCACTTGTGAGCCACTACAATTCCTCAACTCTAAGAGTAGGTACCAAGGCGTTTCTCACCTTTACAAGGATTTCTCAATTCCAAACTTCAAATGACCCTTCCCTTGACCTATCAAATTAACAAATGATTAGGAAGAAGGCTTTGAATCAAGAGTAACTCTTTTACAAGAGTGAATATACAAATAAAAAGCAACTTAGAGGAAGTCATAATCGAATGAGCCCAAGATGAATTAACAAATAATATAAAATTGTTATCTAATGAATAATAGCTCAATGAACCCTTATATTTATAGATTTTTTATTAATATAGTGGTTAGAGATTATTCGTAGTAACTTGATATGAAAATAGCCCTTCAAAATGCTGCATAACCTTTTCTTTACAAGTAATGGGTAATTGTCATATCAAATAGTTGACTATTGGCTAGATAAAAAATCCATTTCTAAAATTCTAAAGACCAACCATTGCTTGTTGTGGTCCAACAATTGACTATTGGCTTTTGGATAGAAAACTTGCCAAATTCCCTAATCAACAAGTGACTATTCAAAGCAACAAAGGACTATTTCTTTTTCTTTCTAAAAAGAATAATTTTAGGCAATTTTGCTATTCCTTTCAGCCAATAATTCTTCAAAAACAACTTCTATGATTTTTAAAACATATTTCAAGATAAATTTGTGAGCTCAAAATTTTATAAATTCCTTTTACAATTAAATCTAAGTCTAAGATACTGAAGAAGAGATTATTCTTGAAGTTTCTGAGGTTCCTTGACTTGAAAACTTGAAATACTTAATATATTCTTTGAAAAATACTTTTCACTTTTTTGTTGTCATCAAAATTATATATTCACATCAATAGGGTTAACAAAAATAACTTAGCCTTGTTCAAAATAAGCTTTCAATTGAATTGATGTGAGGAGAAAATCACTGATAAAGATATGTTAAAAAAAACATATTCAACTTTTTATGCCTTAAATTTGTTCCTACAACAGCTATATCAAGAGTGTTAACTTACAAAATATTCTGAGCTAATTAAATGTTTACTTGTGGTCAATAAAATAATGAGTTATTCATAAAAAACCATCAGTCTCATTTGACTGGGTCAATTCCATTTCCTAAAGTGAATGTGATATTTTCTCAAGGTTGTGGATGAGGTAGTGATGGTTAATGAGGCTGTGGTATAAAAAACTATTTCACCAGTGAGAAATATCATAATCCCCCTTAAAATTTTGAAAATAAAAGTCATGCACAAAACCACAAGAACTGGACAAAAAATGAGAAAAATTAAGGGAAAAATAAACCTCAAAAGAATGGTGATGATGTTTGTTATAGATGTGGCACAAAAGATCATGAGTCTCACATTTGTCATACTTCTAAACATCTAGTTAATCTTTATAAAGCATCACAAAAACAAAAAGAAAATCAAGTTGAAGTGATGCATAAAAACTATTGCACCTATGGGAAATATCATATTCTCGCTTCAAATTTTGAAAATAAAAGTGCTGAACAAAACCACAAAAAGTGGACAAAAAATGAGAAAAATTAAGGAAAAATAAACCTCAAAAGAATGGTGATGATGTTTGTTATAGTTGTGGCACAAAAGATCATTGGTCTCACATTTGTCATGCTTCTAAACATCTAGTTGATCCTTATAAAGCATCACAAAAATAAAAAGGAAATTAAGTTGAAGTAAATTTTTGTGAGTCTTTTGATCTTACATATTCTGATATGTCACCAATGACATTGAATTTTAATATTTCTTATTTCTTTGAAGATGCTAGTGGTAGGATAGACCATTTAATTGGTGATAAGAATATTTGTCATATCTAAAAGATTTTGTTGCTTTAGTCTTTACAATATGTTATTTTTATTTTCAAGTGCAATTTGCTTCTCAAGCTTCTTTGAATAAAATCACTTTTTATTTATAATGTCATAGTTTATTTTTCCTTAATTATTTAAAAAAAAAATTGTTCATGAATAAGGAAATTTAAACTCAACGTTATGGAGGATGACATATGTCTAGTGGATAGTGGTGAAACTCATACAATTCTTCATGGGAAAAATATTTTCAAAAATTAACATTAGTTAAAATTAATGTTAATACAACATCTGATTCTATAAATGTAATAGAAGACTTTGGAAAAGCTGAAACAAAATTTAAAATGGGACAAAGTTGAATATTGATGATGCACTATATTCTAGTAAGTCTCGAAGAAATTTATTAAGTTTTAAAACACCAAAAGGAGTATCATATTGCACCCAAAAAATGAAGAGAATATTAAATATCTCTATATTACTTTTACAATTTCAAACCAGAAGCCCATATTTGAGAAACTTCTCACTTTTTCTTCTAAATTATATTTTTACAAAAATAAGAATGGTTGAATCAAATTGTATGCATGGAAAGTATTTGGATCCAAAAACTCTCATATTTTGGCATGACTATCTCAGTCATCTAAGTTCAATCATGATGCGACATATTATTAAAAATACACATAGAAATCCTCTAAAGCACTAGATGGTCCTATTTTCAAGATATTATTTTGTACATTTTGTGCTCAAGGTAAACTAATTATTGGACCATCTCCTTCTAAATTATCCATAGAGTCTCCCATTTTCCTATAAAGCATACAAGGAGACATTTGTGCTCCTATTCATCCATCTTATTTACCATTTCATTTTTTACATGGTTTTAATTGATGTTTCGACTAGATGATCACATGTTTGTTTAATTTCAACTCGTAATGTTGCTTTTGCAAAATTACTTGCTGAGATAATAAAGATAAGAGAACATTTTCCTCATTATCCCTTTAAGACAGTACATTTAGATAATACTCATGAGTTTACTTCAAAAGTATTTTATGACTATTGCATGTTAATAGATATAACTATTGAACAATCAGTAGTACATACTCATAATCAAAATGGTTCAATTGAGTCCTTTATTACTCACTTAATTTAAACTTATTAATAGGCCTATGCTTCTAAAGTAAACACTTCTTGGATCTGCATAGGGACAAGATATAATTCATATTGCATCTTTGGTCTATATTAAACCAACTTCGTATCACAAATTTTATCCTATGAAACTTCTTTTTTTATAAACAGTCAAATACATCTCATCTTAAAAGTTTTGGTTATGCCATATATGTCCCTAATGCACCTCCATGACATCCTAAAATGAGTCCTCAATGTCATATTAGAATTTAAGTTGGTTTTAATTCTCTATCTATAACTCAATACCTTGAACCCCTAACTGATGGGACTTTTAGAGCATGTTTTTTATACAACAATTTTCATTAATCAATTTTTTTGCCTTTCAAGAAAGGGAAATATAATATTGTAAAAGCGCATAAAAATTTTTTGTGTAATAGCCTTAAATTAAAAGAAAATTCTAAATTAAAGAAAATTTTGAATAAAAGAGAGGATTTTGAAAATTGGAGATAAGAACCGTCACAATATGTTTATTTATTACATGAATTAAAGAATTACAAAGAAAATATGAGAATTTACGTTTTAAGGTCAAAATGCAATTTTTTAAAAGTTTAGGGGTCAAAATGTAAATAAGAAAATTTTGAAAGGACCTCCCTCTAAAATTGAATTTTTGCAGAATGGTCTCCTGGGATATTTTAATGCTTTTGCTTTTTATATCAATTTTGTTGTTGTCATTTAATGCATGCTTTTTATTTTAAATGCAAATGCAATTATTTTTTAAAAAGATTAATACATAGAATTTAGTGACGACTTTTTCGTTCCGTATTTGCATACAACTTTAAGCGACGACTTACAAAAGTTGTCATTGAATCATATTTCAGTGACGACTTTCTCATAACTGAAACCTTAACTATACAATGCTTTTAGTGACGACCTACATAAGTCGTCACTAAAACTATGAACATATGATCCACCGTCAGTCAAAAAGGATTCAATGACGACTATCTCATCACTGAAACTGTGGCCTTCTGTGACGAACATGGGAAGTCATCACTAAATCATTTTTTAGTGATGACTTTTATTGTCACTGAAACCATGCATGTAAGATACTTTTTGTAATAACCTAATAAATCTTCACTAAAAACACATTTACTGACGACCCAAGTTGTCATAGAAACCTTTATCGGTGACACTTTAAAGTCAATTCGTAACCATTTTATTCTTTTAGCGACAATTTTCCTTTGTTTCAATGACAATTTTAGTCATCACTTAAAGTTTTTTAGTGACGACTTCAAAAATAGTCACAAAAAACCTTTAGTGACTGCTACGTTCACAACGAAGGGGCACCAATTGAAAGTCATCACTGAATGTTTTTAGTGACAAATTTTTTACTTGTTGTGATAGAATCCCTAGTTTCTTTGTAGTGAAAGTTCAAATTGTGACTTATGTATATCAAGTTATAGCATGTAAATTGAATTTTTGTGTGTTGATTATCTATACTTATAACCTGATAACATGCCTTTCCTCTAATCACCAGATACAATTTTGTTTTTTTTTTTTCTCATATTCGATTGCTTATTATACTCCACAGTCACATTACAAATATAACTATTACCGTTCCCTCTTCGAATCTCCACTATAGCATAAATCCAATTTCATCACTCTGAAATTGTGTATCATGCTTCTTCTTCTTTTTGTAAGAGATGTGGTATTAATGGGATGAGGAACCCTTGCTTGAATTAAATCTCCTCAACTCACACACACACACACATACACATATATAGCAGTTCAACATACATTAATGTGGGTGTTGATTTGCATATTTAGTGTTATTGTATTAAGTATACATTACATTTTTTTTGTAATTATAAATATTATATCATTTTAGAAAAACCCGAGTGTGTTGATTTTCTCTTGTAGTTTTACTCTTACAATTTTTTTCCTAAATTAAACCTCTTAATTGATAATGTTATTTAGCTATTGAGGTGCTTGTTCATTTTTAGTGTAATAAATGTTTTAAATTAAAATTATTTATTGTTTCTGCCTTATTTTTTTTAGAGATATTATGTAATTCACCATTGCATCTCTAGAATTATGTTTCCTAAAATGATGAAGTTTTGAACATGATGTAATACATAAACATTACATTGTATAACAATATATACAAATTTTTTTAGTTTGAGTTACATATGTCATCAAAACCAGAAATGAAAAGTATTAACTAAAACTTACATATTTACATAAAGTGTGAAATAAATTTCTATATACAATTCTCACCAATGGAAGTGAGATCCTCATCAATTTTGAGTTGAATTTTCATGGTGTATATTTCAATTGTTTTCCTAATACCAAGGCCATCAACTAGAATATTTTCAAAATTATTATATTAACTTACACACTTGACTACCTAAAATAATGTTAATATCATATTGCAAATTGTTATAGTGTAATAATTAATTCAAATTCCTTAAACGTAGCTTTATTGATCAACTACTCACACATGAAGAACTGAAAATAATAATATATTTATGCCAATGTTAATAAACATAGCAATACATGATTGTGTATATATGTATACTCTATCTAAAACGGGATGTAAACAAGATAATTTACCTTCAAAATGTAAATCTTCTCCTTGACATGAGTTTTCCAACTGTAATGAAAATACCTTGTTAGAAATAGACCAAAATATACACAATCAAAATAAAGTATCAAATAATTTTGGATAAACATATCTTTCATGATATATTCGGATCCAATATTTTGGTGGTGCCATAAGGGTATTATATATCAGTAAATCATCATAACATTGTAGTCATTTGACATGCAACAAAAGAAAATAGAAAAAAATTATGACCTTCCAAAGGAGAAACGATATATATTTATCTAATGACCTTTTTGTGACTTCTCCTTTTTCCATCCTGGCAAATTTTTTTACCCATGTATAATGCTATGGAAATTCCATGTAACGATAATTCCATGCTTCTTAATCAATACATCGAAAAAAATCTATCAATTGTTTCTTATGTTTAGGGTTTAGAGTTTAGGTGATTTTACCATGTATGATGCTGTGGAAATTCCATGTAAAGATAATTTCTTACTTTTAATAGTTGAAAAAACTTTGTGAATTGCATCTTGTGTTTAGGTGATGTATGTCTTTAAGTCACGAAACGGTTTGTTTGACAAAAGTAAGGATCGTCTTGAAAATTTAACAGACATTTTGATCACCATGAGTTGTCTCGATAAGATTAGATTCAGTTCTTTACTCAAGAACCAAGGGAAACTCTCACTTTAGGAGAAAACTCAATTCTTATTAATCATCAAATCTAAATTATAAAAATATAAAGAAAACCTTATATAGTCACTCCTAAAGCTAGTAGTAAACCCTAAAATGCCTAATTGGACTTCTATGAAATATGGCTTATATGGCCTAAACAACACTAGTTATTTGATCTAACTAAATTAAAAGAATAAACCCATAATTAAACTAATATTTGGCCAGCATAAAGAATAGGCCCAAAGTACATTAAATACTAACAATAACTTGCCCATAATACATAAAGAAAGAATATAACATAAAGCCCATAATACATCTGTAACCCATGCAAATCTGGGCCAAGCCATCCTCAGGCTGCAAAGCGTTGTTCACTTGATATTTTGACTTGCTCCAACAGCTTTTTTCTTAGCCTGCACATCTATGATCAAATCCAATAAAGTTTCTTTAGCCCACTTCGCCCTCCTCCTAGTGATTGGACTGCCTATCCCTTACAAAGGATCTTAGAAACGGTTTAGAATAGGTTTGGTATAACCTTAATCTCCATCATTTCCTCCTTCTTTGAAAGGATTCATCCTCAAATCAAAGGCATTACCTACATCAAACATAGACAAGTCAGCAACATTGAATGTGTCACTAATATTGCCACTTATTAGGTAAATCAATCTTATAGGCATTGTCATTGATTTGCTCTAAGACTTGAAAATGTCCATCTCCCCTAAAATGCAATTTAGACTTCCTTTGAGATGGAAACCTCTCTTTGTACATATGTACCCAAACCCAATTACCAGGTTTAAATACAACTCTAGTTTGGCTCTTGTTGGCTTGCTTTGCATATTGCTCATTATTCCTCACAATGTTAGCTCAAACCTTATCATGCAATCTTTTACTTATTTGACCTTTTGCTTATCATCCAAGTTAACAAACTTATTAATAGACAAAGGTAAAATATCCAAAAAGGTGTTAGAGGATTAAAGTCATAGGCAATCTCAAAAGGACCATAAGCAATAGTAGAATGCACAAATCTATTGTAAGCAAACTCAAAATGTGGTAAAACTCTCTCCTGTTGTCTCAAGTTCTTAGACATAATAGCATGCAACAGTATAGTAAGTGTCCTATTAACCACTTTAGTTTGTCCATATGTCCAAGGGTGAGCAATAGTAGAAAATAGAAGTTTAATCCCCAATCTACCCAATAAAATATGCCAAATATGACTTTGAAACTTAACTTCTCTATCACTTACTATTGTTCTAGGCTACCTATACAAGTGCACTACTTCTTTAAAAAATAGATAAGCTATATGTGTGGTATCATTAGTTTTTGCATATGTAATGAAATGAACCATTTTGCTAAACCTATCAACAACTATAAAAACACTATTTTTACCACTTTGAGACCTTAGCAACCCTATCATAAAGTCCATAGAAGTATTATGCCAATGCTATTTAGGTACATGTAATGGAGTATAAAAACCATGTGGCATAATTTTAGACTTAGCTTGTTTACACGCTACACACTTAGGACAAACCGAAATGACATCATGCTTCATGCGAGGCCAATAAAAATGTTCATGCAAAATTTCTAAGGTTTTAGTCATTTCAAAATATTAAATTAAACCTCCACCATGATTCTCCCTAATCAATAAGTCACGCATAGAACACTTAGGCCCAAAAATTTTATTCTTTTTAAATAAGTTACCTTCATTTCTATAAAATCCATCAAAAGCATACTTAACACAATAATTCTAATTAGATACGAAATTAACATAATTGGCATACAAGTTCTTAATATATTCAAAACCAAGCAACTTAGTATACAAGGATGTCAATAACGTATATCTTCTAGATAATGCATTAGCTATCACATTTTTCTTTCCAGTTTTATACTTAATCACATAAGGAAATGTCTTAATGAATTCTAACCACTTAGCATGCCTCTTATGTAACTTACCTTGGGACTTCAAGAATTTCAAGCTCTCATGATTTGAATGGATAATAAACTCTTTCGATCATAAATAATGCCTCCAAATTTGCAAAGTCCTTACCAATGCATATAACTCCTGATCATAAGTATGATAGTTCAATGCCACCCCCTTTAGCTTCTCAATGAAGTATACAATCGGTTTAGAATCTTGCATCAAAATAGCACTTATACCAACACTAGAAGCATCACATTCAATTTTAAAAGTTTTATCAAAGTTAGGTAATGACAACAAGGGTGCATTAGTAAAAAAATTCCTTTAAAGTTTTAAAAAACTGCTCATGCACATTATCTAAATTAAAGACAACATTTTTTTTAACTAGTCCATTTTGGGGTGCAGTAATAGTACTTAAATTCTTTACAAACCACCTATAGAAACTTGCTAAACCATGGAAACTCTTATCTTCATTAGCATTCCTATGTGTAGGCCAATCTCGAATTGCATTAACATTGCCCTCATCAACACTAATGCCATTATAATTAACAACAAAACTAAGAAACACCATATAAATAGAACCAGAACTAGAACATGCATTTTTTTCATGTTAGCATACAATTTATGCTCCCTAAGCACATCAAAAATAGCATGCAAATGCAATACATGTTCATCAAGATCTTGGTTGTACACTAAAATATCATCAAAGTAAACTACCAAATTTTTTCAATAAAAGCACGTAAGACATGGTTAATTAACCTTATAAAGGTACTGAATACATTACTCAACCCAAAGGGCATCATTAACCACTCATATAAACCATACTTAGTCTTAAAAGCAAGTTTTCATTTATCTCCCTCTTTCAAGTGAATTTGATAATAGCCATTCCTTAAATCAATTTTTGTAAAAACACTAGAACCATATAACTTATTAGGCATGTAATCTAATCTAGGAATTAGATGCCTATACTTTATAGTGATTTTGTTGATGGTTTTGCAGTCCACGCACATGTGCCAAGTTCTATCTTTCTTCAACACAAAAATAAAAGGTACTAAACAAGGACTAAGATTCTTTCTCACGAATCCCTTTTGAACTAACTAATCTACTTGCCTCTGAATTTTCTTTGTCTCTTTAGGATTGGCTCAGTAGGCATGTCGATTAATGCTATAGGGGCAAAGTCTATCTAGTGCTTAATGCCTCTCAAAGGTGGTAGTTCATATGGAATCTCCTTAAGAAAAATATTAGTGAATTTATGTATCAAAGAAACAACCATACTAGGCAAAAAGTGTTAGTAAAATAAATATAATTGTATATAAGCACAAAGAGGTTCGGTTTACACATCAAAGCACTATTCACCCCACTTTTTAGTGCAAAAGCACCCAGTCTCTTATTTTTCTCTTTCTTTGACTCACAACTCTTTTTGTTTTTCCTACTCACATGTCTTGGCCTTTCTCTCTTTTCTCTCACTCTCAATTTTAATCTTATTATCTTTCTTTTGTTTCTTTCAACTTACACTCTTTTGTAACTAAATTCCTCCCTTTACCCTCTTCTTTCGGCCTAGTAGCAACTCTTTGATTATTTTGCCAATTCGGCTTCCATGGAGTTTTAAGAGTGGAGATGAATTTAGAAGACACTCTAACCTTCAACTGCTTCTCAACCTTAGTTGTTTTATATAATAGATCGTTCTTTTCCACATAATGGTGCATATTCACCAAATCTATAATTTCTTTCCTCAAACCACTAATAATCCTCACCATTGTAGCCCCATCCTCCTCAATATTAGCTTTCATGATGGTCATTTCAATCTCATTATAGTAATCCTCCACACTCATAGATCTTTAATGCAAGTTTTATAGTTGTCTAAATAAGTCTTTATAGTAATGTCTAGGAACAAACCATTTTCTCATCATAACATTCATCTCTTCCCATAACCAAATAGGTCTCTCATAACTCCTTTGTCTATTAATTGCTAATTGATCCCATCAAATACTAGCATAGTCAGTAAACTCCACAATAGCTAACTTTATCTTATTATCCTCAGTATATGCATGACACTCGAACATATGTTCCACATTTTTCTCCCACTCCAAGTAAAGTTCAAGGTCACTTTTACCTTGGAATGTAGGAATCTTCATTTTGATGCTTCCCAAACCACTATCACACCTAGGAGCTGTCCTTATTTCCTTTCTTGAATCGAATCCTTCACCATCTAAATCTTCCCCTTCTTTCTCATCAAACCCAAGCTGTTTAGTAGGCTTAAACTTGGATGGTGACTCAAGATTATCCAATCTCGTATTCAGCAACTTAAATTGCTTCTGAACTGCCTTCATGAAGAGTTTGAGGTTGGTTTCATATTGGTTTTTTTTCGCTGCCCATGTTTGTCTCATAAACCTCATGTATTTGCACTTAAGTTTTCTTTCTTTCCCTTAAAACTCTTAGACAAGAACCTAATCAACAAACTTACCAAAAGAAATAAGTAAATTAAGAATGATAAGAATAAAATTTTGAACTATGACAACCCTAAGAATTTTAAATTTGAGAAAATAAGGGATAATATAACCAAATTGAAAGAACACATAACACCGAGTTGAACACCCAAATTTGGAACTCCAAATTTGACTCAACAAGGAGGTAATTTGTGAGAATCCAAAAGGAACACCAAAGAGTTCAACTAGTATGTTGTTTTCAGTTTCCTTCTTTCTTTCTTTTTGAACAAATTTCTGCTATCTTTTTTTTTACTCGCTCAGCTTGGACTTTTTTTGTCAAGTATCACTCTCTTTTTTGTATTGAAGAAACCAGATTGGACTAGGATTCTCTATTTTTGAAGGAATTAGATTATAATTAGGAAAATAAAATTGACTAAAACTAAGACTCTATGTTTTTTAGAGAATTAAACTATAATTAGAAAAATAAAATTGACTAGAACTAAGTCTTTCTATTTTTGAAGGAATTAGACTATAACTAGGAAAATAAAATTGACTAGAATTATGACTCTCTGTTTTTTAAAGAATTAGACTATAATTAGAAAAATAAAATTGACTAGAATTGAGACTCTAGAACGCAAATAAAAGAAGAAAAGATATGACACTAACTGAATTTCAAGGAGTCAAGACTCAGATACCAAATGATGCATTTCTTTAAGCCACAAAAGGGAGTATCTAGCAGAAGTAAGGATTGTCTTAAAAATTTAACAAATGTTTTAATTGTCACGAGTTACCTAAATAAGATTGGATTCAATTTTTTACCCAAAAATCAAAGAAAGTTCTCACTTTGGGAAAAAAAACTCAATTCCTATTAATCATCGAATTTTAATTACAAGAATATAAAGGAACTCTTATATAGTCACTCCTAAAACTAGTAGGAAACCCTAAAACGCCTAATTGAACTTTTATGGAAAATGTCCTATATAGTCCAAACAACACTAGTTATTCAGCCCAACTAAACTAAAAAAAATAAACCCGTAATTAAACTAATATTTGGCTAGCATAAAGAGTAGGCCTAAAGTACATTAAATACAAACAATAAGTCTAAAGAAATCATATAACATAAAGCCTATAATATATTTGTAACCCATGCAAATTTAGGCTGGTTGTCTTCAAGATCCAATAAGCTCTATTCAGCCTCCAAGAATGCCTATCTATTTGGTCTCAAGCTTATAATCCAAGTTACCTTCTTTAACGTCATCCTCAAGCCTGCAAAGTGTCATCTACTTGATGTCTTAACTTGACTCAACATCCTCTTTTACGTCCAAGATCAAGCCCAATAAAGATTTTTTGGCTTGCTTCGCCGTGCTAGTCATTAGATTATCTATCTCTTGTAAAGGATTTTGGGAATAATTTGGAATAGGTTTAGTAGTACATTGATCTCTATCATTAGGGTTTAAAGTTTATGTGTTTTTATCCATGTATAATGATGGAGAAATTTTATGTAAAGATAATTCGTTGCTTTTAATCAATACATTGAAAAAATTGTGTCTTATGTTTGACTGGTTTTGGAGAATCTCTGAGACACTCTAATGCTTATTGAATCGAACTCTTTGCATATTGGGTAGGTGTATATGTAGTATTTCAACAACAGCATACATTCGACCCATTGGAAACTTGTAAGTTCACCATAGTGCTTCACACACCTACCTGGCATCTAAATATTGTTGAATTTCATCAACATTTGATTTTGCACATACATATGCACGCTATTTGGGCCCTTCTGAATGTATTTGTACAAGTACTTGACACTTTTGACATTGCTACAAACCTCGCATTGATATGAAAGTTATATTTTAATAATAACCAAAGATTGTAAGGCACGACCCAATTGTTGTCGACATCTACATTTGCACCTCGATCCTTAATCTCTCGATTCCAAATCTCTCCTTTGAAAGATCAAACAGCAATAATCTCCTTGCATTGTTATTAGCACAAAATGTTTATGAAAATTCCTTTTCCATTTTCTCTTCTTCATTCATGGAGATCATGGATTTTTGCCTTCACAGGGAAAATGAATTATTTGTCTCAATACTAAATTATACAATTTTGGTTGGTATGTTTATATTGGTATTTCTACCTTTACAACTTGATCGTAATCATCTAGGGAGTTTAATTTGTCGTCATTACCTAATATTAATAACATGTATGCATGTGGCAAACCTATTAAAAATAATAAAAAAATTTGAAGATAAAATTGTACTCTTAAAGTAATATTTGCTCTCGAATATATAGCAAATCAGCCTCAAAATTAACCCAAGTACTCAGATATTAACGGGTAGTAACTTTTAAAATCTTTCTTGAAAAATAATTTGAAGTTTCAAAAAAAATTGAAAAAAAAAAAGATTAATACGCTTTAAAATTTAATTTGTTAACTATTTTCTCTAAGAAAACCTTTTTTCTAACTAACCACATCTCCTGGAACTCCTTTGCTAATACCGTCCTTTTCTAACCACTCAAATTTTGAGTGGAGAACTCTTGCAACTAAGTCTGGTCGATCTTGAGGTACTTGGCCAAGCAATAAAAAATTACGTATTTCCTCCCATGAAGGGTTGCAAGTCATTGTGAGAAACACATCAAGTTTTTCGAAATGGTGAACTAAAGACATGACATCTTGATAACGTTGGTGCATATCCTTAGGGCAACCAACAATAAAAGATGGAAGCACTATTTTTTGTCCCATATTACCTGTTTGTTCACATAGTTGTAGGAATTAATTTTCAATGCTGGGGTGCAACGCTTATTATCAATAGCAACATACGAATTTTATTTGTGTTGAAAATATACTTGAAATCATGTAAGCCATTCTACAACTCAACTCTAATCTGCTTTTGATTGTTTCGTACCCAGCAGAGGTTTTGAGTTTCAATCTTGACATGGTTGTCCACAGCATATTGATGTAACAAATGCCCACCTCAAAGCCAAAGGTTTTCTCTATTTTTTCTAACCTGCAAATTGTCTATTTATTATTTGAAAACATATGCAGTGACACGTCGTTAAATAATTTATTTATATAATGTTTCTAAACATCTATAATCATTTTATGTTGCATACAATAAAATATTTTATTTGATCATAACGTGAGAGATAGTACCACATTATAAAAGTAGTTTGGGAGCCACATTACATTAAGCATTTTGGTATGAATAATAAGACTTCTAAATCTATGTGTATGAATATTAATTGCAATGAGCGTGAAGTAGTATAATTAATCCTTTAAATGATAGTATCATAAGTAAAGTAACATTCATCATGACAATAAACGAAGGCATAGATGAGAAGGCAAATACGTTACACTTCTTTTTAAAAGTTCTCTTTATTTGAACAAATACATATTGTGTTGTGAAATTAATTTTGCATATGTAGCAGATATTTTTTAGAATAATATGCAATTATTGTATATTATAAATTTATAATAATGAATATTGCAATTTGTAAGATGATTAACGATTATTAATTATTAATTATTAATTAATGTGATATTTCACAGTTGTTAGCATATTAAATTTTGGACATTATGTGAAAACTGTTTTTATTATTAATTTTTTTATTTTTGAAAACAGTTTTTTTCTTTATTTTTATATTTCTAAAAATATGTTTATTTTGTGTTTTTATTTTATTTTAATTTTTTAAATTATATAAATAATAAAATATTATTCATACATATTGTAATAAATTTAAAATAATTGTCAAAATATCATTATTACAGTGGATTACAGTATTATAAATTTTAAAAATATCTTTTAAATATTTTTAAAACTTTTATAAATTTAAAAAATATTTTTTAAAAATAAAAAAAATATTAATCAAATATGTGTCACGATTGGTTTTTTGTTTTCGTTGAAAATAAAAATTAAAAACATTTACATCAAAAAGACATTGCCTAATCCTCTCCCTCAAGACTCAACACTTGATTGTTGTACTTTTCTTTTAAACTGATATATACTATCTTTTACGTCAGAATTTTTTTTTGCAAAAAAAAAAAAACATTTATTGATATTTAAATTTTAGCATTTTTTATTTTTTTTTATGTGTTTCGAAAGTTTACAAACTTTCGAGATCAAATTTTGAATGAAAATATTTTACGATTTATAATATTTGATTATTTTTTTACAATGCAAAAATAGAATAATTTAGAAGTTTTAATTTTAGAGGTCTTTGAATTGTTATATAAAATAACAAAGAACCACCGGGCTTCGGTTTTTTTTTTTTTAATGCGATTGTACGTGTTATTTTTTGAAAACTTTCGGTTTTTTTTTTTTTTTCCAAGCAAACTAACTATTAGATGTAACGACCCACATTTATTTTCGGATGTGACGTAACTACCTATCTTGTGAAGGAATAGATGTACGGAAATATCGGAAAAAATTCTTCAAAATGGTTTGAACGGAAGAGTTTAAACTCTCGTAATAAATATTATAAATTATTTTATTATAATTTTTAATATTTTTTTCATAAAAATTTGTTTGATTTTAATTTTTTTAAGCAGCTTTATTTTCTTGATATTTATTAATATTTTTTCTTTTTTATTATTTTTGAAAAATAGAAGTTAATAAAAATTAAAATATTTACTGTTTAGATATAAATATTTTGATATAATTATTTTAATTTAAAAATTTATATTATCAAATAAAAGGTTATAAATAATTTTATTAATAAAAAAATTAATATATCTTTTCAAACGAAAGACACCAAACATCCCCCACGCCATATTAATATAGAATTATAATAATGAATATTACAATTTATAAAGTAATTAATAATTAATGTGATATCTACCTTTGTATTAGTGTATTAATTTTAGGCATTACTTTTACTGTGGGAATAAATTTCTATAGCCTAATCCTCCTGCTGAAGACTTGATTTTAATTTGTAATGAAATTTTATATATATTTTATAGTCAAATATTTTTATATTGTGTTTTTTCTTTGTTGTTAAAACAAAATATCTATTTTCCCTTTACGTTTATACTTTTTTTTTCTTTTGAAATTAATTTTATGGTATTTCAATTTTTTTAAATTTTTTAAATTTTTTTATGAGTTTGAGAAAGTAGTAAATTTTGAAAGATGAATTTGTAATGAAAATATTCAATAATTTTTTAAAATTTTGGAAGTGTTTCAATTGATATTTAAAATTAAGAAATAACAACCGGAATTTGTTTTGTTTAAGTGCCTGTTTGGATTTGCGGTAAAATGGATTAAAAGCCCGTTTGTAGGGCATGTGAACGTGATTTTTGCAGAAGCTCCACTTTGGAGCTTCTGCAAAAATCACGTTTCTCATAAAATCACGTTTCCAAACGTGTAAACAAACACAGCCTAAATGCGACTGCGTCCTTGCGTCCAATCGTTCCGCTTGTTTTTTTTTTTAAAAAAACAAACAAACTTTTCTGTCTATACTTTACATTTATACTCAATTGTGGTTTTTCCGTCTGTTTTTTCTACACCACGTCCAATTTGCGGTTAATTTGTCGTTATGTTTTAATTTTTGAAACAATTATTATTTCAAAAAACATTTTAAAAAATAACTGTATTTTTATAACGTTTTTCAAATTATTAAATTTGGATGAAATTTCTGTGTTGTAATTAAATAATTTCTAATATAATATTAGTAAATTTTACAAATTTTGATATAATATTTTTGAGTGCATGCTGAATTATTTTTAACTAAAACTACTCTAATACTAATAAATTGCAAAACGTTGATTATGTAAGCAAAACTCACATTTCAGTGTAGTAAATAAATAATTTCTGATGTAATATTAATCAATTGTATGATTTCTGACATAATATTTTATTTGAGTACATGCTTAATCTGATTATTATACATATAGATATACCATCAAGCATTTCTTAGAAGGGAAGGACATTTTATCTCATTTGAGAGACAAAAAAAATAGATTGGGGCAATTCAAACACCATTCAACCTCTTTTTAAAACTTTTTTTTCGTACAATTTATCAACAAAAAAACTTCACTCAAAAGGTGGAAAATTAATCCTTTCCTCCTTCCTCCTTTGAACGCATAAATTATTATTTTTTTCTTTTCAAAATAACGTATTCAATATTTAAATCTCTGTCATATTTTGAATTCAATCCGCCGCTTGTGTTAATTTATGTTTTGGAAAGTACCTCCATCTAATCTAGTATAGGCTTTTATTTAGATTCAATTATTTAAGACACTGTTTCTCCCGCGACGTTACCATTTGAACTGTATCTTTGGTAATGTTAAAGCTGTTGATTGACTTTGAAAAATTGAAAGCTTCTCCAAATATGTGTGAAAGATGCCCACTGCTCACTTTAAATTGTGGATGCATAGTTGTAAAAAAAAAAAAATTAAATGTAACTCTAGCAAGGGATAATCACTTGTAATTATGATATTTAATATATCTTTTTTTATAAATTTATTTGAGTTTATTTTCTTTTTTAAATTTTATTTTAAAATTTCTTAATTTTTTGTTTTCTCATTTTTTTAAAGGAAATAGAAGTAGGTAAGATTCGAACTCTAACCGTTTATATACAAATCATATCAATAATTATTTCAACTCAAAAATTTAAATTAAAAAATAAAAGTTTATTAATAATTTTATTATAATATCTAACACATAAATATCATTTACTCGTTTTCAAACAAATTAAGCCAAAACAAACAAAAAAGCAAATTAATCAGTAAGTTGTCTTGAGTATTTCCCTAGCTCCAATGCTCAACTGAGCCTAGAAAAGTTCACTGCCAATCTTTTTCACTTCTCTACGCAACACTCCTAGAACTTTCTGAAAACCAATGGATTTTCCAAGAGTTGAAATACAAAAATTAAGAGACTACTTGAGCATCCACCGGCAAACTGAATACATACATAAAGAGAAAAGTTTATTTTTATCATTGTTTATTCAGAATATTCTGTATTTTATATTTGGTTTATTCAGAATATGGAGAAAAGTTTGACTTTTTACAGACTAGAACAGTACAAAAACCTAGAGAATGAAGAATCAGAAAGTATCTCAGAGCAGCCAAACCAAAATGCAGAATCAGAGCAACATTATGCACAACAAAAGTGCCTATAGTCACAACACCGTTATTCTCTGTCTAAAAGACATGTTTAATGAAATATGTAATGAGCCATATTATATATTCTAGGTCTTCTCAATTATTATGTAATATGGAATTTCGTGACAATTCTTTCACCAATTTCGAGAACCATCTCTTAGATAAAGTATATCTCTTCGTCACAGAATATAAAATAAAAAACTGAGTCGGTTCTAATATCACTTGTGACAACTCTATTATTCTATCTCTCAAAAACGTGTTTAGTAGAATGTACAGTGAATCATGTTATATACTCTAAATATTTTTAAATGTTATCCAATGTGAAACTCCATGACACTATGCTCTAGAGTTTATAAAAGAATGGAAACGGATCACTTACTGCATCTTCAAAACACAACGTTTCCTGTTTGAAAATAAAGTAACTAGGCGACTGCATTTGCACGACAATTTCTTCTAAGGAACTGATGAGGCAGTCATTTGGTGCAAATGCAATCACTTGATGCCTTGAGCAATTGCTTGGTTACTTTATTTTCAAAAACGAAACGTTGCGTTTTGGGTGCAACACCACCTCCTGCAAGGCGTAGCAGGTTATCCGTTTCCTAAAAGGATTGCCTTGTTAGAACAAATTTAAAAATATATAAATAAATGAGACTTAAAAAAAAAAGGCTTTTTATACGTTAGTAGTATTATGCCCATCCACTTGGTTTGTATTTCTAAACACAAACACATCATTCGTACATATGGCACCAAGTTATACTAAGTAAAGACAGCTGTAATGTCATATAAACTAACTATTATCATCATGTTTGGATTAAAAACCATCAAAAAATCGAAAGAATCATACTTTTATTAAAAAAATTAAGATTTTAATAAATATTAAAAACTATGTCATCCATTTATATATATATATATATATATATATATATATATAGACACACACACACACAGCAAATGGCAATGCCACTGCCACTGCCAGTAATTCAGCCTATACAACCGGGAACTAATTACTTAAATAAAGGGGTGATTACATGATGATAATGGACAGCTCAGTATGAATCTTTCCAGAAATTGGTGAGTTAATGTGATGCTTTATTAGGAAGCTGATTTTGTGCTGTGTCAGATGCATCCCTTCTTTTTTAACACTGCCATTATTCTACTCCTTCCCCTTCTTTCATGTTACCTTTCTCAATTTTCCCCTCTCCCTTAACCGTTTTCACCCAAAACAAACTCTAAACCACTTTCATCAATTGAGCCAACTTATCATTGTTCAACACCTTTACCAAACCTCCTAACAGAACTCTCACCATCAAATACTGAACCACCAATTGCACCACAAAGTGCAACCTCCATTTAACCCCCAATATCTCTCCCGATTTCCATACGTTTCTGGCTCGATACAGTCATGATTGAGAAGAACAGAAGTTTAACTTGTACCACAGAGAGACGAAGTCGAGAAGAGGAGAAGAATTCAACCCAGAATTAAGTATATAGAATTGTAATATATCAAATCATATAAGATTGGAACCCAGAATTGAAAGAGAACAACTTACGGTGATGGAAAAAGTATAATACTGTTCATAATTTATTCAAATCAAAACCATAATTTTGAATAACTCATTATGCCCTATAATTTTAGAACTTTATAATTCTCACAAAACAATAATTGAATGAAGACATACATTGATCCATGATGTTTATTTTGCAAATAAACTTATAGTAGATGAGAGATTTCAAAGAAACCGTATTTCTCTTTCTTCACCCCTTTAGGTTTGACGCACGTTTCTTGATAGAGAGAAAACTATCACTTACTGGGCAGAGAGAGGACCAGTTTTTTATATAGAGTCACATGTACCATCAACATGTATATCCAATAGGAAATATCTCTCTTATTGACCAATAGGATTTTAGCATTTAAACATTATTAGATCATAATTATCCTTAAGTGATAATTATCATTAAATTCATAATTATCACAAAGTCATTATTATCATTAAACTATAATTATATTTAAATGGATAAATATAATAAAATACATATCTAAAACACATGGGCCACTAATAAATATCTAACATTCTTCCACTTGGCCCATGCAACATTATTCAACTTCATAGGTTCAAATAGAACATAATGCGCATTTATTAGCTAAATCCTTCTTTAAATCGGTCACATCATAAATCATCGTTAAGCAAAAATTAATAGGAATCATAGCGGTTGTATGTCATTAGTTCAACATAGTCCCTTCTATGTATCACAATATTAATTCAATACATAACATGACCCGTAATGAGAGATAACATAATGGTCCAACAATAATGTCTTCATCAAAGACAAATCCTGTTAATAGTCACATAATTCATTTATGTATATATACACTAACAATAAGTAACAGGATGCATAAATAAATCAGAAACAACAAATAAATGAGCTCAGAGTGTCCAAACATAAAGAGCATAAAACTTCGTCGTAATCTTAATAGTGATACCCAATAATGCCCATTCTTTTGACATGTTCATTAAATGTCTTTGGCGGCAATCCTTTCGTTAATGGATCCACAATCATAAAGTTAGTGCTAATGTGCTCAATTGATACTCTTTGTTTTTGAACTTCTTCTTTAACGGCAAAGTATTTCACTTCCATGTGTTTAGCACCCTTTGAATACTTGTCGTTTTTCGAAAAGAAAACTGCTGCAGAATTATCACAATAAATTTTCAGCGGCTTAGCAATACTGTCGACAATTCTAAGCCCTGAAATAAAATTCCGCAACCATAAACCATGAATGGTGGCCTCAAAGCATGCCACAAATTCAGCCTCCATAGTGGATGTAGCAATGACAGATTGCTTCGCACTCTTTTATAATATTGCTCCTCCTGCTAGAAGGAACAAGTAGCCGAATGTAGATTTTCTTGTATCAACACATCCAGCATAATCTAAATCTGAATATCCAATCACCTCAAGGTGATTAGATTTCCTGTAAGTGAACATGTGATCCTTTGTTCTTTGCAAGTACCTCAATACTTTCTTTGCAGCTTTCCAATGATCCAATCCAGGATTACTTTGATACCTGCCCAGCATTCTGACATCAAAACTGATGTCTGGCCTGGTACAAGTTTGAGCATACATCAAGCTCCCAACAACAGATGCATAAGGAATTCTTTCCATTTCTGTGCGTTCCAATTCATTCTTTGAGCATTGCATAAGGCTAAATTTATCTCCTTTCTGAATTGGAACAACACTAGCAGAGCACTTTTCCATTTTGAATCTCTCTAAAACTTTATTAATATATACTTTTTGAGACAATCCTAACATTCCTTGTGACCTATCACGGAATATTTCAATTCCTATCACATAGGATGCCTCACCCATATCTTTCATTTCGAAGTTTATAGAGAGAAATTTCTTGGTCTCATGTAATAAGCCAAGATCATTTGTAGCCAGTAAGATATCATCAACATACAGAATCAGAAATATAAATTTGCTCCCCCTAACCTTCAGATATATACACCGATCAACAGTGTTTTCTTTAAATCCAAAGGAAGTAACAGTATCATTGAACTTAAGATACCATTGCCGGGAGGCTTGTTTAAGTCCGTATATTGACTTCTTAAGTTTACACACCATGTGTTCCTTTCCTTTTACTGGAAAACCCTCAGGTTGATCCATATAAACCTCTTCCTCTAAATTTCCATTCAAAAAAGTAGTTTTCACATCCATTTAATGTAACTCTAAGTCGTAATGAGCTACCATTGCCATAATAATTCTAAATGAGTTCTTTTTGGACACAGGAGAAAATGTCTCTTTATAGTCAATGCCATCTTTCTGAGTAAAACCTTTGGCAATAAGTCTAGCTTTAAATCTTTTGACATTGCCATTTGAGTCGCGTTTAGTCTTAAAAACCCATTTACACCCGACTCTTTTACAAACTTCAAGCAATTCAACAAGATCTCAGACTTCATTATAATCCATCGATTTTAACTCTTCTTTCATAGCATCTAACCATTTATTATTATTGGCACTTTCCATGGTGTGTGAAAATGAAACTGGATCATTATCAACTCCTAAGTCAAATTCTGACTCTTGTAAATAAACCACATAATCATTAGAAATAGCAGATCTCCTTTGTCTTTGAGATCTTCTTAATGCTATTAGTTCATGTGGATAATCTATTATAGGTTCATTGATGACAACTTCATTATGGGGTGTTTCATCAATCATTTGTTATTCTTCTAAGTTGTCAAACTGTTCTACAACTGTGGGACAACAATTTCCCAAGAATTTTTAGGTAAAGGAACTTGTATCTTAACTTCTTGGATTTCTACTTTTCGTGGTTCTACACTCCCACTAATTTCACTATTTTCAATGAACCTAGCATTTCTAATTTCAACGATTCTTGTACTATGGTTAGGACAATAAAATCTATACCCTTTCGACTTTTCTGGATAACCAATGAAGAAACCACTTATTGTTCTTGAATCCAGTTTCTTTTCATATGGATTATAAATTCTTATTTCTGCCGGGCAACTCCAAACATGTAGGTGCCTTAAACTGGGTTTCCTTCCTATCCATAGTTCAAAAGGAGTTTTTGAAACTACCTTACTAGGAACCCTATTTAACAAGTACATGGCAGTTTTTAAAGCATGCATCCACAACGATAAGGGTAAAGAAGAAAAACTCAACATACTCCTAACCATATCCATTACTGTACGATTACGCCTTTCTACAACACCATTTTGTTGTGGTGTTCCTGGCATTGTGTATTGGGCACATATGCCATGCTTTTTAAGGAATTTAGCAAATGGACTAGGGCATTGTCCAGTTTCATCATATTTTTCATAATATTCACCACCTCTGTCAGATCTGATAACTTTCACCTTTCTGTCTATTTGTCTTTCTACCTCAGTGACAAATACCTCTAAGGCATCTGTTGACTGAGATTTTTCATGCAACAAATAAACATAGCCATAATGTGAAAAGTCATCAATGAAGGTGATAAAATACTTTTCTCCACCAAAAGATGGAACATGAAAAGGCCCACATATATCGGTGTGTATAAGTTCAAGGAGCTGTGTGCTTCTTGTGGCTGCTTTCTTAATTGTGTGTTTTTTATATTTTCCTTTAATACAATCCACACATATGTCAAGATCAGTAAAATCCAAATCTGGAAGGATTTCATTCTTTACCAATCTCACTATTCTTTCTTTGGATATGTGACCCAAACGTTTATGCCACAAGTAAGCTGAACTTTCATTAATTAACCCACGTTTAGTACCAACATTATGATGCAAGGTTAGAAGAGTCTCAGCAAAAAGGTTATCAAGCTTTAATTTGTACAAACCATCAGATAAAATACCAGAACCAATGAGATGATTATGTTTGAATAAACTAAAACATCCATTCCCAAATTTAAAAGAGTATCCAGCTATATCAAGTTTAAACAAAGAAACTAAATTTCTAGAAACAGAAGGAACATAAAAAGTTTGAAAAAGATCTAAATGATGTCCAGTATCTAAAATCAAACGATAGATCCTAATGGCTTCAACTGGAGCTTTGACTCGGTTCCCCATGAAGACAAACTTTTCATTTGGATTTATGGTTTGGGTTGTAAGGAATCCCTGCATCGTATTAGAAACATAAGTGGTACAACCAGAATCAATCCACCAAGTATTATAAGGAACTTCAGTTAGATTTGATTCGAAACATATTAAAGCACTAGGCTTACCTTTCTTTTCGAACCATGCCTTGCGTTTAGGGCAATCTTTCTGATAGTGTCCAGATTTCTTACAGAAATGACACTTATCATTCTTTTGTTTCTTTTTGTGGATTGGGGCAGATGACTCATTAACTTTATGTAGTCCTTGTTTTCTCTTTTCATTCTTCTTTACGTGTTTCTTATTAGCTCCTTGCTGACCCATGAGATTAATTGAATGAATTCCTTGTTTCTTCAGCCTACCTTCCTCTTGAATGAGCATGTTATGCAATTCATGCACATTCCATTTATCCTTAATGTTGTTGTAACCCATTTGGAACGTGGCATACTCAGAAGGCAAGGAGTTCAAAATGAACTGCACAAGGAAGTTTTCATTCACCTCTATTCCCATGGACTTCAATTTTGCTGCTATACTTGTCATCTCAGTGACATGCTCATGCATAGCACATGAACCATCAAATTTCATGGTGGTTAATGTACTCATTAATGACCCATCTAATGACTTATCAGCAATATCAGACTGGGAGCGCTCTTCCACAAAATTCATGTATTCCTTTGCACTTTCAATTTTGGGAATTGTGGACTTAATGTTGTTTGCTATTGTCATTCGCATAAACATTAGACTCAGTCTATTAGATCTTTCCCAAGCTTTATGGAGAGATCTCTATTCTGTGCTGCTTGAATCAGTAAGAGCAGCAGGCTTATCAGTTAAGAGTGCTAAATCAAGATCCAAAACACCTAAGTGAAATTGGATCTGTTCACACCACTCAGAGAAGTTAAGCCCATTGTACTTTAATATAGACAAAGCTTGCGAATGAAGAGAAACATGAACTGATGCTGCAAATAGATAAAATGCTCATACATTAATGCTTTGAGTCATAATTTAAATACATAACTCAGATTCAGATAATATCATCAATAAATGTACATTAAAGTCCACTTTTGGGTGATCCAACAATGCACAACAATAAACATAATTGATGCTTAATTTAATCTCACATAATTGATAATTATCTATACTCTAATTTGAGATGTTTGTTATATTTGGATATACTAAACAAATCAAATAAAGTACATTAATTATCCACATTCATGTTCTTGACTATAAAACTAACTAATCAACCTTTGGGTGATTCTTAAATATTTTATAGCCAATAACATTCAATATACCCATAAATAAACAATCATTATATCATTTATAAGCATCAAAATTCATGGGTAATTGAAAAAAAAAGTCATTATACAATTTGGAATTAATTTTCTTAATGATTCGATCACTTTGGTGATTAACAAATCTTACATAATATAATTCCAAAATTGCAAACATACTTTCAAATAATGATCATATATAATACAATTCTTAAATATAATTATCCTAAATTATATATGCGTGTATTATCTAAACCATGAAATTGCATAATATATTATAATCCAAAAGTCATCAATAAAGTGGAAAAGCCATCATAAAAAGTGACGTAGGATAAAAAAAAAAGGAAAAAGCCAATACATACATATAATAAGGCTAATTTAATAATGCATGCTTGCTGTTGCGTTTCGGAAAGTTCCCAAGACTCATGCATCACGTGGAAAAGAAATAAGTTGCGGGAGAAACATGATTTCCGAAAAGCTGATTTTTGCATTAATCAATTGATGAATTACTTATCAACATATTTTCAATTTTGTATAGTACTATTTCGGAAAAGCCATCAACGTTATGCGGGAAAAAAATTTCCAAAATCTGATTTTGTTTTATATAAAATACAATTATGTAATTCTTGATCTTTGAAAATAAAAACCAATAATATTAAATGGAAAATCATAAGTTCCAAAATCAGAGGCTCTGATACCACATATAATGTTGTTCATAATTCATTCAAATCAAAACCTTAATTTTGAATAACTCATTATACCATATAATCTTAGAATTTTATAATTCTTACAAAACAATAATTGAATGAAGACATATCTTGATTCATGATGTTTATCTTGCAAATAAACTTAGATGAGAGATTTCAAATAAATCATATTTCTCTCTTTTCACCCTTTTAGGTTTGACGCACATTTTTTGATGGAGATAAAACTGTCACTTACTGGGCAGAGAGAGGACCAGTTTCTTATATAGAGTCACATGTACCATCAACATGTATATCCAATAAAAAATATCTCTCTTATTGACCAATAAGATTTTAGTATTTAAACATTATTAGATCATAATTATCCTAAAGTGATAATTATCATTAAATTTATAATTATCACAAAGTCATTATTGTCATTAAACTATAATTATATTTAAATAGATAAATATAATAAAATACATATCTAAAACACATGAGCTACTAATAAATATCTAACATTAAAATATTGCAAAGAGGAAGAAACCAAAATGAAAATTTTACAATTTTCCTGTTCAACGTGCTGCTTTAACCCCAATATGCATTTAAGCATATGTCTGAATCTATTACAATTTTCTCATGCAATGTGCTTTTCTGTTGATAAAGCTGCTTTCCCCCTCTCTATATTTTCTCTCTCGAGTTAATTTTTTTCTTGAAGATCTTGGAAAAATTTCTCCAAAAGCACATTATGCTAGCTGCATATGTGTAAAATTCTAATTTACTTTTGTGGTTTTTCAACTACAATGAAATAATGTCATATCTTTGCTTATTTCTTGTGCTTTATTCAAGCATTTAACTTTTCATTTATATAAAGTGGCCCTCAATACTAAAGTAAATTTTCCTTATTTTTTTCCCAAATTAAAGAGGCGTTAGCAGATATTAAGGATTTATTCATTAAATATCCAGTGAAACTGTAGTTGCAGTATGATGTTGTAGAAAAACCTCGCAAGCACATTATTGATTAACTTAAAGTGGTTCGAGATTCATTCTTAGACTCATTTAAGTTATAGATTTTTCCTGACTGTCAAGAGGTATTTTTATCTATTGATGCGGGGTTACTATTATTTTATTGAATACAGTGGAATTTGTTCTCAAAAGAAACTAGAATATATAGCATTTGTGATACTTTTGCTATGGGACTAATCCGCTTCAGGCCTTGGAATGATTACGAGTTTCAGTTTTCTCTACAATGACATCTCTTTAAATTCAAATTTTTTACCTCCTCCTAGGGTTGTAAATCACTTACTACTCCAACCAATCAGTTGTGGATGTAATACATTTCAAGTTTCAAGTAAGGTTAATTATTTTAACTGCAAAAAAAAATTCTTATAATATGATAACCTGATTAGTTTGGGCAGCTTGATTCCACAATTGCTATTTACTCATGTTTTATTGTCATTTATTCATTATCCAAATTAAAAGTATGCCCCATTTCATCCAACAGATCATCAGAGTTTGATATTTCTTCAGTGAAGATGAAATTGCGTTTCTTAATTCTCTTTTACTCAACAGTGTCAATGTTTATGGCTAAGATTATAAATTTTATAATGGTTTCTCTAAATTTATTCCTTTATGCATATGCCTTAACTTAAAAAAGGCGACCAAAGTATTTAGTCCATTGGCTATTGTGCTATAACAGGGATGAGAATTGTTTATTGCAATTTGAAGTGGTATATGATTTTGTGGCAAGGTCTAAAGCTTTTTAACTTTGTAAACAATAATTTTGCTTTAAATTTTCGGTGTGCTTATTGTCCTATTGCAAAAATTGATTTTATTAACATATTAGAAAGCTGGCAGGCATGAAAATATAAAACTTAGAGTATTAAGGCAACTACTTTTAATAAAAACACCTTTATCCTTTTGTTTATGGCTTTTTGGAGTTCATAATATTATTATTTTGACGAAAGACTAACATCATTTCTCATGCAAGGCAACCAACACTCAAAAGGGAAGTTGAATTGGGTACTTTAATAAACTATGGAATTTTTTCACAAAAGTTCAAAATAAACACCTTTAATGATGTTATAAACTTAAAGATGAAAGCACATTTTAAATATTTGAAAAAATATGTAAAACTTTGAGGCACATTCAAGTAAGATAGCATAAGGATAAATCTTTGTGTTTGCTTTTCTCTCCCTTTCTCTTTTATTTCCTGCAATACATTTTTTTTTTATATATAGCTCATATCTACACAAGGTATTGGGGATTTAGTTACAATGAAAGAACCTTTCTCACCCACTACAATTAGAGCATTGTACAGTAATTTAAAATTTCATGAGCCAAATTTAGTTATTAGCTTAACTGTTAGAGGAATAAAGTTTCTTTGATAGAACAATTTTAGCACAAATTCTTAAGTTGCCTAAACCTGATGATAATGACACCAGAATCAATGATTTTGGTAGTGAGATTCAAAAGAACCTATCATGGTATAATAAGAATATGGCTTAGTCTAAGTTATATGTTATTCACCCAAATTAAGCATATAGTACAATATTGAATGAGGAGATTGACTTAAATATGTTATGCTGCATTACCTTATCTATCATGTGATGCTACCAAAGTCCGAAAATCTTAATTATGTGAAAGACATTGAGCAATGTCTAATGCACTGCATGTTAAAAGGGAAGATTATTGACTATTCCTACTTGATCATGAAGAGAATGGTATACCTGAGTAGAAAATCAAATGGCCCCTTGCCCTATGGATCCTCTATCCTAAATGTAAGAGCCGATTTTTTTTTCTAAATACAATTACCACATTCCAACATAAAATAATACACATGTATAAAAGTAGCTCATATTGTATTATCATCATACTAAAAAGGTCATATCAGTGGTTAGAGTTTATATATGAGTCACATAATTATATTTACTTAATATTAGACCCTATACCGCACATCACCCCTAAGTATAAAGAGTGGAGAAGGTGATGCTGACATATGGATCTCGACAACATTAACTACATAATGGTGAATTGACCCAACTAGGGTATTTCCATCATTTGAAACTCTCAAGCAATGATATGAAGACTGCCGATGTCTCAATTACTCTTATTTAAATATAACACCAAACATTAATAAGAACAATGTCTTAATAGATTCAACATTAACAGCATCATATGATAAGTAAAATCGCAATGTTATATCCAGCTGTATAAACTACAAAAAAAATTTATCTTTGATAACATGTGTGTGTGTGTGTATATATATATATATATATATATATATACATCACCAATAGATGGCATGATAAAATACGATATGTACTGATGCTCAATTGTCATAATTATAGCATGCTAAAATCACTATCAATCTTTAATGATAAAGGCATAATATTCATAAATAGTATAATTTAGCATATTATGCACAAATCTTGATAATCACAGTTGTAGTATACAAAATATACGCATGGTGGCTGTTCATCTGTCATCCATCTACGTCTCAATAATAAGGCGATGTGAGTCATTCTCCTACCCGTTACTCACATGCCTCTGTTACCTAGTCTGAGTGGCTATATTCCTCCTAGACTCACTCAAACTAATAAGACGTCCCCTATTCGATATTGTCTCAAAGTCATACATCCTGTCTAGTCACCTTACCGCCACAAGGTGCCGTATGTCGTCGAGTCACTTTGCTGAGGTAAAGGTCATCCCGATACTTTCGCTGGGTCACCTTACAACCACAAGGGTCATCCCGTATGTTACCGGGTCACCTTGCTGCCACAGGGTGCTACAAGTATTCGTCTATTTCTCATAGTTAGCCACATGCATAACATTATCCTCTTTATCATCAATACAATATATGATTCTGTCTCATCAACATACTAAGTATGCATCTTATTAACATCTCAAGTCTACATCTCATCAACATATTAAGTATGCATCTCATCAACATATTAAGCATGCATCTTATCAACATATCATCATTACTAGTATCATGCTTACCATCTTCATCTCAATGGTGATTTTACATCAACCATATTCATCACTAACATCATGCTTGCCATCGTCATCACATCATTTTACAATTATGTATTGATACATTTATCATCATATAAAAATGTATACATCATACATATAATCATCATGCATTGATACAATAATATATACATCATACTTTCTAATCATCATAACAACCATGATAAGGTTATGCATTAGTCAAGTACATCACTTTATCATACTTATTATTATCATCACATCATCATTTAACAAATATGTATTAATACACTTATTATCATGTAATAATGCATACATCATATCATCTAATCATCATGCATTGATTTACTAGTATAGGCATCACATCATTATCTTCATCATTTAACAAATATATATTAATACACCATGTATGTCATACTTTTGATTACAAGAAATAGTATAAACTAGCATTGTATCGCAAAGATTACAAGGCATTCTTCTTCAATTTAGTTTCTCTAATTATCATATAGTTAATGGAGTTTATTTAATGCCATTTATAACTAAAATAGGGCAAAAACAACTTTAAACACGGCCTTTCCGTGCCATAGAACACGATCGTGCTTGAGATTGTCTCAAACGTGCTATAGCCTCTCAAATAGCCTAAAATACATCATTGTCGTGCCATGAAACACGATCATGCTTCAGGTTGCAAGTTCTCGACCAGCCTGACCCTCTCTCACTACTCAGGCCATAACTCTTTCATTTCAACTCTGATTGAGAAGATTTTGGTGTCTATGGAAAGTTAAGATAATAAAATACAACTTTCATATTTATCACTTTGACAAATTACAACTATAATTAAGCCTAAAAGTGTCCCAAAATCAGCATTGTGATTATTCCCGTTAAATCTAACATCTCTTCACTCATTGGGGTTTAACTTTCTCATATTTTGTCCAATTGAAGTGATTCCATATGCCTTTAACGATAAGACATAGGGATATAACTTATGTTGAACTAATCTTCTAATTCAACACAAATTATAAGTCCCCGTACCATTCATTTAGAGCATCGAATTCCATCCATTCAAAGTCAAATTTCAGCATAAAACATGTATTACATATGCATTCAAACTTTCACTCTACATGGATAATCACAAATATGAATCATACATCATCAAAACATGATATTTGAAACACTTTAGATCTTCCAAAATACATGGATTTTTAATAACAAATCAATGTTAAATCTACCCAACTCTACTTATCATCTTGGTTAATAAGCACCCCCCATTGGTTTCCTTTACTTTGGCTCTACCTAGATCTTCTTTCACCATAAAACCTTCATAGCAACCATCAAAACCATCTTTCAAGAGCTTAGAATTAAGATGAGGAATGATTTAGGGGATGATCCATAGATAAAATCACCTTGAATCTCTTCTCTTGGCCTTTCTCTTTCTTCTTTCTCTCTCATTCTTCCTTCTCTTCTTCTTCTTTGGCCTTTCTTCCTCTTGGCCGTAGGTTTCTTCTCTCCCCCTCCCTTGGTCGACTTCTTCAAAAAGTATTGAGGAAAATATTAAAAACATAAGACCTTTTAGAAGCCAACTTTTCATGCCAACTATGTCTTACAACTAAACCAAAATTACAAGTTTGCTACTCCATTAGATTGTGACTAACCCCTTAATTAAGGCCTTGTTTGACTTCCTCAAAATTTCTAAGTGGTTTGATTCCTCTTTGAAGAAGATGCCAATGGATTTTGGGGTCACACCCAAAACATATATCTAACTCATTTCTTGATGTTCAGTTCTAACCCTAAGAAATTAAGAAATTACAATTTTTCTCCTTTTATATTTCTCTTTTTCCATTTAGTTACTTTATAATTTTTTAGAGTTTCTTCAATGTTCCATTTCATTCTCTTTCCTTCCCTTCATCATTAAAAATTATTTTCTATTTAATAAAACCAGGGATGTTATGCCAAATATTCTCAAATATTTTGGAATTGAGTATAGAGACATTCAAGTTGAAAGTCCTATGTGTTCAATGCAACCACAATTATGAGAATGGGCTTTGAAAAAAAGGATGGAAAGTGGGAAAAAAAAGGAAGAAGTTGCTCCTAAGCCACCTCCACCTTCTCAGTCTGAGGCAAGTTCTTTTGGGTATGAAAATGCTATTTTGAGCATAATGAATCAGATTAATCAAAGGCTTACTTGCATGGATCAAAAATTCACTAGCTAGGATTAAAGGCTCACAAGCTTCAATGAATCTCTTGGTCAGAAGATTGAAAGTTTGTATATTGCAGTAGATAAGAGATTAGCTCACCTTAAAGATCATATAGACATGGTAGCTAATAGGATAACCTATATGGAAGAAGGATATCAAAGATTTTAGTAGTAGAGGCATCTGTAAGACCCTTAGTTTTACTACTTTTTATCTATATTTCTTGAAACTAACAATTAACCTTTGTTTATATATGTTTTTATGCTTTTCCCCTTTTTGTTGATGACAAAGGGGGAGAAATGTATGTATTATGGTTATGGTTTGTTAGTTCTTATTATCTCCTTACATATGCTTGTTGAAAATGCATTTTTGGTAATATTGCTTGTGATTGACATATAATGCATGCTGGTTTGAATAGTTAGTGGTTGACAAGTATGAAGCTTGTTATTTTATAAAAACCATTGCAAAATTTTCAATTCAATTTCTAAAAATCTCTTCTACTATGAGTTTTTTTATCAACTAAAGAGTGTGCTTATTTTGAGGGAGAAGCTTTCCTCCATTAAAAAATAATCTTTTAGTTATATCTTTTTTTTTATTTGGTTTGTCATAATAAAAAAGGGAGAGATTTTTGATACATTGATGTGCCTTCAATAGTTTTGATGATAACAAACAAAGTAAAAAGAGTTTTTCAAGAAATAAACAATTTTGGAGAAGTTGCATCAAGAGCTTTCATGAAGATTTTAAAAGATGTATCAAAGGCATACATGGAACCAAGGCCAAGGAACCAAGTTTGGAAGATGGTTTATCTTTTAGTTTTTCCCTTGTCTTAGTTTTATGTAAAAGAACTAATGAAACCTTAAGCACTTAAAATGTTTTTCAAAATCTTTAAGTATTGGTTTTCTAAGTTTGTTTGTTGTTTAGTTTGTAAACTTATACAAAACCATGTTTTTCAAAGTGCTATAGAAATTCATTGAGTTTAATAGGCTTCCGTTGGCTTAAAGTTGAGCAAAAATTACAAACCAGTGACCAACATGCCTCCACTAATGACATTAGGCGCCTATAGGCTTCTGGAGTTTGAAAAATTATTGTCAAAAAATTCATCAGAAGCCTATAGAAGTTACCAGGCACTTATAGCTCTTTAGAATCTAAAATTTCAGTAAACAAAAGCTCCTATAACAATCATTGGAAGCCCAATAACATTCTAAAAATCTAAAAATCAAGTATTTTTACTATGAACAGGTGCCTATAGCATTGAGTGGGCACCTAGTGCATAATCTGGAATGAAATTTATATCCTTATAAATGATCGAATTTCATTGATTTCGATTTTAAATGATTCCAAATAGTCCCTATCTATGAAGCATAGACACAGACATGAATACGAGACATGACATGGATACGGATACGGGATACATAAATTTTAAAAAATTATAGGACATGACACGTTGAACACACGTGAATTAAAAAAAATTATATACATATATATATATATATATATATATATATATATATATAGAACCAGAAAACAATAATATTTACAACTCACTTTACAACTTAATCTCAAAGAAATTATCATAAATTTATAATACAAGCAATATTCATTCTTTTTCAATATATTTTTCATCATAGTTATTGTTTTCATTCTCTTTGTCTGTGAAAAAAAAAACATTATAATTCTAGATTATACAAAGATAGATTTACAACTAATAAAATTCCAACATCAACAACAGAAAGAAATAATAAAAAATACAAAAATTATGTGCACATATAGCAATAACAAAGAACAAAAGCAAAAAGAGCAACTCTATAAAGAATTATATGTGCATTATTATAATTCAACTCTCCCACCATAGACAAAAGTTATCTTAATTTTTTGCCACTGCATTTATGTAAGACAATAAGAGACAATACAAAAATTAGAAGAATTTGCCTTTCTTTTCCTCCATAGGAAAGTTTAAACCCCAAAAGCAAACTTTCGAATAGGTATATATGCTTGCATAAAAACAAACTTTGAAAACTTGTTGAAAAGGAATATGCACATAGCCACAAGCACAAACAAATCCACTCAGAGAAAATAGAGGAACATACTCTTAATAGTCAACAAAAACAAACAATAGAAATGTGATGACCAGTATGTAAGTTACGATGGATGATAGGGACTTAACTTCAATAGAAGACATGTTATGATGACCAGGATACAAGCTGTGATTATCGTGTTGGGTTCAAACTTTAAATGAAAATTTAAAGGGGATAGAAGATTTGTGCCTAAAATGTCCAAAATAAGTGTCGGACACATTAAAAAATGTGTCCCACACGAGTCTTTTTTTTATAATTTTTTTTAAAAAGTTGGACACGGGACACTCATCTGACACGTGTCCCAAGAGTGTCCAAGGATTGTCGATTTCCGTAGAGTGTCCGACACGTCCTAAAACGAAGTGTCTATGTTTCATAGGTCCCTATAAATAACATGTCTTGAACATTAGAAGATAAGAAAAATCGTCCTTATCATCTATTTTATTCCTTGGGCTCTTGTTTTCCCCTATTTTTCTGATATAAGCTTATTTATGTAATACATTCACTCTATAAGAGAGTTTTTGAGCCTGGTCTCCTATTTCTGAGAGGTTTGAGTCAAAGGGAATGAACCTTCACAAGTTTGGGTGTAAGAACCAAGTTGTTGGTTGTTGTATTTGGTTATATAGGGAGAGAACTGGTTTTTCAACTCGGTTGAGTTGTGTTGCTATAAAGAAACTCACAAGTACTTGGTTTTAACGTGTGGTTTAGTGAAATTTTTAAGTTGCGGCCTAAAGGCTGAATGTAGGCTTAGTGGTCAAGCTAAACCAATATAAATATCATTTTGCCTTCCCCATTCACTTGCTTTTTATTGGTTTGCTAAGCTTTTCTCTCATATCATAACTTGGCTGCATTTGTGCTTTTAATTTTCATCTTGTGGCTTGTTTTCTTGTGAATAAGTTGTTTGATTTATTTCCCTTTCATTTAAAGTGCTTTCTGGTTTTTTCTCTTGCATAAGAAACACTGTATTACTAGTTGTCAGCATTATGTTTGCTGGTTTTCATAAAAAAGCCTTTTAAAAGTTTGCAAAAAAAATTTTAACTTATTTTGAAACACCCAATTCATTCTCTCTTGGGTGTGAACCATCCCTAATATCCATCTATAAAAATAAAATTATAAGAAATTACATTTTTAGTGATGAATTTTCAGTGGCAAGTAAGAAAATTGTCACTAGAAGTGTGAATTTAGAGACAAATTTTTGAAATTGTCAACCGAAGGATTTTATTTTTTTAGTGACAGTTTTAAAAAATATTACTAAATGTAACATTTTCAGTGACAACCTTAAAATGTTGTCACTGAAGGTAAGACTTTCAATGAGTTTTATTGTCATTAAATGTTGTCATCGTAGCTTAAAAAATAAATATGGGAGGACTTAAAAGTGTCAATATCAAAGATATGTCATTGAAAAGCTTCAATGGCATTAAAATTGTCGCCATTGAATATAGGAGTTAGTGACATTTTCAGTATCTCATTCTCTCTTTTTTTTACCTTAAACTTACTCTCTCTATTTACTTACTGTCAAAAGGCTGCTTGAGACTATCTACAAGGAAGCTCGGCACCTATTGAGATACTATAAGGTATAATTGTCATGCATGTGTTAAGTTGGAGGTTGGTAGATTAGCTAACAAACTACCAAGCTTGTTCTATGTCGCATATATAGCATATATATGTAAAGGGACCATCAGGACCTTTTGTAATTTTTCAATGAATTGATGACTTTTTTCATCATATGTTATCAGAACAGTTCTTTTCTGCGCCTCTATCACCATTTTCTTTTCCTTTATAAATTATGTTCGTTTTCTCATGGTTTATGGCAACTAAAATAATATAGGGTGATAGTTGGAACTTCCAATTCGTCACCCATGGAGGACTCTAGGAACCTTTACTTCCTTTATAGTGCCAATCATCCAAGCCTCATTTTGGTGTTTCACAATCTCTTAGGTATGAACTATAATACTTGGAGTTGCATATTGCTCATGGCTCTTACAGCTAAGAACAAGATTAGTTTCATCGACAAGAGCATTATGTGTCCTAGTCTTGATGATTTGCTCTTTGGTACTTGGAGCCAATGTAACAATATGGTGATTTCTTGAATTCTGAATTGATTCAATCATGACATTGTGAATAGTCTTTTTAATATAGATATAGCTCATGAAATTTGGGAGAATTTGAAGGATCATTTCCATTAGAGTAATGGACCTTGAATTTTCAAGATCAAGAAGCATCTAATGGTTCTTTGTCAAGGTACTATGGATGTTAGCACTTACTTTACTCGTCTTAAGATCATTTGGGATAAGCTGAAGTTTGATCAACCTGTCTCAACTTGTCATTCTGAGGGTGTTGTTGTTTTAATTAAAATTCGCAAGTGCACGAATCTATTGGAATATAGATTTAGTGGTATGCAAGGTCGATGCCACAAGGATTGCCAATTGAAAGAAAATTCTAATTTAGATCCGAAATAAATACTTCTAACATAGTTGCCAATGTCTTGTTTTGTGAGAGGAACATTGAACAAAGTATGCAAAGAACTAATATACTGAAATTAAATGAAGATGTATTCAAAGTAAAAAAGCATGCTAAGGTTAGGGGATCCACTCTTAATATTTCAAATAAAGATAAATTTAACTCTTTTATTACTCAATTAGAATCTTTACATGAATAATTTTCCAATCGAAAGATATGTTAATTTAAACTCATCTTTGTAAAATGGATTCAAGCGTACATTGTGCCAATCATCATATTGTCTACAATAAATCAAGACTGATTCAAGTATTTATTGTGCCAAAAATTGTCTACAATGTATCAAGGTTTACACTTTACAAGATTAAAAATGCAAAGATGCAAAAGATAACTTGTAAATGGATTCAAACATAAATTGTGCCAATCATTATATTGTCTACAATAAATCAAGATTGATTCAAGCATTTATTGTGCCAAAAATTGTCTACAATATATCAAAATTCACATTTTACAAGATTAACTTATGCAGAAAATGAAAGAGGTAGAAAACTAATTAACATAACAAAATAAAATGAAATAGAATAGGTGGAAAAGTCAACCATGAACAATAAAAATAAGAAGTAGATGGCAAAGCCAGCCATTAAACAAGAAGAAGAAATAGGTGGCTCAGCCAGCCAGTAAAACATAACATAAGAAAAAGAGAAGGTAAATACAACATCAAATATAAACATTAAAATTAAGAGTTAAATGAATTATTATTTTCATACCAAGAGTTTCACCCTTTCACCTTAGCATTAGGAGATTAATTCTCCATAATTAAAACAAGAAAATAAAATGAAAGATGAAAAAACATGATAATATTACAAAAAAAAATGAAAAATACAAAATGACTAAAGAGAGAATAACATTACAAGTACGTAGAATTTCAACAAAGTTTTCCCAAACTCTCTCCAAAGCTCCTTTACTCACCCCTCAAGCCCTCCATTTATAGATACAATTAGGTGTGATAGGTGTGGTAATTGTCAAAATTGTTAGGTAGGAAGTTGTACAAAGTTGACAATTTAGATTCCATCATGTGCACCGAAATTGATCCTTGAATATCTTCTTGAAATCAGCAGAATTTGCTGATTCCATCAACATGAAAGTTGTAAAAAATTTCATTAGCTTTCCGGCAAGACAAATCGTGGACAAATTGGATACGTAATTTGTGACTTATGGTCAAAATACTAGAGCAAAGTCGGGCTGGACTGCAGCAGTAGTCAGATTCTCTTCTAACCCACTTTTGGCCCTTTTAATGCCCAAATTTTCTGACCACTTGAACATGAAAGTTGTACCCAATTGTGTCAGCTACACACCTACCAAATTGCATACATATTGGATATGTATTTGCTGAGATATGGCTCAAGTACTGCAGCAAGGTTGGACTGGACTATAAACAGCAAACATATTCTCAACATTGGGTGCTTTGCCTTAAATCTTTATGTTTTAGTTCTTTTGGAAATGTGATCATAAATCAAGAATAAATTTGTGCATATATCCATTAGGATGCGTCTCAAGAGTCAATATGATAATGCTCCTTACTCAGCCATCTTTAATGAATTTGTTTTATCTGCTTGATTTATAGACACCATTCCCAAAGAATCACAATTTAGCTCTGATTCTTCCAATTAAGTCCATTTTCTACTCTTCTCTCCATCTGTAAGAAATATACAAAACTAAAGACAAATAAGGGAGATTTATGCTTAATTATATCAAAAAGATAAAATGAAAATATTTAATTTATGAGTATAAAACTCACTCATCAGATAGCATGAAGTCATGGATGGATTATCAGCATCGGGAGTATGTAATGCAGTTTCTCATAGGGCTTAACGTGTCTTATGCTTATATTCAAGCACAAATCCTTATGATGAATCCAAGTTATTTAATTAAAAAGGTCTTCTCTATTGTTATTCAAGAAGAAAGATAGTGGTTTATTAACCAGAGTTCTTCCTACATCGTGGACTCAATCACTTCTAGTGAGTAATTAACCTTTTCTAATGCTTCCACAGCTTCAAATTCTATACCAAAATGAGATTAGTCACTCTGTACTCATTATGGTTTCTTGGGACACATGGTTGACAAGTGCTATAAATTGCATGGTTATCCTCTTGGTTAAAAGTCTATAGCAAACTCTCAGAATGTATCAAGGCACTCTCAAGCACTTGTACACCAGACTTGTTTAATAATGGAAGACATTGGTACTGCTACTAGTAAGCCATAACTTGCTTTGCTTAGTACTAGTCAATGGCAGAAGCTTATTGTGCTCTTGACCTCTCAACTACAAAACAATACTCAAGTGAATTATGAGTCACAGTAGCAGCTAGGGTCAATTATTTCTAACTTTAGTGGTATCTTGTCTCTTTCATCCTCTATGCATCTTTCCATATACCTATGAATTCATAGCTCTTAAATATTGGTGCTTATCATGTTTGTTGCTCTCTATCTTCTTTCCAAGTCTCTTACCTAGTCATCAATTTTTTTGTTACTCTGCTTGATAGTTCTACCATTCTTATTCCTGGTGTGGGCTTAGTAAAATTGAATCCTTATCTTAGGTGAGCTAACATGTTCTTTGTTCCTCAATTTCATTTCAATTTAATTTATGTTAGTGCTCTCACTCATAGCCACCATTGTTTTGTTGACTTTCACATTGATTCATGTGTCATATAGGACTATATACAGGCTAAAATGATTGGGATAGGTATGAGGGATGGCAATCTTTATATTCTGGACACACTAACCCCCTCTGTTTTTTTCTACTGTACTGGAGTCTCAAATTTTAAAAATTGTGAACTTTGGCATAAAGATTGAATATCTTTATCATGAGTTGAATGTTTCTGTTAAATCTGATAATTTGGATTCCCATTGTACTATTTGACCTTTGGCTAAGCAACAAAGCTTACCTTTTATTTATTTAAATTCATTGTTTAAATCTCCATTTGACTTGGTTCACTGTGATGTCTAGGGGCCTTTTACACCTATGACTACACATAGCCTTCATTATTTTCTAATGATTATTGATGATAACAGTCGATTCATGTGGGTATATTTCCTAAAAACAAAATCTGAAGCCACACAACATTTTCCCTACTTTTACTCCTTGATTCAAATAGAATTTAATATCAAAATTGAATTTGTTAAATCTGATAATGCCTCTGAATTATCCTTCACTGATTTTTTTCAAGATAAAGGGATTATTACTTTTCATTCTTGTGTTGACACACCCTAACAAAATTTTGTAGAGCATAAACATCAACATATTCTCAATGTTGCTCATGCCTTGCATTATCAATCTTATGATCCTTTGCTCTATTAGGATGATTACATTATTACCTTTGTTTACTTGATCAATTGAACACCTTCTGCCTTGTTATATAACAAAAATCCTTTTGAAATGTTGTGGAAAAAAAAGCCAACTTACTTACATTTATGAGTTTTCGGGTGTTTGTTCTATAGTTATACTCTTGACTAATACAGACACAAGTTTTCACCACAAGCTATTCCTTTTGTTTTTCTTAGCTATCCACTAGGTTACAAGGGTTATAAACTACTTGATTTATCCTCTAATATCATTTACATTTCTAGAAATGTTGTTTTCAATGAGTCCATATTTCCTTTTCAAAATGTTGACTCTTCTACTCTTACTACTGAATTTTTCTCTGACCATGTTTTGCCTTTACTTATCCTTAGTCCACCTTCCACTTCACATGCTCCTTCTTCAAGATACGATACTGTTGCTTAGCCTCATTTTTGTTCCACTCATGTCACAAAGCCTCCTTATTATCATGATTTCCATTATTATTTGGTTCATCACACTAACAATTATACTTCACACATTTCCTAAGTCCCTAATTATGCCAACATATCATCTTATCATAGGTATTTCATCAATTCCATTTCTTCTCACTTTGAACCTCAAACCTACTCTTAGGTTATTGCTCTCCCCAAATGACAACTTGTAATGCAAGTAGAATTGTAGGTTCTTGAGCATAATGGTACTTGGTCACTCACCACTTTACCTCATGGTAAGCATGTTGTGGGATGTAAATGGGTATATAAACTCAATTTTTGAGCTGATGGCACTCTTGAGAGACAAAAGGGCTATGCAAAACATGAGGGTGTTGGTTATCTTGACACATTTTCACTAATGGCTAAGTCTCACCCAATTAGATGTGAACAATGCTTTCCTTCATGAAGAGCCCACTAAGGAAGTGTGCATGTCCTTACCTCCTGGCTATCAACGAGAAGGGGTATTTTACTTGCTAATACAGTTTATAAGCTGCATAAATCCCTTTATGGCCTTAGCAAGCTTCAAGGCAATAGTTTTTAAAGTTTTCCCATATTTTGCTCCAAGAAGGCTTCCAACAGTCAGCTTCAGATAACTCCCTTTTCATAAAAAATATTGTTGCATCTTTCATAGCTCTTCTACTATTTGTGGAAAACATAGTTATAGCAAGCAACAATATAGCATATGTCACAAAACTCAAGTTGTTTTTAGATAGTTGTTTCTAACTCAAAGATCTTGGAGACTTAAAATACTTTCTCGAGGTTGCATGATCTATAAAGGAAATTTCTCTCACAATGACTTTATGCTTTGCAACTACTTTTAGACACAAAATATCTTCCTGGTAGGCCTCAAAGCATTCCAATGGATCCTAATATAAAGTTGTGTCAAGATTAAGGCGAGCTTCTGGAGAACCCTTCATAGTATAGAAGGATGATTGGAAAACTTCTATACTTAACTATCACTAGATCAGATTTGGCTTGCTTTGTTAATAAGCTCAACCAATTTCTTATCAAGCCACGAGTTCCCCATCTATAGGCCATTTACCATATACTACAGTACATCAAAGGAATAGCTGGATAAGGTTTCTTTTTCTTCTCTGCATCGCTAATAGAAATCAAACCTTCTCAAACTCAAACTTAGCTTCTTCCCCTAACACACGGAGGTTTGTGAATGGCTTATGCCTGTTCTTTGGAGATTTGCTTGTGTCCTGGAAATCCAAGAAGCAGCAAACAATCTTATGGTATTCAGTAAAGGCAGATGGCCAATGCAACTTGTGAGATTATGTGGTTGATGTCTCTCTTTAAGGACTTTGATTTTTCTCATCTAGGACTAGCAATATTGTTTTGTGATAGTCAAGCAACATTGCATATAGCAGCAAATCCCATTTTCCATGAACATACTACACATATTGAGATAAATTGTCATTTTGTACAGGAGAAGATTCAAAAGGGTTGTTTGAAAATATTACACTTTTCAAGCCAGCATCAAGTTGCAGACTTGCTGACCAAAGCTCTCTTCCTTGCACACCTTAAGGTTCTGCTAAGCAAGATGGGAGTCCATAACATTCATAGCCCATCTTGAGGGGGAGTATTGAGATACTAAAGGGTATAACTGTCATTATGTTATGATGTTTATGTGTATATGCTAAGCTGGAGGTTGGTAGATTAGCTAACAAACTACCAAGCTTGTTTCATGCCACATATATAGCATATATATGTAAAGGGACCTTCAGGACCTTTTGTATTTTTTTCAATGAATTGATGAGTGTTTTTTTTCCTAATAGCACCCTTACCACAGTAGGTGAAAGCACGCAATTATCTCCTTTAGCTACTACGTATTATGGCACGCCCTCTTCTTCTACTCTAAAGTTTCTTTGTTCTATATCCACAAGTATCAATTCCTTTCCATCCTTCATTTCCCTTTTATCTCACCCATATGCCCCTAAAATTGATCGATTCCTAGGGTTTCTAGACATCCCTCAATCCCTTTCTTTCTTTTTTAATTGCTCTGTTAGAACTAGTCACTTGTTGAATAACAACTTCACATAACTTGTATCATTTTGCATTCATCTAAAGCATCCAAATATTGAACATTGTAGTGAACATTGGAACCTATAATTCAAAGATATGAACTCGCCATCACCACTCATTAACCCATTTTGTTGTGTCAATCACCTAAACTGCTATATATTTATAATATGCTTAGGAGCAATTGTATGGAATATATCCAGGTGTTAACTATAAAGTAGTTTATTCAATAAACCAAGGGACATTGTAATTGACTTTCGTATAAAACTTTGTGAAGTTATTCAGCTTTGACAAGAATTATATACTAATTCTCTTCTAATATATGGATGCTAACACATTTGGAGGAGAAAATATATATACAATTATAAATTTATCCTAATTAACAGACAATTATTGATTAGATAATTCAAAGATTACTTGTCTGTGATCCTCTAATGCTCCTGTGCTCTTTATCCCAAATTTACTACTTTACTTGCTTTTTGTCTCTTTCAGTCTAAGATATCTAGAGAGGTATGTTATGAAGCTAAGTTACTATAAAATCAAATGGCACTCCCAAAAAGAGTTATCACTAGCAGTCGAACATGAGCTTCTTGATGTTTTCATTAAGTCTTGGTAGAGTTGGTGTCTTTAAAAGGGTAGCTCTAGATAATGTAGACATGATTTTGTATAGACCTAAGGACTTTGATTGTGAAAACAACACCCTAGAGGGGGTGAATAGGGTGATAAATTAAAAATTCAACTTTAACTATAATTAAAAAGTATAGTTAACAAATGGGAACCTGTAAGTTAGTAACAAAGAACAAAGAAAAATATTCCTACTAAAAACAGAATTTATATAAGGATGAATAATGAAGGCAACTACATAATTTCACCAAAAAATGAATCAACTTAAAGCACTATTTCATAACTGAAACAGAGGCAAAATCTAGACAACAAACAGAGATAAGAAACACAATTTAAAGTTAAAACAAAGTTTAAAAACATTTTTAATAAAACTGGAACGTGAGTGCTTAAAAACAGAAACCAAAAGGCTAAAACCAATCTTACACACAAAGATAAAGTGCAGTAGCTGAAAAAGATAAGAGAAGAGCAGCATAACATGAATATTTTTCCTAGTATAGTCCAAAAACAAGGCGTACGTCTAGTCCCCTAACTCTCAACAGATTTTCTTCATTAATCAAAAGCTTGTTTTCAATTCCATTTACAAGCAACAAATTACAAGAAGGTTTTCTAGGCTCACTGCTAACTTTATGGTTGTAACCATGCTCATCAAAAAAAATTTACAATGTTAGTTTTTACTTTCTCACCAACAACGATACAAGAGAATAAAGGTAAAAGACATATTACAATGTAGGCTGTTACTCAAGCACAAAATAAAAGCTCTTAAAAGAGTAGATAATAATGGATACTAAGCACAAAATGGCCTTTACAAAATAGGAACAAGTGAACATTAGCTAGGCTTAAAGAATAACTGAAATTGACTTGGATATGTTTTAAGCTCTTATGTGTCTCCCATGTGTCCGAAGGCCTTTATATGGTTCTTCAAACTCCATTACTAATGTAGATAGTCCAAAAGTCTCACACTAATCTTTACTTAATTTCAGCTCTATTTGATATTTTCACTTGACTAAAAACTTATTTTTAAGCAATTGATTTTCTGCACAAACTTATTTTCCCTTTATGAACTCCAATCCTTTTTTCTTCACAAATACACTCTTCTTGGTGGGTTTTGACTATTGAGATACTGGCTTGAGGTCCGTTTTTGAACTTGAGTCTTGATTCTCCCTTAAATGGATGATTTAGATTCTCTTTTGAAATAGTACTACCTAGTTTCCATAAGGGCAGCCTTTGATTTGAATTTAAACTGATTCCAACAGTTGTTCCATGCTGACTTGATGCATTTCTCTTCAATCTTGCCTTATTAATTAGCTTTGTCTTCCTTATATGTGCCAATATCATCTCCCATTAAGATAACTTGTATTCAATAAAATATTCTTCCATAACTATTGATATGTAGATTAATTTCCTTGTTAGCAACCTCATTTTGAATTTGTTAGCCTTCCAAACATGATCTCTTACCTATTTAGTTGAGTAGAATAAATTTTAATGCAAATAAAAAGAAAAAAAATTGAGAATGAAAAAAAAATTCATTATTTCGTTTAGTATGTGATGAAAAAATTTAAGGTAATGTAATATTTCATTATTTGGTACGATAATAAATTAAAAAAATAAAAAGACCATGTAAGTAAAAAAATTAAATTATTTTTAAAGTTTAAATTATAAAAAATTTTATTTTAATGTGAATTAAATTAATTTTTTTAAAATAATAAACTATTTTTTTTTACTTGGATTCATCACTTCATCTATTTTTATAATAAAACATAATAATTCCTTATCATAATTAATTGATTTAAAAGATCATATAGAATTAAAATACTAAAATATAAAATTTAGTAATTATATTAAATTACTATAACATAAATTCTTTATAACAAATAAAAAAAATTAAAAACTCAAATTAAGTGCAACAATTGAATCCTAAATTCTGTAAGATTTTGAAAAGAATGACTTTTCCATTGTTTAATAGAACATTCTATGAAATGCTTATTCCATCCAACCAAACTATGAATCTTAAATTCTATCCCCCATTTCCTTTTCATTTCAATCAACCAAACATAACATTTGAGTCTCGTGATAATCTTGTCTTTTATATGATCTTTGGCATTTTAAATGCCAAGATCTTATCTCTTTTAATCCCTCTTGACAACTTACATTTAATTTGGAAAATATGAAATTGAATGAAAGGATTCAATTAAATAGATTTGGAAACTTCATTTGAAAGAGCTAACCGTTAATATTAAATAGAATAATATATAGTTTATATTTAATGCTGCTACAAAGTGAATAACTACTTAATAAAATCCTTAATTTGTTCTTTTAATATTTTGTGATAAAAAATAAATTGCATGAAACCTTAGAGTAATAGATTGCTTTAGGCAGAATCTGCCTCTAGGATATTTGTGGACTTAACTTGATGATATTTGGGTACAAGCCGCATTGGCTTACAACCCTAACACTTATCTCAGAAATTCGTTTAAAGTCTGCATACCCTTTGTGTTTTTTCTCCATAATACAAATAAGTTGCTCGAGATTGTTTGAGGTAATTCTCTGAATTTTCTTGAGCTTAGATTCCAAAAAGGTATCATTGTTAAGCACCTGGCTTGATTCAAAATGGGGACTGATAATTGTGTTCTTGTTGAGAAAAATGCCCACTTGTTCACACCTTCGAGATAGCTGGTTTTTTAATCTAGGGATATTAGACTTCTGGTCAGAGGTACCACCAAAACTTATCAGAGCCCACCTTTCAATTTTAGTTCCTTCAAAGACATGGCCATCAAGAAGGTTCCACTGGCGGTCATGATGAGAGGGAATTAGGTTCCTCACATGACCTCCATCTCCAAGCTTTAGCTTGGAAGGGTGAAGAATTCTCCCAGTCAACTGTGTTATTTATCTTGACACTTTGAGTTCGAACTGTCTTTCCTGGTTTCCACTGTCAAAAGGATTGCTTTTGAGACACTAGAAACTGATATTCAAAGACAAAGGATTTACTGAAGTACTCAAGAAATAGTACTCGGTATTCAATAGACAAGTGACATGGAACTACTCTAGTATTTTGTAGTTACCTGGTAGACCCCACAAGCCTTATCATGTCTCCTTCAATGATGGCTTTTCGTTCTCTTGGTGTTTGGCAGCCCATCTTGAGTATCTTAGCCGTTTGACCATCAGACAGCTTGCCAAGGAATTTCTGACCTATGCAGATGACAGAAAGCTCCATGGGAGATAACATGGTTTGCTTCGACTAATTTGCAAGCATGGTAAGTTAAGTGAATATGAAACAAGGGTGCAGCAGCACCCTTGACAGCAAGTTTATTTATCAAAAACGACCAAAAATTGTCATGCAAGTTTGAAGATAGGATACCTCAAATTCACTTAAGGAAATTATTTAATAACTGTTTGTTAATTTGGGGCTTGTATGTTTAGTACGAAGGACTTTTCACTATGTTATCATTCTGACTGTTCAATCATATATGCGTGTTTAGATACTAGCTATCAACCATTGACTTATACTTAGTACTGTAGATCTTTTACATATCTTGGTAGATGTTGGCAAGAATTTGTGCAGCATAATGGGGACTTGTTAATTTATATTGATTGTGTTTAGTCAGCTCTGAATTCTAATCTCTTGCTTTCATTAAGATAGGTTATAAAGTATCAATTGCATAGCATTACTATTGCACTGGTTCATTGTTCCAGGAAGATATAGTTATCTAGTTACCCTGATATTGACCAACTACAATGTCTAGTTACCCTACCTAAGTCTTACTATTCATGCAATTACATGTGAATTTATTTTATGCTTAATGTTAGAACCCCTATAAAAAATGTGTATAGGAGAAGAAACCGTAAGAATGATACTGCAGGGAAGGCAAATGAAATGAGTGCAAAATTAGTACGTGAGAATGATGAAAGGACTAAAGGGGACTGCTCGCCAGCCTACCAACACCGTTAGTGTAGGGAAGGATGAAAAAGGGAGAGCCAGCAGTAAATAGAGGCAGGCAGAAAGAGAGGAAGGACGTGGGGAGGTGCCTAGTAGCCTAGAATGTGCCAAGAGCAATATTTCATTTTCTTCTGCACCAATACTCCATTTCACCGGATATTTCTTCCAGACGCTTAGCTGTTGTTCAGGGACTTCTAGTGGTATTTTCTTGCATCCACAATTTGTTTTATCTTCATTTCTACTCTAACACCACACACCACCAGGGGTTCCTATCAATCTGGTATTAAAGATGTAAAAGATTCTAGTGGATGGTTAGCACCAAAAAGGATTCCTGAATAGAACATCTAGAATAGGATGTGAGAGGAGTGACCGATAAGGTGTCCAATATGGAAGCACGTATGCAAACTATGATGGGCATGTTGGTGGAACTGCGAAAAACAATGAACCAGAGGGACCACGGGTAAATTGCCCGTGTTCCCTGAGGCCGAGTAAGGAGGAACCCAAGAGAACTCTAGGGGCAATGGTGATGAAGGAGGAAGCAGAGCTAACATTCCATTGGGAAACTGAGAAGAATTGAGAGAGTCCATACCACGAAAGCTGTAGTTACCCGACTTCTCTAGCGATGACTTGAGCAGTTGGATATTTCGAACTGAGCAATATTTTGCCGTTAATGGAATTCCTGAGGGAGAAAGGGTGGCATCAGCAACTGTGTGCATGGAAAGAAGGGCTCTGAACAGAGTACAATGGATGGAAACAAGATTCTCCTTCACCAACTAGGCAGTATTCAAAATTTTGCTCTTGGACAAATTTTGCTCTACTCAGGGTGGCTCAGCGTATGAAGAGTTGTTGTCTTTTCAACTTGAGGGAGAGATAGAAGATTACAAAGAAAGGTTCGAAGCTCTCTCAGCCCTCCTTCACGATCTATTGGACGAACTCCTTAAAGGAGCATTCGTAAATGGCCTCCACGAAGAAATACAAGCAGAGCTGAGGATGATGGGACCAAGATCTTAACCCAAGCCATGACTATGGCACGAGTGGAAGACCGAAATAAGGCGCTGGATAAGAGCAGGGGAACAAGAAGCCTGCGTGGGTACCCACCAACCCGACCTAGCCCGTTTATAGATTTCAAGCCCAAGATAACTAGCCCCATTGAAACCCATCGAGCCCAACCCACCAGTGCTCCAACTTATGCACCTGCATCGGTGGGATCCAGCAGAACAATAGAACGATGCAGAGTGCGGCCTGAGAAGGACCAAGGGACGAGGGGGATCTAAAACAGAGGGGCATTTCGCAGATTATCAGATGCAGAGTATCAATCCAAAAGAGAAAAGGGACTGTACTTCAGGTGCAATAACCGCTATACACCCAATCACCCAATGCAAAAACCAGCAGCTGTAGATTTTACTGGTTGAATCTGAGGAGGACGACAGTGAAGATGAAGAGGGAGCTCCAACCGAGGTACAAGAAACAGTGGCCAAGGCTAAACAAATCGAAATTTCCATGAATTCAATAGTGTGGCTAGATACTCCGAGAACCATAAAGCTAAGAAGGAAGATTGAGGACCGTGAGATGATTGTCTTGATAGACAGTAGGGCCACTCATAATTTTATTTCACAGGAGGTGGTGACCCAACTGAATCTTCCAGTCCTACGTACCCCTTCCTTTGGGGTAGTTGTAAGGAATGATTACCAGGTCAGGAACAGGCATCTATAAGAAAATGGGAGTGCTATTGCAAGGACTGCTTGTCATTCAGGATTTTCTACCCTTTGAGCTTGGTAGCGCTAATATGGTATTAGGGATAGAGTGGCTCAGCACTTTAGGCAACGTTTGCACTAACTGGAGCACTTTGACAATGTCCTTTGTGTGGGAAGGGAAGCAAATAAGATTGCAGGGGGGCCCCTCACTATCCAAACTCATGGTGTCTCTAACGACAATGCTCAAGTTAGTGCAGAATAGCCGAGGTGGATTTTGGATTGAGTTTGTTAATATGATGACCCGACAACCAGAAGAGATAGCAACCAACAGTGAACTGCAAAAAATATTGACAAACTTTGCGTCAATATTTGATCCACCCCATCAATTACCTCCTAAGCGCAGCCATGATCATTTCATAAGATTGAAGCAGGGAGCAGAACCACCCAACATTAGGTCCTATCGTTACCCGCATTATCAAAAGTCAGGCATCGAGAGAATTGTGAGGGAAATGATGACAGCAGGGATTATCAAGCCAAGCATTAGTCTCTTTTTCAGCCCAATTTTGCTTGTTAAGAAGAGGGACAATGGATGAAAATTATGTGTTGACTACTGAGTCTTAAACGATCTCACCATCCCTGATAAATTTTCAATTCTCATAATTAATAAGTTAATTGATGAGTTAGGGGGAGCTTTAGTATTCTCCAAATTAGACTTGAAATTCAGATACCATCAAATCCGAGTAAGGAAAGATGACACGGAGAAAACAACTTTCAAGATCCACGAGGGGTATTACGAGTTCCTAGTTATGCCTTTCGGATTATCTAACGCACCATCCATCTTTCAATCATTGATGAATGAGGTATTTCGCCCCTATCTCCGAAAGTTTATCTTTGTATTTTTTGATGATATACTAGTTTATAGCCAAAATTTGGAAGTCCATTTGTCCCACCTCAGGATGACGCTATCCATATTATTGGAGAATCAATTGTATGTCAACAAGGGCTAGTGCTCTTTTGGCAACAAAGAAGTGCAATACCTAGGGCATTTAATCTCAGCAAATGGTGTAGTGGCAAACTCTGATAAAATATCACACATGATGAATTGGCCCTAACCCAAAACTTTGAAGGAACTTTGGAGATTTCTGGGCCTCACTGGCTCCTACAGGAGATTTGTGAATAATTATAGAAAGATAGAAGCTCCACTTACCCAGCTGCTTAAGAAGGATTCTTTTGTTTGGGGGAACGAAGCTACAGCTGCCTTCGAAGAACTGAAAAATGCCATGGTCACTCTACCCATTTTAGAACTACCCGATTTTCAAAAGACCTTCATAGCAGAGACTGATGCTTCAGGGTCAAGATTGGGTGCAATCTTGATGCAAGAGAGCCGACCCATAGCCTACTTGAGCAAAGCTTTGTCACCGAGGGGGCAAAATAAATCGGTCTACGAAAGAGAATTGATGGCTATTGTGACGGTAGTCAAGAAATGGCGACATTATTTGATGGACCCACACTTCATTATACGAAATGACCAAAAGAGTCTCAAATTCCTTATAGAGCAAAGAACCGTGGGAGAAGATTAGCAGAAATGGATAATGAACAGCTATGATTTTGAGATTCAATATCGCCTTGGGTGTGAAAACAAGACAGCTGACGCTTTATCTAGAAAGGAGAAAATGCAGCTTAATACTTTGGCCTTCTCCCAACCACAAACAATTTAGTTTGATGTGGTAGAAGAAGAGATTGGCAAGGATGAAAAATTGTGTGCCATAGTACAAAAGCTACTGTTGGATCCTTCGAGCCATCCACCTTACAGCCTAGTTCATGGTAGGCTCCTATATAAAGGGAGGCTAGTGCTAAGTCGCAGCTCTCAACTCATCCCCAAAATATTATAGGAATTCCATGCCTCCCCTATGGGAGGGCATTCTAGCTTCTTTCGTACTTATAAAAGGGTAATGGATATGTTTTTTTGGGAGAGATTAAAATTTGATGTTAAGAACTTTGTGGCCTCTTGTGATGCATGCCAGAGAAATAAATATCATACCATGAGCCCTGCCAGACTCTTGTGATGTATGCCAGAGAAATAAATATCATACCATGAGCCCTACCAGCCTCTTGCAACCTCTCCCCATCTTGACATAGGTTTGGGAGGACATCTCAACAGATTTTATATCAGGGTTGCCAAAAACCCATAGATGAGACTACATTCTGGTGGTGGTAGACAAGCGGACCAAGTATAACCATTTCTTTGCTTTAAAGCATCCTTTTACTGCTAAAGAAGTTGTTGAAATTTTTACCAAAGAGGTTATTCGACTCTATGGGTACCCGAGGTCTATTGTGTCTAACAGGGATAGAGTGTTCATCAGTGCCTTTTGGTCTGAGCTCTTCAAGTTGTCTGGGACTACACTTAAACTTAGCTCCGCATACCACCCCCAAATCGATGGACAAACTAAGATGGTAAACCGCTATCTGGAGACATACCTTCATTGTTTCATTGGACACCATCCAAAGCAATGGTCGAAATGGCTTTCTTAGGCTGAATATTGGTACAACACCACATATCACAGTTCCTTGGGCATGACACCTTTCAAAGCGCTTTATGGCAAAGACCTTCCCCCTTTGATCAGATATACAAACACTCCATCTAAGATAGTGGAAGTTGAACTCCATTTAAAAGCAAGAAACAGTATCCTCAATCAACTTAAAGAGAATTTAAGTAAAGCTCCGCAGCAGATGACTAAATCTGCTAACACTCATCGAAGTGATGTAGAGCATGCAGTTGGTGATTGGGTATTCTTGAAAATTCAACCATACCATCTCCATTCATTAGCCAAACGCCCCAATGAGAAATTGAGTCCCAAATATTATGGTCCCTACCAGATATTGGACAGAGTGGGAGCTATAGCCTATTGCTTGGACCTTCCTCCTACTTCCCGGATTCACCCAATTTTCTATATTTCTCAATTAAAGAAATGCCTCAGCAATCATATTGTAAGCCAACCACTTCCTCCATGTTTAAATGAGGAATTGGAATTGATGCTCCAACTAGAACAGGTGGAAGATATCAAGCACCTCGCTAATGGCAAGACCGAAGTGCTGATCAAATGGCAAGACTTACCTCCCTATTGGGAAGAATATGAGCTCATCAGAGACACCTTTCCTCACTTCCACCTTGAGAAAAAGGTGGCTCTCCTTGGGGGCGGGGGTAATGTTAAAGAATGTGTATAGGAGAAGGAACCGTAAGAATGATACTGCAGGAGAGGCAAATGAGATGAGTGCAAAAATTAACACATGGGAATGATGAAAGGATTGAAGGGGACAGCTGTCAAAAGAGGACTGGCCAGCCTGCCAATACCATTAGTGCGGGGAAGGATGAAAAAGGGAGGACCAATAGTGAAGAGAGGCAGGTAGAAAGAGAGGAAGGACGTGGGGAGGTGCCTAGTAGCCTAGAATGTGCCAAGAGCAGTATTTCATTTTCTTCTGCACCAATACTCCATTTCACCGGATAATTCTTCCAGAGGCTTAGCTTTTGTTCAGGGACTAGAGGTATTTTCTTGCATCCACAATTTGTTTTATCTTCATTTCTACTCTAGCACCACACACCACTAGGGTTCCTATCACTTAAGTTATTCTTTTATCTTTGGGTGCAGTTTTGCTGACCAAAAGTTTCGCTTCGAAGGATTTCAAAGCGTTGAGGCCTATTGTGAGGACCAAATCCTACAAATTTCAAAATTTTGTCTACAACATGGCTGAGGTAGGCTTCTCCACTATTTACAAAATTCCCAGTAATTCTGATGGTTATTTATTTTTCAACTTCCCTTGTATAGTTGTTTTGATCTTGTGTTGTTATTTTGATATACGAGATCTTCCCTCGTGCTGACTCAATAGCTCTATCAAGATTCAAGGCCATAAGGCCATGTTAATGTCTTGCTACAGATTTTATTGTTTCACATTTATATTAATGTCAGATGTGTGGTAATTGATCCTTGTGTTGGCAGAAATTATAAGTTATGACAATTCTTTTATTTGTAAATCAATTCCATTGTCCTTGATGAAGGCTCTTAAACCTTAGTTGGAAAAAATCAATATTAGAAGTTTTGCAAACTCTAATTGAGATGAAGAGGAGATTTCTAGCAAGTTATACGCTTAAAGCTCCAATCCTATAGGGTGCATATAGGCACCCTTGCCCAGGGTGCATAGCAACAACCTTGGCAAGGTGCTGCCAAGGGTACATATAGGCAGCCTTGCTAAGGGTGCAGGTGCACCCTTGGCATCTAGATCTTCTCTAGACCTTAAACCTTAATCCCTAAAACCCTAAACCTTAAATTTTTAAAACAACTAAGAAGATTATTTAGTTAAAACTTTCCCAAAAGTTCTGTCACTGTTGTGTACTTCCCAAAACTATTCCTCAATTGTTGCGTTCTTCCTCTTGACAGGATATAGCCTCTGACCTTATTCATAATTTTTTAGTACATTATTAACCTTGGTAATTAATTTACCTTATAATTATCTTAAAATTCACCAAAAGTATGCATTATAGTTTGACTTGAGACCAGTGCATAATTTTCTAATCAATCAGTTATTATATTTTCTATCTGCTGAACCCCAACTCCCCTCTTCCCTTTCTGTCATATAGTGGTGAGTCTATGGTATAATGTGAACATAACGAGAGTTGATTGGCAACCTCTCAGAACAAGTAAAGCATATGGAACAATCTTTTTAAATTGGATTAGTATATATTGGTCCAAAATTCTCTACAGGTGCCCGGCAATTTAAGCCCTTTGCATTGATGGTATCATAGTACCATTTTGTGCTTTGTGGATTGCAGTTGGATTGTGACTTTGTTCTATTGGGGGCTATGCCTTCCTTAGACCAAATCACTTCCTTCTTCCACTTTCCCTTATCAAAAATTGACCTCCAAACACCATAACATTACATTACAACCATCAGTTCATCTAAGCTGAAAACATTACTGTCTTGTTCTTTTTTTATTTTTCTTTTCCTGGTTAACTGATTTATCTTGCGGTTTCTTTTTCACTTGCCTGCGAAAATGAGTTCACCAAATCATTATAATTTTCAACATTCTGTTGCCATTTGGGTTCGGCATTTGCTTTCAAATTCACTCTTATAGCAGTTTAAGTTTGTTTACAAATTCATTCTTTTCAGTAGTTTTATGCTTAAGGAAATTTGTTGTCCTGATGTAAATTTCTGTTAACAATTAGCTGGGTCATCAAACAAGCTCATTTCCATTAAATTTACTCATTCTGGTAACTCAACTTTAGAGCTTGGTATTTGATGTTAGGCTGCTAGCATTTGAATTCTGATTTATGTTCTTACCTAGAAGGTTCTGGACTACCAGTGGTGCTAATTAAGAAATATAAAAGATAAAGAAGCCAGTTGTGTTACTCATAATGTTTTAAAGCTAAGAATAATACTTAAAGAAATACATCTAAATTCTAAAAGTAACAGCTTCAAAAAGCAAGTCCATTTCATACAATGAAGGGGAATATGCTGAACTTATCAGTAAAAATGGCTTTCGCTGGGTACCTGATGCTAGCCAGCATTTGAATTCTGATTTATGCTCTTACCTGGATGGTTCTAGTACCGGTGGTGCCACTGCCAGTTAAAAAATAGAGTAAATTAGTTTCATTTTTTACTCAAAGAAATACATCTATAATTAACAGCTTCAAAAGGGATATTAATCCATTCATTTAATAAAGTGGAATAATCTTGACAAGGTTTTCAATGAAGGCATATCTTACAAGTGAACTGCTCTTGCATACAAACAGTGGCAATAGAATAGAAAAAAGATAAAACAACAACTTTTCACACTGAATCCCAAGGTTTTGATGACAACTCTAGCCCCTGCACATTGCTAAATAAGTCCTTTTCCAAAATCCAGTCTTCTATCATTGCTTGAGAATTGATTCCCCGATCAGCTGGCAAAAGATGTCCAGCCCCTAAAACCACAACATTGGTAAGACTCTTCCATTTTTGCACATACCCAGCAAGTTCCCCATTTACTGTCCAGATCTTCCTCTCTGCTCTCAAGAACTCTTCAATTCCCTCCCATTTCAATGTCTTCACCCAGGCCTCAACTTGAACCACACCAGCCCTTAAATCAAAATTGCCCTGAAACATCAACACCTTGCTATTTTTCACCAAGTACTCCGCCATGCGTTTTGCGCTCTTCATCCCATCTTCCTGCAGCGTCTTCTTCACATCATCACTGCAATGCTTATGAACCACCCATTCCTTCACTCCCAAGGCCTTTTTCACCTCATTCTTGTTTAGAAACTTCGTGACCAAATCAGTTTGGTAAGGAACTTTCTTTGTAAAATCAAACAAAGTGGCCAATCCTGTCATATTTTCCAATATTTTCATGACTCTCTGCCTTGCATTTGTAGCTTCACTCCAATTTCCACTTCTTGCCAAGCTCACTGCTTCCAGTTGAACCTTCTCTACCTCTTCCTTCTGCCGCTGATTAATCAAACCACAATGATAAGCACTCACAGCATGAGTTTTCACCTGAGTCACCGGATCTGTCAAGCCATCCCCAATAGCAACACCAGCCAAATTCACCCTTTTGGACATAGATAGCTGCTTATTCTTCTTCAAAATATGACACCCAATTGCTGGAATATACTTCCCAGCATAGCTCTCACCCGTGATGTAAACTGGCCGAGACTTGAATTCTGGGTCGAGATCAATGAATGCTGTGATCGCAGAAAAAAGGTGTTTTGCGATAGATCTCTGGTCTCTTGGGATCTCTTCAGGGCTGGAAGCAATGCTGAACCCTGTTCCAATAGGATTATCAAGAAAAACAAGCCCAAAGATTCGATTCCAAGAACCAGGATTCCTTTCAAGCGAAACGGATTCAGAATTTTTGGTGCGAGAAATAACACGCCAGGGGCCGAGTTCTAAGAAGTTTCCGGTCATTGACGAGCAGCCAGGGCCACCTTGGAGCCAGAAGAGAAGTGGGGTTTCTGAGAGAGGAGAGATGGGCTTCTGTGCTTCATAGAAGATGTAGAAGATGGAGGAATTGGATTTGGGTTTCACTGGGAGGTAACCAGACTTGGTGGGAAGGGCTTCCGCAGGGAAGGTTGAAGTGGGGGATGAAAAAGTTGGTATGTTGAGATAAAGGACGTAGGAGAAGAAAAGTAGGAGCTTCAGAGCTAACGCCATGTTTGGATGCTTGAAGCTGAACCTGAGGGATCTGTCCAAAAAAAAAAGTTTAACCTGAAGGCACTAAGCAACTGAACTTAAAATCTACAGACATTTCTTTTTGGTCTACTTACAGCTTCTCAATCCTTCCGCCCTTCCTCCTACGAGGTATTTTGGTTTCTGTTGAACCCGAACATTGAAGAAAAATCTGACATTGCCAGTCAAAGAGACTAGCCCCACTATATTCTATTCTCTTCTGCGTCTACGGGGACACTCTAGTAGACGCAGGTGACAACCACTCGACGTCGCTGCAAGTGCGCGCGTGCTGTTGTTGCCCCACTATATTCTTTTCTTTTTTTTTTTTTTGGACTGGCCCCACTATATTCTATTCTCTTAGTAAGCAAAGTTACTTATTATTGAAGTACTCCAACGCAACCAACTATAACAATCATTGTTTATAAAAATAATGGTGACTTAAATAAAAATAAATTAAATGAGAGAATCACAACAAAAAACTACAATCAAATGTCATCGAATCCAGAATAAAAAACAAATTGAACTCCAAAAATCACAAACAAAAACCACGATCAAATGTCATCAAATCCAAAAAACCATAAATCACAATAAAAAATCACAATAAAAAAATACAGAAATCCAAAAATCACAATCAAGAGGAAGAGACTAATCGAAAAACCAGAAAATCCAAAATACCATAAACCAGAATTCCATAAACCAGAAATCACAATCACCATAAAAAATCCAACCGAAATCACAACAAAAAATAGAAAATAAATCAAACCGATTTCCTTCAATGCGAAGACGGTGAGCCCAATCGGAGTCTCCACGCACAGGGATTTCAACTCCAACCAAAGACAGCTTTCGAATATCAAATCTTGAAGCCATGGGAGACTAGGGAGACTAGCCTTCGAATACCAGGGGAAGAGAACTCAAAGCCATGGGAGATATGAAAAATGAAACGAAAGCAAGGGGAAAAGACCTCGATGTCTATTGCCTCGGGGAAATCTAGGGAAACCAGGGGTTCACAGGGGGAAATCCAGGGGAAACCGAAAGTCAGAAACTGAGAGCCAATGACCGAAATCTAAAAATTGAAAGCCAAGGACTGAGAGCTACAAACTGAAAGTCAGGGAAATCGAAAGCCATGGAAGAACTTGTGGATTTGAAGAACGAGTTTTTGAAGAACGAAGAACGAAGAGGCATGAGACTTGGAGAACGCGTAGATTTGAAGAGTGAAAAACGAGAGGATGGAAGGATATGGAAACTGAAGAGACAAGAAGCTTCTAGAATTTATTGGTGTGGGAGATGGCTTTTCGTAGATTTGAGTAGAAAATGAGTATGATAATAAAAGCTGGCTGATTTTATTGAGGTGGGAGATGGCTTTTAATTGCAATAAAAAAATAAGAAAAAAAAGCTTTCAATAGGCATGGGAATGGCTTTCAAATGGATCGGGCCCGTGATATTACCGTTGGAAATCATGTCATTGGATACTTTTATTTTTTTAGAAATGTAGCCTAGGAGAGTATCAAAATTTTTTTATAAATTGTGCCTCGTTTTAAAAGATTTTACGCTCAAATTCTCAAATTCTTTATATCTTTTTTTCAACTCACAAGTTTATTTATTTTGACAAATAAATTTTAATAAATTAAATTTAAATTATTTCTTACATTTTATACAAAATTATCAATCTCCCATTAACAAAAATTTTCAAATTCTTCTATTTTTTTCAAATTCACAAAATAACTCAAATACTAAAAATTATTAATTTCTTATATTTCCATTTCAACCAACCAATCCCGCCAAATTTTATAGGCCTCCAATGAATACTAGTGGTGTAGATATGTTTTCATTTTAACCAACCAATCCCGCCATGTTTTATAGGCCTCTTCTAATGAGTACTAGCGGTGTAGAGTCCACTAATCAAGAACTTGAAATACCAGTCGAGTTTATGTCTGAATCTCAAGTTTCACAATTTTTCACCCAAATTAATTTGAAAAATATTGTGCTCGATGAAAGAGGAGGAAATGCAAATCAGAAAATCTCGAATCAGGTTCACAATGAAAGAGGATGCACTTCTTATTTAAGTATGGCTCAACATTTCTGTAATATCCTATAGTTTTTAAATAATAATATTTTACTATAAACAAGTATTATTATTTTTAAATGATTGTGCATGTTTTGCTGAAAGCAAATATACTTTTAATTAAAATAATTTTTATTTTGCTTAAAATAATTATATTTGCCTTTAATAAATTTTTATTATTTTTAAAAAATTTCTTTCTTTTATTATGCATAAAGATATTTTATTTTGTGATTTATGTTATTAACATTTTTATCAAGAAAAAGTCATGATTTAAGAGTGCAATTAAAGTTTTGCAATAATATAAATTTTAAAAAAAATTGGGATGCTTTAAGATGAAAAATAATAATTATATATATATATATAATTAAAGAATAAACTTTTAATTTTTAATTATTAAATAATAATAAGTTAAAATAAAGGAGAAAGGGAACGGGAGGCAAAGCATACAGATGGAAGAGGGGGTTCCTTTTTCTCTTTCTCTCTCTAACATCTATCTTCTCTCTATGATTTCTTTCAATCTAGACATCCATTTAAGATGCTGGAGGTACCATTGGACTCATGGAGACGAGAGCTTCAAAATCGACCAATCAATTCCTCCAAAAGTTCGTCGGAAGCCCGCCAAAACATCGTGAATAGTAATGCATAGATAATGTTTCTAAAATGCTGAATTTTTTATGGTTTTTTAAACTTTCAAGTTAGAAGTTTTTAAATAATATAGAGTATTGGTTGTATGATAAATTTCACGGTCAACCAACGTGATTTAATACTCTAATTTTGCAAATTATTCTTCAGTGAACAGTAATTGTGAATAGTATTTTTATCTGCGTGAACAGTGTGTGAATAGTGTTTTGCAGCGCATGAATAGTATTTTCACCCAATGTGAATAGTTTTTTCCGACTATGAACAGTGCTTATCAGTTGACCAAGTTTTCGAAATCATTTTTTAAATTTTTGAACCCTCTGAACACATTTTTAAAGTCTATTTTGTCAAATTCATATTAAAAAAGTATATTTTGGCGTTGTCCAACCTGGACCCCTTACTTTGTGAGTAGATAATTTTTTCTATAACTTACTCTACGCTATTTTTGAACTTTAAACGTATAATTATTTCTATTTATAAGTTATTTATACTTTTATATATCTCTAAATTGGATTAAAATACCTAATTTATTTATTATCTGGTATATAGTTCAAGAAGAATATGATTTTGAAAATAGATTTTTGAATTCATTAAATATGTGATTCTAAATTTATTTATCATTATATGGTAAAGGTAATATATTGTGTACGTTGCATTGATATGTAAAGTTATAAGATTGCCTTGGAAAAGGGTATATATATGTGATAATCCTAATTGGAAAATTTTTGACAGAAGAATTTTATTAAGACTGAAAATTCTGTATTATATTGAAATATCTGTTTTGAATGAAATGACATGTGCGAAAATATAATTTTTGTAGAAGAATCATATTGGAAACACTATTTGCTCGCTAACAGTAAGTGATGTTAGCCTTGATGCACCTTGATACTTCAGCTAACAGGGGTAGTGCTAACCTCGTGTGACGGCCAACACACGGGATATGATATATGAAAGATAGCAGAATGCCTCCTATCTGAATGAAATACCGACTATATGATATATGATTTGCCCTCCCTTACTATGTGTTTGGAAAATTGTCCATATTAGAGTCCCTTCGCGTGTCCTCTTAAATAATGATAGGACAAATCTTAGTTGAGATGCTGAGTTTAGGCAAATCCTACACCACTAAAGTACGAAAGGGCTTAAACTCTAATATGGTGATTCTGATATTGGATCCTCCTAATGTTTTCATGAGAAATATTTTGATGCATAACAATATTTGAATAATGATCATACTATATTAGATATGATTTTCGATATCTGAATATGATTTGAACTGAGAATATTTGAAATGCGAGTCCCATATGGATATATTTCTGAGCTATAATTTTCAATGTGATACATTTTAAAATATGAGTACATCCATATGTTGACCTAAGAGGTCATAGGAGATATTATCTGCTCACTGAATTGTCAAACTCACTACACTATATTTCTACATTTTTCATATAAAAGTACAGAGTTTAGTCTTTTCCCTTTAGATAGGTGATCAACTAGGCGATCTAATCTCTGGTGAGCCTATTTTGTTTTTAGGCTCGTAGATTTTGATTATAATATACTTGTACTCTAAAGTATGTTCTGAATGCCACAAGCAGGATTCTTGTTTCTACTGTTACTTTGATATTTATAGACTTGATATGTATATTGTGTATACATGGGAATACTTATTTGTAAAGGAGTGTATTATACATGTTATGGAAAATATATATTCGTAATGTGTTTCACGTGCCCTATTCACGTGTCCTAAAATTAAGGGCGTGACAATTTTAAAGGATGTAGTTGTTGGTATTGACCAAAAGGCAGATAGTTTTTTCTCAATAATCAAATATAATTATAACAACTATTGTGGTCGGTTATGAGAGAAGGAATCTGTTTAGCTAAAATCTCGATGGCATCAGTTGAATAGTGCAGTTCAAAAGTTTGTTGGGTGCTACAAACAAGCTGTTCATAGAAGAAAAAGTGGAAGTTTAGAGAATGACATCATGGCTAATGCATATACTATTTTTTGTCAAGATGAGGGCGAACAGTTCAAATTTGAACATGCGTGGTGACTACTGAAAGATGAACCTAAATAGATAGTATAATTAACTGAGAGTTCTTCAAAAAGAACAAAGATTTTTACTTATAGAACATACTCATCATCTTCTAATCCGGGGATTCCATTTGAATGCACATATGACCCAACCTCATCTACTATAGTTTGGCCAATGGAAAAAAAGTCAGCAAAAAGGAAGGGTAAAGGGAAACCAACTGAAATTTCTTCTGACAATGTCGACTTTACTGCAATACAAGAGGGACATAGTCACATAATGAATATCGTGGAAGAATTCGTACGAATTAAGGCAGAAGAAAACAAGCTAAAAGAGAAAGAGTTAAAGTTGAAGGCGTTGAAGATCTTCATCAAGGATACATTTGGGATGATAGAGAGACAACGCTAAGATCACAAAACATTATGTAACTTGATTAGAGAATCACATGAAATTAGTTCATATAATATTGTAACCTAATTAGAATTTATATGTAATTTAATAATGTTATTCAAACTAGTCGTTATTCAAACTAGTTGTTATTAGTCAAACTAGCCATTATTATTCAAACTAGCCATTATGTTGTACTCAATATATAGTCTTTACATAAAAAAATTACACTATTCAATCTTGTCTCGTTTTTTTATCAAATTGTGCTCCACTTACACTATTGAATTATCTATCAAATGGATCCAAACTAATCAAGCAACTGCAACATATTGGAGTGGCAATTCATAAAAGCGGAATTGATGAACAACTCTGAAGAAGAATGCATGAGGACAATACTTGAGAGGCGAAGGCAACAACAAGGTGACAACTCTAATAGGCATACATGTAGAAGAACGATTATAGACTGAAATCATGAAGAAAGGCATAACCGATATTCGTTGACTACTTCTTTGAAAATTCAGTTTACGCAGATGCTCAATTTCGACGAAGGTTTTGAATGCGAAGGCATGTGTTCCTTCAAATTGTAGAAGCCCTTAGAAATCATGTTGAGTATTTCCAAAGGAGGGTCGACGCAACTGGTAAAATGGGTCTTTCACCCTTGCAAAAATGTACTGCCGCTATTCATATATTGGCATATAGATCGCCTGCTGATAATGTAGATGACTATGTATGAATTAGCGAAAGTACTATAGTGAAATGTTTAAAGAGATTTGTACAAAATGTGAATGAGGTATTTGGGTTTGAGTACTTAAGAAGGCCTAACAATATCGACATTGAATGTTTATTATAGATAGGGGAGGCACATGGCTTTCTTGGAATGTTGGGTTCCATTGATTGTATTCATTGAGAATAAAAAATTGTCTGGTAGCATGGAAAAGCCAATTTTGTCGAGGTGATCATGCAAAACTCACTATCATGCTTGAAGCAGTGGCATCATAAGACTTGTGGATTTGGCAGGCATTTTTTGGCATTGTGAGTTCAAACAATAACTTTAACGTGTTAAACTAATCTAATGTGTTTAATGATGTTTTGAATAAACAAGCTCCCAGTGTGCAATATATAGTGAATAGAACCCAGTATAACATGGGGTATTATTTAGCATATGGCATTTATTCAGAGTGGGCTACATTTGTCAAGAGCATCCCAATGCCGCAAGGAGAAAAGATAAAATTGTTTGCCCAACATCAAGAAGCAGTAAGAAAAGATGTGGAGTAGGCATTTGGAGTGCTCCAAGATTGATTCTCGATTATACGTGGCTCAACGCGTGTTTGGCATATGGATACACTTAAGCATATAATACTTATATGCATCATATTGTATAACATGATCGTTGAAGACGAACGATACACATATGGTAGTAATTTTGATTACTCTTATGATCATCTAGATAATGACATCTCAACAACTGAAATATCTAATGGTCCTCTGTAACAAGTCCAAATTATGTATAAAAAAATTTTTAATTTATACAACATAGAGTTTACATACACGTCATTAATCAAAACGTACATACAACATATCAAACATGTCACGGCTCCAAATGATGGAACACATGACCGGCACGGCATAAGGGTTTCCCCCTAGCCGTAAGCCTAACACATAGCATGCACAACCATTCAGCACACAATCCAGTACATAATAAATATAACTGGCCACATACGCCACATCCAATATCAGAAAATATTGTATATATATCTATATCTTATGAATCCAACATTCTTGATTCAACTTGGCCCATGGCCTCATAGTACAAACATTGTTGCAAAACTAAAAAAAAACATTTTTTTCAAACAATACAAGAAGCGAGGATCCTGCCTGTATGTTCATGGAGATATACTAGACATTACTAAACTAAACAACCAGTACAACAAAGCCATGCCCAAACTGGGGCTCACCAATGCTAACTCAGCCTCCTATGGAGCTGTAGCTGGATCAGTGTTTCTTTGACTATCTGTGGGGAGAAAACAGAAGAGGGGTGAGATTACCACATCTCAGTGAATGGATAAATCATACTATAACAGAAACAGGGCAAACTAAGCACGAGTGTTTCGCAATGAATTAAATAATTGAAATCAAGGTATAGAAAACATTAAACATCTAATCATAATTTATTGAAAGAATGCTAAACAGTTTACATGATAAAACAGAATTAAATCAATAACTGTAAGCAAATCAATTATGCATGGTAAATAATAAATGAAGATATTTATGCAATAAAAATGATGCATGTGGTATTTTTTTAAAAAAAATATTTCATCTTTAAGAAAAATGCACTAGTTTATTGGAGGTCTTTCCTAACAGATCTATCATCTCCCCCAAGCACACAGCAAGGGTAGGGTAATCACTGTAGGCGTAGACATAAGTCCACCCTAAATTTTATGTCTTAGGCAGTCATATGCCCGTCACAATATCCTAGGCCGAAGCCGTAACATGATCAAGGTGCACCAGGACTAGCACTACCTGCGGCTAGCTAACAGTGATCTAAAAGGGTCCCTCCAATAGAAAACATTTGAAATATGCTATTCAGAGAGTTTAAAGTAAAACTTTTCAATAACTTTACAATAAAGCTATAATTCTCCATCTAGCTCTTTTCATGCATAAAACTCTATTCTAAAATATATCTCATCCATGAATTCCCATGGAGACCTTTACAATCATAAATTTTCCCTTTTAAAACATAGATCGTCCGTAGACGTCACATAGATGCTTATCATGCATCAAATCATTTCATGGCTAACTTAGTTCATTTCTATGACTAAGTTCGCATTTCTATAAATCTAGCTCAAATGGAGAATTATTAGTCTAGATGCTTGCCCTGCATACCTAGGGTTCAACTAGGATTGAAAGTTATAATTTCTAATATGGTTGGAACATATTGGTTTTCAAAGCGGTAAAATAGTTTAGCATATATTCCAACTAGTTAAAATCATATGAAAGAGTAATAAACCAAACAGGCGCTATAGTATGAAAAACCCACTCACCTTACTAGGAGTCCAACAACGAGAATTTCACCTCGTGATGGCTCAACAACCTAGAAAACATAGCCATAACATGAAAATTAGAAAACTCTAAAAGTTACTATTCACGCCGGAAAACACTATTCACTCGCCGGAACACTATTCATGCCGAAACCTAAAAATCCTATATGTTGTATAGAAACTAATTCTAAGACTATCTATGGAAAGAAATTCGGTAAAACGAAGCCTAAAACACGATTAAACGGAGTTTTACCTTTGGAGGTACTATTCACGCAATTTTCCGGCGACCTTCCGGCGACTTTCCGGCGAAATTGATCGGTGGGATTTGTAGCTCTTCTTCCCACGAGTCCAACGATACCTTACTTGCTCAAATCGGACGTCCGGATCATGAGATATCTTAGAGAGAAGTTTGAGGAAAATTTTAGAGAGAGAGAATTAGGGTTCAGATGAAAGAGAAAATGAAGAAAAGGGGGGGGGTCCGCCAAAAATAACTACCAGACGAATCTCGCCGCCGGCGAGCTCATTCTCGCCGCGGCGAGCCGCGATTTTCGCCGCCGGCGAACTTATTTTCGCCGCGGCGAGATTCGAAACCAGAAACTCAGCTCTCGGGAAAAAAATACCGCATCATTCTCGCCGCGGCGAACTATTCTCGCCGCGGCGAACTATTCTCGCCGCGGCGAACTCCATTTCGCCGAATTTGACAAAATGTCCAACATGAAAGTTGTAGCCCTTTCTCTTAGCTTTCCATAGCCACTTGAATCACCTAATTTGGAGTTCATATGAAGGAGTTATGCATAAAATAGTGAGCAAAGGTCCAGACCACACTACACTTCGGTTTTTGCCTCGTCTCACTATGATATTCACGGAATTTGCAAAAGTTCCCAACATTAAAGTTGTAGATATATGTCTTATATTTCATTAGAAATTGGAATTACTTAATTTAGATTTAATATGAGAGAGTTATGATTGTATGAGTGACGAAAGGTCAGAAGAAAAGATCGAAAACGCTCTAAAATTTTACATTGTTCTCAACTTTCTTTGTTTCAAATTATTTACACTTAACCTTCAAAGGTTTTATTAGTTGAGGGTTATTACATTCTCCCCTCCTTATAAAAATTCGGTCCCCGAATTTTACAAGAACCAACAACATAAAAACATAAAACTACTCTTGGAACAGCTGTGGATACTTCTCTCTCATGACGTCCTCTACTTCCCACGTAGCTTCCTCTTTGGAATGATTCTGCCAGATCACCTTCACTGTAGGGATATCCTTAGACCTCAACTTTTTCACTTTTCTATCAACAATGGCCACGGGTTTCTCTTCGTAGGCCAACTTGTCATCCAAAAGGATTTCCTGCGGTTGAATCACATGAGATGGGTCGGGTAAATACTTTCTCAACATCGAGACATGAAAGACTGGATGCACTTCGCTCAATCCAGGTGGTAGGGCTAGGCGGTATGCCACTGCTCCGACCCTATCCAGAACTTCAAAAGGTCCAATATACCTCGGGCTTAACTTCCCTTTCTTACCAAACCGTATTATTCCCTTCATGGGTGAAACTCTGAGGAACACATGATCGCCTAGAGAAAACTCCAACTCCCGACGCCTATGGTCCACATAAGACTTCTGACGACTTTGTGCAGTTAAAAGCCGTTCCCTTATCAGCTTAACCTTCTCTATGGCATCTTGCACCAAGTCTGGCCCTAGCAGCTTGGCTTCTCCAACTTCAAACCATCCAATGGGAGATCGGCATCTTCTCCCATAAAGAGCTTCAAAAGGTGCCATCTGAATACTGGCTTGATAACTGTTGTTGTATGCAAACTCAGCTAATGGCAGGTATCCTTCCCAACTGCCACCAAAATCTAATATACATGCTCTAAGCATATCCTCCAGAATCTGAATCGTGCGTTCTGACTGGCCATCTGTTTGGGGATGAAAAGCGGTGCTTAGATCCAACCTCGTTCCCAAAGCTTCTTGAAAAGCTTTCCAAAACCTTGCCGTAAACTGTGGACCTCGGTCAGATATGATGGATACAGGGACTCCATGCAATCTGACGATCTCACTCAGATACAGGCTTGCATACTGAGCCACATTGAAGGTAGTCTTCACTGGTAAGAAGTGGGATGACTTGGTCATTCGATCCACTATCACCCATACTGAGTCATAACCCTTAGGGGTCCTCGGTAATCCTGTAACGAAGTCCATAGTAATCCTTTCCCACTTCCACTCTGGTATCTCAATCTGCTGGTGCAAACCGGCAGGCTTCTGGTGTTCAGCTTTCACCTGTTGACAAACCAAGCATTGAGCCACAAAGTTTGCTACATCCTTTTTCATCCCATTCCACCAATACAAGTCCTTGAGGTCACTGTACATCTTATTTGTTCCTGGGTGGATAGTATAGGCTGATTGATGTGCCTCCCCCAAAATCTGCTTCTTCAAGCTATCCACATCGGGTACACACAAGCGCTTCCCATATCTTAACACTCCTTCAGCATCCACGCTGAATTCAGAAGTCTGATTATTCCTGGATTCTTTCTTGAGCTTGCACAGCTTGGCATCCTTGTCCTGATCTGCCTTAATCTGCTCAACCAGTGGAGAGTGTAGTTGCATGTGGGCTAGCAACACCCCTGGCTCCTTCACTTCAAAGCGCATCCCCTCTCCTTCTAGCCGATGAATATCCCTTACCAACGGCCTCCGGAGTAGGGTAATATGGGCTAGACTCCCCATTGACTTCCTGCTCAAAGCATCTGCTACCACATTGGCCTTGCCTGGGTGGTACAAGATAGTACAGTCATAGTCTTTCACCAACTCCATCCACCTTCTCTGTCTCAAGTTAAGATCTCTTTGTTGAAAGATGTACTTGAGACTCTTGTGGTCCGTGTAAATCTCACAGGGTTCACCATAGAGATAATGCCTCCAAATCTTCAAGGCAAAGACCACTGCCGCCATCTCCAGATCATGTGTAGGATAGTTCTGTTCGTGCTTCCTGAGCTGCCTAGATGCGTAGGCTACAACATGACCATTCTGCATTAACACACAACCCAAGCCCACCCTTGAGGCGTCACAATATACTGAGTATCCTCCAGTGCCCGTTGGGATAGTTAGAACTGGGGCTGTGGTTAGACACTTCTTCAAGGTCTGGAAACTTTCTTCGCATACATCCGACCACTCAAACTTAACTCCCTTCCTGGTTAATCTGGTCAAAGGAGCAGCAATTCTGGAGAAATCCTTGATGAACCTCCGGTAATACCCTGCTAGACCCAAGAAACTTCGGATCTCCGTCACACTAGCTGGGCGAGGCCACTGCTGTACTGCCTCTACCTTCTCGGGGTCTACTTGAATGCCGTCCTTCGTGACTACATGCCCCAGAAACATAACACTGTCCAACCAGAACTCACACTTAGAGAGCTTGGCATACAACTGCTGATCCCTCAAAATCTGCAGAATGACCCGTAGGTGCTGTTCATGCTCCTCATGGTCTGCAGAATAAACCAATATGTCATCAATGAACACGATGACAAACTGATCCAAGAATGGCTTGAACACTCTGTTCATCAAGTCCATAAAAGCAGCTGGTGCATTAGTTAGTCCGAAAGACATAACCAAAAACTCATAATGACCATAACGGGTCCTAAAAGCCGTCTTGGAAATATCTTCCTTCTTGATTCTCAACTGATGATACCCTGACCTCAGATCAATCTTGGAGAAACATTTCGCTCCTTGAAGTTGATCGAACAGATCATCAATCCTGGGTAAAGGGTAGTTGTTGCGCACTGTTAGCTTATTCAGTTGCCGATAGTCAATGCAAAGACGCAAAGACCCATCTTTCTTCTTCACAAAAAGAACTGGAGCACCCCATGGAGAAGTACTCGGCCTGATGAAGCCCTTATCTAACAAATCCTGCAACTGACTCTTTAACTCCTTAAGCTCTGTGGGTGCCATCCTGTAAGGCGGTATAGAAATTGGTCGAGCCTCTGGAATAAGGTCGATACCAAACTCTATCTCCCGTTCAGGAGGTAATCCTGGCAACTCTTCTGGAAAGACATCCAGGAATTCTCTTACCACTACCATGTTGTCTACATCCGGTACCTTCCCATCCACATCTCTAACATATGCCAAATATCCCTGGCATCCCTTCTTCAACATCTTCTGAGCACCCAAGACTGATATCAGGTTACTTGGAGCTTTACTTCGATCACACTGGAACCGGAAAGGAACTTCACTTGGAGGGTTGAACTTGATTGCCTTCTCATAACAATCCAAGGTAGCATAGCATGCTGCCAACCAATCCATTCCCAGGATTACATCAAAGTCGACCATCATGTCTAGGATGATCAAATCAGCAGATGTCTCCCTATCACCCACTGACACTTTACATGATTTGCATACATGCTCTACTGGCAAATAATCACCGACCGGGGTGGTTACAAAGAAAGGGGCATCCATCCTAATCGGACCTTTACCCAAACTCTTAGCAAAGCTAGGAGAAACATAGGAATATGTAGACCCGGGGTCAAACAAAACATATGCTTCATGTAGGCAAACTGAAAGAGTACCTGTCATGACCGCATTTGAAGCTTGTGCATCCTGTCTGGTAAGAGCAAAAATCCTCGGTTCACCTCGGCCTGCTTGGCTTTGACCGCGGCCCATCATCCCTCTACCAGTACCTCTGCTACTTGCTTGGCCCGGTATAGTCCTTATAGGCTGAGCTGCCACTGGGGCTGGTAGTAAAGCTGGTCGAGTTGGCCCTTGGCTTGAGCCATACAACTGAGGACATTCCCTCTTCATGTGTCCAGGTTGGTGGCAATGATAGCAAACAATCATCTCCCTGCGGCACTGACCAAAATGATGGTTGCCACAAATAGGGCATTGTGGCCTGTTCTGCTGAATGGCTCTTGGTCCTGGTTGTCCTGGATACCTGGTGTTTCCCTGGCTAAGACCTAGCCTACCACTTGCATCTGATCTCTGGTTGGGGTTCCCGACATTCTGTGGTGCTGGGCGCTGCTGGCTCTGGAATCGGGGTCCTTGGGAATGAGAACTTTGCCCTCCTTTGGAGCTCCCGTCTCTATCTCTCTTCCTTAGCTTGGCACTCTCAACATCGGCCACATGCCTAGTCTCCATCATTCTTGCGCAATCTACAGCCTCTGCATAGTTCGGGAATTGCTTCATCTGGGGTGCCACTGATTTAAACAATGCTGGCACCAACCCCTGGATAAATTTCCTGATCATGTCCCTTTCAGTAGGGACCATGTGCGGTGCATACGGCATCAGCTGTGTGAAGCGGTAGTCATACTCTGTGACTGACATACCAGGAGTCTGCTTCAACTCCACAAACTCTTGACACTTTGCATACCGGATACTCTGAGGCACAAACCTCTCCATGAAGACTTCCTTGAACTCTGGCCATCTCAAAGGTGGCGCTGTAGCTCCCCTTCCACGCATCATGGTCTTGAACCATACCTGCGCTACGCCAGACAACTGGAAGGCTGCCAATTCTACTGAGCGAATCTCTGAACATTTCAGAACCTCGCAGATCTTCTCAGTAGCCTCTATAAACTCCTGAGGATCTTCACTGGCCAACAACCCCTTAAAGGTTGGCGGTTTCAGCTTCAGGAACTCAGATAGTTCCACTTCCCTCTCAGCGGGTCTCACCTGCCGCTCCACGGACCTAACTGGTTCTGGAACGGAGGTAGTTGTTTTGGATTGTTGCGGGTCCCTTCTATCTTGCCCATCCCTTCTCTCAGCTAGATTTTCTATTGCCCGCTGCATACCCTGCATGGTTACCAGCATCTGGGCTATCACATCATCCCGGGGGTGAGAAGACATTTCCCCCGTCCTGGGAGTTTCAGCTTGCTCACTTCTTAACTCAGCTTGTTCGGCTGCTTCAGCAGCCCTTACACCTCTGCCACTGCCTCTAGGTCGGCCTCTGCCACGACCTCTACCTCGGCCTCTGCCACGACCTCTACCTCGGCCTCTAGGCACAGGTACTGCGGACTGAGCAGACTCTTCAGCTATCTGCTCTTGAACCGCGGGTTGCCTAACCTTTGATCTGGTTCTTGGTGGCATTTCGCTATAAAACAGAAATAGCTCAACCATCACTTAACCATATCAACATAGCATACTATAAACTGACTAACTTAAACAAAAAGACAACATCCTATCGAACCCCTTTAGCAGCACCGTGAGTATAAGCATGTCCGGATTCATACCCATACTCAAAGTCCTACCTAAAGGTCCGTTACTCCATGAACACAGGGAAACCTAACCACGCTCTGATACCAACTTTGTCACGGCTCCAAATGATGGAACACATGACCGGCACGGCATAAGGGTTTCCCCCTAGCCGTAAGCCTAACACATAGCATGCACAACCATTCAGCACACAATCCAGTACATAATAAATATAACTGGCCACATACGCCACATCCAATATCAGAAAATATTGTATATATATCTATATCTTATGAATCCAACATTCTTGATTCAACTTGGCCCATGGCCTCATAGTACAAACATTGTTGCAAAACTAAAAAAAAACATTTTTTTCAAACAATACAAGAAGCGAGGATCCTGCCTGTATGTTCATGGAGATATACTAGACATTACTAAACTAAACAACCAGTACAACAAAGCCATGCCCAAACTGGGGCTCACCAATGCTAACTCAGCCTCCTATGGAGCTGTAGCTGGATCAGTGTTTCTTTGACTATCTGTGGGGAGAAAACAGAAGAGGGGTGAGATTACCACATCTCAGTGAATGGATAAATCATACTATAACAGAAACAGGGCAAACTAAGCACGAGTGTTTCGCAATGAATTAAATAATTGAAATCAAGGTATAGAAAACATTAAACATCTAATCATAATTTATTGAAAGAATGCTAAACAGTTTACATGATAAAACAGAATTAAATCAATAACTGTAAGCAAATCAATTATGCATGGTAAATAATAAATGAAGATATTTATGCAATAAAAATGATGCATGTGGTATTTTTTTAAAAAAAATATTTCATCTTTAAGAAAAATGCACTAGTTTATTGGAGGTCTTTCCTAACAGATCTATCATCTCCCCCAAGCACACAGCAAGGGTAGGGTAATCACTGTAGGCGTAGACATAAGTCCACCCTAAATTTTATGTCTTAGGCAGTCATATGCCCGTCACAATATCCTAGGCCGAAGCCGTAACATGATCAAGGTGCACCAGGACTAGCACTACCTGCGGCTAGCTAACAGTGATCTAAAAGGGTCCCTCCAATAGAAAACATTTGAAATATGCTATTCAGAGAGTTTAAAGTAAAACTTTTCAATAACTTTACAATAAAGCTATAATTCTCCATCTAGCTCTTTTCATGCATAAAACTCTATTCTAAAATATATCTCATCCATGAATTCCCATGGAGACCTTTACAATCATAAATTTTCCCTTTTAAAACATAGATCGTCCGTAGACGTCACATAGATGCTTATCATGCATCAAATCATTTCATGGCTAACTTAGTTCATTTCTATGACTAAGTTCGCATTTCTATAAATCTAGCTCAAATGGAGAATTATTAGTCTAGATGCTTGCCCTGCATACCTAGGGTTCAACTAGGATTGAAAGTTATAATTTCTAATATGGTTGGAACATATTGGTTTTCAAAGCGGTAAAATAGTTTAGCATATATTCCAACTAGTTAAAATCATATGAAAGAGTAATAAACCAAACAGGCGCTATAGTATGAAAAACCCACTCACCTTACTAGGAGTCCAACAACGAGAATTTCACCTCGTGATGGCTCAACAACCTAGAAAACATAGCCATAACATGAAAATTAGAAAACTCTAAAAGTTACTATTCACGCCGGAAAACACTATTCACTCGCCGGAACACTATTCATGCCGAAACCTAAAAATCCTATATGTTGTATAGAAACTAATTCTAAGACTATCTATGGAAAGAAATTCGGTAAAACGAAGCCTAAAACACGATTAAACGGAGTTTTACCTTTGGAGGTACTATTCACGCAATTTTCCGGCGACCTTCCGGCGACTTTCCGGCGAAATTGATCGGTGGGATTTGTAGCTCTTCTTCCCACGAGTCCAACGATACCTTACTTGCTCAAATCGGACGTCCGGATCATGAGATATCTTAGAGAGAAGTTTGAGGAAAATTTTAGAGAGAGAGAATTAGGGTTCAGATGAAAGAGAAAATGAAGAAAAGGGGGGGGGTCCGCCAAAAATAACTACCAGACGAATCTCGCCGCCGGCGAGCTCATTCTCGCCGCGGCGAGCCGCGATTTTCGCCGCCGGCGAACTTATTTTCGCCGCGGCGAGATTCGAAACCAGAAACTCAGCTCTCGGGAAAAAAATACCGCATCATTCTCGCCGCGGCGAACTATTCTCGCCGCGGCGAACTCCATTTCGCCGAATTTGACAAAATGTCCAACATGAAAGTTGTAGCCCTTTCTCTTAGCTTTCCATAGCCACTTGAATCACCTAATTTGGAGTTCATATGAAGGAGTTATGCATAAAATAGTGAGCAAAGGTCCAGACCACACTACACTTCGGTTTTTGCCTCGTCTCACTATGATATTCACGGAATTTGCAAAAGTTCCCAACATTAAAGTTGTAGATATATGTCTTATATTTCATTAGAAATTGGAATTACTTAATTTAGATTTAATATGAGAGAGTTATGATTGTATGAGTGACGAAAGGTCAGAAGAAAAGATCGAAAACGCTCTAAAATTTTACATTGTTCTCAACTTTCTTTGTTTCAAATTATTTACACTTAACCTTCAAAGGTTTTATTAGTTGAGGGTTATTACAAAACACATAAATATCTACATCTTATTTATTCTGGTTGACAAATTCTGAAAATACAGGTGCGGGTGGTTGCACCTTCATCGGGATCTGAGCCAACTCGACCACAAACATTTTATTTGATTCTGGGATCTACCCAACATAAAGTAACTCGATCCAACGTGCAGTAAAAGCCAGAGTCATAGAAAAATCTGCATAACTAATTTTCTGAACATGACATGGAAATATAGTGAGAATTAAATTCCAGTAAGTTCAACAATAAATCATCATCAATATAGCTCATCACGTTATGTTCAGCTGTATAAACTACAACAAATATCTTTGGTCACATGAATGCACTATATTTATGCAGATGAAAATCGTACAATAATGACCTGTATGACACGATTAACTATTTTTAGAATATCATATGATGACTATCAATTTATTCTCATATCAAGCTACCCCGGTCAATGTGAGTATTTTCTACTCTCTGGTACGGGCTTTTCTCGCTCCGTCCGACGTGGCACACTTTCTCTTTCTTTTCTCATTAACATAATTATAACCGTTGGTAGGGCGTCCCGTACTGGTGCACCACACGGATTTGCCATGTGACCGTGTTCATTTCTTTTCTTTTCACAATAATAGCCAAAAATTATTGGTAATCATGCCATGAACAAAACCATTTCAAATATCACTTTATAAAATATTTCCATGTCAAAATTTCACACTTAAGATGGTAAGAAGTTCATACAATGGCAATGGCTATGGCATATACTAGTCATTTATTATTTTTATTTATAAGATTCTTTTTTTTAAATATTAATTTTATTTCTTTATTTTCTTGATGTAGGTTTTCATCCTATCTGACCTTCTCTTACTAATCAGAACATAACTCCCTAAATTTAACTCTGATTTAGGTAATCTTGGTGTCAATTTAAAGATAAAACAATTATCTAAAACTATTATATTGAATATTGAACGAAATATTAAGAACTCCTGGTGATATTACTCCCTTAAAGTATAGGTTATTTCTTCTCGGGTAGTTTCTGACCTCTACCTACTAATATGTCCATATTTCCCTCATAAGAATTCTAAATTAAGTGATTCCAGTGGCTAAAACTCCGTGACACATATAGAAATAATTTTTATATTAATCATTTATTTTAATTCCCTACAAAATGTTCTCAGCAATTAAAACACATAAGCTATCCTTAAATATTCTTCCCTGATTAACCAATTTTTGATCACTGCATACTAATCAGACCATATCTACCTCATATGGACTCCAAATTGAGTGATTCCAGTGGCTAAACATCCATGACACATATAGCTATAATTCTTATGTTAACCATTTATTTTAATTCCCTACAGAATGTTCCCAGAAATTAAAACACAGAAGCTGCCCTAACATATTCTTCCCTGATTAATCATTTTCTGACCACTACATATTAATCAGACCATATCTATCTCATATGGACTCCAAATTGAGTTATTCCAGTGGCTAAAAATCCACGACACATATAGCTATAATTCTTATGTTAACCATTTATTTTAATTCCTTACCAATTCTTCCTAGAATTTTAAAAACAGAAGCTTAAAATTTTGCCACCCATAGCCATACCTATGCAGAACTATCTACACCAGCCTAAATATTCAAAAATATATAATATGTAACATGATATAGCAACATCCATGACCAATCATCAAATTTCTAAGATCAAAATCTCATATAAATATTACAAGTTTCAAATATTTTCTTCAAAAAGAAATATTGTTAAACTTACCTTGAGTACTTAGCCTTCTAGACTTCTCTTTCTTCTTCCTTCCTTTCTTCTCCTCTCTTTCTCTCCTTTCCTCACTCTACCTTGCTTCTATTTTTTCCTCTCCCTCACTTGGACGAAATTAAAATGTTATAGGGGTCGATTTTGCTTAAATAGACCACCAAATAATTCACCTTTTATGATCATGGGTTTACCTTATCACAATTAAGATACACTTGGTTGAATTTTTGGAAAAACAACTTATGTTCTTGTCTTCCTCTTCCTTAGTCAAGATATGCATAGAAAAAGGAGATTTGTATTTTGAAAATTACGATAATATGTTTTTAAGATAAGGGACGAGGTCCCTTTGATTTAGGGATTCATTTCCTTTTTCTTTTGTCTTAATCAAGTATGATAGGTTTGCCTTTTTAGGTGGAAAATTTCTAGCTCTTGAATCTCCATTATTTGGTTGAAATTATTTGTGTGGGATAGGAATGTTTTGTCTTAATGCCATGTATTATCATACCACTTGTTAAAATTATGAGTGTAGAATATAGATGTTTTGTCCTAAAGCCTTGTATTATCATACCACTTGTTAAATTTTTGTCTTAAAGCTATGTAACCTAATCTTTATTATATTATCACATGATTTATTTTATTTTATTTTTTCTCTTGGATTTGGGCTTATTCTTACCCATTTCCTTTCCTTTGGATAAAATTCTACCTTTCTTGGAGGGCTTGGATATATTTTTATAATTTTTGGGCTATCGGTCCAATTTCTATATCCTAGTCCAAGTCTATGTTTTATTTCTTGCTTAGCTTATCCAATGGGCTTGCTAGAAACTTATGTGAAGTGAAAAAACTCTATATGAAGTGTCCATAAGTGAAAGCCCAATTTATGGGTGAAGATATTAAACTTAGTAACTTTAACTCTTAAATTAAGAAAAATTACCGTAATCCAATCTTCTTGAAATTTTAATACCTTTACTTACTTCACAAAAAATTATCTTCCTTATCCAAGAATTTCACCTTTCTTTAGTATATTTATTTCTAATTTTTCCTCTTAAGTTTTCTCTCTTTACCTATTCCATTAATGTTAGAACATTTCTATGCATACATGTAAGGTGAAAAATTTCTAAGGATTATATTTTCTTAGATATCTAAAAATTTTCTAATAAATTTTATTTCCTTAATTAAATATTTATGTACCTTTATCAATAAAACAAACAAAATTAGGGATGTTACTTTGAATACTTTTGTACTTTTATTAATACATGAAACGAAATTAGGGATGTTACATCCTCATCCCGATTTTGTAACATACTTATAAAGAAGAGCACTTGTTCTTGAAAGACAAATTCATCGTCAGGTACAAGGAGACTTGGTGGAGCATATTTGGGAGCGTTTCGAACGTGAGAATAATCAAAATTAAATTTCCTTTTAATTATATCATATTATGTATTTTTCATCATTTTTAATTATTGTTATAAAAATATTATTTGAAATAAATTTGTATTATTTTTAATATGTTTTAAATTTTTTTATGTATTTATTGTTTTGAAATTAAAATAAAAATGAGTTAATATTTTAAGTTAAAATATAAAGAATTGTGAATAAAATATAAATATGTAGGACCCATTTAGTAAATTTTTGAGAGTTACACCATTAGAGTGCAGAGTTGCTTAAAATAGTGCAAAATTGTTTAAAAAAAAGTGATGATATGACAATATGGGACCCACTTAAACAATTTAAAAGAGTTGCAGCATTGTAGATGCTCAAAGCATCTCCAATAGTGGTTCATAAATCGTATCTTCAGAGTTTCTCCCAATAAGCAACGTTGCTTACCATTGGAGTGCTCCAACATGGCATCTAGCTATAAGAACTGTTGCTTATAGAAGCAATGGTTACTTAAACCAAAATGAGGATAAAAAACGAATTGGATGAGGGAATCACAACAGAAACCCACAATCAAATGTCATCAAATCCAGAATAAAAAACAAATTGGACTCCAAGAATCACAAATGAAAACCACAATCAAATGTCATCAAATCCATAAAACCAGAAATCACAATAAAAAATGCAGAAATCCAAAAATCACAATTAAGGGGAAAAGACTAACTGAAAAACCAGAAAATCCAGAATCACCATAAACTAGAACTCCAGAAACCAGAAATCACAATCACCATAAAAATTCCAAAAAATCCAACTGAAATCACAACAAAAAACCAGAACTTTAAAAAAATCAAACCGATTTCCTTCAATGCGACGACGGTGAGCCCAATCGGAGTGTCTACGCATAGGGATTTCGACTCCAACCAAAGACAACCTTCGGATATCAAATCTTGAAGCCATGGGAGACCAGCCTTCGGATACCAGGGGAAGAGACCTCGGAGCCATAGGAGATATGAAAAATGAAAGGAAAGCCAGGAGAAGAGACTTCGTTGTCTATTGCCTCAGGGAAATTTAGGCAAACCAGGGGTTCACAGGGGGAAATCCAGGAGCAACCGAAATTTAGAAACTAAGAGCTAAAAATTAAGAGCTAGGGACCGAAAGCTAGAAATAGAAATCCAAAAATTGAAAACCAAGGACCGAGATCTATAAACCGAAATCCACAGAAGAACTTGTGGATTTGAAGAACGAAAAACGAAGAGGAGTGAGACTTGGAGAACGTGTGGATTTGAAGAGCGAAGAACGAGAAACTGGAAGGATATGAAAATCGAAGAGACAAGAAGCTTTCAGAATTTATTGGCGTGGGAGATGGCTTTTCGTGGATTTGAATAGAAAATGGGTAGGATAATAAAAGTTGACTGATTTTATTGAGGTGAGAGATGACTTTTAATTGCAATGGAAAAAATAAGAAAAAAAAGCTTTCAATAGGCGTGGGAATGGCTTTCAAATGGATCAAGTCTGTGATATTACCATTGAAAATCATGTCATTGGAAATCATGTCATTGGATACTCTTGTTTTTTTGGAAATGTAGCCTTGGAGAGTATCAACATTTTTCTATAAATTGTGCCTCATTTTGAAAGATTTTACACTCAAATTCTAAATTATCTTTACCTTTTTCTTCAATTTATAAGTTTATTTATTTTGACAAATAGATCCAAATCAATTTAATTTGAATTTTTTTCTTACATTTTATGCAAAATTATCAATCTCCCACTAGCGAAAATTCTCAAATTCCTCCATTTTTTCCAAATTCACAAAATAACTCAAATACTAAAAATTTTCAATTTCCTATATTTCCATTCTAACCAACCAATTCTGTCATGTTTTATAGGCCTCCAATGGGTACTTTGTCATGGCCCCTGTAGAAGTAGGCACGTGACCGGCACAAAAATAGGAATAAATCCCACCCCGTGAGCCTAAAATCAACTGACATCAAGTTACCACTATGGCATACAACCTATAGGCATAGACAACATCATGCATACCATAAAAATAGTTCAGAATTCATAAATTCACATACAATTGGTATTAAGCCATACAATACAGAAATCATCTATTTTTCATACAACAGTTCTACAAACATCCAAATATACAGCGATGCAAGGATTTTGCCTGTAGTTCATGAAGCTACCTTACAACACAAATAGAAAATATCTAAACAAACTGGGAGCTCTGAAAGCAACTTGGGCTCACCACAACTCTTTTAGCTCACTACACAGTTAGAGCTGAATTTGAATCTTTTTGATTATATGAAAAAGGAAACATATGATGGGGTGAGTATAAAACTCAGTAAATAGGTAATCCTTACTATAACGGAAACAGTACAAGTAGAGTATGAGTTTTTCCTTCACAAATATAAAATTTAATGTAAGAAAAAGATGAATGTCGTATGTATTATATGTTTGAAAGATCAATAGTAAGAAAGTTTCAGTATTAAGAGGCATAAATATCAATGTTGCAATATTATATAAATAAATACAAAAAAGTTTAGAACTTCTCATAAATTGAAGAACTCTCTATATATTAGAACTGTAGCCATCTCTTAAGTATGCAACGAAGGAAATGTTCACCATCAATCAGGCCAAAAGCCTATAATTCATCAAGAAAAATCTTGCACAATCCATCAGGAAAAATCCTGCATAATCCATCAGGCAAAAGCCCTTACACAATCAATCAGGCAAAAGTCAATTTCATAGAACTCAAGATGCACTAGGATTAGCATTTATAGCTACTAAATTTCAATGTTTTCAATTTAGATTCCTTCGTATAGATACAATAAAGAAATAACAAGAAATGCAAGAGATAAACAAAAAGGTCATATCCCTTCCAGAAAATCATATACTCACTGATCAACAATAACCACAACAACATCAACTTAACTTACACATTTATATCCAAAGGTGCACACATGTACCTCATAAAATCATTTATCAATTCATATAAAATATCGACATCACCATAACCTAACACAATTTTTGAGTATTCTCAATCAGTATAGTTTAATATCCATAGATAACTAAAATATAAATGATACTTGTCCTGCATTCCTAAGGTTTATACTAGGAGTCATGCTTTGAAATACATATTCATAACTAAAAAAAATGAGTTTCACATTAGTCGTAATGTCTCATGTGCATATATCAAATGAATATTTAAAAATGATGTTATACTAAGTATTATCTACTCACAACACTAGAGATTCAAGATAGTTGAACTCTCTTGATCACTTCCAAAACTCAATGGCTGAATTGATGTTGAAAGTTGTCTTCCGCTATCTCAAAACCTAAAAATACAATTTTGGCATATCAATTTCTAACCAAACACCACGAAATAACTATTTTATGTCAGTCAAAAACACTGTTCACTATTCACACACTGTTCACACAGGTAGCGGTTACTGTTCATATGAGAAATTTTTCATGATTTAATCCCTTAAATCATGCTATCCAGCCAAAAAATGTTGCATACAATGATTATTCTATCTCCTAAACATGATTCTAGGCCCAAAATCACCAGAAAACATTAAAGAATTTTCAAATCCAAAGCTTAACCATCGTAGCTACTATTCACCATTTCCAGCAAACTTTTGACGAATTTTTGACAAAATTGATCGGTGGGTTTTGATGCTCTCGTCGCCACAAGTCCAACGGTCCAAACGGTTTGTCAATCAGAGATCTGTAGGTCCAGTTATGAGGGTTTGAAAATTGAAGAGAAAAATGGGAGAGGAAGGGATGCGTTTTTTTGTTAGGGTTCTGGAAATGCATACCCCTTTACTGCGTAGTAAGCTACAATACTCATATGATACAATAATTTAATTTTTTTTTAATACTGAGGGGCATTACATTCTTCCCCCTTAAGAAATTCGGCCCCTGAATTTCAAAACTATAAGATTATAAGAGTAATATATATATATATATATATAGCTCCGAGTACCTCCTTTGCATATCACTCTTCATTTCCCACGTAGCCTCCTCTACTGGGTGATTATACCAAATCACTTTTACCGTTGGAATTTCTTTCGATCTAAGTTTCTTCACTTGCCTACCTACTATAGCCTTTGGTTTCTCTTCATAAGTCAAACTTTTGTCAAACTCAATTTCCTGAGGCTGTATGATATGTGAATAGTCTGGTAAATACTTTTTCATCATTTACACATGGAAAACTGGATGAACTTCACTTAACTCAGGTGGTAAAACCAAACGATATGCCACTAAACTGACTCTATCCAGTATTTCAAAGGGTCCAATATACCTTGGACTTAGTTTTCCCTTCTTACCAAACCTCATAATTCCTTTCATAGGCGAAACTTTCAAAAACACTTTATCGCCTACGAAAAACTCTAACTCTCGTCGCCTATGACCAACATAAGCCTTTTTTCGACTTTGTGCAGCTAGCAGCCTTTCTCTGACCAATTTTACTTTTTCCACAGCTTCGTGTATCAAGTTTGGCTCTAAAAGTTTAGTCTTACCTACTTCAAACCATCCAATAGGAGATCGACAATGCCTCCCATATAAAGCTTCAAAAGGAGCCATTTAGATACTTGATTGGTAACTACTATTATATGCAAACTCTGCCAAAGGCAGGTATTTTTCCCAACTCCTACCAAAGTATAATATACACGCCCTAAGCATGTCCTCCAATACTTGAATTGTTCATTCAGATTGACCGTTAGTCTGGGGATGAAAGGCAGTGCTCAAATCTAGCCTCTTCCCTAAAGCCTCTTGGAAGGCTCTCCAAAAACGTGCTGTAAACTGTAGACCTCAATCAGATATGATAAATGTTGGAACTCCATGTAATCTAACTATCTCATTCAGGTAAAGACTCGCATATTGTGCCACATTGTATGTAGTCTTCACTGGTAAAAAGTGTGCTGTCTTAGTCATTCGATCTACAATCACCCATATAGAATCATATCCTCTTGAAGTCTTTGGTAGTCCAGTGACAAAATCCATAGTGATTCTCTCCCACTTCTATTCTGGTATTTCAATTTGTTAATGCAATCCTCCAGGCTTCTGATGTTCTACTTTCATTTGCTGGCATATCAAACATTGGGTAACAAACTCTGCTACATCTTTCTTCATTCCGCTCCACCAGTATATTTCTTTAAGATCGTGGTACATCTTATTAGTTCCTGAATGAATAGTATAAGCTGATCGGTGAGCCTCCTCTAAAATTTTTTTCCTCAACTCATCCACATGAGGTGCACATATGCGCTTTACACATCTCAAAACTCCTTCTGCATCAACATTAAACTCAGAATTTTGATTATTCTTCAATGCATTCTTAAGGTTGCATAGGCTAGTGTCCTCACCCTGTTTAGCCTTAATTTGTTCAATCAATGATGATTAGAGCTATATATGAGCTATCAATGCTCTTGTTTTCTTTACCTCAAGTCTTGTCCCTTTACTTTCCAGTTGATAAATGTCTCTCAATAATGGTCTTTGTAATTGTGTTATGTGAGCCAAGCTTCCCATAGATTTTTTGCTCAAGGCATCTGCTACCACATTTGCTTTACCCGGATGATATAAAATTGTACAATCATAATCTTTTAGTAGCTCCACCCATCTTCTTTGCCTCAAATTAAGGTCCTTTTGCTGAAAGATGTATTTGAGGCTTTTATGATCAATATAAATCTCACAAGATTCACCATAAAGATAGTGTCTCCAGATCTTTAAAGCAAAGATTACTGCTATCATTTCTAAATCATGTGTTGGGTAATTCTGCTCATGCTTTTTAAGTTGCCTAGATGCGTAGACTATAACATGACCATGTTGCATTAGCACACAACCCAAACTCATCCTAGAAGCATCACAATACAGTACAAAACCTCCAGCGCCAGATGGAATAGCTAGAATTGGAACCGTGGTCAAACACTTCTTTAATGTCTGAAAACTTTTCTCACATGCATCAGATCACTCAAACTTCACTTCTTTCCTAGTCAACCAAGTTAGAGGTGCAGCAATTTTGGAGAAATCCTTAACAAACCTCCTATAATACCCTGTCAGACTTAAGAAACTATGAATTTCCGTCACATTTGTAGGACGTGTCCACTACTGTACTGCCTCAACTTTCATGGGGTCTACCCGAATACCATCCTTCGTAACTATATGTCTAAAAAATGTGACACTATCCAGTCAAAATTCACATTTAGAGAACTTTGCATAAAGCTGCTGTTCCCTTAGAGTTTGTAAAACAGTTCTCAAATGCTGCTCATGCTCCTCAGGACTCTTTGAATACACTAGGATGTCATCAATAAATACTATGACAAATTTATCCAAAAATGGCTTAAACACCCTGTTCATCAAGTCCATGAAGGTAGCTGGTGCATTAATCAATCCAAATGACATAACCAAAAATTCATAATGGCCATACCGAGTCCTAAAAGCTGTTTTTGGGATATCTTGTTTTCTTATCCTTAATTGATGGTATCTTGACCTCATATCAATTTTGGAGAAGTATTGTGCACCTTGGAGTTGATCGAACAAGTCATCTATTTTGGGAAAATGATAATTATTCCGCACTGTTACCTTGTTTAACTACCTATAATCTATACACAATCGTAAAGATCCATCCTTCTTCTTCACAAAAAGAACTGGAGCTCCCCAAGGAGAGGTACTAGGTCGAATAAAATCCTTCTCTAGTAAATCTTGTAATTGATTCTTCAAATCTTTAAGTTTTGTGGGTGCCATTCTATAGGGTGGTATTGAAACCAGTTATGCCCCAGGAATAAGGTCAATATTGAACTCAATCTCTCGTTTAGGAGGTAATCCTAGTAACTCTTCCGAAAAAACATCAGGGAAGTCCCTAACCACTGGTATTTGGTCTATATCAATAACAAGCTTATCAATATCCCTAACCAAGGCTAGGTACCCTTGGCATCCCTTTTTCAACAGTCTTTGAGCTCTCAAAGCGGAGATCAAATTGCTTACAACTTCACTATGGTCACATTGAAACAGAAAAGGAGTTTCATTGGGAATATTGAACTCAATAACCTTACAGTTACAATTCAAAGTGGCATAACATGCAGCTAACCAATCCATACCCAAAATCACATCAAAATCTAGCATGTCTAAGACAATCAAATCAACTGAAGTTTCCCTATTATCCATAAAAATATTGCAGGATTGAAATACATTTTCCACTGTCAAATAATCACTGATTAGGGTTGCAACCATAAAAGGAGTATTTAACTTAGTCGAATCCTTACCCATTCGCTTAGAAAAGTAAAGGGATACATAAGAATGGGTGGACCCAGGATCAAACAACACATGTGCCTTATGTGAATAAATAAATAAAGTACCTATCATAACTGCATTTGAGGCATGTGCATCGTGTCTAGTCAATGCAAAAACTCTAGGTTGGCCTCGACTTGAAAGATTCTGACCTCGGCCTAAAAGATTCTGACCTCAGCCCAATGATCCTCTACCTGACCCATCATAACTTACTTGGACAGGCACTGCTCCCATTGGTTGGGCTGCTATTGGGGTAGATGGTAAAGCTGGTCGTACTGACTCTTGACTTAAGCCATGTAGTTGTGGACAATCTCTCTTCATATGGCCAACTTGCTTGCAATAGAAACAAACACCTGATTCTTTGTAACATTGTTCAGAGTGATATCTCCCACATGTTAGACAACGGAGTCTATTTTACTAAACTGTCTTTGGCCCTTGCTGACTAGTTGGCCTCATGAATTTTTGCCCTGACCTCTATCCACTACCCCCAGCTGATACAAGGTTATGAATTCTATATTCTAATTGTAATGGGTGCTGTTGACTCTGTATCTTAAGCCCCTGAGTAGTGGAAATATGCCCACCTTTAGAACTACCATCTCTATCTTTTTTTCTTTTCTTCAGCCCTTCAATCTCAGCTAACTCTCTGGTTTTAATCATTCTTGCACAAGCAACTGCTGCAGCATAATTAGGGAATTGTTTCATCTGTGGTGCTACAGATTTAAACAATGGCCGAACTAGTCCATTGATAAATCTCTTGATCATTTCCTTCTCATTAGGAACTAAGTGAGGTGCATACTGGGACAACTGAGTAAAACGAATATCCTAGTCTGTGACCATCATTCCTGGAGTCTGTTTTAACTCTTTAAATTCCTTTTCCCTAGCATCTCTAACACTTTCAGATAGAAAACACTCCATAAATGCTTCTTTGAATTCAGCTCATCCTAATGGTGCTGACATAGCTGTTCTTCCCCGCTTAAAAGTAGTAACCTATACTTGTGCCATTCCTGATAATTGAAATGACACAAACACCACAGACTGGTTATCAGAACACTTCAAGGCTTTGCAAATCTTTTCTACTGCATTCATAAACTGCTGAGGATCTTCACTGCTTGATGATCTAGTAAATGTTGGTGGCTTCAGCTTTAAAAATTGAGACAAACTCACTTTTGCCCTAGTAGGCCTAATAACTTGCTCAACAGGCTCCACAGACACTGGAGCTATTGTTGTTTCTGGTTGTGGTGACCTTTTTTTGCCTTATTCTACCAATAGGCCAGCTGAGTTCTCCATTGTTTTCTGCATACCTTGCATTGTAGCCATCATTTCAATCATAGTGTTATCTTTAGTATATGGAGGCACTGCACTTTTCTCAGGAGTTTTTCCCTTATCTTTACTTTGCTCATTCTGACTAGGTACCTCAGTGGCCCTAACACTTTGACTACTTTCTTTAGTTTTAGAACTAGGTTGACTCCTACCATGGCTTCTGGATGCAGGAGCGACAGATTGAACAGATCCTTTAGCTGTTTGCTCATGGTCCGCAAATTGTCTAGCATTTGATCTAGTTCTCAGCGGCATCTTTTACTATAAAATCAAGTCAAACTTTAAAATTTTAGTCAACATCACCACATGGATTATTATCAAAGAAAGGCTGACCCAAATAAATAAAAAAACATCCTACCAGATATCTTCAACAGCACCTTGAGTATAAGTATGTCTAGCTCATACCCATACTTAGGGTCCTACTAAAGAATCTATTTCTCCATGAACACAGGGAAACCAGCCTCTGATACCAACTTTGTCACGGCCCCTGTAGAAGCAGGCACGTGACCGGCATAAGAATAGGAATAAATCCCACCCCGTGAGCCTAAAATCAACTGACATCAAGTTACCACTGTAGCATACAACCTATAGGCATAGACAACATAATGCATACCATAAAAATGGTTCAGGATTCATAAATTCACATACAATTGGCATTAAGCCATACAATATAGAAATCATCTGTTTTTCATACAACAGTTCTACAAACATCCAGATATGCATCGATGCAGGGATCTTGCCTATAGTTCATGGAGCTACCTTACAACACAAACAAAAAATATCTAAACAAACTGGGAGCTCTGAAAGCAACTTGGGCCCACCACAACTCTTTTAGCTCACTACACAGTTAGAGTTGGATCTGAATCTTTTTGACTATCTGAAAAAGGAAACATATGATGGGGTGAGTATAAAACTCAGTGAATAGGTAATCCTTACTATAACGAAAATAAGACAAGCAGGGCACAAGTTTTTCCTTCACAAATATAAAATTTAATGCAAGAAAAAGATGAATGTTGTATGTATCATATGTTTGAAAGATCAATAACAAGAAAGTTTCAGTATTAAGAGGCATAAATATCAATGTTGCAATATTATATAAATAAATACAAATAAGTTTAGAACTTCTCATAAATTGAAGAACTCTCTATATATTAGAACTGTAGCCATCTCTCAAGTATGCAACAAAGGAAATGTTCACCATCAATCAGGCCAAAAGCCTATAATCCATCAGGCAAAAGACTGCACAATCCACAAGGAAAAAGCCTGCATAATCCATAAGACAAAAGCCCGCACACAATCAATCAGGCAAAAGTCCATTTCATAGAACTTAAGATGCACTAGGATTAGCATTTATAGCTACTAGATTTCAACGTTTTCAATTTAGATTCCTTCGTATAGATACAATAAAGAAATAACAAGAAATGAAAGAGATAAACAAAAAGGTCATATCCCTTCCAGAAAATCATATACTCACTGATCAACAATAACCACAACAACATCAACTTAACTTGCACATTTATATCCAAAGGTGCACACATGTGCCTCATAAAATCATTTATCAACTTATATAAAATATCAACATCACCATAACCCAACACAATTTTTGAGTATTCTTAATCAGTATAGTTTAATATCCATAGAGAACTAAAATATAAATGATGCTTGTTGATAAAGGGGAATTTTGAGTGCTTATAGGTAATATTTTGTCCCCTAATTTATAGTAATTGTTGGATATTTCTATGCTATTGGCTATATTTTGTTCTGGGTACTGCTGTGGTTCATTGTGTGATTGCAGGAGAGCAAAAGAAGTCAAGAAGCAAGGAAAAACAGTCATGGAAAGACCCTAAAAGACCTGGGATATGCTAAGGAGGAAGCAAGGAGGCTGCACATAAAAAATCATGAAGAAAGGAGCATGGCAGCATGTAGCACGGCCTGGTCGTGTTTGGTGGCCTGCAACACGGCCAGGCCGTGTTCTGGGCAGATGGTGCAGCGCTTCCCCAATTTTCAGCCCGAAGCACGGCCAGGCCGTGTCCTGGGACACGGCCGTGCTATGAGTCTGCGAGCTCCATGTTTTTTAGGGTTTTAGCCGCCGAAATTGATGTATAAGCTAGGGGATGCGCAGCTGAGACAAGGGTGACCGTAGGAGACACTTGGGAATCACTTTTTAGGCTTAGGAAACACATTTAGACTAGGTTTTTACATATATCATTGATGATTTTGATGTTCTAGAGTAGATTTTACTGCATTGAAGGTTGTAATTCGTCTGAACTTTGCTCCATACCAGGTTATATCTTTCTACTTCTGTTCTTTATCTCTTCTTCTACCTCCATTCATTCTCTTGAGATTGTATCAAACTATCATGGTTAATTTAATGATTATGAACTTTGTTTTTGATTCTATGATGTGTGAGTAGTTTCTATCTAGGGTTTTGGTAAACCCCAATTGTGATACAATGATACTATGTCTATGATTTGAATTATGGAACCCTAATTGTAATTGGGACTAGATTGTAATGGATTAACTATTGTATGCTTGAATTAGTTGATGGAATGCCTTATCACCAATCTATCACATATTAGGTTTTTAATCGATGAACTGATAGGTGAAGATTAAAACCAGAATCCAATAGTTAATTAGGGTTGTCTTAATCACGAAAGTAGTTTAAGATACTCTAAGCTTGAATCAATTAATGGGAACGAGAAAACCGATTAGTTGCATTCTATGGTTGGCATAAAGCTTAATGGACCTAGGTTGACTAAGAACCACGAAAGTAGGTAATTTGATTAACCTAAGTACGATTGGTAATGCTTGAAAGAGATTACTAATTAGTTTAGGCTGAACCATCCCCGATAATCTAGAAATTTGTAATTAGGGGTAAATATCAGTTGTTGAATATCACAAGCGTGGTGAACCCTAACCCTAGACTTAGTTTAATTGGTTATTTTAACTTGTTTCATTGCGAAATTTGCCCATCGATTCATATCGATTTAGATAGCAGTTTTTGTGAGATTCTGGTAATTGGCATTATTCTCTGTGGGACACAACCCGTACTTGCCGGACTAGCTACAGCTACGTCGTGCACTTGCGGTATAAAGTAAAACACACGTAACAAGTTTTTGGCGCCGTTACCAGGGACCAAAGCCAATATTAGATATTTTACAAAAATAGCTAGACTAGATCAATTTCAGTTTACTTTTCTTCTTTATTTTTCTGCACAATTTTCATTTGCTGAATTTGCTTCTTTTCTTCCTTCATAGGTGTGTTTCTCTTGTATGCGAAGAAACCGTGGGTTCATTGCTGAGTTTGACCCGGAAATTGAACGTACCCTACGAAGAATAAGAAAAAGTAAGCAGTAAGAGAATTCTGCAACTACTATGGGGGAAAGAGATAACCGGTCACTGAAGGACTTCACAGCCTCGGACAAACATGGCCTGAATCCCAACATAGTCAGGCCAGTGGTAGAAGCAAATAATTTTGAGCTGAAGCCATCTCTCTTGCAGATGGTTCAGCAAAATCAGTTTGGAGGGTCACCTATTGCAGACCCAAATTTACATCTCTCAATGTTCTTGGAGTATTGCGACACCTTGAAGTTGAATGGGGTCTCCTCAGATGCTATCAGGTTAAGATTATTCCCTTTCTCACTAAGGGATAAGGCACGAGCTTGGCTGCACTCTCTCCCATCGGGGTCCATCACCACTTGGCAGCAACTTTCTCAAGCTTTCCTGGCCAAGTATTTCCCGCCAAGTAAGACGGCCCATTTGAGGAACTAGATTACTACATTTGCTCAGAGGGACGGAGAATCCTTATGTGAGGCATGGGAGAGATTCAAGGAGCTCCTCAGGGTATGCCCATATCATGGGCTAGAAAAATGGTTGATAGTCCATACATTCTACAATGGACTAATTTACAACACTCGGATGTCTGTGGATGCTGCAGCTGGAGGAGCACTGATGAACAAGACGGTTGATGAAGCCTATGAGTTGATTGAAGACATGGCTCAGAACCACTACTCCTGGTCTAGTGAGAGGCAGACCAGAAAGCCGGAAGGTATGTATGAAGTAGATGCTTTCAATCATCTAACTTCTAAAGTTGATGCTTTATTCCAGAAACTGGATAAATTGAGCATCAATGCTGTTGCATCACCTTCTTCTTCTGTATCCTATGAGATTTGTGGAGATGTAGGGCATGCAGCCAATGAGTGTCATCTTGGTAGTTCTACAGTTTAGGATTGTGAGCAGGTCAATTTTGTGAACAATCAGAGGAACAACCCGTACAGCAATACTTACATTCCTGGCTGGAGAAACCACCCTAACTTGTCATATAAGCCGAATGCTGGTCAGCAACCCTAGAATAACTTCAGACAACCTCCAGGTTTCCAGAATCCAAGGCCATACAATCCTCCTAAACCAAAGTCAAATCTGGAGGCTCTAATGGAGAATTTCATCTCCACACAGAGCAAGCAAAATGAGGAGTTTAGAGCTCAGAATCACAATATAAATGAAGCAATTAAAGACCTGGCTTCTAAAGTGGATTCACTTACTACCCATAACAAGATGTTAGAGACCCAGATAGCGCAGCAAGCGAGTTCTTCAACCAAAAATTTTGGTAAGTTCCCTGGTCAACCTGAGAACCCTAGAGAACATTGTAAAGCTATCACTTTGAGAAGTGGTAAACAATTGGGTGAACCAGTGGAAAAGGAGGATGAAAAAGAAGTTGAGAAAAGGGATGTGCCTGAGCTAGTGAATGAAGAAGAAGAACCAGTTAGTGGGAGGAAGGAAATTAATGTGCCTGACTATGTGGCTCCTGAACTGTATATGCCACCAGTTCCCTTCCCCCAGAGACTAGCCAAGGCTAAGTTAGAAAGACAGTATGGAAAGTTTTTGGATGTTATGAAAAAGTTGCACATCAACATTCCATTCTTGGAAGCAGTATCTCAAATGCCTTCATATGCCAAATTTCTGAAGGAAATCCTCTCTAATAAGTGGAAGATTGAGGAATATGCCACTGTGGCATTGACTGAAGAGTGCAGTGCCCTGATTCAGAACAAACTGCCTCCTAAACTCAAGGATCCTAGGAGTTTCTCAATACCTTGTTCCATTGGAGATGTGCAGATCACTAAAGCCTTATGTGATCTAGGAGCAAGCGTAAGCCTTATGCCATTATCCATTTGCAAGAAGCTCCAGATGGGAGATCTGAAACCTACCACTATTTCTCTACAGTTAGTGAACCGATCCGTTACTCACCCGGTAGGTATATTAGAGGATGTGCCTCTAAAGGTTGGTAAGTTTTTCATACCTAATGACTTTGTGGTATTAGAGATGGAGGAAGATAGCTAAATCCCCATCATTCTGGGAAGACCTTTCCTAGCCACTGCTGGTGCCGTTATTAATGTTAAAGATGGAAGACTTTCCCTGAATGTAGGGGATGAGAAGATTGAATTTAATCTTAATGATGCTATGAAATGTCCATCCTTAGGTGATACTTGTTGCATGATTGATATAATTGAACAAAATATTGTTGATAATGCAATGAGTTTGTGCCCTACTGATCCACTTGAGCTTTGCCTTTTGGATAGTTCTGTTTCTTGTGCTGAGCAGGTAGAAGCTGATGTCTACATTAGATTGCTTGATGAAAGCCCTAAGCTCACCTCAGAAGTGAAAATTGAAAAGCTAGAACAGGACCACAACCACAAATCAGCTGATTTAGAGGAAGGAAAAACACTTAAGGTAGAATTAAAACCTCTTCCCTCTACTCTCAGGTATGAATTTCTGGACCCTAACTCTTCATATCCAGTCATAGTGAATGCTGATCTGAATACTGAGGAAACTGGTAAATTGCTTGATGTATTTAGAAAATTTCAGAAGGTGATTGGGTATAGTTTAGATGATATAAAAGGGATTAGTCCATCTGTTTGTATGCATCGTATAAGTGTTGATAATGACCATAAATCTTCCAGGGAACATCAGAGGAGACTCAATCCCAACATGAAAGAGGTAGTCAAGAAAGAAATACTCAAATTACTTGATGCAGGTATTATCTATCCTATCTCGGATAGTGAATGGGTAAGTCATGTCCATGTGGTTCCTAAAAAGGGAGGTATGACTGTTGTTAGAAATGTTAATGATGAATTAATCCCTACTAGAGCTGTTACGGGTTGGCGCATGTGTATTGACTATAGAAAATTAAATAAGGCCACCCGTAAGGATCACTTCCCTTTGCCTTTTATTGATTAGTTATTGGAAAGGTTGGCTAAACATTCGCACTTCTGTTATCTGGATGGATATTCAGGATTCTTTCAAATTCCTATCCATCCAGACCACCAGGAGAAGACTACGTTCACATGTCCCTATGGAACCTTTGCATATAGAAGGATGCCATTCGGATTGTGTAACGCACCAGCCACCTTCCAGAGATGTATAATGGCTATTTTCTCTGATTTTATAGAGGAAATAATGGAAGTATTTATGGATGACTTTTCAGTCTATGGTACCTCATTTGATGACTGTTTGAAAAATTTGACGCAGGTACTTAAGAGATGTGAGGAAGTCAATCTGGTCCTGAATTGGGAGAAATGCCACTTTATGGTGAGAGAAGGAATAGTTCTGAGACACTTGGTGTCTGAAAGGGGAATAGAGGTGGATAAGGCAAAGATAGAGGTGATTCAGACTATGCCACCACCATCAAATGTTAAGGAAGTGAGAAGTTTTCTTGGGCATGCGAGCTTCTACAAGAGATTCATCCTAGACTTCTCAAAAATCTCTAAACCCTTGACTAATTTACTTGTTAAAGATGTCCCATTTGAATTTGATAATGACTACTTGCGTTCTTTTTGCAGGTTGAAGGAGGCGCTTATATCTGCACCCATCATCCAACCTCCTGATTGGAGCCTTCCCTTCGAAATAATGTGCAACGCAAGTGACTATGCTGTGGGAGCTGTACTTGGGCAAAGGAGGGACAAAAAGCCCTATGTCATCTACTATGCTAGTAAGACACTAGATGAAGCTCAAGTCAACTACTCTACCACTGAAAAGGAGCTCTTGGTAGTAGTATTCGCAATTGATAAATTCAGACAATATCTGCTGGGATCAGAAGTCATAGTGTTCACAGATCATGCTACCATCAGATACCTGTTAAGTAAGAAGGATGCTAAACCAAGACTGATCAGATGGATCCTCTTACTACAGGAGTTTAATCTTGTAATCAGAGATAAGAAAGGGATAGAGAATGTGGTTGCAGACCACCTTTCAAGGCTCAGGCAAGATTTGAAGAGAGATGACAAAGATGATTTGCCTATTGATGATTCCTTTCCTGATGATCAACTCCTGATAGTCACTTATGCTGATGCTCCTTGGTATGCAGACTTGGTGAACTTTCTTACATGCAAAATACTCCTTGAGGATTGAGCTATCATCAGAAAAAGAAATTCTTCTCTGACATTAAGTCCTACCATTGGGCTGATCCATGCTTATACAAGTGGTGTGCAGATGGCATATTCCAAAGGTGTATTCCGGAGGAAGAAGTTTACAGTGTTATATACCATTGCCATAGTTCACCTTGTGGAAGCCATACCAGCATCTCTAAGACTTCAGCTAAAATTCTTCAAGCTAGTTTCTATTGGCCCACGCTTTTCAAGGATGTGCACACTTTTGTTAAAGCGTGTGACCAGTGCCAAAGAGTTGGCAACATATCTAGAAGGAATGAGATGCCTCTGAACAACATTTTAGAAGTTGAGATATTTGACGTTTGGGGCATTGACTTTATGGGTCCATTTCCTTCTTCATGTGGGAACAAATACATTCTAGTGGCTGTGGACTATGTTTCCAAGTGGGTTGAAGCAGTAGCATCCCCCACCAATAATGCCAGAGTGGTTGCCAAGCTCTTTAAGAGGGTAATTTTCTCGAGATTTGGAGTGCCCTGAGCCGTGATAAGCGATGGAGGTTCTCACTTCACTGAGCAACAATTCCAAAATCTTTTGAAGAAGTATGGAGTCACCCATAAAATGGCTCTAACCTACCATCCTCAGACTAGTGGGCAAGTAGAGATATCAAATAGAGAGATCAAAGCCATATTGGAGAAGACCGTCTCGAAGGCTAGGAAAGATTGGTCTCTAAAACTCGATGACGCATTATAGGCCTACAGGACTGCCTATAAGACACCGATAGGGACCACACCCTTTTGGTTAATATATGGGAAACCCTGTCATTTGCCGGTAGAGCTTGAGCACAAGGCGTATTGGGCGGTAAAAACAATTAACTTTGACCTGTCAGCTGCTGGGAAGAGGAGATGTCTACAACTAAATGAGCTAGATGAGTTGAGGCTTGATGCTTATAACAATGCCAAGTTATACAAGGAAAGAACAAAAAGATGGCATGATAAGCACATCCTTAGGCGCCAATTTCAAGTAAGAGATTGGGTCTTGCTATTTAATTCAAGGTTAAAACTCTTTCCCGGGAAACTTCGTTCTTGATGGTCCGATCCATTCCGAGTGACTCAAGTCTTTCCTTATGGAGCAGTGGAGGTGTGGAGTGAATCCACCGGATCTTTCAAGGTCAACAGACAACGTCTCAAGCATTTTGTGACGGGACAACCAGTTGAAAAGGGAGCCACCCAATCTCTCTTAGAGCCCCCCTCAATCCATTGAAGAGCAAAGGAGTCGAGCTAATGACTTTAAACAAGCGCTTAGTGAGAGGCAACCCACATTTTGACCTTTAGAGTTTTCTTTTGTTTGAATTCTTGATTTAAGTTTTGGTTTCCATTTTAGAATATTAGGTTGAAGTTTGTTGAATGTTTTCCTTGATTTCCAGGTTCATTATGATGTTTCCAAGTGGTATAAAAGAGCTAGAAGCAAAGGTGCTTGAAGTGGATCCAAAGAAGAGGCAAAAACTGAAGAATAGAGTATTTCTAGCCAACAACACGGGTAGGCCGTGCCCCAAAAAAAAAAAATTTATGCAGCATTCCCACTTGGAACACGGGCACCTTGTGTCCCAGGACACAAGCGTGCCCGTGATTCTAAAAAAAAAAATGTTGCAGCTGGCCCGCCCAAAGCACGGCCGGGCCGTGCTGCGGGCAAGGCCTCTTTCAAATTTTTTTTTCTTTCTTTTTCTCCCCCTCTTTTACCCGTGTTTCCCCCCTTCCTTCTTTTGCCCTAGCCGTGTTCGACCCTTCCTCTTCCCTCCTCACTTCGGCCGTGCTTCCTTCCCCTTTCCTTCTCCTCGATTTCTCACTTCCCCACGCCCTAGCTTTGCCTTTTCCTTTTCTTTCTTGAGTTCTCCTACGCACCCATCATTCTTCCCTCCTCCACTTCGGCCAAATCCCCACCAAATTCCCCCCTCCCCTGTTTTTCCCATACCCATCAACTACCACTACCCCACGCCCTCTCCCTTCATTTTGTCCCCTTCTCCTCATCCCCATTCTCATGTTTTCCCCTTTCCCATTGATGAGTGGTTGAATCTCCCCATTGCAGCGCCTTCTTCAGGTATTCTCCCTATCTCTTCCTCTCTTTTAACTTTTCTGCATATAATCTCTTATTTACTTTAGCACCTAGTTCTGGCTGTGATTGGACTTTCATATGGTATGATTGATTGCTGTTAACCCTTAATTTGTGACCCCAGTTCTGAATGATTTGAGTTGTTGATCAACATTTAGACTGGTTCTTCACTTTGCTGAATTGGGTTGTTAGATAAGTTGTGGTTCAAGTTTACTGCTTACACAGGTTTAAATTTTTCGGTTCTAATTTTCAGACTATTGGATAATGCTCTGAAAATATATTCTAGCTCTGCATTTGCCTGATATTGAACCATATACTTTGGCTAGCCTAGAACTTCTGGTTCGAAGCTCTGTTCCACACTTTATTGAACTCTGTGATGCATTAGTTCATCCACTGTTTTGGGTTAGCGAATTGATCATATCTTTATGTTTTATTCAGTACCCTCATATTCTGAACATTGTTAGTTTTTTGTTGTTGCATTGTACGGTACTATTATATATATATATATCTCCTTTGTGCCACATCTCCCTCTGTTTTGCCCTAAATTGCTTGCTCCATAACTCCGATTGCATTGGACTTATTGGGTGATTTAACTATCTCCATATTTGGTTGGGTTTTCTGCTTTGGCATCCTCTGCTTTTCATTATTTTTATAACTATGGGTCCCAAAAGAACCCGAATAGGGCCATCTTCCTCCCAGTCCCATCAAACCCGTAGAGGACGTAACCAACCACCACCCCAACTCCCTCATCAGATAAATAAGTATGGTATTATGTTCGTTGACGACAGTCAATGGACACGATACGATACTCTTGTTAGACGGGGAATGTTGAGTAGCCGGTATATGGATGAGGTTTGTTTGGAGCGGCTTGGACTTTTAAATGACATCCAATACTTGATTGATAGGATTGGATGGAACACCTTTATATCCCTGAAATACCCAGCCTATCCTAAACCCACCTCAGAGTTCTTTAGCTCCATTAACATAGTCTTGTTTCGAGGCCCCAACGTCAGTCAGGGCCAAGTAAACTTCAGGCTATTTAATCGTACCTTTAATCTTACATTAGCTGAATTTAATGCACTGTTTAGCTTACCCTCAGGAGGTACTAGAACGGTACCCTCCAATTTTCTTTCAAACATATTCTGGCATTCAATTGCCATAGACGGGCAATACAGTACATTGAGTTCAAAAGCCTCTTTCATTTGCAACCCCACCTTCCGATATTTACATAGACTTATGGCCCATACTATTTTTGGTAGGGCTAAGAGTGATGGGGTAGCAAATCAAAGAGAGCTTTATTTTATACACTCTATGATTCATGGTACAAAGGTGGATACTGGAGCCTTCATGGCTCATCAGATGTCTAGGATAAGTGGGGCCATGAATGGGAAAGTTGTAATGGGAGGATTGGTTACTGCTGTGGCTAGAGGATTAGGGTTTGAGGCTAATTTGCAGGGAATGCAACCAGTAATTGGCAGTAACATGATTGATTTGGAATCCTGTTTAAATATGAAATTAGTTGTCAAGAAAGACGCCGAATACTAGTTGTATCTCCGCGGTCATACACTTTTCTGCCTCCCCAACCCTACTAGAACCGCAGTGACCAACCAAGCGAATTGGACCTATTCCATTGAGGAGGATAGTGAGGGTGATGAGATTCCTCCAGAGGAGGACGAGTACCCCATGGAGCCTCTGCTAGCTCTTCCACCCCCACCCCACCCCCATCACATTGCCAGTGCAGGTCCATCATCAGCTCCTTTCGAGGATCTGCATTCCATATCCTCCCGGCTCACTCGCATTGAAGCCGAGCAGCTTTCACAAAGAGCCATCCTGCATGCCATGCAGACCGAGCAACATTCCCACAGCACAACCCTACATACAATGCAAGAATCCATCCAAAGCATGCAGGGTATGCTGCAAGCATGGTACAACTGGCACTTGGGCCAAAACCCACCTCCACCACCACCGGACGACCAGTGACTACGTAAGTAATTTCTTCCCTCTGCCTTTTTTTTTCTATCATAGTTATGACACTGAGGACATTGTCTAGTTCAAGCATGGGGGGGTGTACTTCTGTACCTGAGTTTACTTGTATATATTGTACATACTGCATTTCCTTTGTCCTGCTGTAATATCACATAGTTACTACTCCTAAGATAGACTGGTGTAGTATAAGCTGATTTTAGCTCATGAACATGTGATGCACAATAGGGTATGAAATAGGTAGCTATTACTTTAGTCTCTTTTTTCTAGCATTAAACCTCTAATTTTTCATAAAAAAAAATCTCTCTATTGTGCTGTAAATTGTATGATTAGGCTGATTTTTCACACTATGAGAGTCTGAAGGTAGGGAGAGATGAAAAATGAGGGTATGTGAAACCCAAAAAGTTTTCACTCTGAGTACCTCCTTCAAGGCACTAAAAAGACCTTAGTATGAGTACCTAGATGTTTTTACCCTTGTGAGATGGAGCATAAAATGCACTCACAGCATATTTCTAAAAAAAAAAGAGAAAGAAAAGAGACAAGAGAAGAAGAAAATGAGAAATAAAAGACATGGGTTAAGAAAAACTGAAATAAGGGTAAAGCAACATAGGGAGATCTAAAGGATGAGGTAGCCTACTTGAGTGTTTAAAAATCAGTCTGATACATACAACCACTAGTCACTATCGAAAAAGATTTTTAGTAGAAGAATTTCTGGTTTGATCTTAGAAGACTAGAGACATTTTGATTACTGTCTATTCATATATCTATTGTGTGCACATGGATTGAGTGAAAACGTTATCTATACTGCATTTTTCTATCTTGTGGAATCTGATTGCATCCTTCTCCCCTTTCCTTCTGTTATGGCATGTCATTTGCTTGAGGACAAGCAAAAGTTTAAGCATGGGGGAGTTGATAAAGGGGAATTTTGAGAGCTTATAGGTCATATTTTGTCCCCTAATTTATAGTAACTATTGGATATTTCTATGCTATTGGCTATATTTTGTTCTGGGTATTGCTGTGGTTCATTTTGTGATTGCAGGAGAGCAAAAGAAGTCAAGAAGTAAGGAAAAATAGTCATGGAAAGACCCTAAAAGACCTGGGATATGCTGAGGAGGAAGCAAGGAGGCTGCACACCAAAAATCATGAAGAAAGGAGCATGGCAGCATGCAGCACGGCCTGGCCGTGCTTGGTGGCCTGCAACACGGCCAGGTCGTGTTCTATGATGTGTGAGTAGTTTCTATCTAGGGTTTTGGTAAATCCTAATTGTGATATAATGATACTATGTCTATGATTTGAATTATGGAACCCTAATTGTAATTGGGACTAGATTGTAATGGATTAACTATTGTATGCTTGAATTAGTTGATGGAATGCCTGATCACCAATCCATCACATATTAGGTTTTTAATCGATGAACTGATAGGTAAAGATTAAAACCGGAATCCAATAGTTAATTAGGGTTGTCTTAATCACGAAAGTAGTTTAAGATACTCTAGGCTTGAATCAATTAATGGGAACGAGAAAACCGATTAGTTGCATTCTATGGTTGGCATAAAGCTTAATGGACCTAGGTTGACTAAGAACCACGAAAGTAGGTAATTTGATTAACCTAAGTACGATTGGTAATGCTTGAAAGAGATTACTAATTAGTTTAGGCTGAACCATCCCCGATAATCTAGAAATTTGTAATTAGGGGTAAATATCAGTTGTTGAGTATCACAAGCGTGGTGAACCTTAACCCTAGGCTTAGTTTAATTGGTTATTTTAACTTGTTTCATTGCAAAATTTGCCCATCGATTCATATCGATTTAGATAGCAGTTTTTGTGAGATTTTGGTAATTGGCATTGTTCTCTGTGGGACACGACCCGTACTTGCCGGACTAGCTACAGCTACGCCGTGCACTTGCGGTATAGAGTAAAACACACGTAATACTTGTCCTGCATTCCTAAGGTTTATACTAGGAGTCATGCTTTGAAATACATGTTCATAACTAAAAAAAATGAGTTTCACATTAGTAGTAATGTCTCATGTGCTTATATCAAATGAATATTTAAAAATGATGTTATAGTAAGTATTATCTACTCACAATACTAGAGATTCAAGATAATGGAACTCTCTTGATCACGTCTAAAACTCAATGGCTGAATTGATGCTGAAAGTTGTCTTCCGTTATATCAAGACCTAGAAAAACAATTTCGACATATCAATTTCTAACAAAACACCATGAAATCACTATTTTATGTCAGTCGAAAACATTATTCACTATTCACGCACTGTTCACACAGGTAGTGGTTACTGTTCATCCGAGAAATTTTTCATGATTTAATCCCTCAAATCATGCTATCAAACTAGAAAATGTTACATACAATGATTATTCTATTTCCTAAACATGATTGTAGTCCCAAAATACCAGAAAACATTAAAGAATTTTGAAATCCAAAGCTTACCCATCGCAGCTACTGTTCACCATTTTCGGCAAACTTTTGGCAACTTTCCAACGAAATTGATCGGTGAGTTTTGAAGCTCTCGTCGCCACGAGTCCAACGGTCCAAACGGTTTGTCAATCAGAAATCTGTAGGTCCAGTTATGAGGGTTTGAAAATTAAAGAGAAAAATTGGATAGGAAGGGCTGCGTTTTTTTTTGTTAGGGTTCTGGAAATGCATACCCCTTTACTGTGTAGTAAGCTACATTACCCGTGTGCTACAGTAATTTAATTTTTTTTTAATACTGAGGGGCATTACATACTAGTGGTGCAGATATGTTTCCATTCCAACCAATCAATCTTGCCATGTTTTATAGGCCTCCTCCAATGGGTACTAATGGTGCAAAGGTCATTGATTAAGAACTTGAAATACCAGTTAGGTTCATGTCCGAATCTCAAGTTCCACAATTTTTCATCTAAGTTGGTTTGAAAAATATTGTGCTCGATGAAGGAGGAAGAAATGCAAATAAAAAAAAATCTTGAGTCAGGTTCACAATGGAAGATGATGCATTTTTTATTTAAGCATGGCTCAACATTTCAAGGATGCAGTTGTTGGCGTTGACCAAAAAGTAGATAATTTTTTATTATCAAGAATCAAAGATAATTATAACAACTATCGTAGTTGATTACGAGAAAAGAAATCTGTTCAAATAAAATCTCGATGGCATACGGTTCAAAAGCATTGTGACCACCGGCCACCAATAGGGATAATTTTACGAAATATCAAAAGATGAAATGTGTTTACTGTAACATCCCTAATTTCGTTTCATGTATTAATAAACGTACAAAAGTATTCAAAGTAACATCCCTAATTTTGTTTCTTTTATTGATAAAGGTACATAAATATTTAATTAAGGAAATAAAATTTATTAGACAATTTTTAGATATTTAAGGAAATATAATTCTTAGAAATTCTTTACCTTACGTGTATGCATAGAAATGTTCTAACATTAATGGAATATGTAAAGAGAGAAAATCTAAGAGGAAAAATTAGAAATAAATATACTAAAGAAAGGTGAAATTCTTGGGTAAGAAAGATAAATTTTTGTGAAGTAAGTAAAGGTATTAAAATTTCAAGAAGATTGGATTATGGTAATTTTTCCTAATTTAAGAGTTAAAGTTACTAAGTTTAATATCTCCACCCATAAATTGGGGTTTTCAACTATGGACACTTCATATAGAGTTTTTCTACTTCACATGAATTTTTAGCAAGCCAATAGGATAGCCAAAGGAAAAAATAAAACATAGACTTGGACTAGGATATAGAAATTGGATCGGTAGCCCAAAAATCATGAAAATGTGACTAAACCCACTATGAAAGGTAGAATTTTAACCAAAGTAAAGAAAATAGGCATGAATGAGCCCAAACTCAAGAGAAAAAGTAAAAATAAAAATAAAATAAAGTGATGAAATAATGGTGTAATCAAGATTAGGTGACATGACATTAAGACAAAAATTTAGCAAGTGGTGTGATATCCTACATTCATAATTTTAGCAAGTGGTATGATAATACATGGCATTAGGACAAAACATATATATCCTACACACATAATTTTAGCAAGTGGGTAATAATACATATCATTATGACAAAACATCCTTATCCCACACATAATTTTAGCTAAGCAAGGAAGATTCAAAGGTTGGAAATTTTCCACCTAAAAAGGCAAACCTATCATAATTGATTAAGATAAAAAAAAAAAAGAAATGAATCCCTAAATCAAAGAGACCTTGTCCCTTATCTTAAGAACATATTATCATAATTTTCAAAATACAAATCTCCTTTTCCTATGCATATCTTGACTAAGGAAGAGGAAGACAAGAACATGAGTTGTTTGTTTTCCAAAAATTCAATCAAATGCATCCTAATTGTAATAAGGTAGACCTATGATTATGAAAGGTGAATTATTTGATAGTCTATATAAGCAAAACCCTTATAACATGAGAATTTTCGTCCAAGTGAGGGAGAGGAAAAATAGAAGCAAGGTAGAGTGAGGAAAGGAAAGGAAGAAAGGAAGAAAGAGGAAGGAGAAGTCTAGAGGACTAAGTGCTCAAGGTAAGTTTAACAATATTTCTTTTTGAAGAAAAATTTTGAAACTTGTAATATTTATATGAGATTTTGATCTTAAAACTTTAATGATTGGTCAAGGATGTTGCTATATCATGTTACATATTATGTATGTTTGAATACTTAGGTTGGTGTAGATAGTTCTGCATAGGTATGGCTATGGGTGGCAAAATTTTAAGCTTTTATTTTTAAAATTCTGGGAAGAATCGATAAGGACTTTAAAGAAATGATTAACATGAAAAATGTAGATCTATGTCTCGCAGATTTTTAGCCACTGGAATCACTCAATTTGGAGTCAATATGAGGTAGATATGGTCCGATTAATAAGCAGTGGTTAGAAAATGGTTAATCAGTGAAGAATATGTTAGGATAGCTTATGTGTTTTAATTTTTGGGAACATTCTGTAGGGAATTAAAATAAATGGTTAACATAAGAATTATAACTATATGTGTCATGGATTTTTAACCACTGGAATCACTCAATTTGGAGTCCTTATGAGGGAGATATGTTTCGATTAGTAAGCAGTGGTCAGAAATTAGTTAATCAATGAAGAATATTTTAGAATAGCTTCTGTGTTTTAATTTCTGAGAACATTCTATAGGAAATTAAAATAAATGATTAACATAAAAATTATTGCTATATGTGTCACGGATTTTTACCTACTGGAATCACTTAATTTGGAATTCTTACGAGGGAGTTATGGATAGATTAGTAGGTAGAGATTTGAACCTACCTGAGAAGAAATAACCTGTACTTTGAGAGAATAATATCACCATGAGTTCTTAATATTTCATTCAACTATTCAACATAATAGTTTTAGATAATTGTTTCATCTTTAAATTGATACTAAGATCACCTAAATCGGAGTTAAATTTAGGGAGTTATACTATGATTAGTAAGAGAATGTCAGATAGGATAAAAACCTGCATCAAGAAAATAAAGAAATGAAATTAATATTTAAAAAAGAAGAAGAATCTTATAAATAAAAATAATAAATTACTAGTATATGCCATAGTCATTGCCATTGGATGAACTTCTTACCATCTTAAGTGTGAAATTTGACATGAAAATATTTTATAAAGTGATATTTGAAATGGTTATGTTCATAGCATGATTACCAATGATTTTTAGCTATTATTGTGAAAAGAAAAGAAATGAGCACGGTCACATAGCAAATCCGTGTGGTGCACCAATAGGGGACGTCCTACCAACGGTTATGATTATGCTAATGAGAAAAGAAAGAGAAAGTGTGACATGTCAGATGGAGCGAGAAAAGTTCGTACCGGAAAGTAAAAAATACTAACCTTGACCGGGGTAACTTGATATGAGAATAAATTGATAGTCATCATATGATATTCTGAAAATAGTTAATTCTGTCATACATGTCATTACTGTACGATTTTCATGTGCATAGATATAGTGCATTCATGTGACCAAAGATATTTGCTGTAGTTTATACAGATGAACATGACGTGATGAGCTATATTGATGATGATTTATTGTTGAACTTATTGGGATTTAATTCTCACTATATTTCCATGTCATGTTCAAAAAATTAGTTATGCAGATTTTTCTATGACTCTGGCTTTTAGTGCACGTTGGATTGAGTTACTTTAAGTTGGACAGATCCCAGAATCAAATAAAATGTTTGTGGTCGAGTTGGCTTAGATCCCGGTGAAGGTGTAACCATCTGCACCTGTATCTCCGGAATTGATCAACTAGAATAAATAAGATGTAGATATTTATGTGTTTGATATGTTGTACGTACGTTTTGATTAATGACGTATATGTGAACTCTATATTGTATAATAATAATAATAATAAGTTGTTACATTTACAAAAAGAGTTCAAATTTATCATGAATTGAATATAAAATAATATTTTATTTATATTATTAAATATTTTATCTGTAATTAATTAAAATATTTACTAAATAAAAAATGTGATAGTTAGTAAGTTTTGTTTCAGAGTATATTAATTGAATAAAAATAATTTTTATATTAAATTTTTTAATAAATTAAGAGAAAAATCATATTTTAAATTTTAAGAGATAAGACAACTTTTAATTTAGTCTATTGTAAATTAATTTCATTCTTAACAGACTAAAATATTTTTAATGGCACTCTATGATTTACATTTAATCTAAATTTTAAATTAAAAGTTAGATAAATTAAAAGTTTCATATTATTTATCTAGTCAAGATATTACAAAGTAAAAAATCATCTAATTTTGAGATTAAATTTTATGTTAATTGAAGAAAAATATTAAAAATACTTTAATTTATTAAAAATAAAATTAATTTGTTACAAATTAAATTGAAAGTCACTATGCCAGAAATCAAAATATGATTATCCTCATTAATTAGTATAGTTATTAAATTAATATTTTAATAAAAAAATAATTAAACATAATATATATATTTGTAAAATAAATTTAATTTTTCTTACATAAATAAAGTACAACTAGCCTCACCTACCTATTGGGAAAATTTTACTTAGACCAAGCACTTGTTAGAATTATTATAAAATTTAAAAAAAAATAGTTTTCTAATATTAATAATATATGAAATTCTTTTAAAAAAAATCCCTCGTGAGCCTCCACTGGTCAGGTGGTTCTGTGTGGTGATGATGTTGGTGCTTGCTACTTTCAGAAGAGTAGTGGTTTAATTTCGTTTCGTTTTCAGTTATCCTTTTTAGTTGTTGTTGGCTATTCTAAAAAACAATAATAATTAAATAAATTTTATTTATTAAAAGAATAAAAATTACAAAATTTTTATATAATTTTTTTTTAAAATAAATAACTTTATATTTGTAAGATTTTAAATTTTTAAAATCAATCTATAATATTTATATTATAATTAAGCTGAATCACCATGGACCCTCAGAAAGAGTCTTCCCATCAATGGAGACAACAAAACCCAACTCTCTCATGCTTCTTCTCTTTCACCTGTTAGTGTTGGGTCCTCCACCTAGAGGGCCCACCACACCACTACACACCTCTACACAATTATAGAAAGAAGAAAATGCATCAACAACCAAAAGTTCTACATTGTGTCAACAATTGCAGCTGAAGAAAGAGAAAAGAAAGAAAAGAAAGAAACAGAAGCTGCACGCGGAAAAGAAAATTAAGCACCAAATAGCATTTGTCAAAAAATGCGGAAAGAAAAACGGAGGCACTCTTTTGTCAAAATTTAAGGCTCATTCTTCTGCCTATAAATAGGCAGGAGAGGAAACGAAGAAACATACCAACAAGTAGAGTAGCCAGGCAACAAAGAGCAGCCTGAAGAGAAGTCAGAGAAATTCTCTAAGGAGAGAAAAATAGGGGAGAGTTTGGTGTAATATTTAGGAAATAATTCCTAAATAGTGAGTGACAAAATAGTGAGAAAATACTCTTGGGGTATTGTGGGAAACACTTTGTGAGCCACTATTTTGGTTAGATCTTAGTTGTAGCCTTCAGATTTATTCTGGCGAAGACTCTCCTTGTACCTGCTATTTTTATAGTAGAAGATTTATTCGGATTTGGTCCCGTGGATGTCGCCTAAAATCAAAGGTGAACCACATTAAATTTTCTGGTGTTATTTTTGTTGATTATTCTCTATTTATTCTTGCTAGTAATACCCGCTGTGCCCAACAAGTGGTATCAGAGCCGTAGTGGTTATTCCTTTAAAATTCTTAGTATGCTCTGTGGTAGCAATATTGACTGATCTTCCACATCAGAAAAGCTTTTATTGAAATTACTATTGGCTGAAGGAAGTTATACGGGCATTGTTCATACGTATTAATACTATTCATACGTACAGGTACTATTCATACATACGGGTACTATTCATACATACAGGTACTATTCATACGTATTGGTACTATTTATACTGCTCAAAATGGAGGTAAAGACCAGTAAGATGATCAACCTAAATGGCATAAACTATCACATCTGGAGAAACAAAATGAAAGATCTCCTGTTTGTGATGAAATTCCATCTACCGGTGTTTACTACAACTCAACCCGAAGCTAAATCTGATGAAGACTGAAAATTTGAGCATGAGCAAGTGTGTGGATTCATCCGACAGTTCGTCGAAGATAATGTGTACAATCACATTTGCAATGAAACTTATGCACAAACGCTGTGGCAAAAGTTAGAAGAGCTGTATGCTTCAAAGATCAGCAACAACAAATTGTTCTATTTAACAAAATTGATGCACGTGAAATACCGAGAAGGTACTTCTGTAGCAGATCACTTGAACGAGATGCAAGGGATTGTGGACCAGTTGTTGGGGATGGGTACAAAGTTCAACGACGAAGTACTTGCTTTCATGGTGTTCGCCTCCCTACCAGAGTCATGGGAGATTTTGAAGATCTCAATTACAAACTCAGCACTTAATGGTGTCGTGAGTATGGAATCTATCAAAAGCGATATTCTGAATGAATAGATGAGAAGAAGATCACAATATTCAACCTCTTCATCACAATCAGATGTTCTGATTACAGAATCCAGTGGGAGGAGCCAGTCTAGGCATACAAAGCCTAGAGATAAAAGTAGAGGAAAGTCAAAAAAATATGCCAACATTGAATGCCATTACTGCAAGAAGAAACGACATATCAGAAGATTTTGCTGAAAGTTCAAACAGAAGAAGAACAAAGGCAAGGAAGTGAAGAAAGACGACAGCAGTGAGGATGAGCAGACAAATGCCATAGACGAATTCAATGTCGTTTATGATGATGATATTGTCAATCTTACATCCCATGAGACCAGTTGGGTGATTGACAGTGGAGTTACCATTCATGCCACACCTCATAGAGAATTCTTCTCATCTTACACAGAAGGAGATTTCGGTGTTGTTAAGATGGCAAATGATAACTTACTAAAAGTTGTTGGCAGAGGAGATATCTGCTTGGAGACAGAGAATGGCACCAGATTAGTGCTGACAGATGTCAAGCATATTCCTGATATTCGCCTGAATCTGATTTCCACTAGCAAACTTAATGATACAGGCTTCTGCAACATGTTCATGAATGGCCAATGGAAACTCACTAAAGGTGCTTTGGTGGTGGCCAGAGGTAGAAAAGACTCAACATTGTATGTTATACATACAAAGCTCTCCAACGATGCTGTGAGTACCATGGAGAAAGAAAATATAGTTGAGTTATGGCATAGAAGACTTGGCCACATGAGTGAGAAAAATATGACACGTTTGGCCAAGAAGAAAATGCTCTCTAGAATAGATCAAGTACATTTGGAGAAATGTGCTGATTGCTTGACGGAAAAGCAGAACAGAGTTGCTTTCAAGAGTTCCCCTCCTTTCAAAATGAAGAATGTGTTGGATCTGGTACATTCAGATCTGTGTGGGCCAATGCCAAAGTCACTCGGTGGTGCTCAATACTTTGTGACTTTCATTGATGATCATTTCAAGAAAATGTGGGCATATACTTTGAAGACAAAAAATCAGGTGTTAGATGTCTTCAAACAGTTTCATATCTCAGTTGAGAGACAGACTGGAAAGAAGTTAAAATGCATCCGGATAGACAATAGTGGAGAATATACTGGACCATTTGATGCTTATTGTAAAGAGCATGGTATTTGGCATCAGATGACGCCTCCAAAAACACCGCAGTTAAATGGCTTAACTGAGAGGATGAATAGAACTTTGATGGAGAGAGTCAGATGTTTACTCTCACATGCAAAGTTACCCAAAACTTTTTGGGGTGAAACCTTGCTTGCAGCTATACACGTGTTGAATTTATCACCGTGTGTTCCTCTACAGTATGATACACCAGAGAAAGTGTGGTCAAGAAAGGATGTTTCCTATGATTATCTACGGGTGTTTGGCTGCAAAGCCTTCGTACATATTCCTAAGGATGAGAGAGCTAAGCTCGATGCCAAGACACGACAGTGTGTATTTATTGGCTATGGTCAAGATCAATTTGGCTATAGATTCTACGACCCAGTCTAGAAAAAGCTTGTCAGAAGTCGTGATGCTGTGTTTGTTGAAGATTAAACCATTGAAGACACAAACAAAATGGAGAAGGATGTTCCTGATTCCAATGGTGACTCAACAAACTTGAGATTAGTTCATCCAATAGTGGTGCCGAGGCAAGTTGGAGATGATGATCAGCCTAATGATGCTCATATAGAGGCTGAATTAGAAGAAGATGATGATGTTCACCATCAACTACCAACACCTGTGACTTTCCCATATCGATTGAGGAGAAATAGTAGAATAAGACAACCTTCTACTAGATATCCTGATGATGAGTATGTAACACTCACTAATGGGGGAGAACCTGATAGTTTTGAAGAAGCAATGGAAGATGAGCACAAACAAAAGTGGAGCAAAGCCATAAAAGATTAAATGAAGTCCTTGTATGAGAACAAAATGTTTGAGCTAGTGAAGTTGCTGAAAGGCAAGAGAGCTTTGAAAAATAAATGTGTGTTCAGGATCAAGTATGATGAACACAGTCTCTATTTGAGATTCAAAGCTAGACTGGTTGTTAAAGGATTCAACCAAAGAAAATGCATTGATTTTGATGAGATTTTTTCACCAGTTGTGAAAATGACATCTATCCGTTCAATGCTGGGCTTAGCAGCGAGCCTTGACTTGGAGGTTGAACAAATGGATGTAAAAACTGCCTTCCTTCATGGTGATTTGGAGGAAGAGATATACATGGAGTAGCCAGAGGGTTTCAAGAAGAAAGGAAAAGAGGATTATGTTTGCAGACTGAAGAAAAGTCTTTATGGCTTGAAACAAGCACCAAGGCAATGGTATAAGAAGTTTGAGTCTATTATGAGGGAGTAAAGTTACAGGAAGACTACTTCAGACCATTGTGTCTTTGTGCAAAATTTCTTTGATGATGATTTTATTATCCTTTTGTTGTATGTGGATGATATGCTGATAGTTGGCCGGAATGTTTCCAGAATCAATTGTTTGAAAACACAATGGAGCAAGTCTTTTGCCATGAAGGACTTGGAGCCAGCAAAGCAGATTCTTGGCATGAAGATTATCAAAGATAGATGCGCCAAGAAATTATGGTTGTTACAAGAGAAGTACATTGAGAAAGTACTTCAGAGGTTTAATATGGACAAGGTTAAAGCGATTAGTTGTCCTCTTGCTAATCACTTTATACTAAGTTCTAAACAGAGTCTCTCTACAGATGAGGTGAAGGAAGAAATGGACAAGGTTCCATATGCTTCAGCAGTTGGAAGCCTAATGTATGCCATGGTATGTACACGGCCAGATATTGCTCACTCGGTTAGAGTAATGAGTCGGTTCCTTTCTAATCCTGGTAAGGAACATTGGGCTGCAGTGAAAAGGATTTTTAGGTATTTTCGTGGTACTTCCAAAATATGTTTGTGTTTTAGATATACCAAGCCTGTGTTAGTCGCCTATATAGATGCAGATATGGCTGGTGATGTAGACTCCAGAAAGTCTACTTCGGGTTATCTGATTACATTTGCAGGGGGAGCTGTGTCATGACAATCGAAGTTGCAAAAGTGTGTTGCTCTTTCGACTACTGAAGCAGAGTTTATTGCAGCAACAGAAGGGTGCAAGGAGCTGCTGTGGATGAAGAAGTTCTTAAATGAACTTGATTTTTAGTAGGACAGATATAAACTATTTTGTGATAACCAGAGTGCTATTCACCTTGGGAAGAATTCCTCCTTTCATTCAAGATCCAAGCATATTGATGTAAGATATCATTGGATCAGGGATGTATCGGAGAAGAAGCTATTACAACTTGAGAAGATTCATACTAATGAAAATGGATCAAACATACTGACAAAGATTCTGCCAAGGGAGAAGTTTAAGTTCTGCCGATTAGCTGCAGGAATGGTGGAGCCCTCTATGTAGTCGAGAGGGGGAAATTTGTTAGTGGTGGGTCCCTCCACATAGAGGGACCACCACACCACTACACACCTCTACACAATTATAGAAAGAAGGAAACGCATCAGCAACCAAAAGTTCTACATTGTGTCAACAATTGCGGTTAAAGAAAGAGAAAAGAAAGAAAAGGAAGAAACGGAAGCTGCACACGGAAAAGAAAATTAGGCACCGAATAGCATTTGTCAAAAAATGCGGAAAGAAAAATGGAGGCACTCTTTTGTCAAAATTTAAGGCTCATTCGTCTGCCTATAAATAGGTAGGAGAGGAAACAGAGAAACATACTAACAAGTAGAGTAGCCAGGAAACAAAAAGCAGCCTAAAGAGAAGTCAGAGAAGTTCTCTGAGGAGAGAAAAATAGGAGAGAGTTTGGTATAATATTTACGAAATAATTCCTAAATAGTGAGTGACAAAATAGTGAGGAAATACTCTTGGGGTATTGTGGGAAACACTTTGTGAGCCACAATTTTGGTTAGATCTTAGTTGTAGCCTTCAGATTTATTCTGGCGAAGACTCTCCTTGTACCTGCTATTTTTATAGTAGAAGATTTATTCGGATTTGGTCCTGTGGACGTAACCTAAAATCAAAGGTGAACCACGTTAAATTTTTTAGTGTTATTTTTGTTGATTATTCTGCATTTATTCTTGCTGGTAATATCCATTGTGCCCAACATCACCTCCTTTTGTTCTTCTTCAATCACAACCATCTCTCAACTTCTTCTACATCATCTGCTTCAAAATCAACCCCATTTTTCCCAAAAGAAACCGTACCCACCAAATCTGGGTACCTCCCTGTTAACCGCACCTCCAATTCTGTCATTTTCTACACATTCTATGAAGCCCAGAACTTCACTTCACCTCTCTCCCAAACCTCACTTCTCATTTGGCTCCAAGGTGGCCTTGGTTGCTCCTCCATGATCGGCAACTTCTTCGAGTTTGGACCCTGGCGCGTCACCAAATCGCTAACCCTTGAGCCTAACTCGGGTGCTTGGAATAGAATTTTTGGCCTTCTTTTTCTTGATAATCCAATTGGAATTGGATTCAGTGTGACCTCAAAGCCAGAAGAAATCCCAAAACATCAAATTTCTATAGCCGAACAACTTTTCACTGCAATAACCAGGTTTATTCAACTTGACACAGTTTTCAAGTATCGCCTAATTTACATAACTGGCGAAAGCTATGCTGGGAAGTATGTTCCAGCCATTGGGTATTATATACTGCAGGAAAATGCTCAGTTACAAGTTTCTCAGAGAGTGAATTTGGAAGACGTGGCCATTGGGGATGGGATGACAGACCCTGTGACCCAAGTGGCGACTCATGCTTTGAATTCATACTTTGTTGGATTGATCAATGAGAGGTAGAAGAAACAGGTGGAGAAGGTTCAGTTTGAAGCAATCAGATTGATCCGAAAGGGAAATTGGATTGAAGCAACAGATGCCAGAAGCCGAGCCATGAAATTGTTGCAGAATGTTGTTGTTTTAATTAAAACTCGTAAGTGCACGAATCTATTAGAGTATAGATTTAGTGGTATGCAAGGTCGATCCTACAGAGATTGCCAATTGAGAGAAAATTCTAATTTAGATCCAAAATAAATATTTTTAACCTAGTTGCTAATATCTTGTTTTGTGAGAGGAATATTGAACAAAGTGTGCAAAGAACTAATATGCTGAAATTAAATGAAGATGTATTCAAAGTAAAGAAGTATGCTAAGGTTAGGGGATCCACTCTTGGTATTTCAAATAAAGATAAATTTAACTCTTTTATTACTCAATTAAAATCCTTACATAAATAAGGTTCTAATCGGAAGATAAGTTAATTTAAGTTCACATTTGTTAATACATGAGTTATATTTACCTCCTTTTTATTGTATTACTAATATATAAAACATTCTTGTAAAATGGATTCAAGCGTATATTGTGCCAATCATCATCTTGTCTATAATAAATCAAAATTGATTCAAGTATTTATTGTGCCCAAAATTGTCTACAATGTATCAAGGTTCACACTTTACAAGATTAAAAATACAAAGATGCAAAAGATAACTTGTAAATGGATTCAAGCATAAATTGTGCCAATCATTATATTGTCTACAATAAATCAAGATTGATTCAAGCATTTATTGTGCCAAAGATTGTCTACAATATATAAAAATTCACATCTTAGAAGATTAAATTATGGAGAAAATGAGAAAGGTCGAAAACGAATTAACATGACAAAATAAAATGAAATAAAGTAGGTGGTAAAGCCAACCAATAATAAAATAAAATAAAGTAGACGAAAAAATCAACCATGAACAATAAAAACAAGAAGTAGACGGCAAAGCCAACCATTAAAACATAATATAAGAAAAGGAGGAGGTAAATACAACATCAAATATAAACATTAAAATTAAGAGTTAAATGAATTATTATTCTCCTACCAAGAGTTTCAATCTTTCGCCTTAGCATTAGGAGATTAGTTCTCCATAATTAAAGCAAGAAAGTAAAATGAAAGATGAAGAAACATGATAATATTACGAAAGAAAATGAAAAATACAAAATGTCTAAAGAAAGAAGAACATTACAAGTACGTAGAATTTCAACAAAGTTTTCCCAAGCTCTCTCCAAAAGCACTCTTAACTCATTCCTCAAACCCTCTATTTATAGATACAATTAAGTGTGGTACGTGTGGTAATTGTCAAAATTGTTAGGTAGGAAGTTGTACAAAGTTGATAATTTGAATTCCATCATGTGCACCGAAATTGAACCTTGAATATCTTCTTGAAATCTACCGAATTTGCTGACTCCATCAGCATGAAAGTTGTAGCAAATTTCATTTGCTTTCCATCAAGACAAATCGTGGACAAATTGGATACGTAATTTGTGACTTATGGTCAAAATACTATAGCAAAATTGAGTTGGACTGTAGCAGTAGACAGATTATATTTTAGCCCACTTTTGGCCCTTTTAATGTCTGAACTTTTTGAATACTTGAACATAAAAGTTGTACCCAATTGTGTCAGCTACACACCTACCAAATTTCACACATATTGGATATGTATTTTATGAGATATGGCCCAAGTACTATAGCAAGGTTGGGCTGGATTACAAACAGAAAACATATTCTCAACATTGGGTGCTTTGCTTTGAATCTTTATGTTTTAGTTCTTTTGGAAATGTGATCATAAATCAAGAATAAATTTGTGCATATATCCATTAGGATGCGTCTTAAGAGTCAATATAATAATGCTCCTTACTCAGCCATCCTTAATGAATTTGTTTTATCTGTTTGATTTATAAACATCATTATCAAAGAACCACAATTTAACTCTGATTCCTCCAATTAAGTCCATTTTCAACTCTTCTCTCCATCTGTAAGAAATACACAAAACTAAAGACAAGTAAGGGAGATTTATGCTTAATTATAGCAAAAAGATAAGATGAAAATATTTAATTTATGAGTATTAACCTCACTCATCAAATACCCCCAAAGTTAATCTTTTACTTGTCCTCAAGCAAAACATATAAAGTTCAAAATTCAAATGATGAGTGAGTGATGAGTTGTTTTTAACTTATTAGGCATTCCTCAAAGATTTAAAATGTGCGACCAAGGAAAATATCAGAATCCGAGGGTTATGTAGAACTTTTATTCAAATGCAACATTTGGTTTACTCTTAAATCCCAAGGGTGTATATGTAGTAGTCTTATGACATTAGACTTTTTGCATTCAAATAAATTTATGTAATCAAATATTTAAAATAGATCTCTAGATATATGCATTTGAAACTCTATAAGCTTATTTTTCATGTCACTCTTCACCAATATAGACTAATCATAACATTTAAGATTATTAGGATTTCCATTAGACTTGTAATGTATGGCATAGGTTAAAGGTGGATAAAATGATATGAATGAAAGCTCAATTCACTCTTCAACGTATATGATCATTTAAAGCCTCCCAAATACTTTTGATATTATACTATGAATTCTATCTCCAACCTTTTTATCATCCTTACATTTATTTGCTCATACTATTTTTTTTAATATAAACACCCTCAAATTTATTTATTTAAGGAGTATTAACTTTCTTTTTTTTTCTTTTTTTTTTCCTCCTTTTTTCTAACTTCTACCATCCACCTCTGAACCATAAATTTTCAAATGATCATTCCTGTGAGTGAAAGGTAAGAGTTAGAAATATTTTTATTTAAAGGCTAGATAATAATATAGGTGTTCAAAAAAGGATGAATATAGGCTCAAAATAGGTTGTTAGGGATAACATAATGTATAGGTTGGTTTGAAAGGCTCAAACAATTCCAACAATGCTTAATTCATTTCTTAAATGGAGAGTAGTCTAGGATTTCGCCTCAAGTGAGAATCAAATAAGTTCTAGACTCTTATGAGATCACTCAGCATATTTGAATCACATAAATCTTCTCTAAATAAACAATTAGTCAAATGTACAAGATTAATTGTTCAGGATATTAGGATTCTCAAGTAAAACATAAGTTACATTAGAATTCAAGTTCACACATAACACTCAGAACTCATATGTTTTCCAAATGTTACAAGCATTTTAAACCATTTTAATCATTGGTGCTAGCTTTGCCTAATCCCAAAACATCACTCAAAATATATATATATTTGAAATCTAGGTGCTGGAACCTATATAGAGATAGGAGGCTAGGCACCCACGCCTTTTTTTTGAAGATAAACAAACACAAAACAAATAACAAAGATTGAAAGAGATATTACCTGAAAGGAGATCTAGGAAAGATGAACCTGTAGCAAACTAAACAAAGAATAAAATTTTATTAAATCACATAAAATGAGTTACAAATGAAGATCCAAGTCTAGTTTGTGCTTTTTGCAGTTTTCTGTTGTCCAATCTATTTGAGCTATTATTGGATCAGGCACATGAACAAATGCTTGTAATGCATCAATTAGCTCGTCAGCATTTGAAGCCGAGATGAGAATCTGTCATGCTAAGTGTGAGATAAACTTTTGTTCCACAGCTTGATCAAGAAAAGAAAATAAATCATAAAAGAAATTGTTAACATTTAACAAACCTATGGGTTTATGGTGGATATTTAGTTGTGCCCAGGAGACTACTTAAAAAATTTCCTCCAAAGTACCAAAACCAACTGGTAAGGCGATAAAGGCATTAGCATTGCTCATCATTCTACTAATGCGCTCATGCATGGAGGACACCCTATATTCTTCCTCAATTGTTTTTCCTACAATGTTTGATGCAGCTAGAGCTGTAGGAATAATACCAAGAACTTGGCATCCTCCTAGATATGCAGATCCAGACACACTCCCCATTAACCCTCAACAACCTCCACCATAAATTAAATGAATTTTTCACCTGGCTAGTATCATACTCAAAGTTTGTGCTGCTTTTACATACTCTCCATTTTTCTCAGGACTGGAACCACAAAAGACACGAATATTTCGAAAGTGATGAACTACGGTTCCTTCCATATCTGCACTCACTTTAACTTTGAGTATGAAGATGAAGTTAATGAAGTGTGCATTTATAGAACTCAGACAAAGCTTACTTGAATAGCTATGCGAATAAGCCAGTGGCATAATTTCAATAGCTATATGAGTAGGCCGACGAATGTCAACTAAATTAAAGGTGGAAAATTAAAAAATGACGGCATGCATGCATATGTATAGTAGTTGTGATTATGGCTCACATCTTCCTCTGATTTTACATCCAGTGATGACTTAAACGCCCTTTATGGGTCAAGGATATGCTTCTCATCCAATTTTCTTATAAATTGGCAAATAGGGTCTTTTAACGTCAGATTCCCAAGACTGTACCGTTTCTGTTCTTTTTTAAAATGGGGCCATAAACCGACTATCCCGATGTGCACAGATCCACTAGGATGCATCTCAAGAGACGTTGGATGAAAGTCATTATCCAATGACTCCTTACTCAAACCATCCTTAATGAACTTAATTTTGTCTTCCCAATTTATAGACACCCAACCCAAAGAACAGCAACGTTTGTTGCAAGTTTCACGTCCATATTTATGACAAACACCCATTAGTTTAGCTCTATGCTTTTTAGCAAAGCTGCTCTTTCCTAAACCATGCATGTAAGAGATGAAACCATTTGCAAACTCACCTAATTATCTTACCTTAGCTTCGATTAGCCAATGGACATTAGTAGGTATTCCCATGATCATCATTAACCTCAGTCTTTCAGCCCGTGCTTTGTAAATTTTTGTCAATGCATTGGGTGGAAGAGAAGGAAAATGATTTTTCAATTGTGCGAGGATATCCTCCATTATCGACTCAAAATTTTTTTTAGAAAGATAAAAAGCAACAAAAGCATGAAAATAATAGAACTAAAAAAAGAAGATAACACTAAGGGAACCAAATAATGCAAGTTAAATAAAGAAAGATCTTACCTAGATAGTGTGCACGACAACCTTTAACAACAGAAGCAAATCAATCCTAGTAGACAGGATCACGCAAAGGTGTCTCCTCTATCTCTGGGTTATGTAATTCCAAAAATGTTTTCAATCTTTGACCATTTACTTTAAACACATTACCGTCCTCGAGATTTTCAATCTTTACTACACCATGTGGGTAAACAGCATGAACAACAGAAGGCAGTGGAACTGATTCAAAAGGTGAAACTATTTCTTTTTTGGCTTTCCATTTATTAGTATCCATTGGTAGAGTTATCTCTAATAAAGAGTCTACTTCACTAACCAGATAATCCTCATCTTTATCCTTATTGAAATGAGTCAAATATTTTCTAGATGATCATTACTAAAGGAGTCTAAAAATGAATCATAAATGGCACTTTCAATCAGGTTGACCTCACATATCATCCATGTCCATAGGTTGATGAGAGACATTAAAAACATTTAGTTCCATAGTCATATTTCCAAAAGTTAAATTCAAAATTTCATTTCGACAATTAATGATTGCATTGGATGTTGTCAGAAATGGTCTACCCAAAATGATTAGAATTTGTGTATCTATATTCTCAATAGATTCAGTGTCAAGAACAATGAAATCTATTGGAAAGTAGAATCTATTAACCTTAATGAGAACATCCTCTATGACACCTCTAGGAATTTTTGTGGACTTATCAGCTAACTGAAGGGTCACTGGTGTATGTTTCAATTTTCCTAACCCAAGTTTCTCATACACAGAGTAAGGCAGTAGATTCACACTTGCTCCTAGATCAAGTAAGGCTCGGTTAATCACATGGTCACATATCACACAAGAAATTGTAGGACAACCAAGATCTTTGTACTTGATAGGAGTTTTTTTGTTGAATTATAGAGCTTACTTGTTCAGTTAAGAATGCCTTTTTTGGAACATTGGTTTTCCTTTTCACCGTGTAAAGATCTTTCAAAAATTTTGAATAAGCAGGTACTTGTTTGATAGCATCAAGAAAAGGGATGTTAATGCTTACTTGCTTAAATACCTCTAAAATGTCACTATACTGAGTATCTTTCTTAATTGATGCAAGTCTTTGTGGGAAAGGAGCTTTGGGGGCACAAGGAATCTGTTCACTTTTCTTTTTACTTGAGTTATTATTTTAGGATTCATGTTGACTCTGTTCCTCATTTTTTGGCATGTGAACATGATTATCAATAACTTTTCTAGATCTAAGGGTTGTTACAGACTTTACTTCTTCCTTAGGATTTGTTGATGATCCTACTTCAAGACCCTTAGGATTAGGAATAGGTTGACTGGGGAATTTCTCTTTTTCTCTCTCTCTTACAACATTGGCTATTTGACCGAATTGTGTTTCAACCTTTGAAATAGCTTGAGTGTGAGATTGCAAGACTTGTTGGGTCGATTGCATGAACTGTTGCAAGGTATCCTCGAAAGAAGGTTTTCTTTATTGTGGTACCCCAAAAGGAAGAGCATGTTGAGGAACTTAAGGGTATGAATTGGGAGGGGCAAATTGTTGTCCACCTTGACTCATTGGAGGCTGATTTTGTTTTCACAAAAAATTTGGATGATTTCTCCAATTTGGGTTATATGTTGATGCAAATGGACTATCTGATGATTTTCCATAAGATTGAAGAGAATTAACCTGCTCAGAGAATGCTTCTTGATAAGTTGGTATAGATGGACAAGATTGTGCAATGTGCGATGTACTAGAACATAAGGCACATGCCTCTATCCTAGTATTGATAGAAGGGTTCAGATTGTGGCTCAAAGTTAGAGTTTCTACCTTTCTAGTCAGGCTAACTAAGGCAATTCTCACATCTATGTCATCACTTACTTCATAAATTTCTCTCCTTTTTGTATTTGAGACTTCTTATCCCTGGGATCTATGTAGTTCCAATGTTGAGAATTTTTAGATAAAGATCCTAAGGATTCCCAAGCTTTCCCCTCATTCAATTGTAAAAATCTCCCACCATACATGCTTTGGATCATTTGATGGTTCGATGAAGTTAAACCATCATAGAAATATTTCACCAATCTCCAAGTTTCAAAACCATGATGAGGACATTTCAAAAGAAGATCATTAAATGTTTCCCAACATTTAAAAAATTGTTCATCCTCTTTTTGACAAAAATCAGAAATTTCTCTCTTAAGGGCATCAGTTTTAGACATAGAAATTTTTTTTGGCCAGAAACTTATTTACCAATTGATTCCAACTAGTAATAGTTCCTGTAGGAAGGCAATTCAACCAGGATTTAGCTTTAGCTTTCAATGAAAATGGAAATATTCTAAGCCTGATTGACTCATCATTGAAATTTTGGAAGCGAAATGTCGAGCAGATTTCAAGAAACTCTTTAATATGCAAGTATGGATCTTCTCTTTCAAAACCATAAAATAATGGTCAAAGTTAGAGTATGGATGGTTTGATTTCAAAATGAGTTTCAGTAGTTTGTGGCAAAACTATGCAAGATGGAGTATTGGCTATGACAAGTGAGAAGTACTCCATAAGAGTTTTATTATGCACAACTTGTTCTTCCATTTTTAATGGTGATCCAGCAGAATCTAATGTCTCTTTTGTATAATCAATGGTTGACCCTAAAATTTTTCTAACCAACCGTTTATCTTTATCACGTTTTCAAGCACGCATAAACTAAAAGAAAAATTGCTTCCTAATTATGAAAAAGAATCTAACTACACAGCGGCAACAAAATGCAAATACCACAAAAAGAAAAAATCACAAAATTAAACAAACTCTTTTTTTCTCAAAGTGTTAGTAATAATAGGTAGTATTTAATCAGTAGACTCCCGAAAAAATATGGTGGAATCACAATGGTTTCACTTAAAACCCATACTCCTTAGGCGTTTTTAGCCTTGTTGACAGAATCAACCAATTTTATACACCCAAATCACTACGCCAATTTTCAAAAAACAATTCTAAAAAAAAATTTACTATACACAGAATAAAAACAAATTTTCTAAATTATAACTAGTGGACGAAATATACTTACTTGGATCCAAATAGCCTTTTCCGTCGTAATCCCCGACAACAGTGCCAAAAACTTGTTGTTTTAAATTAAATTTGCAAGTGCAGGAATCTATTAGAGTATAGATTTAATGGTATGCAAGGTTGATCCCACAGGGATTGCCAATTGAGAGAAAATTCTAATTTAGATTCGAAATAAATACTTCTAACCTAGTTGCCAATGTCTTGTTTTGTAAGAGGAATATTGAACAAAGTATGCAAAAAACTAATATGCTGAAATTAAATGAAGATATATTCAAAGTAAAGAAGCATGCTAAGGTTAGGGGATCCACTCTTGGTATTTCAAATAAAAATAAATTTAACTTTTTTATTACTCAATTAGAATCCTTACATAAATAAGGTTCTAATCGGAAAATATGTTAATTTAAGTTCACATTTGTTTGTACATGAGTTATATTTACCTCCTTTTTATTGTATTATTAATATATAAAACATTCTTGTAAAATGGATTCAAGAGTACATTGTGTCAATCATCATTTTATCTACAATAAATCAAGATTGATTCAAGTATTTATTGTGCCCAAAATTGTCTACAATGTATCAAGGTTCACACTTTACAAGATTAAAAATACAAAGATGCAAAAGATAACTTGTAAATGGATTCAAGCATAAATTGTGCCAATCATTATATTGTCTACAATAAATTAAGATTGATTCAAGCATTTATTGTGCCAAAGATTGTCTACAATATATCAAAATTTATATCTTACAAGATTAAATTATGCAGAAAATGAGAAAGGTCGAAAACGAATTAACATGACAAAATAAAATGAAATAATGTAGGTGGCAAAGCCAACCAATAATAAAATAAAATAAAGTAGGCGGACAAAACCAACCATGAACAATAAAAACAAGAATTAGACGGCAAAGTCAGCCATTAAAACATAACATAAGAAAAGGAGGAGATAAATACAACATTAAATATAAACATTAAAATTAAGAGTTAAATAAATTATTATTCTCCTACCAAGAGTTTCACCCTTTCACCTTAGCATTAGGAGATTAGTTATCCATAATTAAAGCAAGAAAGTAAAATGAAAGATGAAGAAACATGATAATATTACGAAAGAAAATGAAAAATACAAAATGTCTAAAGAAAGAAGAGCATTACAAGTACGTAGTTTAACAACTCCATTTAAGTATCAATTTTTTTTTAATTACCATGAAGTTATTACCTCGTTACAACTTAACTCAATATAACATTTATTTAATTTATACAATACAGAGTTTACATACATGTCATTAATCAAAACATACGTACAATATATCAAACACATAAAAATCTACATCTTATTTATTCTGGTTGTCCAATTCCGGAGATACAGTTGTGGGTGGTTGCACCTTCACCGGGATCTAAGCCAACTCGACGACAAACATTTTATTTGCTTCTGGGATCTACCCAAAATAAAGTACTCGATCCAACGTGCACTAAAAGCCAGAACTATAGAAAAATCTGCATAACTAATTTTCTAAACATGATATGCAAATATAGTGAGAATTAAATTCCAGTAAGTTCAATAATAAATCATCATTAATATAGCTCATCACGTCATGTTCAGCTATATAAACTACAGAAAATATCTTTGGTCACATGAATGCATTATATCTATGCACATAAGAATTATACAGTAATGATATGTATGACAGGATTAACTATTTTCAAAATATCATATGATGGCCATTAACTTATTCTCATTTCAAGCTACCCCGGTCAAGGAGAGTATCCTCTACTCTTCGGTACGTGCTTTTCTTGCTCCGTCCGACATGGAACACTTTCTCTTTCTTTTCTTATAATCATAATCATAACCGTTGGTAGGGCGTCCCCTATTGGTGCACCACACAGATTGCCATGTGACCGTGCTCATTTCTTTTCTTTTCACAATGATAGCCAAAAATATGCTTTCAATAACAAGTATATTCATCAAAATATAACTATTACAATAAATCATTGGTAATCATGCCATGAACATAACCATTTCAAATATCACTTTATAAAATATTTCCATGTCAGAATTTCACACTTAAGATGGTAAGAAGTTCATACAATGGCAATGGCTATGGCATATACTAGTCATTTATAAGATTCGTCTTCTTTTTTAAATATTAATTTTATTTCTTTATTTTCTTGATGCAGGTTTTCATCATATCTAACCTTCTCTTACTAATCAGAGCATAACTCCATCAATTGAACTCCGATGTAGGTGATCTTAGTGTCAATTTCAAGATAAAACAATTATCTAAAACTATTATGTTGAACATTGTAGCGAAATATTAAGAAATCAAGGTTATATTACTCCCTAAATGTACAGGTTATTTCTTCTCGGATAGGTTCTGACCTCTACCTACTAATCTGTCCATATCTCCCTCATAAGAATTCTAAATTAAGTTGTTCCAGTGGATAAAAATTCGTGACACATATATCTATAATTCATATGTTAACCATTTATTTTAATTCCTTATAGAATGTTCCCAGAAATTAAAACATCGAAACTATCATAACATATTCTTCCCTGATTAACCATTTTCTGACCATTGCTTACTAATCGGACCATATCAACCTCATATGGACTCCCACTTGAGTTATTCCAGTGGCTAAAAATCCATGAACCACATATCTATAATTCTTATGTTAACCATTTATTTTAATTCCATACAGATAATTCCCAGAAATTAAAATATAGAAGCTATCCTAACATATTCTTCCCTGATGAACCATTTTTTGACCTTTGACAACTAATCGGCTCATATATACCTCATATGAACTCCAAATTGAATGATTTAAGTGGTTGAAAATCCGTCACACACATATCTATAATTCTTATGTTAACCATTTATTTTAATTCCTTACAGATAATTCTCAGAAATTAAAATACAGAAGCTATCCTAACATATTCTTCCCTGATGAACCATTTTTTGACCTTTGACTACTAATCGGCTCATATCTTCCTCATATGGACTCCAAATTGAATGATTATAGTGGCTAAAAATCCATGACACACATCGCTATAATTCTTATGTTAACCATTTATTTTAATTCCATACAGATAATTCCCAGAAATTAAATTACAGAAGCTTTCCTAACATATTCTTCCCTGATGAACCATTTTCTGACCTTTGACTACTAATCGGACCATCTCTACCTCATATGGACTCCAACTTGAGTGATTCCAGTAGCAAAAAATCTGTGACCCACATATCTATAATTCTTATGTTAACCATTTATTTTAATTGCATACAGATAATTCCTAGAAATTAAAATACAGAAGCTATCCTAACATATTCTTCCCTGATGAACCATTTTCTGACCTTTGACTACTAATCGGACCATATCTACCTCATATGGACTCCAAATTGAATGATTCTAGTGGCTAAAAATCCGTGACACATATATCTTTAATTATTATGTTAACCATTTATTTTAATTCTGCACAGATAATTTCCAGAACTTAAAACATAGAAGCTATCCTTACATATTCTTCCCTGATGAACCATTTTCTGACCTTTGCATACTAATAGGACCATATCTACCTCATATGGACTCCAAATTGAATAATTCTAGTGGCTAAAAATCTGTGACACATATATCTTTAATTCTTATGTTAACCATGTTTTTTAATTCAATATAGATAATTCTCAGAAATTAAAATACAGAAGCTAAAAATTTTGCAACTCATAGCCATACCTATGTAGAACTTTCTATACCAGTTTAAGTATTCAAACATACATCACATGCAAGATCAATATGTAACATGATATAGCAACATCATGACCAATCATCAAAGTTCTAAGATCAAAATCTCATATAAATATTATAAGTTTCAAAAGTTTTCTTCAAAAAGAAATATTGTTAAACTTACCTGGAGCACTTAATCCCCTAGACTTCTCCTTCCTCTTTCTTCCTTTCTTCCTCTCCTTTCCTCACTCTACCTTGCTTCTATTTTTCCTCTCCCTCACTTGGACGAAATTATAATGTTGTAAGGGTGGGTTTTTCTTATATAGACCACCAAATAATTCACCTTTCATGATCATGGGTCTACCTTATCACAATTAGGATACACTTTGTTGAATTTTTGGAAAACATACAACTTATGTTCTTGTCTTCCTCTTCCTTAGTCAAGATATGCATAGGAAAAGGAGATTTGTATTTTGAAAATTATGATGATATGTTCTTAAGATAAGGGACAAGGTCCCTTCAATTTAGGGATTCATTTCCATTTTCTTTTGTCTTAAACAAGTATGATAGGTTTGCCTTTTTAGGTGGAAAATTTCTAACCCTTGAATCTCCATTATTTGGTTGATATTATTTGTGTGGGATAGGAATGTTTTGTCCTAATGCCATGTATTATCATACCACTTGCTAGAATTATGAGTGTAGGATATAGATGTTTTTGTCCTAAAGCCTTGTATTATCATGCCACTTGCCAAAATTATAAATGTAGACTCACACCACTTGCTAAATTTTTGTCTTAATGCCATGTAACCTAAACTTTATTATTATTACATTATTATATCATCACCTAATTTATTTTATTTTATTTTTTCTCTTGGATTTGGGCTTATTCCTACCCATTATGGGCATATTCCTACCCATTTTCTTTGCTTTGGATAAAATTCTACCTTTCTTGGAGGGTTTGGTCACATTTTCATAATTTTTGGGCTATTGGTCCAATTACTATATCCTAGTCTAAGTCTATGTTTTATTTCTTGTTTAGGTTATCCAATGGGCTTGCTAGAAACTTATGTGAAGTGGAAAAACTCTATATGAAGTGTCCATAGGTAAAAGCCCAATGTATGGGTAAAGATTTTAAACTTAGTAACTCTAGTTCTTGAATTAGGAAAAATTACCCTAATCTAATATTCTTGAAATTTTAAGACCTCTACTTATTTCTAAAAATTTATCTTCCTTATCCAAGAATTTTGCATATCTTTAGTATGTTATTTCTAATTTTTTTCCTATTAGGTTTTTCCCTCTTTATTTGTTCTCTTAATGTTAGAAACATTTTTTATGCATATACATAAGGTGAAGAATTTCTAAGGATTATATTTCTTTAGATATCTAAAATATTGTCTAATAAATTTTATTTCCTTAATTAAATATTCATGTACTTTTATCAATAAAAGAAATGAAATTAGGGATGTTACACGTAGAATTCCAACAAAGTTTTCCCAAGCTCTCTCCAAAAGTACTCTTAACTCATTCCTCAAACTCTCTATTTATAGATACAATTAGGTGTGGTAGGTGTGGTAATTGTCAAAATTGTTAGGTAGGAAGTTGTACAAAGTTGACAATTTGGATTCCATCATGTGCACCAAAATTGAACCTTGAATATCTTCTTGAAATCCGCTGAATTTGCTAACTCCATCAACAAGAAAGTTGTAGAAAAGTTCATTAGCTTTCCTTCAAGACAAATCGTGGACAAATTGGATACGTAATTTGTGACTTATGGTCAAAATACTACAGCAAAGTCGGGTTAGATTGTAGCAGTAGACAGATTCTCTTCTAGCATACTTTTGGCCCTTTTAATGTCCAAATTTTCTGACCACTTGAACATGAGAGTTGTAACCAATTGTGTCAGCTACACACCTACCAAATTTCACACATATTGTATATGTATTTTCTAAGATATGGCCCAAGTACTACAGCAAGGTTGGGCTGGACTGCAAACAGAAAACATATTCTCAACATTGGGTGCTTTGCCTTGAATCTTTATGTTTTAGTTCTTTTGGAAATGTGATCATAAATCAAGAATAAATTTGTGCATATATCCATTAGGATGCGTCTCAAGAGTCAATATGATAATACTCCTTACTCAGCCATCCTTAATGAATTTGTTTTATCTCCTTGATTTATAGATATCATTCCCAAAGAACCACAATTTAGCTCTGATTCCTCCAATTAAGTCCATTTTCTACTCTTCTCTCCATCTGTAAGAAATACACAAAACTAAAGACAAGTAAGGGAGATTTATGCTTAATTATGGCAAAAAGATAAGATGAAAATATTTAATTTATGAGTATAAAACTCACTCATCACAGAACATGGCTGGGTTGGCTACTTTGTATGACTATACAAAGAAAGCTCCTTACCAAGATGATTTAGTCACTAAGTTCTTAAAATCTTTCGAGGTGAAGAAAGTGTTGGGGGTAAATGAATCACTTGTGTTTGATGTAAGATAATTCATGTGATCTAAACATGTTTCTAAACTCAAAGTAACATGAATAAATCAAACAAATGCGGAATAAAATAGGATTACACCAACCTCCCGCCATTGCTTTTCTTTAAATTTTCCAAAGGTTTTGGTGTTTCCAAGTTTGATCTCCCTCTCTCTAGATGGTGTAAATTCGTAGGAATGTCAAAAGGGAACAGACTCAAGGACCAAAACTCTCCCATTTAAAAGTTATACTATCAAGAACATGGAGGGTCACCACTTAATCCAAACAATGGCCATTGAAAGCCATTAAAAATGGAAATTATGGGACACTTGAATGGAAAATGTTTGGACCATCTTAATGTGAGTTAATGAAAATTATTTAAATGTATTAATAATAAAAAACGGTTACATTCTCCCACTTGGTCCATACGTTTAACCTAATAACTTAAATGAGTCACCAAACAACTTTCTTAAGAAATAAATACATGAATCATAGTGATAGGTGTAACGCCCCCAATTTACATTACATAAAATAAACAATTTTTTTTAAATGTAAGATAATCTCCATAAATATACATAATTTAATTCTTTATTATGGGAACAGATATATATATATATATATATATATATATATATATATATATATATATATATATATATATATATATATGATCTCTCATGTATACACAATATACAGACTAAGTCTATAAACATTAAAGTACAGCAGAAACGGGGATCCTGCCTGTAGCGTTCACAGCACACTCCAGAATACAAACACAGTATAATTCAAAGACCGCGATTCTTGGAAGCAACGTAGACTCACCAAGAGAATATATCACCTATCTGCCGAATCAGACTCTGATATTCTTATCTGAAAAATGTAGAAATATCGTGTAGTAAGTTTGATAACTCAGTGAGCAAATAATTCCTTCTATGACCTCTTAGGTTAGCATATGGATGTATTTATATTTTAAAATGTGTCACATAGATAATACAGTTCAGAAGTACATTCATATGAGACCCGTATTTCAAATATTCTCAATTCAAAGGATATTCAAATATCTAATACCATATGCAATACAATATGATCATTAAACAAATATTGTTATGCCCAGCTGTATAAGCTATAGTAAAATATTAAGATTTTGAGATAAAAGCATCACTTTTGATGCACCTACCTCACTCGGCGATCTGGCACATTTAATTTAAAAATGACCTGCCTCACTCGGCGATCTGATCAATGCAATAAAAACATAACTCATTTGCTATACGCATAGTGACCTCGACCACAGTCACTATAAGTGATAAGGGAATATGAGTACATCACCCTCTTGCCCCCCCCCACATTACCACTGTCATCCGATTGGAGCGGCCTTCCCCAGGCTCACTCAGGCTAATAGGGCGTCCCCTATTTGGTACCGTCACAAGCCATACAACCAGCCGATATTCATCAATACATATAAATACATGTAAAATTATCAAGCAACTCGCCATGAGCTTTACGCTTGACATTCAATCTCATTTATAATATAACATGCATCATTTTCACAAGTATATAGCTTTACAAATCAATGCATCATACACATAATATTCACTTTATCAAATAATGATAAATATATTTAGAACCACATATTCAATGAGTTTTAAAATCCATTTCTAAAACCATACTCTTCTTGAATTATGTGCCAGTTCGTAAGTATAACAGATATTGTAACACATTTCAGAAACTTATAATAGTATAAATAATTTATAATAAAAAACAATAATAAATTTATAGTTCAAGAAGAGCATGTGGCAAGTTATAGAAAGAATTATCTACTCACAGGGTAGGGCTCCTAGTTAGATGGCCCTAAAATGTACTTTTTGAAGCTGAATTTGACCAATTAGACCTAAAAAACGTATCCGGAGGGTCCAAACACTTAAAAAATGACTCCGGGAGTTTGGTTACTATTCACCGTCGAAAATCACTATTCACGACGAACAAAAAAACTGTCAGATGGTCAAAAATATTCATATCCTAAGGTTTATCTAATTCCTGAATCCATCTACGGTGTCAGAATTTCAATTAGAGGTTCCTAAGTAAGAGTTTTAGAATTTACCTTTTTTTTGATATTTTCTACTTCAGATCTACGACGATTCAACGGCTGATTTGAAAAATTGATCGGTCAAAACCGTAATATTTTTCGTCCTGAATCCAGTAACACCTTCAGTTTTGAGATTGGAAGCCAATAGACACTCCAGATCTAGAGAGAAAGTTGAAGGATACTAGTTACTCACTATTCTTTCACTATTCATCTGATTTTTTTTTTTCAGAATTCTGCGCCGTCTCCCCCTCCCCCTCTTCTTTATTTTTTTTATAATAATAATAATTATTTAATAATTAAATATTTAGATTTATTTTCATTTTATTTCATATAAAGTCATATAAATACCATTTTTCATCCTAAAACCTCTCAAAAATTCCTAAAAATTCTCATTCTCATAAACCTTTAGTTGAACTCTTAAATCGTAATTTTTCTTGATAAAAATCTCAATAAAATAAATCAAAAAATAAATATCTTTATCCATAATAAAAGAAAGAATATTTCTAAAAATACAACAAAATTTATTAAAGGACAATATAATTATTTCAAGCAAAACAATAATTATTTTAATTAAAAATAGACTTACTTTTAGCAGAACATAATCATTTTTAAATAAATAAAAATATATTTGTTTATAAAAAAATATTATTATTTAAAAATAAAAATTATGTGATGTTACATTCTTTCTCCCTTAAGAAATTCGGTCCATAAATTTCAGCCCATCCTACCACATGTAGGGAATAAAATCAAAGCATAATTCGGAGTTACCAACCTTATTACTCAAATAATTGGAGATATCTTTTCTGTATAACATCTTTACTTTTTAAAATGTCTCTTCACTTGAGTGATTTTGCCATATAACTTAATTATAGGAATTTCTTTCATCCATAAGTTCTTCACTTGTCGATGTACCCATAGTTAAGCCAAATTTTTGTTCAATTGAATTTTTTGAAATTAGGTAACATAAGAAGAATCTAATAGGTACTTCCTTAGCATTGACGTAGAAAAGTCTCTATCCACATTATTCAATCCTGATGGCAAGGCTAGGTAATGTATTACTATGCCTACTTTGTTCAAGTTTTCAAAAGAGCATATATACTAGAGTTTAACTTTTTCTTCTTTTCAAGCCTCATTACTTATTTCATTAGTGAGTCCTTCAAGAATATATGGTCACCAACTGATCATTTATAGTGCTTAACATTCATGGTCCTTATAAACTTTTGGCCTATATTGAATTGTTTGTATTTCTTTTCTAATATCCTCAAGGTCACATGGATATATCTATGGGTCGATATTAAAAAAAAACACACCCATAAAAGAACATATTCACATCTATATTGGGGTAACTATTTTTTCTTATTTCAAACTTTGATTAAGTCATCTTTGATTCTCACATGTAACATCATCCCATGAATAGTATCATCTGAATCTATCCTCTATTTTTATCCTAAAATTCATTAATCAATATGTTAAACATACGTAGCAATAAATCCACCAATCCTTTTTAACGTTTATGTACCATTGGCACATGTCTAACAATTCTAACTTACCTCATCACAGTAACTCTATACCTTTTTATTAATACCAACAAATTCATTATAAAAAATATCAAACCTTTCCTCTATCATATCTAAAAGCACCTCATTTTAACTTATATCAATCCTTTTTAATTCACCCAATTATTTCAAGAAGATTTTTCCTAACAATTACTCATACATGAATTCTCAATTTCAACATAATTCACATCATAGATACTAGACTCAATTTAGCATAATATAAACTTTTAACACAAATATCTTAATCACTTACATTATTTTTAGACAAGAATCTCATAGTATTCTCCATATTTTCAAATCAAGAGTTTAAAGATTAATTTAAATCCTACTTCCCATATTTTATTCCTCAAAAACTTCAACACCACTAATTCTCTTGATTACATTTGTCAAAGCACCATAAGGTCATTGTAATAACCCAAACCTTTGAAGGTTAAGTACAAATCATTTGAAACAAGGAAGTTGAGAACAATGTAAAATTTTAAAGCGTTTCTGACCTTTCTTCTGACCTTTCTTCACTCAAATAAGCATAAATCGCTCATATGAAATCCAAATTACATGATTCCAATTTCTGTTGAAGGATAAGACATATATCCACAACTTTGATGTTGGGAACTCTTTCTAATTCTGTGAATATTATAGTGATAAAAGGCAAAAACCACAGCATAGTGTGGTTTGGATCTTTGCACTATTTTATGCATAACTCCTTCATATGAACTCCAAATTAGGTGATTCAAGTGGCTACAGAAATCTAAGAGAAAGGGCTACAACTTTTATGTTGGACGTTTTGTCAAATTTGACTAAATGAGTTCGCCGCGGCGAGAATGCTGCAGCATTTTCCCGAGAGCATGAGATTTCTGGTTTTCAAACTCGCCGCGGCGAAAATATGCTCGCTGCGGCGAGAATGAGTTCGCCGGTGATGAGATTCGTCAGATAGGCATTTTTAGCGGTCCCTCCCTCCTTTTTCCTTCATTTCCTCCATTGTTGGACCTTCCTCTCTCTCTCTAGAATTGTCTCCAACTTCTCTCTAAGATATCTCATCATCCAGACATCCGATTTGAGCAAGCAAGATACCGTTGGACTCGTGGGAAGGAGAGCTACAAATCCCACCGATCAGTTTCATCGGAAAACCACTGGAATGTCGCCAAAAAATTGCATGAATAGTAACCTTCAAGGTAAAACTCCGTCCAATCGCGTTTTAAGCTTCGTTCTTCCGAAATTCTTTCCATAGATAGTCTTAGAATTAGTTTCTATACTAGAATATAAGGTTTTTAGGTTTAGGGTTAGTTTTTCGGTCGGCGTGAATAGTGTTTCCGGCCGGCATGAATAGTGACGTTTAGGTTTATTGAATTCTCATGTTATGTCTATGTTTCCTAGGTTGTTGAACCACCACGAGGTGAAATTCTCGTTGTTAGACTCCTAGTAAGGTGAGTGGGTTTCTTCATACTATAGCGCATGTTTTAGGAATTTGATTTATAACTCTCTCGTATGATTTTAACTAGTTGGAATGTATGTTAAATTGTTTTACCGCTTTGAAAACCAATATATTCCAACCATGTTAGAAATTATAAATTTCAATCCTAGTTGAACCCTAGGTATGGAGGGCAAGCATCTAGACTGATAATTCTCCATTTGAGCTAGATTTATAGAAATGCAAACTTAGTCATAGAAATAAACTAAGTTAGCCATGAAATGATTTGATGTATGATGAGCATCTTTGTGACGTCTACGGACGATCTATGTTTAAAAGGGAAAGTTTATGATTATAAAGGTCTCCATGGGAATTCATGGATGAGATATATTTTAGAACGGAATTTTATGCATGAAAAGAACTAGATGGAGAATTATAGCTTTATTGTAAAGTTATTGAAATGTTTTACTTTAAACTCTTTAAATAGCATATTTCAAATGTTTTCTATTGAAGGGACCCTTTTAGATCACTATTAGCTAGCTGTAGGTAGTGCTAGCCCTGGTGCACCATGATCATGTTAAGGCTTCGGCCTAAGATACTGTGACGGGCATATGACTGCCTAAGACACAGGGATTTAGGGTGGACTTATGTCTACGCCTACAGTGATTGCCATACCCATTGCTATGTGCTTGGGGAAATTTAGGGTGGACTTATGTCTATGCCTACAGTGATTGCCATACCCATTGCTATGTGCTTGGGGAAATTTAGGGTGGACTTATGTCTACGCCTACAGTGATTACCCTACCCTTGCTGTGTGCTTGGGGAAGATGATAGATCTGTTAGGAAAGACCTCCAATAAACTGATGCATTTTTCTTAAAGATTAAATATTTCTAAACAAGCTCATTCATCATTGTTATTGCATAAATATCTTCATTTATTACTTACCATGCATAATTGATTTGCTTACGGTTATTGATTTAATCATGTTTTATCTTTTGAACATACATTTGAACTGTTTAGCATTCTTTCAATAAATTATGGTTAAATGTTTAATATTTTCTATACCTTGATTTCAATTATTTAGTTCATTGTGAAATACTCGTGCTTAGTTTGCTCTGTTTCTGTTATAGTATGATTTACCCATTCACTGAGATGTGGTAATCTCACCCCTCTTCTGTTTTCTCCCCACAGATGGTCAAAGAGACTTTGATCCAGTTACAGCTTCGTAGAAGGCTGAATATAGCGTTGGTGAGCCCCAGTTTGGGCAAGGCTATTTTTGTAATGATTGTCTAGTTTAGTTTATGTCTAGAGTAACTCCACGAACTTACAGGCAGGATCCTCGCTTCTTGCATATTTTGATGTGTTGTTTGGAAAATGGTTTTATGTTTTACAACGATGTTGTATTATGAGGCCATGGGCCAAGTTGAATCACAAATGTTGGATTCATGAGAGATATATATATATATATACAGTATTTCTTTATATTGGATGTGGCATATGTGGCCAGTTATATTTATTATGTACTCTGGATTGTGTGCTGGATGTTTGTATGTTCTATGCGTTAGGCTTGCGGCTAGGGGGAAACCCTTATGCCGTGCCGATCATGTGTTCCATCATTTGGGGCCGTGACAGTCATCATCCATCCACTCCTTTCAAAATCTCTATTACTTTAACCTACTAACCAATTGGACACCATAATAACTGAGTTTCAAAGAAAAGAAATTAACCTTCCTTATAATATGGAAAAAAAATCTTGTATTTAATACCAAATATTAATGTAGGACAATGCAGCATAAAAATGTAGAATACTTAATAGAGCATGGTGCCAAAATATGAAGTTAGAAATTTGGACAAAGCATTGAAATAAGATTAAAATCGGTAGCCGTAATTCTTGAAAATCTGTAAACAAATATAGCTGCTATTTTGACAAAAATCGGTAGCCGCAAATTTTGAATATATATGCCAAAATTCAATTCAAAGCTACTGTCATTCGGTGGAATAATATCACATGGAAAAGAAAAATTTATGAGCTTATAAAAGTTTGTGAAAATCAAAGAATACGTAGTTAACTAGTAGGATGCAGTTGATTGCTTCAAAAGAAATATAATCAATCAACTGTAAAATAACTAGTCCAAATTAAAATTTCTCAAAATAGTTAGTTGACTTAATAATACCGATAGTCGACTGGCAAGAACATTGGGAAAACAAAATAAATCATTTGATTGTCATTTTTCAACAACTAACTTGTTTGCATCTTAACTATATATTTTTTTTTACAATTACGCCTATCACTTACAACTTCCCTACAAGAATCAAGACATCAATGCTGCATCAAGGACAACAAGATGCAGTTGATTGCTTCAAAAAAAATATAATCAATCAACTGTAAAATAATCAGTCCAAATTAAAATTTCTCAAAATAGTTAGTCGACTGGCAAGAACATTGGGAAAACAAAATAAATCATTTGATTGTCCTTTTTCAACAACTAACTTGTTTGCATTTTAACTATATTTTTTTTTTACAATTACGCCTATCACTTACAACTTCCCTACAAGAATCAAGACATCAATGCTGCATCAAGGACAACAAGAAAAAGACAAATTTCTGGTGATATCCTAACCTTATTCTCTTTATATGCCTAATATGAGCGACTATCACAACTACTGTACATATACATGCTTGTCGTCATTTTTGAAAATTTCACCTTCAATTTAACTAATATCCACCAATCACTCACATACTGTTCTAATTATTCCCGACTTATTCACATAGCTATCATAAGTATGCCATTCTCTGAGTTCTATAAATGCACACGTTAATTTCTTTACTTTCCTACTTTAAATTAAGGTGTGTGCAGCTATGGAGGGAATCGCATTTCGTCAATTTCAAAATATTTGTGTCTTTTGTGGTTCCAGTCCTGGAAAATATGGAGAGTATGTGAAAGCTGCACAAAACCTGGGTATGGTACTATCCAGGAGAAAGATTCATTTAGTCTATAGTGGAGGTAACCGTGGATTAATGGGGTATATGTCTACAGCTGCCCATGTAGGAGGATGCCAGGTTCTAGGTATTATTCCTACAGCTCTAGCTGTATCTAACATCATAGGAAAGACAATTGAGGAAGAGTTTATGGTAGCTTCCTGACATGCTATAAATTAAGCATATATTTAGCGTATTTTATGTTACTTTTTATTTTACTTAAATAGTGAATAAATAGGATTTAATTAATTTTTTTGTTTTATGTTTTAGAAATAATAAAGAAGAAAAGAAGAGAAAAATAGAGAGAAAATCATGAAAAATGCTGATTTCTGACCTTTCATCACTAATGGAGGCATATCTTGCTCATTTAAGCTCCGATTGAGGTGATTCCAGTGGTTATGGAAAGAAGAAACATAGAACTACAACTTTTATGTTCGGCACTTTGGTAAAATCCAGAGTTTTCTGGGTCCCGCGACATTCGCAATAGAGCGTTGCGGCGCCCATCACCAGGAACCAGAGAGCGCCGCGGCGTTGACTTAGGGTGCTGCGGCGCCCCATGGCCTTGTCTCCGTAGCGCTGCGGTGCCCGCTGTCGCACCAGAACGATGATTTTCACAATTTTAGGTCTTTTTCACTCTAATTGAAATCCGATGACTGGGATTTGACCTAAAGACATTCCTACTTCGATTAGGAGGAGTTAATCTATAAAAAGGGAGGAAAGCAAGCAGAGAAGGATCCAATCCTTCATCCAAGTTCTTCAATTCTTCTCTAGATTTTCTTATGGCTCTGCGTGACTAGTTCTTTTTAGTTGGTTGAGGTAGATTGAAACCTCAAGGGATTTTCATACATTGTGAGATTTGGATTTGATTTTATGGTTTCAATTTGAATTGAGTATTGATTATTCATCTGTTCTTCTTCTTAATGATTATTCATATGATTGCTAGGATGCCTACTAGTATATTGTCTGTCTTAATCTACCGCTGAATTGTGTTTTGAACAAAGTCTTCAATTCTGCGATTCATGAGGTAAATAGGTTTGAGGATTTTGGATTATAAATCATTGAACCTATGATGAATGATTAACTAAATTAGATATAGCGATGTGTTTATATTTGTTTAGCTCTGTCAGTTTCTCTAGTTCTTCATGCGGTTAACAAGTTATGTTTTACCGATGTGCTAAAGGATTGCTTGTTAATTATGGTTTAATTAGTGCGATTGTCATTAATTTACTAGACTTAAGGAGAAATAGGGTTAGAACCCCAATGATAAATATTCAATTACATATTGATTATGTTGTCAATGATCAATGTAGTCCCTTGACGGTGGATATCAACCGAAATCAATGTCTTTATCATTAATTACTTTCTCTTAATTATTTTCATTATTATTTACTTTACTTAATTTGTGATTATCAATCCCCCCTTTTTCTAATCACATAAGGTAATACTAATCTCTGTGGGATCGACACTTACTCCCACTACTACAGGTTAGTTTTGAGGTAAGGTATCAATTTGGGTGTACCTGCGACAGTACGCACCACTTCCATGCATGAGCGCATGGCTAGAATGATGAGCAATGCTGATACCTTCATTGTCTTACCAGGGGGTTTTGGTACTTTAAAAGTAATTTTTCAAATAGTCTCTTGGGCACAACTAAATATGCATCACAAACTGATAGGTTTGTTAAATGTTAACCACTTCTTTGATGGTCTAATGTCTTTTCTTGATTATGCTGTGGAACAAAGGTTCATCTCACACTCAGCACGACGAATTCTCATTTCGGCTTCAAATGCTGAGGAGTTGATTGATGCTTTACAAGCATATGTTCATGTACCTGATCCAACTATAGCTCAAATAGAATGGACGGCAAATAACCGCAGGAAGCGCAAATTGGATTTGGATCTTCATCTTTAGATGTAGTAAAATGTAGCTATTATTGTACCACTTTTACTTTCTTAGAGTCTACTTGGATACCATCTTTACCAACCATACTCCCTTAGAGTTGGTAAAACTATCTTTGAATGTTGCTTATAATCCTCTGAACTTTTGAAATATTCTGGTATATCATCAATAAATATAATACCAAGTTGATCCAGGGACCTAATTACTATTCATTAAATCTATGAATGCAGCTAGGTTATTTGTCAAACTAAATAACATAACTAAGGACTCATAATACCCATAATGAGTCCTAAAAGAAAATTTTCATACATCCTCTTCTCTTATCCTCAATTAATGTTACTCATATCTTAAATCAATTTTTGAAAAACATTAAGCACCTTGTAACTGATCAAACATATCATCTGTACGAGGTAATGGGTATTTTTTCCACATTATCACCTTATTCAACTGTCTATAATTTATGTATAGTCATAGTGATCCATCTTTCTTTATCATAATGCTTATACATAATATTATTGAAAATCAAATTGTCCTCAAATTCTTTATATCAACAAAATATATCATTGAAAATATTATCTTCATAGATTAACTGCTCTTAAATCCAATCCACTCCACAACTTGCCAAATCCATTTATATACATAGGTTCCAACTCATCCATTAGAAAAAAAAATTTATATCTATTTCCAAAACACTCACTTTATTACAAACTGTTATCTTGGAGTTAACAATCTCGATCACATCATAACCCACTATCAATATTATATTATCCATTCCCTTTGTGTTCGGATAGAATTTTCTTATTTTCAGCTGATTTCCCAAGAGGGTTCTCTTTATCACTTTTTGTCAAAACAAGTTCAAAAGCTGAACTAGTAGTCCACACACAAAAGGTACCATCTAGAACATACACATAGATGTTTAAACATTGCTTACCTAAGGATAAGAGTCAGAAAAAGAATAGGATAACACCCTATAGAATTTCACAACAGCACTGTGAGTATAAATATGTCTGCAGTTACATACCCATACTTAAAGTCCTACTATAGAATTCTTTGCTCTGTTAGCCACAGGAAAACCTAATGCTCTGATACCAACTTGTAACGCCCCCAATTTACGTTACGTAAAATAAACAATTTTTTTTAAATGTAAGATAATCTCCATAAATATACATAATTCAATTCTTTATCATGGGAACAGATATATATAGGATCTCTCATGTATACACAATATACAGACCAAGTCTATAAACATCAAAGTACAACAGAAATGGGGATCCTACCTGTAGCGTTCAGAGTACACTCTAGAATACAAACACATTATAATTCAAAGACTGCGAGTCTTGGAAGCAACGTAGACTCACCCAGAGAATATATCACCTATCTACCGAATCAGACTCTGATATTTTTATTTGAAAAATGTGGAAATATCGTGTAGTGAGTTTGACAACTCAGTGAGCAAATAATTCCTCCTATGACCTCTTAGGTTAGCATATGGATGTACTTATATTTTAAAATGTGTCACATAGATAATACAGTTCAGAAGTACATTCATATGAGACCCGTATTTCAAATATTCTCAATTCAAAGGATATTCAGATATCAAATACCATATGCAGTACAATATGATCATTAAACAAATGTTGTTATGCCCAGCTATATAAGTTATAGTAAAATATTAAGATTTTGAGATAAAAGCATCACTTTTGATGTAACTGCCTCACTCAGTGATCTGGCACATTTAATTTAAAAATGACCTGCCTCACTCGGCGATCTGATCAATGCAATGAAAACATAACTCATTTGCTATACGCATAGTGACCTCGACCACAGTCACAATAAGTGATCAGGGAATGTGAGTACATCACCCTCCTGTCCCCTCCCCCACATTACCACTGTCACCCGGTTGGAGCGGCCCTCCCCCGACTCACTTAGGCTAATAGGGCGTCCCCTATTCGATACCGTCACAAGCCATACAACCAGCCGATATTCATCAATACATATAAATACATGTAAAATTATCAAGCAACTCGCCATGAGCTTTACGCCTGTCATATTTATCAAGCAACTCGCCATGAGCTTTACGCTTGACATTCAATCTCATTTATAATATGACATGTATCATTTTCACAAGTATATAGCTTTACAAATCAATGCATCGTGCACATAATATTCACTTTATCAAATAATGATAAATACATTTAGAACCACATATTCAATGAGTTTCAAAATATATTTCTAAAACCATACTCTTCTTGAACTATGTGCCAGTTCGTAAGTATAACAGATATTATAACACATTTCAGAAACTTATAATAGTATAAATAATTTATAATCAGAAACAATATTAAATTTATAGTTCAAGAAGAGCATGGGGCAAGTTATAGAAAGAATTATCTACTCACAAGGTAGGGCTCCTGGTTAGATAGTCCTTAAATGTACTTTTTCAAACTGAATTTGACCAATTAGACCTAAAACACGTGTCCGGAGAGTCCAAACACTTAAAAAATCACTCTGGGAGTTTGGTCACTATTCACCGCCGAAAAATACTATTCACTCGTTGGAAATCACTATTCACGACGAACAAAAAAACTGTCAGATGGTCAAAAATATTCATATCCTAAGGTTTATCTAACTCTTGAATCCATCTACGATGTCAGAATTTTAATTAGAGGTCTCTAAGTAAGAGTTTCAAAATTTACCTTTTTCTGATATTTTCTACTTCAGATCTACGGCGATTCAACGGCTGATTTGAAAAATTGATCGGTTTATTCTTTGTCCTGAATCCAGTAACACTTTCAGTTTTGAGATTGGAAGCCAATAGACATTCCAGAACTAGAGAGAAAGTTAAAGGTTACTATTTACTCACTATTCATCCGATTTTTTTTCAGAATTCTGCGCCGTCTCCCCCTCCGCCTCTTCTTTAGTTTTTTTATAATAATAATTATTATTTAATAATTAAATATTTAGATTTATTTTCATTTTATTTCATATAAAGTCATATAAATACCGTTTTTCATCCTAAAACCTCCCAAAAATTTCTAAAAATTCTCATTCTCATAAACCTTTAATTGAACTCTTAAATCATAATTTTTTTTGATAAAAATATCAATAAAAACAAATCACAAAATAAATATCTTTATACATAATAAAAGAAAGAATATTTCTAAAAATACAACAAAATTTATTAAAGGCCAATATAATTATTTCAAGCAAAACAATAATTATTTTAATTAAAAATAGACTAACTTTTAGCATAATATAATCACTTTTAAATAAATAAAAATATATTTGTTTATAAGAAAATATTATTATTTAAAAATAAAAATTGTGGGATGTTACAATAGGTCCTCTAAAAACGAGTAATATCAACCATGTATTACAATGCATTTAGTTTCTCAAGTGTTATACCTAATGAGGTAACAAAAACTTAATGAATAAACCATATGTTTATTCTTGGTCCAAAAATAAAATTTGTTTTTCTCAAATGAATTAAAGTGCACATTAATATGAGAAAACATCACAATATATAATAATTTCATTAATTACCTGTATGTATACAGTCATAAAGTGGAACTAAGTTCCATTTTCTCTACATGATCCTTGAATTTTAGTGGTAGCATGCCCCTTAGTCAAAGGATCAACAATCATCAATTCAGTGCTAATGTGCTCAATGACCACTTTCTTTTCTTTTACACATTATCTAATGGCTAAGTACTTAATGTCGATGTGTTTACTTCAACTTCCACTTTTATTATTCTTAACCATAAAGACAGCAGCTGAATTATCGCAAAAAATTCTCAATGGCCTAAAAATTGAATCCATAACTCTAAGCCCCGAAATGAAATTCTTAAGCCATACATCATGAGAAGTGGTCTCAAAAAAGGAGACAAACTTGGCTTTCATAGTAGAAGTAGCAGTCAAGGTCTGCTTAACACTTCTCCAAGAAACAGCTTCACCGGCTAGCATGAAAATGTATCCTGATGTTGACTTACGAGAAGCAACACAGTTAGCAAAGTCTGAATCTGAATAGTCGATCACATCCAAATTGTCTGTCCGTCTATACATAAGCATGTAGTCTTTGGTCCCTTGTAGGTACCTTATGAATTTCTTTGCAGCTCTCTAGCGGTCCATTCTTGGGTTACTCTGATATCTCCCGAGCATCCCCACAGCAAATGCAATATCAGGTCTGGTGCAAACCTGAACATACATAAGTCTTTCGACGACAGAAGCATATGTGATGTTCTTCATAGATTCCCTCTCAAGATTGTTCTTCGAGTATTGATTCAAATTGAATCTATCACCCTTCACAATGGGAGCAACACTTGGTGAACAATTCTGCATTCGAAATCTCTCTAAAAATTTATTGATATAGGTTTCTTACGATAGACCTAAAATACCTCGAGGTCTATTCCTATGGATCTTAATGCCAATGACATAAGATGCCTCACCCATATCCTTCATGTTAAAATTTTTAGAGAGAAATTGTTTCACCTCATATAGGAAACCCTTATTGTTGGTTGCAAGCAAAATAGCATCTACGTATAAAATAAGAAAACATATTTTACTCCCACTGACCTTCTAGTATATACATTGATCCATGGGATTTTCCACAAATCCGAATGAAGAAATTACTCCATGGAATTTAAAATACCATTGATGGGATGCTTGTTTTAAACTGTATATGGATTTCTTAAGCTTACAAACCAAGTGCTCACCATCACTAGAGGAGAAACCTTCAGGTTGTTTCATATAAACCTCATCCTCTAGATCACCATTAAGAAATGTTGTTTTCACTTCCATTTGTTGCAACTCAAGGTCAAAAGGAGCAACTAATGCCAAAATAATGCGAAGAGAATCTTTCTTAGATACAGGAGAAAAAGTCTCTGTGTAATCGATTCCTTCTTTTTGAGTAAATCTCTTAGCAACGAGTCTTGCCTTGTATCTCTCAATGTTGCCTAATGAATCCTTATTGGTCTTAAAGATCCATTTACAGTCAAAGGCCTTCGCCCCATTAGACAACTCTACAAGTTTCCAGACTTCATTACTCTTCATAGAATTTATCTCATCTTTCATGGCATCATACCACAAATTTGACTCTGCAACTTATGGCTTGTGAAAATATTTCAAAATCATTTTTAGCTCCTATATTATAGTCAGACTCTTGTAGATACACTATAAAATCACTAGGAATAGCTGATCTTTTCTCTTTAGTAGATCTTCTTAATATTGTAGCCTCGCCCTCTTCAAGAGTTTATGGTTCAACTTGTTCAAGAACTGTTTGTGAATTCTGAACATTTTGATCAAATTGATCAGCTTGTGAAAACTCAATGACTAGTTGTTCAATACCTGTTTGTACTTAAGGGGTGCTATGAACAATAACCAATCTATCACTTAAAGTGGAAGGTTGAGACTGTATATGATCATGTGCAGAAATTGAGTTCCTAAACTGATCGCTCCCACTGACCAAGTCATTTTCAAGAAACTTAGCATTTCTTAATTCCATTATCCTAGTTGTGTGATATAGACAATAAAACCTGTAACCTTTAGACCTTTCGGTATATCCAATGAAATACCCACTAATGGTCTTTGGGTCCAGTTTCTTCTCTTGTGGATTATATATTCTCACCTCAGATGGACATCCCCAAATGCGCATATGTCGCAAACTCGGTTTCCAACCTTTCCATAATTCAAAAGGTGTCTTTTGGACAGCCTTGGTTGGAACTCGGTTTAATATATACATAGCCGTCTTTAGTGCTTCAGTCCACAAAGATTTAGGAAGATTGGAGTTGCTAAGCATACTCTGCACCATGTCCAATAATGTTCGGTTTCTTCTTTTCGCAATACCATTCTAGTCTGGAGAATCAAACATAGTATATTGGGCAACAATCCCATGCTCTTGAAGAAATTTAGCAAAGGGACCAGGTGCTTGTCCATTCTCCGTGTATCTACCATAATATTTTTCACCTCTATCTGATCTCACTATCTTTATTTGCTTTCCACATTGGTTCTCAACTTCGGCTTTAAAGACTTTGAAGGCATCAAATGCTTCGTTTTTATTATGAAGCAAATAGATATACATATATCGCGAGTAATCATCTATAAAGGTGATGAAATATTTCTGACCATGCGCATCCATGTCTGGATAGCATATATCAGTATGAATGATCTCTAATATGTTCAAACTCCTATTAGTTCCCTTTTTAGACATGTTGGTTTGCTTTCCCTTAATGCAGTCCACACAAGTCTCAAAGTTAGTAAAATCTAGAGTACTAAGTACTCTATCTTTTACTAACCTCTTAATTCTATCTATAGAGATGTGTCTTAATCTCCGGTGCCATAACATAGAGGAATCCTCGTTAATATTACACCATTGAATACCAGTTTGAACTTGCATTGAACAATAAGTAGTATCACTTTGTAAATTAAGACGATAAAGACCATCAGACAAAATACCATTCCCAACACAATCTGAATTATATAATAAACTGAATGATGTGTCTTTAAAATTAAAGGAATATCCAAAAGGTACAAGTCTAGAAACAGAAATCAAGTTTCGTGAAAAACTTGGTACATAAAAGGTCATTTCTAACTTTAAAACATAGCCACTACTTAAAGTTAAAATGCTAGTTTCAATTGCTTCCATATGTTAGCCCATCTTGTTGCCTGATAAGATGCTCTGCTCACTTTCCACTAGTTTCCTTAGGTTTTGCATACCCTGCAAGGAGTTTGCAATATGGATTGTTGATCCAGAGTCAATCACTAGGTGTTAATATTAACATTAGCCATATTAGATTCATAACAGACAAACGAAATTGATTTACCTTTCTTTTCAAGTCATTTTTGAAATTTGGTGCATCCCTTCTTCATGTGTCCCTTCTCTTTACAGAAGAAATACCTCGCTTCTTTCTTTATATCAGCTTGAGGTGGTATTTTACCTTTCCCCTTCTGATTAACTTGAGACTTATCAGGTTTATTCTTCCCATGAGATGTTGTCAACAATGCACTCTCACCCACCTCCATCAATAGCCTTTCTTCTTCTTGCACACACATGGTCATTAATTCATTAATTGACCATTTGTCTTTATGTGTGTTATAAGAAATTTTGAAAGGCCTGTATTCGTGTGTAAGGGTGTTCAGAATGTAGTGCACTCGGAAAGGCTCTGACATATCAACCTCGAGTTTCTTAAGTTGAGCTGAAATATCACGCATTTGTATTATGTGCTCGAGCACACCTCTAACACTGGTGAGTCAGAGAGAAGAAAACTTCATGATCAGGGTACTTGCTAAGGCCTTTTCAGAAGTGACGAATTGTTCGTCAATGGCTTTCAGCAAATCTCGGACCTTCTCATGCTGATCGACAGAACCACGTATACCGGCGGTGATTTTAGTCTTAATAAACATCACACTGAGCCAATTGAATCGCTCCCATCGCTCATATAGTGCAATTTCAGCCGGTGTACTGTCATCAGTAATTACAGGTGGTTTGTCTTTCCTAATAGCATAATCTATGTCCATCCACCCTAAATGGAGGAGTATTCTCTCCTTCCATACCTTATAGTTATCTCCTATAAGTTCGGGAATATCACAACGGATATCAGAGAAACTAACAGATTGAGAAACTGTATAAAATCCAAAAGCTTATGTCAAAATTTAGAGGTTTATTAATCTATATTTCATGTATTACCAATGTAAATATGTATATATATGAATCTAGTGACATAAAAATTGCCTGTGGGCTAAATTTTTAATTCAATTAGATTCATATGTACTTTATGATAGAATTACCAAATTATGTACTTAATTTCATATCTTATGGATACATTATGAAAATAATTTGATTTTCTATCCAAATATTTTTATGATAAAACTATCGGATTATATACTAATTCATAACTCCTGTAGATAAATTATGAAAATAATCTGACATTTTATCCTAATTAATTATATAAATATAATAAAAATTCCTATGGGATAAAATTTATTATATTAAATATAATTAATCACAACACTATGTCTAATTCCTTATGTAATCCTAAACAAAATTTAATATATAATTTTAATTAATTAAAGATGTTGTGGCTAATCCCTAATTAATTAAGATTATAAGGATCATTAGACATATTATTAAGTTTTATCAGAATAATCCTAAATTACATACATTCTAATAATATCAAGACTTAATGACATATTAGAGCATATAAAAAATATCTCATAAATAAAACATAATTGCATAATTAAACTAAAATATTATGCACACAAAATACTCATTCTTAATAGCATGAAAATAAAACATAAAAATATTCATGCATCATAAGAGTATTTAATCCAAAATTGCATGCATATAAAATAATAGAATAACATATATGCATACACATAAAATAATTTAAAGAATTATAAATAATGGCAATAAAAAATTGAGGAAAAATTTTCTGTATATTGTAACAACTTTTTTATTATTATTTATTATTATACAATATAGAGTTTACATACATGTCATTAATCAAAACATACGTACAACATATCAAACACATAAAAATCTACATCTTATTTATTCTAGTTGACCAATTCCGAAGATACAGGTGCGGATGGTTGCACCTTCACCGGGATCTAAACCAACTTGACCACAAACATTTTATTTGCTTTTGGGATCTGCTCAACATAAAGTACTCGATCCAACGTGCACTAAAAGCCAGAGCCATAAAAAAATCTGCATAACTAATTTTCTGAACATGATATGAAAATATAGTGAGAATTAAATCTCAGTAAGTTCAACAATAAATCATCATCAATATAGCTCATCACGTCATGTTCAGCTGTATAAACTACAGCAAATATCTTTGGTCACATGAATGCACTATATCTATGTACATGAGAATCGTACAATAATAACATGTATGATAGGATTAACTATTTTCAGAATATCATATGATGACTATCAATTTATTCTCATATCAAGCTACCCCGGTCAAAGTGAGTATTATCTACTCTCCAGTACGGACTTTTCTCGCTCCGTCCGACATGACCCACTTTCTCTTTCTTTTCTCATTAACATGATCATAACCGTTGGTAGGGCGTCCCCTACTGGTGCACCACACGGATTTCCATGTGACCGTGCTTATTTCTTTTCCTTTCACAATAATAGACAAAAAATATGCTTTCAATAACAAGTTTGTTCAACAAAATATAACTAGTACCAAAAATTATTGGTAATCATGCCATGAATATAACCATTTCAAATATCACTTTATAAAATATTTCCATATCAAAATTTCACACTTAAGATGGTAAGAAGTTCATACAATGGCAATGACTATGTCATATACTAGTAATTTATTATTTTCATTTATAAGATTCTTCTTCTTTTTTAAATATTAATTTTATTTCTTTATTTTCTTGATGCAGGTTTTCATCCTATCTAACGTTCTCTTAGGTCCCATTTGGTAGATGGAAATAAGGGCATGGGAATGGAATGGAATGGACATTCCATTCATTGGTTTGGTAGCTAGAAGTGGTGGAAATTGTGGGTCTCACATAATGCTGATTACCTCCAAAAACAGGTGGAAAATGAACAGTGCAATAGAATGGAAAGTAAAAAGACTGAAATATCCTTCATTATTTTATTTATTTATAAAATTTTCTATAATTAAAAATATATATATAAATTAAAATTTTCAATATTGTTTAACAAAATTTAATTCAAAATTTTATATTAATAATAATTTATTTTATTTTTAATTTATAATATTTAAAATAATTTTTTAAATTAAAATAATATTACTATAATAATTTTATTTTTTAAGGGTATTTTTATCTTTTTGACAATTTTTATTCCATTCCATTCCATTTGAATCAATTCCTTTCTATTCCATTCTCAATTTCCATTCCCACTCCCATTCCCTCCGTTGACATCTACCAAACGGGACTTTACTAATCAAAGCATAACTCCCTCAATTTAACTCTGATGTAGGTGATCTTGGTGTCAATTTCAAGATAAAACAATTATCTAAAACTATTATGTTGAATAGTTTAGCAAAATATTAAGCAATTAAGGTGATATTACTCTCTCAATGTACATGTTATTTCTTCTCGGATAGGTTCTGACCTCTGCCTACTAATCGGTCCATATCTCCCTCATAAAAATTTCACATTAAGTGATTCCAGTGGCTAAAAATCTGTGACACATATATCTATAATTCGTATGTTAACTATGTATTTTAATTCCCTACAAAATATTCCCAAAAATTAAAACACAGAAGCTATCATAACATATTCTATCCTGATTAACCATTTTCTGACCACTGCTTACTAATCAGACCATATCTACCTCAAATGGACTCCAAATTGTATAATTTCAGTGGCTAAAATTTCGTGACACATATATCTATAATTATTATGTTAAAAATTTATTTGAATTCCCTACATAATGTTTCGAGAAATTAAAACACAGAAGCTATCCTAACATGTTCTTCCCTGATTAACTATTTTCTGAATACTGCTTACTAATCAGACTATATCTACCTCATATGGACTCCAAATTGAGTGATTCCAGTGGCTAAAAATCCTTGAGCCATAGATCTACATTTTTCATGTTAACTATTTCTTTAAATTCCTTACTGATTCTTCTCAAAAATTTAAAAACAGAAGCTAAAAATTTTGCCACCCATAGCCATACCTATGCAGAACTATCTACACCAGCCTAAGTATCCAAACATACATAATATGTAACATGATATAGCAATATCCATGACTAATCATCAACGTTCTAAGATCCAAATCTCATATAAATATTATAAGTTTCAAAAAATTTCTTCAAAAAGAAATATTGTTAAATTTTCCTGGAGCACTTAGTCCTCTAGACTTCTCCTTCCTCTTTCTTCCTTTCTTCCTCTCCATTCCTCACTCTACCTTGCTTCTATTTTTCCTCTCCCTCACTTGGACGAAAATACCAATGTTGTAAGGGTGGGTTTTGCTTAAATAGACCATCAAATAATTCACCTTTCATGATCATGGGTTTACCTTATCACAATGAGGATACACTTGGTTGAATTTTTGGAAAACAAATAACTTATATTCTTGTCTTCCTCTTCGTTAGTCAAGATATGCATAGCAAAAGGAGATTTGTATTTTAAAAATTATGATAATATATTCTTAAGATAAGGGACAAGGTCCTTTTGATTTAGGGATTCATTTCATTTTTCTTTTGTCTTAATCAATTATGATAGGTTTGCCTTTTTAGATGGCAAATTTCTAGCCCTTGAATCTCCATTATCTGGTTGAAATTATTTGTGTGGAATATAAATGTTTTGTCCTAATGCTATGTATTATCATACCACTTGCTACAATTATGAGTGTAGGATATAGATATTTTGTCTTAAAGCCTTGTATTATCATACCACTTGCTAAAATTAGAAATGTAAGATATCACACCACTTGCTAAATTTTTATCTTAATGCCATGTCACCTAATCTTGATTACACAATTATCTTATCACTTTATTTTTATTTTTATTTTTCATCTTGAGTTTGGGCTCACTCTTGTCCATTTTCTTTATTTTGGTTAAAATTCTACATTTCATAATGGGCTTGATCACATTTTTATGATTTTTGGGCTACCGGTCCAATTTCTATATTTTAGTGCAAGTCTATGTTTTATTTCTTGCTTAGGTTATCCAATGGGCTTGCTAAAAAATTATATGAAGTGGAAAAACTCTATATGAATTGTCCATAGGTGAAAACTCAATTTATGGGTGGAGATACTAAATTTAGTAACTTTAACTCTTAAATTAGAAAAAATTACCCTAATCCAATTTTCTTGAAATTTTAAGACATTTACTTCACAAAAATTTATCTTTCTTACCCAAGAATTTCAACTTTCTTTAGCATGTTTATTTCTAATATTTTTTCTTAGGTTTTCTCTCTTTACCTATTCCATTAATGTTAGAACATTTCTATGCATACACATAAGGTGAAGAATTTCTAAGGATTATATTTCTTTAGATATCTAAAAATTGTCTTATAAATTTTATTTTCCTTAACTAAATATTTATGTATGTTTATCCATAAAAAAAACGAAATGAGGAATGTTATTTTGAATACTTTTGTACTTTTATTAATACATGAAATGAAATTAGGGATGTTACATATACTAAAAACCCTTAACAATATTTTCTTGCCAATCTTAAACCAAAAGACACCCACGGCCCAAAGGCAGAACATCATGTTCCCTCACCAGAAGGTCATGGGTTCAATTCTTACTGTGTGCAGAATTTTATGTGCATTTAAACATAAGTCTTTATATAATAAAAGAGGCCCAAATATAAATAAAGAAGCATCTCAAATCAGCGCCTTAGACTTACGGAGCCATTCTCAAGGGCGCGCGTTCTAGCCCCACAGATGCATTTTTCATATACATTTTCCCAGAATGCTATAAATAAAAAAAACATGTATATAACTAAAGAACACCGCCTGGTTGAGCGGTCAAAGCCCGCTGGGAATTTTTTTTTTTTAACATAAAACACTGTTCATCTTCAACCTTCAGACGGGTCATTCGCGACTCGGTTTAGACTCGCGAAAAACCCAAAATTTTCTCCCAAATTTGACCATAAAAAATGATGTATAATATACCGAAATGATCAGAAAACAATATTCTAATGATTCATGATCTCATTTTGCATAAAAAAAAGCCAAAAAATTTCTAGGAAAAGCATGAACATTATCACCACTTATGTAAAGCAAAGCAGAGGTTATTTCGGCTCTGATACCAAATGTAATATAATTCATGTGATCTAAACATGTTTTTAAACTCAAAGTAACATGAATAAATCAAACAAATTCGGAATAAAATAGGATTACATCAACCTCCCGCCATTGCTTTTCTTCAAGTTTTCCAAAGATTTTAGTGCTTCCAAGTCTGATCTCTCTCTCTAGATGGTGTAAATTCGTAAGAATGTCAAAAGGGAATAGATCCAGAGACCAAGGGCTTGTTTGATTATGTTTTTCCTTTTTTGTTTTTAAAAACTGTTTTTGAAAACCGTGTTTAAAAGTTGTTCTGTAAAACAAAAATAAAAAAAATCCGTTTGATAAACTATTTTGAAAACATGTTTTTTTGTTTTTTTTTTCTTCTGAAAACAAAAACAACTTTTTATTGTTTCTGTTTTTCTGTTTTAAAAACAACTTGTTTTTAGAACTTATTTCTGAAACAACAACAGAAAACAGTTATCAAACAAGTTTTTTTATTCTGAAAACAACTGAAAACAGAAAACAGTTTTTAAAAATAAAAAATAAACAGACCCCAAAACTCTCCCATTTAAAAGTTCTACCATAAAAAACATGGAGGGTCACCACTTAACTCAAATAATGGCCATTGAAAGCCATTAAACATGAAAATTATGGGACTCTTGAATAGAAAATGTTTGGACCATCTTAATGTGAGTTAATAAAAATTATTTAAATATATTAATAATAAAAAACTGTTACATTTGAAGCATGCAGTGGTGTTGTAAGGATTGCGTTGAATGAGGATATGATGAGAAGTGTGAAATATATGGTGGAGTACTTGGTGAGGAGGAGCAAGGTGCTGTTATATCAAGGCCAGTATGACTTGAAGTTTGGGGCGCTTCAAGTTGAGGCTTGGGTGAGGACAATGAAATGGGAAGGGACTGTGAAGTATATGAATGCGGAAAGAAAGATTTGGAAGGTGAATAATGAGCTTGCTGGGTATGTACAAAAGTGGGGGAGCCTCACCAATGTTTTGGTTTTGGGGGCTGGACATCTTTTACCAGCTGACCAGGGTGTCAATTCTCAAGCAATGATAGAAGACTGGATTTTGGAAAAGGGCTTATTTAGCAATGCGCAGGAGCCATCAAAACCTTGGGATTCAGAGTGAAAAGTTGTTATTCTATCTTTTTGCCGTTGTTTGTATGAAAGAGCAGTTCAATTGATAGTGGGATGATATGCCTCCATTGAAAACCTGGTAAAGAGTATTTCACATTTTTCCTTGCACTAACTTTTTTCGTAATTTTTTAGACTAATTTGTTGGGAGCATTGAAATTGTACTTTAACTCTTCCCTCAATCGCTTCTTATACTACAAGCTGTTGGTTATATAAGTATTCCTTTAAGTATAACATCCACTTATTCCTAGATTCAACAACTTTTAACTGGCACCATTTTTATTTTCGCACCTTTTATGTAAGAATAGAAATCAAAATATAATGCTAACATCTAGTGTTAGCCACAGGGTTTAAAGAATTAAAACTCAAATTTTGATCGTAACAAAGTCAAAGGTCATTTTTTATATATATAAAAAAAATCATGGCAATAATCCTCTAAGAGCATATTCAAAATTTAAATTCATCTATATCTCAAAAATATTATTTAATTTGATTATGTATTTAAATTTTAGCTATATTTTTTTGTCTTTTTATTTTAATAAATAATTCAATTTGATTTTTTTTTCATTTTAAAGTGCATCACTTTAATCTCTTACTTTTTTACAACGTTATAATTAATTCCTTCAGTCAAAAATTTATTTATATATACATTTTTTTAATGATGGAACTATTAAATTATTTATTAAATATAAATATTAAAAATGTAATTAAATCTATATTTAGTTATTCAAGATCTGAAGATCTAAACTAAGTTAGTTAAATAGCAATATTTCCTATTTAAGACAAGTCAAAATGTTATTTAAGGCAAATAATCAAAACATTCAAGGGAGGAGTCAATGACAAAGATAACGGTCAAGCAAAAATGAGAAGCAAACATATCAGAATTAGACATTCAAGAATCAAAGAAGCCTGATTATTCTGCCCAAATCAATATGGAGGTCAGGTCAAGTGGTTAAGAAAAGAGGCCATTAAATGCACAATAAAGGGTATGACAACTAATATCTCAAAGAGAAAATATGTGCTACATCGTCGGTGGACAAATTTTTATCCATCAGCGGTGTCCAGATTTTGCCACGTGGCAGACACAATATGTGTGTGCCACGTGGCACAATCTGGACACCGTTGGTGGACAAAAACTTTATCCATCGGTAGTGTACTAAATCATCACTCTATTTCAAATCACTTCAGGGATTATCAAAAGCTGAGGAATAAACTGTACTCATATTTATTTTGTTATGTTATTTGATTAATCGATCGTATTTTAAAAAAATTAAAAGTAATTAAATAATTTAATATTTTTTATTTTTGATTTTTTTGAAAATATATTTTTTTCACTCTTAAATGTGAGAATAAATTTTTTAACTTTTATTTATAAATTTTTAATTTTAGTTATCTCTTATAACAAACATGCAAAACTTTTATTCTCATGTCAATTTTTTGAAAATTTCAAAATATGCCTAGTATTTGTTTATCTTATTTTAATTTTTTTATAAAAATTTATTTATTGTTTAATAATTTATATTATATTGAATTAGATTATTTATGATTAATCATGATTTTTTTAATATATATATTTTACTGACAATTTTGTGATTTTTTTTAAAAGTTTTTGTATATATTTAAATTAAAAAAATGTGAATGTAATTTTTAAAAAGTTTAAAAGAGGTAAATGTTTGAGAAGTCTCACATTAACATTGAAGAAATAAATTTGAATGAAGCACTTCAAGCATAATTTGAAGGATTCAACGACACATCGAAGGTTATGGAATGTTAAAATTCGAAATCCAGTTACTTGTGAAGCTATAACAACCGGAACACGTTGAAGGAAGATTTTTAAATTTCTCTACGTCTCGTCTCGTTTGGTGGGAGGGTGAGAATAATAATTGAAAATAAAATGAAATAAAATATTATCATCAAAATTTTGTTTTGATATAACGTAAAAATAAAAAATAAAAAATAAAATTTTTTTTATTAAAAAATAAAATTATTAAAATATTATTTTTAATTTTAAAAATTATTTTAAATATTTAAAATAAAAAATAAATATATTATTAATAATATAAAATTTTGAATTAAATTTTTTTAAAGAAAATTAAAATTTTTAATTTAAATATATATATTTTAATTATAAATAAATAAAATGATAAAAGTCATTTTAATCTCTCTCTTTTTATTGTATTGTTTATTTTTTATTTATTTTTTAAAATAATATTAGTTTTTTATATAAAATAATCAATATTTTGTGATATTCACATTTTCATTAATTTTTCTAATTAAAAGAGAGAATGAAATAAAAAATTTTATTTCATCACTTTAATTTCATCAACTAAATGAGACCCTAAATCAGAAAATTGAAAAAAAGAACTAAGATTACAAGATTTTAGCCTATCTTGAAGCAACAAGAAAATAAACGTCTCAGCAAAAACATATAAAAAGGAATTTTGCATGTATGAACATTCAAGGTTGAGAATAAGGTTGAATGTAATATTAAAATATTTTGTAAGTTTATATATATATATATATATATATATATATATATATATATATATATATATATATATTAATTCACTATTTAATAAAGGATATTACATTTATAAATTTTTAAAATATTAAAATAATTAGTATGAACTATTTTATGTATAAAAGTTCGATGATAAATGACTCAATAAAGTAATATATTAAATTTATAAATTTTTACAATATTAAAATAATTAGTATTGACCACTTTATGTGTAAAAAATTAATGTGACATATATCTTTTGTAATGGGTTAAAAATAAATGAAAATCACATACAATTATAAATAGGATATGATTTCTAGGATACTGATATAATAAATTAATTTTACATGCAATTTCTTTTATGTTTTATCTTAAATTAAAAATGGTGATAAATATATGTTTCCTTAAAAGATTAATAATTCTTGTAGATACATCTTTTTTTATTATATATTTTAATAATTTAACATTATATTTTAATATGATAATACACAGATTGTTCATGTTATTTAATTTTTTCAACACTTAATTCTTTCAAATTTAGAGCAATGACACTAGTATTTTTAATCTAAACTTTTATTAGGCATTTTTTTTATATCTAATTTTCTCTTCTTCTTTTTTAATATATTATTCTTTTAAATTTTGTCTTTTAAACAATAAACAAAATTGAATTCAAATAATATTAATCATATATTTAAAAAATATGATAATACAAAAAATTGTTCAAGACCTGTTTAAAAGTGTTTTTAAATCTTAATTTTTATTTTATTTTTTTAAAAAAATATTAAAATTGTTTTTTTTTTTAAATAATAAAAATTTTATTTGAATGTAAATTTTAAAAACAATACTTAAAGACATAATGATATAATTTACGTAATATAAATTATTTATAATTTTTTTATTAATAAAAATAATTCTTTTAATTTTTTTTAAAAATCTAAAAATAATTTTACACAAAAATAAAGAAAATAATAAAATAATATTTCTTACAAACTACTTTCAAATTACACTCTTACAAAACCATTTATAAAAATAATATAATAAATAAAAATTTTACTTTTGTAAAACAGTTTTTAAAAAATGCCTTATTGATTATGATTAACCTTTGAAAAAATGGTAGGGCAAATCTAATATGTTTAAATTTTAATATTCGCCTATAAAATCTGCATTTTGTAAAACCATTAAACTCAACTATAAAATTCTTAAAATTTTAATTTAATTAATCATAAACTTTTAAAGTTGAAAAATTAATTTAATATATAAAATATTTTATAATACCTAAAGTAATTAAACATAAACATGACTTTAAACCGTTCCCTCTCGACAATTCTATTAACCAATAAAACCAAAGCATTTTATCCTTTGAAGATAAGTATTTTATTTCAAAGAAATAAAGAATGAGCCAAAGGCTCCACAGTGGACCAGCAAAGGATTACAATAGCCCTAAAACACACAAGCAGGCTACAATTTAACATCACAAAGCAACCGATTCTGAAAGGCAACAACAGCCAAAGAGAAGGCCGAAAACCACCAAAAGCCAAGAAAATCACAAGCAAAAATTATTAGCTCGCCAAAATTCAGACTTGGTAAAGGCAGAAAGAAATAAAATGTTAATCTAGTTTGTGCTCTGTGTACTCTGAATAGAGAGGAAAAAATGGAGACTGAGCATAGTTCCTGCAATGAAGCTGAATTTAGAAAGTTGAGTTTATTCATGAACTATGCAGTGTGTAGTTGCTGCAATGAAAAATCCAAGCCTCATTATTCAACTTCCCTAGTTTTACAACAAAAAACAACGTCAAAACTTCAAACTAAATCTTAGAAACTTGGTGAACTCTCCTGGAGTTGCTCATTTTCAAACAAATCCCTCTCTAAAACCCAGTCTTCTATCATTGTTTGAGAATTCACAGCTTGATCTGCTGGCAAAAGATGCCCAGCCCCCAAAACCACAACATTGGTGAGGCTCCCCCATTTTTGTACATACCCAGCAAGCTCATTGTTCACTTTCCAAATCTTCCTTTCTGCATTCAAATAATTCACAATCCCTTCCCATTTCATTGTCTTCACCCAAGCCTCAACTTGAAGCACCCCATCCCTCAAATCATACTGGCCTTGGTATAACAGCACCCTGCTCCTCCTCACCAAGTACTCCACCATATATTTCACACTCTTCATCACATCCTCACTCAATGCGACCCCTACAACATCATTGCATCCTTCAAACACAAGCGATTCATTCGCCCCCAATGATTTCTTCACCTCGGAAGATTTTAAGAACTCAGTGACTAAATCATCTTGGTAAGGAGCTTTCTTTGTATAGTCATACAAAGTAGCCAACCCAGTCATATTCTGCAACAATCTCAAGGCTCTGTTTCTGGCATCTGTTGCTTCGCTCCAATCCCCCTTCTGGGTCAACCTGATTGCTTCCAACTGAACCTTCTCCAACTCCTCCTTCTGCCTTTCATTGATCAAACCAACAAAGTAAGCATTCACAGCATGAGTGGCCACCTGGGTCACAGGGTCTGTCAATCCGTCCCCAATTGCCACACCTGCCAAATTCACTCTCTGAGAAACCTGTAACTGAGCATTTTTCTGCAGTATATAATACCCAATTGCTGGAACATACTTCCCAGCATAGCTTTCGCCAGTTATGTAAATTGGGCGATACTTGAAAACTGGGTCAAGTTGAATAAACCTGGTTATAGCAGTAAAAAGGTGTTTCGCTACAGAAATTTGATCTCTTGGGATTTCTTCTGGCTTTGAGGCCACACTGAATCCAGTTCCAATTGGATTATCAAGAAAAAGAAGGCCAAAAATTCTATTCCAAGCACCAGGGTTGGGCTCAAGGGTTAGGGATTTGGTGACGCGCCAGGGTCCAAGCTCGAAGAAGTTGCCAATCATGGAGGAGCAACCAGGGCCACCTTGGAGCCAAATGAGAAGTGGGGTTTGGGAGAGAGGTGAAGTGGAGTTCTGGGCTTCGTAGAATGCATAGAAAATGGCGGAATCAGAGGTGTGGTTAAGAGGGAGGTACCCAGATTTGGTGGGTAGGGCTTCTTTTGGAAACAAAGGGGTTGATTTTGAAGCAGATAGTGAAGCAGAAGCTGAGACATGGTTGTGACTGAAGCAGAACAATAGGAGGGGAAGGAGAAGGAGCATGAGGGAGTTGGGCCTCGTTGACTCCATTGATGGGGAAGACACTTGAGTTCAGAAGATGATAAGAGTACGGAGCAAGCAAACGAACAAAAACGATCAAGCTGACACTTGGAAGAGAAGATATTAACGTTGCAACTTGCAAGGGCCATGGACTTTTCGTTAGGCAAGATCAACGGTGCCCTCTTAATTTGGGACCAAAACCCTTTCCTTGAGGTTTTTTTTTTTTTTTAATGAATTTAGATCGTTTAATTTTTTTTTATTGTACTTGAATTCTCTAAAATTTATAAAATAAAATTGAATAAAAAAGAGACAATTTAATAAATAAATAATATTCACTAAATTTATATATAGATTTTACAAACTCTATTTCTAATTTTAAAATTTATTTAATAATTTTTTAAAAAAGTTTTGGGAGATTCCGATTAAGGATGCTTCTTTGACTATCATCTCCCAATAAAATTTATTCCCCCGGAATATCTGCAAGTAAAATAATCGTTGGGTCCAAACATCTTTCTTTTTTATGCTTCGCTTATTACATTTTACTCTTCGACTAACTATTATATAATAATCACTTAATAGATAATAGATTATTTTTTATGATAAATATTTAAAAGATAAGTAAAAAAAAATTTGTAGACATAATTATTTGATGTTATATATATATATATATATATATATATATATATATATATATATATATATATATATATATTTGGTCAAACGACTAGTATATGTATGTTGTCACCGAGAATTAATATAACAAAATCAATCCATTTGACAAATCAAGCCTTAATCATTTAACAAAAGTTAAGGTAGTATAAGGCTGGATGCAATAACAAAAACCATCTAACATACCTATTTAAAAAATAATAATAATTTAACAAATAATATACCTACAATTTAATTTTTAAATTTATTAAATTCTTTCACTTTATTATTTTAATTTGTGTTATTATATAATTTAATTTTTAAATTTACTAAACATCAAATAATTTTTTCTATCCTTCGTCTTTATCTTGAGTAAAAATATGTTTATGTATCCTGTATTTACATTTACACATTAACTCTGATCAAATATTTTACGTCATCGAAGTTGACTCCCTTGACATTTTATTTAAAAGAATTAAAAATAAGAGTTGATCACTCCATTTTGGGACCCAAAATGCAGCAACTCCATCCCCCTTCCCTTCTCCGTTTCTGCACATGCCTCTAATCCAAATGTTATCTTTTTGAATTGTTCTAGACAAACCTCTGCCTTAAAGCAAGATAAATTTGAACAAAGGCTCTTGCAACTGAATCAATCAATATGTATTTTTTTTTATTGAAGACATGCATTTAAACTACATTAGTTGATTCATATATATTGCATAAATTAAAAATTGACTCCCTAAAATAACGACAACTACTGACATAAAAATCTTAAAAAATTGCAACCAATATCACATTAACTTAATCAGTTAGAACATGGCTCAAACTAATAGCTATTTTATTTGATTGGGTCAAAGCTAGAAAATATGAACAAAAAAATTATAGGATCTCGTTACAGTACTATTCAACAGACACTAATTTTTGACACTCCCCCTTAGTGCCTGCTTAGAACTAACAATGCTAAGTGCAGTCTTAAATTCTTCAAACTTGGGTCTTGCTAGTGCTTTAGTAAAAATATCTACGACTTGTTCTGAAGTGTTTGTGTTTTCCAACTAAATTCTCTAATTCAACACTTTCTCCCTAATAAAATGATAACGTACCTCAATATGCTTTGTTCTCCTATGGAAGATTGGATTAGAAGCAAGCTTGATTGCACTCTCATTATCACATAATATTTTACAGCATAATCCTCCTTAGACCAAATGTCTTTTACTAAACTTTTTAGCCACATACATTCTTGTGCTGCCATTGTGGCTGCCATATACTCTGCTTCTGCACTAGATAAGACAATAGTGGGTTGTTTCTTACTGCACCAAGATATGGCTATTGTTCCCAAATTAAAGCAATAACCAGAGGTTGAATGTCGGTCTACTGCATTTCTTGCCCAATCTGCGTCAGTAAATCCCACCAACTTGAGACTATTGATTCCTCTGTACATAAGGTCAAAAGCAGAGGAACCTTTTACATATCTCAAGACTCGTTTTGTTGCATTTAGATGAGAAGTTCTTGGACTTTGCATGAACTAAGAAATAACACTTACGAAATAAGCAATGTCAGGCCTTGTGATTGTTAAGTAGATCAAGTAGCCAATCAATTGCCTGATTTGTCTGGGATCTTTTAGGTATTCTCCATCTTTTGTGAGTTAGAGATGCATTTCCATGGGAGTGGCTGAAGCCTTTGCCTCCCTTACACTAAACTCAATGACTACATTTTTTGCATACTTGCATTGAGAGATAAAGTAGCCTAGACTAGTTCTTTGAACTTCCAACCCAAGAAAACTCTTCACTTCCCCAAGGTTTTTCATTTCAAATCTAATTGATAAGTCATTTCTCAGTTTTAACATATCAAAATCATTATCTTCGATTATCATCCACATATAGCAAGATAATCAAGTGCACATTTGAATCTACTTTTACAAATAAACCATACAAAAATACATTTTTAACATCCATGTGCTACAACCTTTAATTCTTATGTGCTGCAAGTATCACGGCCCCAAATGATGGAACACATGATCGGCACGGCATAAGGGTTTTTCCCTAGCCGCAAGCCTAACGCATAACACATACAAACATCGAGCACACAATCCAGAGTACATAATAAATATAACTGGCCACATATGCCACATCCAATATAAGGAAATACTGTATATATATATCTCATGAATCCAACATTTGTGATTCAACTTGGTCCATAGTCTCATAATACAACATCGTTGTAAAATATAAAACCATTTTCCAAACAACACATCAAAATATGCAAGAAGCGAGGATCCTACCTGTAAGTTCATGGAGATACTCTAGATATAAACTAAACTAGACAATCATTACAAAAGATCCTTGCCCAAACTGGGGCTTACCAACGCTATATTCAGCCTTCTACGAAGCTGTAGCTGGATCAAAGTCTCTTTGACTATCTGTGGGGAGGAAACAGAAGAGGGGTGAGACCACATGTCAGTGAATGGGTAAATCATACTATAACTGAAACAGGGCAAACCAAGCACGAGTGTTTCGCAATGAGTTTAATAATTGAAATCAAAGTGTAAAGATAATAATAGAAACATTAAGCATTTAATCATAATTTATTGAAAGAAAAACTAAACAGTTCAAATGTATGTTCAGAAAACAAAACAGGATTTAAATCAATAATCGTAAAGCAAATTAATTATGCATGGTAAGTAATAAATGAAGTTATTTATACATTAATAATGATGAATGAGATTGTTTAGAAATATTTAATCTTTAAGAAAAATGCACTAGTTTATTGGAGTTCTTTCCTGACAGATCTATCATCTTCCCCAAGCACATAGCAAGGTAAGGGTAATCACTGTAGGCGTAGACATAAGTCCACCCTAAATTTCCCCAAGCACATAGCAAGGGTATGACAATCACTGTAGGCGTAGACATAAGTCAACCCTAAATCCCTGTGTCTTGGCAGTCATATGCCCATCACAGTATCCTAGGCCGAAACCTTCGCATGACCATGGTGCACCAGGGCTAGCACTCCTTGCAGCTAGCTAACAGTGATCTAAAAGGGTCCCTCCAATAGAAAACATTTGAAATATGCTATTCAAAAAGTTTAAAGTAAAACATTTCAATAACATTATAATAAAGCGATAATTCTCCATCTAGCTCTTTTCATGCATAAAATTTCTTTCTAAAATATGTTTCATCCATGTATTCCCATGGAGACCTTTATCATCATAAACTTTCCCTTTAAACATATCGTCTGTAGACGTCGCATAGATGTTCGCATGCATCAAATCATTTCATGGCTAACTTAGTTCATTTCTATGACTAAGTTCATATTTCTATAAATCTAGCTCAAATGGAGAATTATCAGTCTAGATGTTTGCCCTGCATACCTAGGGTTCAACTAGGATTGATATTTATAATTTCTAACATGGTTGGAACATATTGATTTTCAAAGCGGTAAAACAATTTAGCATACATTCCAACTAGTTAAAATCATACGAGAAAGTTATAAATCGAATTCGTAAAACATGCGCTATAGTATGAAAAATCCACTCACTGTACTAGGAGTCCAACAACGAGAATTTCACCTCGTGGTGGCTCAACAACCTAGAAAACATAGACATAACATGAAAATTAGATAAATCCTAAACGTCACTATTCATGCAAGAAAACACTATTCACTCACCGAAAATACTATTCACGCCGAAACCTAAAAACCCTATATTCTAGCATAGAAACTAATTCTAAGACTATCTATGGAAAGAATTTCGGTAAAAACGAAGTCTAAAACGCGATTGAACGGAATTTACCTTGGAGGTTACTATTCATGCAATTTTCCGGCGACAATCCAGCAGTTTTCCGGCGAAACTGATCGGTAGGGTTTGTAGCTCTCCTTCCCACGAGTCCAACGGTACCTTGCTTGCTCAAATCGGATGTCCAGATGATGAGATATCTTAGAGAGAAAGTAGAGAAAATTTTTAGAGAGAGAAAGCTAGGGTTCAGATATGGAGGAATGTAGGAAATGAGGGAGAATGCTGCAGAAAATAGCCCGAAGCACGGCCTGGTCATTTCCTGGAGCACGGCCGTGCTTTGGGGCTACAGTGCCTCCTGTAAATGGCCGAATTTGACAAAACGTCCAACATGAAAGTTGTCGCACTTTCTCTTAGTTCATTAGCCACTTGAATCACCTAATTTGGAGTTCATATGAAGGAGTTATGCATAAAATAGTGAGCAAAGGTCCAGACCACACTATGCTTCGGTTTTTGCCTCTTATCACTATAATATTCACGGAATTTGAAAAAGTTTCCAACATCAAAGTTGTAGATATATGTCTTATCTTTCAACAGAAATTAGAATCACTTAATTTGAATTTCATATAAGAGATTTATACTTATATGAGTGAAGATAGGTCAGAAGAAAGGTTAGAAACGCTCTAAAATTTTACATTGTTCTCAACTTCCTTGTTTCAAATGATTTGTATTTAACCTTCAAAGGTTTGGGTTATTACATTCTCCCCTCCTTATAAAAATTCGGTCCCCAAATTTTACAAAAACCAACAACATGAAAACATAAGACAACTCTTGGAACAGCTGTGGATACTTCTCTCTCATGACGTCATCTACTTCCCACGTAGCTTCCTCTTTGGAATGATTCTGCCAGATCACCTTCACTGTAGGGATATCCTTAGACCTCAACTTTTTCACTTGTCTATGAACAATGGCCACGGGTTTCTCTTCGTAGGCCAACTTGTCATCCAAAAGGATTTCTTGCAGTTGAATCACATGAGATGGGTCGGGTAGATACTTCCTCAACATCGAGACATAGAAGACTGGATGCACTTCACTCATGCCAGGTGGTAGGGCTAGGCGGTATGCCACTGTTCCTACCTTATCCAGAACTTCAAAGGGTCCAATATACCTCGGGCTTAACTTCCCTTTCTTACCAAACCACATGATTCTCTTCATGGGTGAAACTCTAAGGAACACGTGATCACCTAGAAAAAACTCTAACTCCCGACGCCTATGGTCCACATAAGCCTTCTGACGATTTTGTGCAGTTAAAAGCCGTTCCCTTATCAGCCTGACCTTCTCTATGGCATCTTGCACCAAGTCTGGCCCTAGCAGCTTGACTTCTCCAACTTCAAACCATCCAACGGGAGATCGGCATCTTCTCCCATAAAGAGTTTCAAAAGGTGCCATCTGAATACTGGCATGATAACTGTTGTTGTATGCAAACTCAGCTAATGGCAAGTATCCTTCCTAACTGCCACTAAAGTCCAAAATACATGCTCTAAGCATATCCTCCAGAATTTGAATCGTGCGTTCTGATTGGTCATCTATTTGGGGATGAAAAGCGGTGCTTAGATCCAATCTCGTCCCCAAAACTTATTGAAAAGCTTTCCAAAACCTTGCCGTAAACTGTGGACCTCAGTCAGATATGATGGATACAGGGACTCCATGCAATCTGACGATCTCACGCAGAGACAGGCTTGCATACTGAGTCGCACTAAAGGTAGTCTTCACTGATAAGAAGTGGGATGACTTGGTCATTCGATCCACTATTACCCATACTGAGTCATAACCCTTAGGGGTCCTTGGTAACCCTGTAACGAAGTCTATAGTGATCCTTTCCCACTTCCACTCCGGTATCTCAATCTGTTGGTGCAAACCGGTAGGCTTCTGGTGTTCAGCTTTCACTTGCTGACAAACCAAGTACTGAGCCATAAAATCTGCTACATCCTTCTTCATCCCACTCCACCAATACAAGTCCTTGAGGTCACTGTACATCTTATTTGTTCCTGGGTGGATAGTATAGGCTGATTGATGTGCCTCCTCCAAAATCTGCTTCCTCAAAAAAGTGATTTTTCCATATCACCTTTACTGTAAATATTTCTTTTGACCGTAACTTCTTTACTTGTCTGTCTATACTGGTTGTTCCTCTTAGGTTAAATCTTTCCGTAACTGAATCTATGGACATTGTATAACATGTGTAGAATCTGGTAAATATTTCCGTAGTATAGACACATGAAAAACTAGATAAACATTATCCAATGTAGGTGGTAAAACCAAACAATAAGCCACTGAACCGATCCTATCAAGAATTCAAATAATTCTATATACCGAGAGGGTAACTTCCCTTTCTTTCAAAACCTCATTACCTTTTCTATGGTTGAGTCCTTCAAGAATATATATATAGTCACCAACTAATACTTTCTCGTGCTCAACATTCATAGTCCTTATAAACTTTTGACTTATATTGAGTTTCCAATATTTTTTTTAATCAAAGTCACTTAATCAATAACATCTTATAATAAATCTAACTCCACTGAGTCATTTAATAGAACATTTTTAACACCTCTTACATAAGGCTTACATCTTCTAATATCATTTTATTATAGACAAATTCTGTTAAGAAATCTCCTACCTATCTCAAAACATATGCTTGAAGCATGCTCTCCAAACTAGCATCATCAATTTAGATAATTCATATGCTATCTATTGCATGTTATTCCAAATTAGATTTCTAAAGTTTAACTTTTCTCAATTCACTCACATATTAAGAAATTTATGATGTTCATGTAAAACTTCAAATGATGCCATTATGAGTAAGTTCAACTAAGGACAATTAATTTCTCCAACTTTCACCACAATAAGATAAAGATACTTAAAGCATAACTTCTAATGTATAAACACATTATTTAAATTTAGTATCAGTCATACTATTATCTAATAAAGATCTTTAGACTTCCTGAATAACTCTCTTGAGATAATATATTCACTTTGTACTTACCAACATACCCGCTAATGAAAAATTTCACTTGTATCTTCTTTTTACCATTATACTAGTACACTTTTTTTTTCTCAGTATATCCTTATTACCTCGGGTAATCCATATTCACAATCTATGGCTTCTTCTGAAATCTCTTTTCTCAAAATTATTCATACGTGAATTTCCAATCTCAACATAATTCACATCTTAAATACTAAATTCGATTTAGCATAGTATAAACCTTTAACACAAATATCTTGATTACTTACATTATTTTCGGACATGATTCTCAGAATATTCTCCATATTTCCAAATTAATAATTCAAAGATCAATTTAAATCATACTTTCTATATTTTATCCCTCAAGAACTTCAGTACCACTAATTCACTTTATTACATTCCTCAAAGCACCATAAGGCCATCATTTTTTTTATTCCTTTCATCTAAAAATCGTTATATAGTTCGATGTCCAAACTCACTATTTTAAGTTATATTTTTCCAAGATTTCATTCATTAGTCACTTCTAACCAATTGAAATCACAAATTTCCTACTTTTGTCTTATCTATCTTCTAGTAAACCCAATATGTTCACATCCTCCTCTTATAACACTTTTCCACCACTATCCAATCCTTAAGCAATCCTAACATATATTACTTTCACTATTCATATCATGTCTGCCACTTATCCATTTCAATTCACTTTTCACACATTCATATATTTTCATGACATACTATCCAAATATCAAACATCACCCAAGTCATAATCTTGACAAACGAAATAGTCATTTACTCACTCACCTATTAGAAAGCTTACGGTATTTTATGTAAAACTTCTGCCCAAAACTTCTTAAAATACTCTCTAAAAAAAATCTGTGAACAATAGTTCTCGATCAGATATAATCGATATCAATACCTTATGAAGTCTTACTATCTTATTCAAAGACAAATTTGAACCTATCAATAATCACCCATTTTTATTCAGGTATCTCTATCTAATATTGTAATCTTGCAAGTCTTTGATGTTCTACTTTTACCTGTTGACAAGTTAATCATTGAGATACAAAATCAACTATATCTTTCTTCATACTGTCCCACCAATGAATTTCTTTTAGATCTTTATACATTTTAGTTACCTCAGGATGAATTGTATATATGGATCTATGGGCTTTCTCTAAAATTTCTTCCTTAAGTTCTTCTTTATTAAATACACACAATCGCTTGCCCAATCTCAGAATTCCTTCAGAGTCTACATTAAATTCAATATCACTGCCATTCTTGACCTCTTAAATTTTCTTACATAAATAGGCATCATCGTCCTGTGCCTTTTTCACCTACTCAACTAAAGATGATTGAAACTGTATGAATTTTACATGTATCACCATACAGATAATGCCTCCAAGCTTTGAGAGTAAAACTACTGCTGTTATTTCCAAATCATAAGTCTAACAATTTTTGCTCATGTGGCTTAAGCTGTCTAGATACATATGCAATGACTCGACCATATTGCATCAACATATACCTTAATCCCATTCTCTATGTATCACAACATACCGTATATCCTTCAGTGCCTAAAGAAGTAGACAGTACTGGCGCCGTAATCTAACATTTCTTAGTTTCTAGCAATTTCTTTCACATTCATCTTACTAGTCAAATTTTATTGCTTCCTTTGTCAACCTCGTCAAAGGAGAAATTTTTTTTCTTTTTTAAATGTTGAGCACCTTGTAGCTAGTCAAACATATCATCTATATGAGGTAATGAGTATTTATTCCACATTGTCACTTTATTCAATTGTCTATAATCTATGTATAGTCATAGTGATCCATCTTTCTTTTTCAAAAATAGAACTAGAGCACTTCAAGTAAAAGTTCTAGGGCTTTTAAATCCCTTGTCTAACATGTCTTGTAACTACTTCTTTTTCAGTTCTTTAAGTTCAGTGGGTGCCATTCTATATGGAAATATAGATGCTGGCCAGGAATTAAATCAATACTAAATTCTATTTATTATTTCGGGGTAATCCTGACAATTCCTCAGGAATTATATCAAAAAATTCTCTAATCATTAGAACTTGATTTCCAGTGGTATACTTTATATCAGCATCTCTCACCACTGCCAACTATCCTTGGCACCTTTTTGTAATCACTTATGGACTGCTAAAGCAGAGATTATGTTACTGGGTATCTCACTAAGATTTCTTTGTATCAAGAGAGAAAATTCTCCAAGAATATTGAATTTAATCACCTTCTAGTGACATTTTAAAATGACATGACATAATGCTAACAAATTCATTCTCAATATCACATCACAATCTACCATATCTAGACAACCGGGTACAACGGATGTCACATTCAGAAACCATCATGATGTCTCATTCAGAAACCATCATATTTGGTATCTGTTTCAATTTTTTAAATTCTTTAAGACGCATCTCGCTATAAAACAGAGATAGCCCAATCGTCACTTAACCATGCCAACATATAAACTGACTTACTTGAACAAAAAGACAACATCCTATCGAACCCCTTTAGCAGTACCATGAGTATAAGCATGTCCGGATTCATACCCATACTCAAAGTCCTACCTAAAGGTCCGTTACTCCATGAACACAGGAAAAACATAAACCTCTGATACCACTCTATCACAGCCCCAAATGATGGAACACATGATCGGCATGGCATAAGGGATTTCCCCTAGCTGCAAGCCTAACGCATAGCACATACAAACATCCAGCACACAATCCAAAGTACATAATAAATATAACTGGCCACATATGCCACATCCAATATAAGGAAATACTGTATATATATATATATATATATCTCTCATGAATCCAACATTTGTGATTCAACTTGGTCCATAGCCTCATAATACAACATCGTTGTAAAATATAAAACCATTTTCCAAACAACACATCAAAATATGCAAGAAGCGAGGATCCTACCTGTAAGTTCATGGAGATACTCTAGACATAAACTAAACTAGACAATCATTACAAAAGATCCTTGCCCAAACTGGGGCTCACCAACGCTATATTCAGCCTTCTACGAAGCTGTAGTTGGATCAAAGTCTCTTTGACTATTTGTGGGGAGGAAACAGAAGAGGGGTGAGACCACATGTCAGTGAATGGGTAAATCATACTATAACTGAAACAGGGCAAACCAAGCACGAGTGTTTCGCAATGAGTTTAATAATTGAAATCAAAGTGTAAAGATAATAATAGAAACATTAAGCATTTAATCATAATTTATTGAAAGAAAAACTAAACAGTTCAAATGTATGTTCAGAAAATAAAACAGGATTTAAATCAATAATCGCAAAACAAATTAATTATGCATGGTAAGTAATAAATGAATTTATTTATGCATTAATAATGATGAATGAGATTGTTTAGAAATATTTAATCTTTAAGAAAAATGCACTAGTTTATTGGAGTTCTTTCCTGACAGATCTATCATCTTCCCCAAGCACATAGCAAGGTAAGGGTAATCACTGTAGGCGTAGACATAAGTCTACCCTAAATTCCCCCAAGCACATAGCAAGGGTATGGCAATCACTGTAGGTGTAGACATAAGTCCACCCTAAATCCCTATGTCTTAGGCAGTCATATGCCCGTCACAGTATCCTAGGTCGAAGCCTTTGCATGACCATGGTGCACCAGGGCTAGCACTCCCTGCGGTTAGCTAACAGTGATCTAAAAGGGTCCCTCCAATAGAAAACATTTGAAATATGCTATTCAAAAAGTTTAAAGTAAAACATTTCAATAACATTATAATAAAGCGATAATTCTCCATCTAGCTCTTTTCATGCATAAATTTTTTTTCTAAAATATGTTTCATCCATGTATTCCCATGGAGACATTTATCATCATAAACTTTCCCTTTAAACATATCGTCCGTAAACGTCGCATAGATGTTCGCATGCATCAAATCATTTCATGGCTAACTTAGTTCATTTCTATGACTAAGTTCACATTTCTATAAATCTAGCTCATATGGAGAATTATCAGTCTAGATGCTTGCCCTGCATACCTAGGGTTCAACTAGGATTGATATTTATAATTTCTAACATGGTTGGAACATATTGGTTTTCAAAGCGGTAAAACAATTTAGCATACATTCCAACTAGTTAAAATCATACGAGAAAGTTATAAATCGAATTCGTAAAACATGCGCTATAGTATGAAAAACCCACTCACCGTACTAGGAGTCCAACAACGATAATTTCACCTCGTGGTGGCTCAACAACCTAGAAAACATAGACATAACATGAAAATTAGATAAATCCTAAATGTCACTATTCATGCCGGAAAACACTATTCACTTGCCGGAAACACTATTCACGCCGAAACCTAAAAACCCTATATTCTAGCATAGAAACTAATTCTAAGACTATCTGTGGAAAAAAAATTCGCTAAAAACAAAGCCTAAAACGCGATTGGACGGAATTTACCTTGGAGGTTACTATTTATGCAATTTTCCGGCAACAATCCGGTGGTTTTCCGGCGAAACTGATCGGTGGGGTTTGTAGCTCTCCTTCCCACGAGTCCAACGGTACCTTGCTTGCTCAAATCGGACGTCCGGATGATAAGATATCTTAGAGAGAAGGTAGAGAAAAATTTTAGAGAGAGAAAGCTAGGGTTCAGATATGGAGGAATGCAGGAAATGAGGGAGAATGCTGCAGAAAATAGCCCGAAGCACGGCCTGGCCGTGTCCTGGAGCACAGCCGTGCTTTGGGGCTATAGTGCCTCCTGTAAATGGCTGAATTTGACAAAACATCCAACATTAAAGTTGTATCCCTTTCTCTTAACTTTCATTAGCCACTTGAATCACCTAATTTGGAGTTCATATGAAAGAGTTATGCATAAAATAGTGAACAAAGGTCCAGACCACACTATGCTTCGGTTGTTGCCTCTTATCACTATAATATTCACGGAATTAGAAAAAGTTTCCAACATCAAAGTTGTAGATATATGTCTTATCTTTCGACAGAAATTAGAATCACTTAATTGGAATTTCATATAAGAGATTTATGCTTATATGAGTGAAGACATGTCAGAAGAAAGGTCAGAAACGCTCTAAAATTTTACATTGTTCTCAACTTCCTTGTTTCAAATGATTTGTATTTAACCTTCAAAGGTTTGGGTTATTACAGGAAGTGAAATGATTGCTCTGACTATCACCATCTTGGCTACGAGACTAAATGTTTATTCATAGTCCAAGCCATAATGTTGAGAAAATCCACATGCTACAAGCCAAGCTTTAAATCTATCAATTTTTCCATTGGGTTTCTTCTTTATTATGTAAACCCACTTACAAGCGATAGGTTGGCAATTTTTTGGCTTTGGAATAAGCTCCCAAGTTTCATTCTTTGTTTAGAGCTTTAATCTTTTCTTCCATTGCTTCTCCCCATTTAGCATTATCCTTAGCTTCCTCATAACTGATGGGTTCACCTTCTGTTTATTCTCTTATAAAAAAAAGGCATGAGAGTTAGTGCAATGATTTAATTGTACCTCATAATCCTGCAAATAATTCAGTTGCTACCTCCTTCTGGTTGATATCTAAATTTCTTGATTTTCTTCTTCTCTTACTTGATATTGAGAATTTTCAATATGCACTTGATCATCTATATGAGGAAATAAATCTGTAGCATCAAAATTGTTCTCCAAACTTGCATTCTTGGTGATTTTCTCTGGTTTCAGGTACCATGATGTTACTTCATCAAACACAACATCTCTAGAAGTCACAAATCTTTTGGTATTTAGGTCTATACATTTCCATCCTTTCATGTATATATCATACCTAACAAAAATACACTTCTTGGTCTTGGGGTCAAGTTTAGTTCAGATGTTCTTTGGAACATGAACAAAACAAACTAAACCAAATACACGAAAATAATTCACACTAGACTTTGAATGGTACAAAAATTCAAATAGAGCTTTGTCTTTACCTGGCCAGGGGGTAATCTATTTGCAACATGAGAAACACACTAAACAGTTTTTGCCTAAAGCTCTCAAGGAAAATTCTTGTCATGGAGCCATGAAAGACTTATGGATGTAAGGTGAGCTAGCTTCCTTTCAACAACACCATTTTTTTTAGGAGTATTGGGGCAAGTCAGTTGTTGTTTGATTCCACTTTCATCATAATATTTTGAAAAAGCCTCCGAAGTAAATTCTCCACCTTTTTCGGTTCTTAGACACTTGATTTTTTGATCAAATTCTTTTCTTATAGCTTCATTGAAGATTCTAAATTTCTACAGTGCCTCCTTTTTTTCTTTTAGAAAAAACACCCATGTGTACCTTGAAAAATCATCAATTATCACCATTGAATAATGAAAACCACTGTAGCTATACGTCTTTGTTGGCCCCATTAAGTTAGCATGAATTAATTCAAATAAGTTCAGCTTTTGGTTAGTGGACTTCTTGAAAGGTAAACGATGGGCCTAGCCAAACTAATATCCTTGGCAAATGGTTTCCTCTTTAATGAGGGAAGACCATCAACCAAATTTTTTGATGAAACCAGCTGTAGCATTTAATAACCCAAATAGCCTAAATGAGCATGCAATATTGAAGCACTATCTATTTGGCTTGTTTTCTTCACGTAAGCCTCCCCCATAGACATTACAAATAGAGAATTTTTCTTCTTTCCAACTAAAATAGTATCAGTAGCAATGTTCTTTACGTTATTGAGTACTTTAACATCATTTAGGCCAAATAAAACATACTTGCCTGAGTTGGTGATTTGTGAAACTGAAACCAGATTATTTTTCAACCCAGGAACGTGGTAGACATCTTTAAGCTTCACTTCACCATCGTTTGAACCCAGCTTCACTTCTCCTTCTTTCACCATAGAATATGTGGAGTTGTCAGTAGTAATAATCACTCAGTCACCATTATGTTTATGTAGCTCAGAGAATAACTTATCATTTCTAGTCACATGGTGTGAACATCCAGAGTCTATGATCCACTCTTTTGAATAGTTGATGTAGTTTGCTTGTGATAAATCAACTTCTTCTTGGGTTTCTTCAATAGTGAAGCATTGGTCCCAATTTAATTTATCACATTTTTCATCTTCACAAATAGTATTGGCTTTTGACAGCTTTACTCGAAAATTTCTTTTCATATGATCGAGTTTTCCACACTTGTAGCATTTGAAATTTCTGTTGGTATTCTATGAGATTTCCCATGGCTTCCTTTTTGGTGATTCGCCATCTTCTTCCTTTTTCATTATTTTTCCATGGGAGAACAAAACTACATCCTGCTACATCTTTGTACTAGTTTCCATTTGTTTAGCTAGAGCTTCTTGATTTGATAGAAGATTCTCTAGTTCTTCCATTGAAGGTTGATTTTCCCAACCTTGTATGGAAGTAATATATGGCATATATTCCTTCTTCAACCCTCGAATAAGGAATCATCTTTTTTGAGCATTACTATATTCTTTTATGGATCAAGTTTTGAAATTTCTGCATAAATATTCTTTATTTTAAGGAAATATTCAGAAATTGATAAGTCATCTTGAGTTATCATGGCCAACTAATTTTCCAGAAGCTACAATCTTGTTGTGTTCTTTTTGGAGAAAAGCTGATCAAGTGTGCTCCAAACCTCCTTCGGTGAGTTCACATCATGTACATGATCAATAAATTCTTTGTTAATGGAAGTCCTTAGTGCAAACAATGCTTTCCCACATTTAACTTTCCATTTACTGCGAGCTTACTCATTTTTAGGAATATCCTGAGTAATTTCCAAATTAGCACCAGCAATTAGCTCCCATAGTTCTTGACCTTGAGGAAAAGCTTCCATGCATAATCTCCAGTAATTATAGTTAGAACCCATAAGCTTTTCCACACCATCCTGGGTGCTCAAACTGCTGCCTCCATTGTTCTCCATCTCACAGAGTGATTTTCTCCTTCACACTTCTCCAACAAGATGCTCTTGATAGACAAGAAGAATGAACGAATTTTGTGAGAACTAAACCTGGCTATGATACCATAAAACAAAATAAATTTGAACAAAGGCTCTTGCAACTGAATCAATCAGTATGTATTTTTTTATTGAAGACATGCATTTAAACTACATCAATTGATTCATATATACTGCATAAATTAAAAATTGACTCCCTAAAATAACAACTACTGACATGAAAATCCTAAAAACTTACAACCAATATCACCCTAACATAATCAATTAGAACATGGCTCAAACTGATAGCTACTTTATTTGACTGGGTTAAAGCTAAAAAATAGCAACAGAAAAAATTATAGGATCACGTTTGCAGGCACTAATTTTCGACATGCCTATGATCCAAATGAAATATACAAAATAGAGCATTTCTCTTATAGCTTCTAGTCTAGCCATTGAATTCAAGCTAGTTTTGTCATTGGATTCCGAACGAATCTTTTCGGTGTCTATTCAGCGAGACAAAGAGGACCAACACACCAGTACTTAAGAGAAACTTGAAGGCCAGGCTGTTGAGGTCTACGTTCAAAAACTCTGGTTCAAGATCATTTTTACTAAGTTGAATCCACAGGAAATGAGTAAATGGCACCAAGTCGTAGTGTGGCTAGGGGACACTGAGAACTTGTGATAGAATTAAAAATAGACATTTTATTTAATAGAATTAAACATAAGAGCTGATCACTCCATTTTGGGACCTAAAACGTAGCAACTCTATCCCCATTCCCTTCCGCTTTTCTACATATGCCTCCAATCCAAATGCTATCTCTTTGAATTGCTCTGAATAAACCTCTACCTATGATCCAAATGAAATATATAAAATAGAGCATTTCTCCTCTAGCTTCTAGTCTAGCCATTGAATCCAAGCTAGTTTTGTCATTGTATTCTGAGCGAATCTTTTTCGGTGGCTACTCAGGAGATGAAGAAGACCAACACACTAGTACTTGAGAGAAAACTATGATGTGTTCACATAATCAGTGAAAACAAGCTCAGGCTCATAAAAGCTATTCACTATCATACCATAACTATTTGTTGCAGCTTAAAATAGTTTCATACAAAACTTGAAGGCCAGATTATTGAGGTCTGCATTCAAAATTTTTGGTTCAAAATCATTTTTACTAAGTTGAATCCATAGGAAATGAGTAAATGGCACTAAGTCGTGATGTGGCTAGGGTACACTGAGAACTTGTGATAGAAAATCTTCTCTAAAAAGTAGAGGTGTAAATGGGTCGAGTTTGATCTAAAAATCAATTCGACCGAACCTTGTTCAAATGAAGAAAATGACCATCTATACTTGACCAATTTTTCAAATAACTTGAAAAATTAGATTCATTCGGTTTAAGGTTGGGTCGGTTGGATGTGCGGGTCATGAATCCAGAGATAGAGAAGAACAGAAGAAATCAAATCTCAAGTTTTTCCATTATGAAAAGAGAAGGTTGATGAGAAGAATAGAAGAAGCCAAATCTTAAATTTAACTACCAAAACATGGAAATAGAAAGATTGAAAGAAAGAACTATCATACAAATAAGAAAAAAAAATTATTACAAATATGCTCTAGAATGGTTTTTAGATTCGAAGATCAAAGCGTCCATTGCTGATGAAGTTTTCACTTTCGCTTTGCAAATTCCAAAACTTCTAAGAGAATGGTTGATTCGGGTGTATTGTGGGTATGAACTTCGGCTAGATTTTGAATCTAGCCAATGAAAGCGTTTGGGAAGGTGAGAGATTGTAAGCTATGAAGGAAGAGGGATGGTGGTGGTAAGTACATGAAAAAAGAGATGAGGTATAATGGCATGAAAGAAGAGAGAGGGGAAGGTGGAGAGTGAAAAGATGCCCTCTGAAGTGTGAAGGGTGATGGTGAGTATATGAGATTATAGGAAAAAGACAAATGGTAATGATGATAGGTGAGTAGGGAAAAGAAAGGTAATAATGATGGTAGGTATACATTAAATGTTGTGAGAAAGAAAGAGAAGATGGCTGAAGTACGTTCCGATTCATTCTTACTTGTAGAATACCAACGTTTTATTGTTGATCGGGTTGGGTCGAGTCTCACTTTTTTTCTAGACCCGACCCGACCTACGTTACTTGATATTTTTTTATATTTTTTAAACCATCATAATATGAAAACCCGATATATTTCAATCGATGTGGCATTTTTTAGGCAGGTTTAGGCGGTTCTATTTGGATTTTTCGATTTGTTTACACCCTTACTAGAAAAGGCTTCTGAGTAATTGCTCATACCAGAGAATACCAATATCAAGATATTGAATTTGGAAGTAGATTCAAGGGACCACTAGAGAAAGTCATCAGAGATCATGAAGCTTATGTGTGGCAGAGTGTGGAGGAGGCATTCAAAGCGAGGTTGCATAAGGGAGTTGGCGGCGATAGAAGTTAAGGAAGAGAGACATTGAAAGGAGTTTTTCAATGCTCTCAATGCTGGTGGGGATGTGAGGGACATTTTTTGGAAATGGGAGCTCCATGATGGAGGCTACAGAGTTTTGGAGAGATTGAGTTACAAATAGGCAAGTGGAAGGGGTGGTGAAGACAATGACGACCATGTTTAGAAAGGGGGAAGGGAAAGGGGATCGGGCTGCTATTTTTTTGTCCTATTTTAAATAAAAGGTAAAGTGAATCAATTTTTGATATAAATGTCTAACTAGAGTTAACATGTCATTTGACAAACTACTCAACATATTTTTAAATATAGTTAAATAGAGATAACAAAATGATTAAATTATTTTATGTTTAGTAAATTCGAAGGATAAATTATATAGTAATATAAATTTAGAGAATAAAATATAAATATCTAATAAATTTATATACTAAATTATATATTTAGTTCTTAGCAAATCAAGCCTTACATAACCATTTAACAAAATTTAAGATACTGCAAAGTTTATAAAATAATATAAAGAAAATAATTTGGTCCAATGGACAATTTTTTTGTCCACTGGCAGTGCCAAAATTATGACACGTGAAAAAATAATTTTTTTTAAATTACTTATGCTACATGTCATGATCTAAGCACTGTGGATGGACAATTTTTTATTCACTAACGGTGGACCAAATACCAAATCAAAATATAAATGAATGTAATTGAGGGGAAATAACGAAATCTTTGCCCACCTGGTAAGGAATGTGCCACAGGTTTTTCTTGGGTCTCTTTCCTTCTTTGGCTTGGATGGGTCATGCTCAACTTAAACATCAATATGGGGGTTTAGGGCCTCGATTTATTAAGGCATGATGGATAGATTAGGTCAAAGTGAGGGATTAGCGAATATTAAATACTAGGCCAAAATCAAAATGGTGCACTTTTTTTTATTTCTCTATTGCCAACTCTGCAACATGCTAACTGGGACAATAACGAATACCATGCTAGCATTTAATGTGCCAATTGAGACATTAACAAGGTATGTCAATATTTTTTAAAAGTCATTTATAGATAAGATCAAAGAAGGACTAACTTACTATTCATTCTAAATAGTAAAAAAATTAATACTTAAGTTATGGGACCATGTAAATTTGAAGACTAATTTGTTAGTTTAGAATATCCAAATGTCACACACTAATTCATCGTAAATTTTTTTTATAGTAAATTTACAAAGTTTACATTTTTTTTCTATTGCCCTGAAATTTTGTATCCTTGAACATAGTGGACACAATAGGCAATTCATTGAGTTAGGAATTGAATTTTGACATGATTTTAATTTTACATGAAAAATTATTTCTATGGCTATAACATATCCAAATTTCATGCAAAAATTCATGGTAGATTTTCTATAGTAAATTTAAAAGTTTTACATTTTTTGTTTATCACTAGAATTTCATATTCTTGATCATCGTGCACATAATAGGTGATATCTTGAGTTAGGGATTGAATTTTGACATGATTCCATTTTTGAATTAAATTTAACTCATGAAAAATTAAAATATTTTATTTTGGTGATTTCTCTCTGTTTAATTCATTTTGAGTAACTTTTTGAACTTGGAGCTCTTTCTGTTGCCCTTGATATTTTGGATTATTAGACATAGTGCACACAATAAATGATATCTTGAGTTAGGGGTTGAATTTTGACATGATTCCAGTTGCAAATGAAAAAATACTCATATGAGATTAACATATTCAATTTTTTAATTTTTTTTTTCTATTTGATTCATTTCTTGTAAATTTTTCAACTTCATGTCATGCATTAGTCCGCCCAATAACTTTATAAAAACACATATTCACTAGCAATATTTAAAATTGGATCAATCATTAAACCAAAGAGAGCAATGGTTCATGGTTTAGTGATTCCACCATGCTCGAACTAAGGTCAACTAGTATTTAATATTATATATAATTTATTTAAAATATAATATATATTAAAATAAATAAATAATAACAAATAAAATAAAAAATATAAATACATTTAAATAATATTAGATTATCTAAAAATCTATAGTTTTATACATATATACATAAAGATAATATTTTTTTATCAGTAAAATAATGTAGTATAAAAATAATTTTTTAAAAAGATTTAAATGATATACTAAATTAATAGTGGTTTTACATTGATTTGGAGTTACACTAATTTGATGGGCTTGATTGGACTAGGCCCTAGATTAGCCTATAGTTTTTTTTGTCTGACTGGTTGGTTCGGTCTAGTTTTAACAATCTTGCTCACTAGTTTCCTCTTCTCTTTTGCATTGGGATACTTTGTGGGAGCAATATCTTGTGTTTTTAATGAGTTAATTCTTGTTGGAGAAGGTAGCATCCAATCATTATGCAAGAATACTATAATTTTCTTCCTTGTTGAAACAATATAGAAGATAAAAGACACTAAATGAAGTCAAATGAAAAACAATGACCGTAATTTGATTCATTTTGTTACATCAAATTTAGAGTGTATTTATAGACTTCTATCTTCTATAACTTCTTTTTAACTAATACAGCTAGCTGTCTAACTACCTCTAACAATATCTAATTGCTCTCTAACTCATTGCCAACTCATTCTAACATTTTTCCCATGTCTCTTATGTCTCTTGTCCTAAAAATTTTTGACCTTCTACTTCTCAAAATCTGACATTTTCCCAAGTTTCTTGTGCTTGAGCTTCTCTGTCTATTTGCTACGCATCAATTCAGCATTGTTGCAATATGCTACATTTGAACTTTTTCCAAAAACTTCACTTTGAGTTTGCTTATGAGGAATTGGAACCTAGTATGAGATAGGGGTTTGGTTAGTAAGTTTGCCACTTGATTTAAGGTTGCAACATGCTCCACTCTAATCTTCTTGTTCTGCACTTTTTTCCTTCATAAATAACAAGTCCAACTCTATATGTTTCATTCTTGCATTAAGGATTGGGTTTACAATCATTAGGACAATACTTAGGTTATCACAATACACAGTATGTAAGACAGGAAGCTTGACACACAACTCTTGAAGTAGGGAACTCAACCACTTGATTTGAGCCACTAAACTTTCCATGCTTCAAAATTTAGCTTCAGTGCTTGATCTAGACACTACACTTTGCTTCTTTGAACTCCAAGATATCAAATTTTGTCCAAGATAGATGTAAAACGCGGATGTTGATCTTTTGTCATCAAAATCTTAGGCTTAATCCAGATCACAAAATCCCACCAAGTCAAAGGTCTTTACTGGTTGAAGATGCAACCCCATAGATAGCGGTCCTCCAAGGTACCTTAGGATCCCTTTTACAAATTTCCAATGAAGTTCAGTTGAATTATCCATGAATTGACAAACTTTGTGTACACTATTTGAGATTCTTGGTCGAATTATTGTTGCATATTGTAAAGCACCAACCATAGAGCTAGAAGTGTGGGAATCCAACAAATGATCACTGTTATTGAGTGAAAGTTTGGTTGCAACCACCATGGAAGTAGGAAGAGAATTTTCCTTGTCTATCTTTACTTTTTGTAGTAAATCTCTAATGTATTTAGATTGTGAAAGGAGTAACATACCATTCGAAAGGTACTTGACCTCAACTCCTAGGAAATAATTCAAAGGTCCTAAATCCTTTAGAGAAAATTCCATGTTTAGGCTAGTGATTAGTTTAGCAATTCCAATAGGTGAGCTCATAGTTATTACAATGTCATCAACGTAGATAAGAAGTATGAGAGTTTGATGATTTTGACCCTTTGTAAAAAGTGAAGAGTCACACTTGGTAAGAGTAAAGCCCATTTTAACCTAGGTTGCCCTTAACCTTTCAAACCAAACTTTAAGAGCTTGTTTGAGGCCATAAAGTGATCTATTAAGCTTGCACACTAGATTCTTGTTGGAGTCTTCAAACCCTAGAGGTTATGTCATGTAAATTTCTTCTTGAAGATAGCCATTGAGAAATGCATTATTAATATCAATTTGGTAGAAATGCCAACAATTTGTTAATGCAAAAGGTAAGAACTATTCTTATAGTAATAGGTTTGATAATGTGACTATATGTTTTAGTAAAATCAAGTCCCTAGCTTTGATGAAATCATATTTCAACAAGGCGGGCTTTGAACTATGAGATTTTGCCATCTAGATTTTATTTTACTCTATATACACACTTGTGGCCAATTTCTTTCCTACCAAGTGGTAAATCACACAAAGTCTAAGTATTGTTTCTTCTAAGGGCTTTATATTCCTCAACCATAGGCTTTTTTTGCTGTGGAATGAGCAAAGCTTGCTTAAATTAAGTTCGGTTCCCTTGTGATGCTGTAAAATTTAGGTTTAAATATATCTACCCTACCCTTAGTAATTGTGGGATGCTAAATAGGTCCAATAGGATTTGGTCAATATTAGTGTTGCTGTTCAAGGAGGTTAGAGAGTGACTGTTAGAATGTGTGAAAGTAAGAATGTGTTGAGTTTGAGGAATAGGTTAAGTGTAACATCTCAAATTTTATTTATCCTAAAACTTATACAAAAAATATTGAAGAGAATATTAAAGAAGAATGAGATTAAATTGATGATAGAGTAAATGTTATATTTTTAGAAATTAGGATAAAGTACATTAATGTTAATTTGCTTAAGAAAATAATTAAAAATATTATACTATAGAAAATCTTTTGATTAATTTTTCAAATGACACCTCAAGGGACACCTCAAGAGCTAATAATGCATTAGGGACAAGTGTCAACATACCTCAAGGGTTAATAATGCATTAGGCTAGGTGTTGGGATAGCTCATGAAATTAGGTTATAAAAATATATCTGAATATATGATTAAGAGGGTGGTCGGGTGGTAGAAAAATAGAAGTCAGCCAGCAGAGAATAAAAAAATGCAGAGGAGAATAAGAAGAAGAAAAGAGAGTGAAGGTGTTGATCAAAGAAGTGCAGAAAACAATAGTTTTAGAGGAAGAAAGGAGGCAAGAAAGAGAACTAGACCAAAGTAAGGCAAGGAAGGTTGTAGGAAGTGTTTTGAGGTAGGTTTCTTGGTGAAATATAAATTATTATGATGCAAGCTAGAAAATTTTCTAATATCTCTCAAAAAATTTCTATCTTACCCTTTTCCAATAGATTTTTGGGATTTAAATTGTTTTAAATTAGCCATGAGTGAAATTATGTTTGATGCATATGTATTATGCATTTCATGCTTGGATTTTTTTTGGTTTAGACATTGGTTTTATGGCTATAATTAATTTGGGTTGCTATCATGAGTAAATTGATATACATATATAGATATGCTTGCTAAGAGATAGATTGTGAGTTAAAATTTTTCAAAAATATGAAAATGTACCCAACATTAAAGTTGTAGCTCTATATCTTATTTTTCTATATCCTCTGTAATTGACTTAATTGGATCACATATGAGAGAGTTATGTCCTAATTAGTGATGATAGGTCTGAAATCAACTGGTGTTTCATGATGCTGAGTTTGTGAGGGTCAAAACACTATGTTCTATGCTATGTTAGCCAAACGGGTAAACATATGAATTGTATATATGTGTCTAATGGATCTATAGGCTTTGAAATCTCTTAATTTGGAGTCCATATGAGGGAGATATGGATGATTAATGAGTAGAGGTCAGAATTAGTCTAGAATCTAGGATTATAAAAATAAGCGTTTTTGTTTTTAATTGTTTGGGAATAATAATACATAAGGAATCTGAAGAAATGATAAACATAAAAGTTTTAGATAATTTTCTTAACTTTTTGTAGGATTTGGAATTACCTCTATCGGAGGTTTTATGAGGGAGACATAGTTGGATAGGTGAGGAAAGGTCACAGAACACGGTCAGACCATGTTTTGGGTTGCTTCAGCATGGTTAGGCTGTGTTTAGAGCTATTTTAGGGCAAGTTTGAAGTAGTTTTCAAGCACAGCCGTGTCTTGGAACATGGGTAGGCCGTGTTTTGGGCTGAGTTGAGCTATTTCACAAGTTTTTACGAATGTTTGAAGCATGGTTATGTCCTAAAACATGGGTAAGCCATGTTGGAAGCTGAATATTGAGTTAGAAGCAAAAAAATAAGGAAAATTTTACATACAAGTGATGTTATAAAATCAGAGAGTATATATTGAAGTAAGAAGGTAGGTTATGAACTTTTAATTAATTATATACATACTTATATTTAAGATCACAAATTAAACATGGTTAGTGAGGGAGTAATAAGAATATAAACAAAAGTTATAAGGAAACATTTTAAGTAAAGGTAAGTGGAAATCTAAAGAGATGTACGAAGGTAGGTAAGTGGCTAAGAATGAGATATATGTTTATTTCAAAATGATTAATTGCCATCCTAATGATATTGTTAATTGTACTAATTTATGTAAGAAATGAGCTATAAGTTACCATGTTCATTGTTTATATAACATACACCGTATTAGTATCCACTTGTTCCTAAAATGGTTATATGGTTGTATGCTAACCAAAAGAGTCAATATCTGCACTTGGCTGATTTTATGAAAAAGAAAAGAAAAGTGGGATGACCTTTGTTGTAGTGAGGTGACCCGATAAATGTCTCATGGCCTCTGTATTTGGTACCAAAATAGGGGACGCCTTATTCATGAATTGAGAAAAATATATAATATATGCCATGCCAGGATGGTGTGTTGTAGTCACATTCAGGGGTGAGCCGATTGCTCATTTGACCCTACAACCGTGAGTTAGAGCTCACATATTTTACAAAATCAATAAATCAGTCAAGTGAAAGAGGTAACTTAATCTATGAATATATCTTATATTATTGATACATATATATGACTTAGTTTGGATCACTTATGAATGCTATGTTTACATGATATCATATGCATCACACATAATATATTGATTATGGCCATATGCATGCTATAGTTTATACAGCTGAACATAATATGATAATTGAGATCCTATATGCATTGCATTCGTATAAAACCTATTGAGAATTTTATTCTCACTATTTCCTCATATTATGTTCAGATCAGTAGATCAGTATACCAAGGTAGATGATGATATTGATGTTTATGGTCTTATGGGTAGAACTACCCTATCTGGGGAAAATACCAGTTATGCAAGATCTAGTTGTAATACATATGTATAAACTTCCGGTGCACTTGACCCCACCACTATCTGCATCATGAGGGAGTTCATATGGATACTAGGTTATGTTGTAGTTAGTTTGTTACTGAGTAGTATATAAATATTGTATTAATCTAGTCGTGAGAGTATATTGTATAATGACTGATACCTTTATATTTGGTGTAATATAATTAGTACTTTGACTACTATGATATGTATATTTGTTTATGCTATGATGTTGTGATAAACTATCCTATCATTATTTAATGCGGTAATTGGATAAGCAAATTGTTACAACTACTCAGACAGGTAATGGCATCAGAAAGAAATAGACGGTTAATACTTACGTAAAAAATAATAATAATAAAAAATTTTGAGGTCATTACATTAAGTACTAGCAGTAGATGGATGATGACAATGCGGAAATGATGTTTACAAGATGTCCAGTAGGACGAGTGCTAGAAGCAGAAGAATGAGTATTGGAATTAACATTAGAATTGTGAGAAGCAAAAAACTTAATAGCAGAATGAATTGGAGTTGAAACTCTTGGTAAGGGTAATGGAAGGTCATTATGTAGTGAAACTGAAGGTCCATAAGTAGAATGCAATAAGGATTGTGAATAAGGAAAAAATAGCTCATTAAATATTACATCTCTAGAAATATAGATTTTTTTGTATGGATGCAAACACTTGTAACCTTTGTGCTGATTTGAATAGCCAAAAAGGGTGCACTCTTATGTCCTAAACTCAATTTTATGTTAATTGTATGACCTTAGGAGGGATAGCAAGCTCACCCAAAAGTCTTAAGGTATGTATAATAAGGAACTTTCCTATATAATCTCTGATAAAGACTTTAGCCTTCTAAAACTGATAAGGGAAAAAAGTTGATAATGTATGCATAAATGAGGAAAGAGTAATCCCAAGACATTTAGGGCAAGGATGAAGTTGCTAAGAGGGTAAGAGCTATCTCGATTAGGTGTCTGTGTTTTCTTTCCACAACTCCATTTTGTTGATGTGCATAAGGGCAAGATCATTTATAGTGAATACCACATTGCTGCTGAAATTGCTTAAAGCTTCTAAACTCTCCCTCCCTAATCAGATTATAGAGCTTTGATTTTACAACTGAATTAATATTCGACCATGTTCTTAAATTGTTTGAAAATGTCAAAGGCTTGAGTTGAATTACATATAACCATGTGTATCTTGAGTAGGCATCAATGAAACTCACATAGTATCTATTTCCACTACTGGAAACAACTTGGGGTGGACCCTACAAATTAGTAAAAATTAGCTCTAGATGTTGCTTATAAACAGAAGTAGAATTGGGAAAGGGAAATTGATGTGCTTTGCCAAAGTAGCAGTATTTGTAGAAACCAAACTGCCTTTTATTTATCACTGGTTAGCAGCATTCAATATATTCAAATTTTTAGAAGGCATTGATTTGTCATTTTCCTCAATTCCAGCTTCCTGAGCATTTAATGGAGTCTCTATTTTACTTATTGTATCAATTTCTTTCCTAGTTAAAATGGAGGTTACCAATGCTTTGTAGTCTACTAGTAATCTAATGAGGATTATTTCCCAGTAATCACTATCAGGTAAAGGACAGCCTATTGATGTTAGTGCATTAACAAAGGATTTGATTTTCAATAAATAGTTAACCATAGGGGAAACATTTTCTTGACAAAATGTAATCGTAGTTTTAACCAAGTAACTCTAGCTCTTGTGTGTGAGGTAATGTAATCAGTGAGTTAATACCAAACTTGAAAAGAGTGTTCACAATCCATAATTCTCGTAAGCATGTTGATAGTCATAGAGAAGAGAAGCGATGAAAGGAGGAGCTAATCTTGCAGCTCCCATTCCACAAAATCTTCCAAAATTTTGTTAATCGTTGCATCAACCAACATCTTGTATCTCAGAGGCAGAATGGATGGATCAAGAAACTAGATGAGCTTAAGTCCTCGAATCGTTGCCAAAACTTATCTTTTCCACAACAAGAAATTGGAGTCATCTAGTTTTACTAACAACAATGAATTTAAGGTTGTAAGTTTGACTTTAGTAGGAACTCATAAGCCTTAAGGTTAATCTATGGATCTAGAGCTTTGAAGCTTGTGTAGTGCTTTAATACTGTGAAACAATATATAAAGATAAGAGAAACTAAATGAAACAAAAGAAAAAAATTAATCAGTGAGTCGATGCCAAGTAACTCTAGCACTTGTGTGTGAGGTAATGCAATCAGTGAGTTGATGCAAAACTTGAAAATAGTGTTCACAATCCACAATTATCGTAAGCATGTTTATAGTCATAGAGAAGAGAAGCCATGAAAGGAGGAGCTAATCTTGGAGCTCCCACTCCACAAAATCTTTCAAAATTTTATTGATCGCTGCATCAACCAACATCTAGTATCTCAGAGGCAGAGTGGATGATCAAGAAAATGGACGAGCTTGAGTCCTCAAATCACTGCCAAAAATTATCTCTTCCATAACAAGAAATTGGAGTCATCTAGTTTTACTAACAATGATGAATTTAAGGTTGTAAGTTTGCCTTTAGTAGGAAGTGATAAGCCTTAAGGTTAATCCATGGATCTAGAGATTTCAAGCTTGTGTAGTGCTCTAATACCGTGAAACAATATAGAAAGATAAGAGAAACTAAATGAAGCCAAACAAAATATGTAATAAGTGAGTCAATGCCAAGTAACTCTAGCTCTTATGTGTGAGGTAATGTAATCAGTGAGTCGATGCCAAACTTGAAAAGAATGTTCACAATCTACAATTCTTGTAAGCATGTTGATAGTCATAGAGAAGAGAAGCTGTGCAAGGAGGAGCTAATCTTGGAGCTCCCACTCTACAAAATCTTTCAAAATTTTGTCAATTGCTGCATCAACTAACATCTTTTATCTCAGAGGCACAGTGGATAGATCAAGAAACTGGATGAGCTTGAGTCCTCGAATCACCGCTGAAACTTATTTCTTCCATAACAAGAAATTGGAGTCATCTAGTTTTACTAACAACGATAAATTTAAGGTTGTAAGTTTGCCTTTAGTAGGAAGTGATAAGCCTTGAGGTTAATCCATGGATCTAGACCTTTGAAGCTTGCGTAGTGCTCTAATACTGTGAAACAATATATAAAGATAAGAGAAATTAAATGAAACCAAACAAAAAATGTAATAAGTGAGCCAATGCCTAGTAACTCAAGCTATTGTGTGTGAGGTAATGTAATCAGTGAGTCGATGCCAAACTTGAAAAGAGTATTTACAATCTACAATTCTTGTAATTATGTTGATAGTCATAGAGAAGAAAAGCTGTGAAAGGAGCTAATCTTGGAGCTCCCACTCCACAAACTCTTTCAAAATTTTGTTGATCGTTGAATCAGCCAACATATTTTATCTCAAAGGCATAATGGATGGATCAAGAAACTGGACGAGCTTCAGTCCTCGAATTGCCACCAAAACGTATTTCTTCCACAACAAGAAATTGGAGTCATCTAGTTTTACTAACAATGATGAATTTAAGGTTGTAAGTTTGCCTTTAGTAAGAAGTGATAAACCTTAAGGTTAATCCATGGATCTAGAGCTTTCAAGCTTGAGTAGTGCTCTAATACCATGAAACAATATAGAAAGATAAGAGAAACTAAATGAAGCCAAACAAAATATGTAATAAGTAAGTCAATGCCAAGTAACTCTAGCTCTTATGTGTGAGGTAATGTAATCAGTGAGTCGATGCCAAACTTGAAAAGAATGTTCACAATCTACAATTCTTGTAAGCATGTTGATAGTCATAGAGAAGAGAAGTTGTGCAAGGAGGAGCTAATCTTGGAGCTCTCACTTTACAAAATCTTTCAAAATTTTGTCAATCGCTGCATCAACCAACATCTTTTATCTCAGAGGCACAGTGGATGGATCAAGAAACTGGACGAGCTTGAGTACTCGAATCACCGCTGAAACGTATTTCTTCCATAACAAGAAATTGGAGTCATCTAGTTTTACTAACAACGATAAATTTAAGGTTGTAAGTTTGCCTTTAGTAGGAAGTGATAAGCCTTGAAGTTATTGATAAAGTGGAAATTTGAGTACTTAATGGCTATATTTTATCCCTTAATTTAAAGTAAACTTATGATTATTCCCCTACTTTTGGTTATGTTTTGCTCTAGATACTGCTTTAGTTTGTTTTATGCTTGTAGGTGAGCAAAAGAGGCCAAGAAGTAAGGAAAAATACTCATGAGAGGTGCCATATGGACTTGGAACATGCTTAGGAGGAAGCAAGGAGGCAACTCTGAAGAAATTGGCAAGAAAAGAGACTTGCAGCCTCCAACACGGTCAGGTCATGCTTGGTGTGCATGAAGCATGGCCAAGCCGTGCTCTGTGCGAAAAGTGGAGAATTTCCCAAATTTTTTGCCCGAAACACGGCCAGGCCATGCTTCATGTCCGTACACCACGTGATTTTTATGGTTTTGTACAGCTAAGTTGTTATAAATACATAGGGAAGCACAGCCAAGACTATCCAGACACATATAGACATCTTTTACTCAGTTTTAGGCTTAGGAAACACCATTAGATTAGGTTTAGAGTAGAATTAGTGTTTACTTTCATGTTCTTAGGTTAGATTTGAGATTGATTCAGCATTGTATCTCTAATACATTTTGCAAACCAGGTTATATCTTTCTATTTTGCACTTTCTTCTTCTTCTACTCCTTTCTTTTAGTTTGTATTGAACAACTATGGTTTATTTAATGAATATGCTTTTGATTTCTGTTTCTATTATGCTTGAGTAGATTTGATCTAGGGTTTTGGTAAACCCATTTATGGTATGATGATATTGAACTATTGAATTGAATGTTGGAACCCTAATTGTATTATTTATGGTTAATTAAGATTGACTATTATGCATTGATTATATGAGTTGATGAATGTCTGGCCAATGATTTATCACGTCTTAAGATATGAACTGATGAACTAAAAGGTGAAAGTTAATACTGAAATCTAATAGTTAATTAGGGATATCTTAATCATGAAAGTAGTTTAAAGTTCTCTAGGAATGAATTAATTAGTGGGTAAGATAAAACCGACTAATTGTATTCCATGGTTGGCATAGAATTTAATGGACCTAGGTTGAACTAAGAACCACAAAAGTAGGTAATTGGATTAACTTATGTACGATTAGTAATACTTGAAAGAGGTTGCTAGTTAATTAAGGCTAAACCATCCCCAATTACTTAGATAATTGCAATTAGAAGTACATGTTGAATGTTGAATATCATAAGTATGGTGAACTTTAACCCTAGGCTTTTATTAATTGAATTACGTATTTACTTAATTGTGACAAACTCTCTATTGCATTACATCGATTTAGATAGCATATTTCGTATAATTCTAATAGTTGATAATTGTTTTATGTGGTATACGACCCGTACTCGCCGGACTAGCTATAGCTACACCGTGTACTTGCAGTTATTTATAAAACATACACAATAATTTTTTGGCGCCGTTATCGGAGAACAATCGTCAACATTAGATATATTGCGAAATAGTTAGACTAGATTACTTTCTTTTAATTTTTTCTGCATAATTTTATCTTGCTGATTTTTGCCTCTTTTCTTCCTTTATGCGAAGAGAATGTGAGTTTGTCGCTGAATTTGATCTGAAAATTGAACGCACACTACGAAGGAGAAGAAGAAGACAATAGCAAGAACATTTTACACCTACCATGGCAGAGAGAGATAATCGTTCTCTTAAAGATTTCACCGCCCCAGATACTCATGGCCTGAACACAAGCATAATTAGACCAGTTGTTGAGGCCAACAATTTTGAGCTGAAGCCTTCTCTTCTACAGATGGTTCAACAGAATCAGTTTGGAGGGCCACCTACCGAAGACCCTAATCTCTATTTATCAGTATTTTTGGAATATTGTGACACATTGAAGATGAATGGAGTATCTTCTGATACCATTAGACTTAGATTATTCTCTTTCTCTTTGTGGGACAAGGTCCGTGAATGGTTGCATTCTCTTCCATCACAGTCAATAACTACATGGCAACATCTTTCTCAAGCATTCTTGGTCAAGTACTTCCCACCATGTAAAACAGCCCACCTTAGAAATTAGATAACTGCTTTTGTACAAAAAGATAGGGAGTCACTATATGAAACTTGGGAGAGATTTAAAGAGCTCCTCAGAATATGCCTACACCATGGGTTGGAGAAGTGACTTATAGTCCATACATTCTACAATGAACTAATTTACAACACCCGTATGTCTGTGGATGCTACAGCAGGAGGGGCCATTATGAACAAAACAGTGGATGAGGCCTATGAGTTAATTGAAGATATGGCTCAAAATCACTACTCTTGATCTAGTGAGAGGCAGCCAAGAAAAATATCAGGTATGTATGAAGTAGATTCATTTAATCATCTAACTTCTAAAGTTGATGCCCTATTTCAGAAATTAGATAAATTAAGCATCAATGTCGTTGGCTCTTCTCCATCTTCTGCATGTGAGATTTGTGGAGGTGTTGGTCATGTGGCCAATGAATACCAGCTTGGAAACTCTTCACCTCAGGATTATGAGCAAGTAAGTTTTGTGAATAATAAAAAAAAACAATCCTTACAGCAACACCTATAACCTAGGTTGGAGGAACCACCCAAATCTCTCATACAAACCTAATGTGAATCAGCCTCAGAATAATTTTAGGCAACCTCCAAGATTTCAGAATCAGAGGCCTTTCAATCCGCCTCCTCAGCTAAAGTCAAATTTAGAGGCTCTGATAGAGAATTTCATCACTACACAGAGTAAACAGAATTATAAATTCAGAGCAATGAGGCTATGAAAGATTTAGCCTTTAAGGTTGACTCACTTGCTACCCATAGTAAAATGTTGGAAATTCATATAGCACAGCAAGAAAGTCTATCTAACAGAAACTTTGGTCGACTTCCAGGCCAGATTGAGAATCTTAGGGAGTACTGTAATGCCATTACCCTGAGAAGTGGTAAACAATTGACTGAATCAGAGAGAAGAGGAGAGATAAAAGAAGATGAACCTCAGGTTACATCTGAGAAGAAAAGAGAAGAGAAGAGGACCCAGAAGAAGAGGAAAAGAAGGAAGAAGAGCCCAAATATGTGGCTCCTGCACCTTATAAGCCACCAATCCCTTTTCCTCAAAGATTGGTTAAGGCTAAGTTAGAGAAGCAGTTTAAGAGGTTTATGGATGTTTTGAAAAAGTTAAATATCAACATCCTATTCCTAGAAGCCATCTCCCAAATGCCTTCCTATGTGAAGTTTCTGAAGGAAATTCTCTTAAACAAGAGGAAAATTAAAGAGCATGCTGTTGTGGCATTGATAGAGAAATCCAGTGCGTTGATTCAGAATAAGCTACCACAAAAGCTTAAGGATCCCGAAAGTTTCTCAATTTCTTGCTTTATTGGTGACATGAAGATTGATAAACTCTATGTGACCTTGGAGCAAGTGTGAGCCTCATGTCGCTTTCGGTTTACAAGAAGCTTCAAATGGGTGACTTGAAGCCTACCACCCTTTCTCTTCATTTGGCTGACCGATCCATCAAGCATCCGATAGGTATATTAGAGGATGTTCCTATAAAAGTGGGTAAGTTTTATATATCGGTTGATTTTGTTATTTTAAAAATAGATGAAGATGACAAAATTCCCTTCATTCTTGGAAGGCCTTTCCTAGCTATAGTTGGTACAAATATTAATGTAAAAGATGGAAAGCTTTCTTTGAATGTAGGGGATAAAAAAAGAGAATTTAATTTGAATGATACTATGAACTCTCCCTCTCTAAATGAATCTTGTTGTATGATTGGTTTACCTAAACAAAAAATGAATGATAATGCCATAAATTTTTCTCCTTCTGACCCACCTGATTTATGCTTCGTGGAAAGTTCTTTTGCTTATGACAAACAAGGAAAAGAAAAGAAGGCTGTTGAAGAGGTAATCCAAACTCTAAAAGTAGAACCTAAACCACCTCTTCTCAATCTCAATGGAGCTAAGGAAGAAAGGAATGAGCTAAAAGGAGCCTTGAAAGCTATTGGACAAAACCTCAAACATCATACTAAGAGGCAATGGATTAAAAAAAAGTTATTCAAACTCTCTTCATTGAGTGAAAAGCATGAAAAGGAGTTGAGCTAATGACTTTAAACAAGCGCTTTGTGGAAGGCAAGCCACATTTTAATTTTTTAGTTTCTTTTTGTTTAGTTTCATTGCTTTTGGTTTTATTTTTATCTTTAATTTTAGTTGATTTCTTAGGTTATAGGTTTAATGAGTGTTTCTATATGTTTTATAAGTAAATTCTCATGTGTCCAAGGTTGAATTAAAGAATGAAAATCAAGAAAAATTAAAAAGGATAAAAAACTGTAGCAATTTTAGAAAAAATGTGAATTCCAGCACCAAACACGGGTAGCCCGTGTCATGCACCACATTCGTGCTTCAAGCACGGGCCAAATTTTGCTGGTTTTGGCACTTCAAATGCCCAGCATGGGCAAGCCGTGTCACCAGACACAGCTGTGCCTCACGTCAAGACCCAGCACTCCCTTCCCGTGCTAGCAAACACGGGAAAAATCTTGAGAAATTTGGGTTCCAGCGCGAAGCACGGCCGTGCTTCGTGTTATGCTAAGCACTTCCACCCTGTACCATCCAACACAAGCCACTTTTTTAGGCAATTCCAAAATTCAGCCTGAAGCACTGTCGTGCTTTGGGCCCAGGTAAGCATTTTGGCCCTATTTTTCTTCTTTTTCTCTCCTATGTCTCACCTTATTCTCACCGTGCCCTAGCTCGTGTTATTCCCTTGCATTCCCGTGCTCCCATTTCCTTCTTCCCACCAATTTCCATACAAATTCTCTACAAAATCCACCCATTCCCACCTCCTTCTCCAAGCTCCTATCTCCTTCTTCCCTCCAGCCTTTACCCTAACCCGTGCCCTAACCACATAAATCCTCTAATCTGTGTTCCTCTCAGTCCCATCCTTTCCCCCTACAACTCGAAGCTTCCCTCCTTTCCTCTCTGCCACTCCCTTGCTTCCTATTTCCCGAAATCCCCATCCCAACATACTACTCCTTCCCTTTCACTCCAACCAACCCGAAACACTCCCACACACACACACCCAAAAAATCTTAGCCAACCCGCGCCTATCTCTGCACCCAACCAACCTGTGCCCACTCTCCCTCACCCAACTCCCTTTCCCAGCCCACCATTCCCCCATCCCTCTCTGTAATTTCCCTCTAAACCAGATTTCCAAACCATTGTTCCTCTACTCCCTGTTCATGCTGCATTACTGGTTGCTAGATGCTCTTTGCTGTATCTCCATCATACTTCCATCCAGGTAATTTTTGATTTCTTGCCACTTGTTTAAATTTCTGGATTAGACATTTTGAATTGGTGATTGCATTAGTTTAAGTTTCTAAATTAGTTTGTTCTGCTTTCTGTACTTGAGCATCATTTGATAAATTTGCTGCATTGAACTTTCTGGTCTTCGATTGTCTGCCATTGACCTTAATTGTTGCCAAATTTCTGCACTTGATAACTAAGTAATGCTGGATAAATTTTGCCTCATTATATAGGTTTTCATGTTGCTTGGTGTTTTGATTTATTTATCTCAGTCTCTTAATTGAAATTCCCTTCCCATTTTTAGACTTGCTGGATGGTTTATCTGCATGAGTTTGGTTTATTTGGTTATAAGAAATCCTGCACTTTGGCATTATATTTGTTGAATCTTCTGAGTGCTGGTTGTCACTCTTGTTGGTTATTGCCTGACTTTATCATTACACTAAATTGCCTGCCATCAATTCTCTGCTCTTAATTTAGCTAAATGCATTCATTTAGGAATATATGTTATGCACTAGAGGCTAAATTGGCCTAGTTTTGGGATGCATAGATATTGAATTCTATTGATTAAAGTTGGGTGCTTGCTGTAATTTGCTGCTGGTAAATCATTAGTTGAAATATTACAACATTACAATTTAGCTGGACTTTAACATCTGCTTTATTGGATTGTTTTGCCGAGCTTTTCACTGCATAAGGTATATGTTTACATTTGCTGGTTGCTGTTTGTCTTGCACCTTGGATTATATGTTTGCTGAATTTTCAGCTTTTCAAATACCTGATTTGTCTGGAATTAGATTCTCTGTTATTAAGTTGTCTGGTATAGCTGAAATTGAAATTAACCTGCTGAGTTTACTAGTTTTATTGGCAATCCTCTGCTTGAAGTTTATCCTTCATATTGTATTGATTTTATCAACTTATGAATTTGTAGTTTTCTTGCAATTGAAATTTGAACTGAATTTTGAATTAATCAATCCATCTTTACTGAATTTGGAATTGGCCTTTGAATTTATGGGTCGCTGAATAGTTTCTATTAGTTTCTAATTTTTACATTGTCTAAGTTGTTGGACAATTTCTTTCTCTGATTAGGGCATTACTCCTAGATTGTTTTGATTCTAACTTGCACTCTGCTGGCTGAGATATAAAATGGCATTAATTTCTTGATGACTGTGCTTTGAGCTCCAATTCAAAATTGCTGCATTGCTTAAATTAGACCTGCCTGTTGCTGGTGAAAGCATGATATAGTTGGCACTTGAACTAGAACTCACCTTAACCACTTTCAGACGACCAGTGAGCAAGTAAGATACCCCTCCCTTTGCCTGTACTTTCATTATTATTGACATTGAGGACAATGTCAAGTTTAATCAAAATCACATAGTTTACTGTTTTAAATAAAGCTTGCATAGTGCTCTAATACCGTAAAATAATATAGAATGATAAGAGAAACTAAATGAAGCCACATTAAAAGCAATGACTGTAATGTTACATCCGATGCATGGTGTATTTATAGACTTTTATCTTCTATAGCTTCTTAACTAATATAGCTAGGTATCTAATTACTTCTAACAGTATCTAACTGCTCTCTGACTCATTCCCAACTCATTCTAACTTGTTTTCTCTATTTTTATTTTTCATTTATTTCTTTTCATTTTCAATTTGAATTCTTCTTGTTAATCATCCATTTTGAATTATATATGTGCCAATTAGTAGTCTAAGACTCTTATGCTAATGATGAGACAATAAACTATCTGACCTCTCAAAAGTGATATTTTCCTTTATCTTTAAGTATAAGAAGCATCTTACCAAAACTTGTTCGTATAGGAGCTCATTAAATTTCATTGCGGGTTTACTTCTTCTTCTTCTTTTCTGTCTCGGTTTCTTGATTGTTATGCTTTATCTGGAATTTTCAAAATCCCATTCTTTTAAAAAAATTTATCCAAAAAAATATCAAATAAATTTTTCTTTTAAAAAATCCCAAAATAAAAATAAAAATAAAAAGTGACAAAAAAGAGAAATAAATTGAGGCTAACTAAGTTCAAAAATAAAATTAAAAGTTTGTTTGTTTTCTATTTTTAAAAACTGTTTTCTGTTTTCAGAACAAAAAAACTAGTTTGGTTACTGTTTTCTGTTGTTGTTTTGAAAATAAATTTTGGAAACATTATTTTTAAAATAGAAAAACAGAAAAAAGTAAAAGTTGTTTTTTGTTTTTAGAACATAAAAAAGTAAAAAATAATATATTTTCAAAATAATTTATCAAACAGATATTTTTTATTTTTGTTCTGCAGAACAATTTTTAAACATAATTTAAAAAAAAAAATAAACAAGCCCTAATTAACTCACTCACCCTTAAGCAAATTTCTTTATGACATTCTTTTAGCTGCTGTTATGTTTTTTTTTCTTATCAATAAAAAAATTTAAAAAGAGAAATAAAGTATGCCTTCGTATATATTCCATTTTTTCCCTTCATCTTGTCTTTGTTTTTATTTCATTATGGGATTATAACCTTTACTCTTTTTTTCTAAGATAGTTGAGGGCTATATTTTTTTTTTTCTAGCTTAGAGAGTTAAGGGATTGGAACCTGCGTTATCTCTTTAGAAAGGTATAAAGTTCACCACTAAACCAAACACATAAAAACTCGTGTTTTACTTTATTGATAGGGATGAAATATATAGACATGGATGTCAAATTGCACAAATAAGTTTCCTAGTCACCATTCATTGACTAGACGTTATAAAGTTCCTAACAGCTATCCCACATAAACCTTGGTCGTTAGACCTATGCTTTTTAAGTAAAATGTTTTCTTCAAAGTGAATTCTTTCATAAATAAATAATTTTGGTGGCAACTTCATTACACAAAGATATTTAAAACACTTTTCTTTTTTCCACCATGCATACTGCATGTTTCCTTCCGAGATGGGTGTGAGATGGAGGAATATGAGAAAACCATGAAAGTCTTAGAGCTAGTTTTTGTACCATGCAAAAGATCATAAATGTTTGATATACTAATATCATATATTATTAGGTGTCTTAGGTATGTTGGTATTGAATATATACTAAGGTATAAGACATTACGATATTAAAACTTTCATTTTGGTGTGATAGTTAATTTTTTTAAAAAAATAATAATAAAATAAAATAAAAATTTAGGAATGTGAACTTTGGTTATATGAGATAAGACCTAAAACAGTAGCATCCTATGCAATGTTGGTTCCTTGGATACCACCATACATCTTGGGTTTCAGTGTATCAAAAACAGACAAATTTAATGCCTTTTAATATCCAAAATACTAAGATGAGGGGCAGGCCACTAAAGCCCTTGCTTTAATACCCAAAATTTTTCAAGTTGTATATTACTTATGATCTATATGATTTTAAAGTATTAATATATACTATTAATTTAATATAAAAAATTAAAAAAATTATTTAGAATCAAAGTCATAATAATTAATAAAATGCCGTTTATATTCTTTTACGTCCTTAATTAAATCCTAAAAAACCTCCCCTTTCTACTTTCTCTTTGCTTTCTCTATTGGGAAATTATAGCACCTAACAACTCTTTTCTTTTGTAGTTCTCTCATTTATCTCATTACTCATTTCATAAGAAATGTTGGGCACCTTGAATTTGCGAGGGCCAGTTAAAGAGTCTTCCAAAGCTAGTTGGGATTCTGTTAGTCTTGTGAACAAGTTATTAGAAAGTTTGTTATCAAGATGTTTATAAAATAAGCATATTTACTCTAATATTATTTTGTTAAATGTAATGTCAGAACTCCATTTCATTTTCTTATTGATTCTTTTCACTCTTGGTATACGAGCTCATTTTCTCTTAATTAATCGGGTACGATATGTCTTCATCTTCTCCCTTAAGCTCTCTAGTTTTAGCACACAAAAATTCCTCTCGTTCTGTCTTTTGACGTGAAAACAATTTTCTATTTCAAAGGCAGCAAATTCCTACCACTATCAAATTTGGAATGTTAGTACAGCTTTTGGTCTCTTTTTTAGGCTTGACATTCTAAAGCAGAGATTTTTGACATGATGAATTCTAATTACATTGAAGGATACGACCACATATTTTCGATGAAAATAACTACACCAACTGGAAGGAAAGAATGAATATTTTCATTCAACCCATTAACTATCAAGTTTGTCACTTAATTGGTAATGGGCCTCACATTTCAAAGAAAATTGAAAATGGCATAGAAATGGTAAAGTAGGAAATTGAGTAGAATGAGTAAGACAAGCATTGAACTTAATATAAGAACAATATTGTGTGGTTAATGGGGAATAATATTAAAAAAAATAGAAGGAATGCAATTTTCTCAAGACGACCGCAAAAAGGGGATCACACAAAGAAGGAAGTAAACAAAGACTCAATCAATCCCTTTGTGTGCAAGAAGCTTGAACATGTCAAAGCGGAACTCAAAAGGAGCTATTCCAAAGACAAAAAGAAAAAGGTCAAGGTAGCCAACTTAACTTGGAGTGATAAAGATATCTTAGCTACATCATAAAGGGAGCATGAAGAGCAAGCAAATAAAAATTTATTTTATGGCAATAAAAACAAATAAAAATTAAGGACTCAAAAAGAGAATTGACAAAAGAGGTACAAAAATTATGATATTCCTTTTACATATGATGAATTGCAAAATGCATTTGACATAAGAATACAAGACTATATAAAGATTATTTTCAAATATAATTATCTCAGAAGATCTCATCTCTAGGTTTTATGTAGCTTAGGAGTTTTGCAAGATGAGAAAGGACTATTGGTAGAAAAACCTGCTACGTGAAAAAAAATTCTTTTCTCAATTCTTTTTTAGATGAAAATAATGCCTTGAAACCAAAAGTTGAAGCTTTGAAAAATAATATAGCAAAATTTGTTCAAGGACAAGAACTACAAGTAAAAAGGCTCAAGGTGACGATGACTTTTGTTCATCATTGAATATTACAATGTTGTCAACTTAAACTTTTAATGATGCTTTTTTATTGTCAATGAATCATTGGTGTTGCTCGCATCACTATCAAGCCATCACCAAAATAATCTAGGGTGATAACAAAATATCATCATAAAAAAATTTAATATTTAATTTTTAGTGACAACAATAAAATTTATCATTGAAAATAACTAATGTTGGTACCATAAACTTAATTTTTAAAATTTATCATTGAAAGTCTGATGACTACTTTCAAATATTATTTTTATATTTAAATCTAAATTTCTTCACAGTTAAAATCATTTTACCTACCACTAAAGCAATGAAAGAAAAATACAAATTTGTCAATTATTAAAATCTAAATGTAACAATACAATATCTATCCACAATTTAGCAGTCAATTTCTTATATACAAACTTAAATTATAATCATAACCATAAATACAGAACTCTGCATTTCGACCAGCACCAGCAACAAAGCCAAACTTTGATTGGAGCAACTGTTTCAACACTGCAACTGATTAATAGAAAAGAAAAATTAAATCCTTTAACATTAATTGTCCAGAAATGTTTGAAAATGAATTCCTATAGCTAGTCAAGAGATCAACTTTAATGGTTTACTTATTAACAAACAGAAACTTATGCTCAACATGACAAACTATCTCATTGAACATCACAAGGGTCATGAAGGATGGTTCACTCCTTAGTGACTCCGTGAGGCATAAGCGCCATTCTCCCATGGAAAGCACAAAGACAAACCCGGAGTAAGTATGCATCCAAAATGACAATTCAAGGTGTTATGCACACATTAGCATGAAATATCAAAGAATGAATGATATGATCTATAAAACCTATGACATATGATATGGCATATTTCTTAGACTAATGTCATGTTAAAAATATGATAAAAGAAAGCGTGGAAAACCCCACAAAAATCGAGAGCACATTAAAGGTAAAAAAGTGCACAAATGGACAATTTGAGAGGAAAGGGCATCATAGTTCATAGTACTTCATGTTCAAGTATTCAAAGAGAAAAATAAACCAAAATTTTTCTGTAGACAACATTAATATAGCCACACTACAAGAAATTCACATTTTAACAGCGGTTCTTAGCGGCACTTGTAAAAAACTGCCACTAAATCACTACTTAACTGCCATTATATGACCGCTGTTAAGTTATGGAAAATTGCAGCGGTTATATACAAATCGCTGCAGTTTTTTATAATTGCTGCAATTCTACAGCGGTTGGCCAACCGCTATAAAATTTATTCTAAACCTGTAAATTACATCCAGCCCCAATTGCCAACACACCTGATAGGATCAGAAATGGAGAAGAGGAGAATTTGGGAAAACAGAGAGAAGAGAGAAGGAAAGAAAGAAGAGAAGACGCGGAAGAAGAGAATTCCGTTACTAGTTTAATCCTGCCCCTTACACGTGATTCTACCAGTATATATCCTTACGCATGCAACACCCTATCAAGTACCAAGATACCCTTACTAACCCACTTACAATGACTCATAACCCCTCCTAATATTCTGATACGTAACAATACTTCCCCCATGAAATCACCCTTGTCCCCAAGGGTGCAGCTAACTAGCAAAATCAAGAACTGCTTCTGAATGTTAAACCAGAGCTTCTAGGTAGCATCTTCTTCCAGTTCCAGTTCGACCTTTCAATTGACCCAACTTTTGGTGATAGCTCTGCCTCTTTTGTGGACAAGGCGATGGTTTAGAATAGCTTCAGACTCTTGTTTAGTTGAAATTGCACCCCACTCATCAGGTAACGGCCTTGGTTGAATGCCTCCCTCTTTAGCTCCAATGAGCTTCACAATTTTTCCTTGGAACTGAAATTCCAAGCTCAAGTTAAGACAATCCAATTTGATGATACCCAAGGTCTTTAACCATTGCATCCCAAGCACCATGTCATAACCCACCAACGGAATGAAGATTACACTTGCATCAAATTCTATCCATTGCATTACCCATTTCAACCCTTCACACATTCTCCTTCCTTGTAACTTGCCTCTATCTGTCATTGTAACGTTAACTGCTTCTATAGTCTTGCTTTTCCCGTGCAACTCCTTCTCAAATTCTTCATCTAGAAAATTGTGCGTACTGCCAATATCCACTAAAATGTGCATAACTCTCTTGCCTATATGCCCTGTCAACGTGATAGTAGGATCAGCAGCAATGCAGCCTCCATGTAATGCATTAAGGGTGATGAAAGAGTTCTCTTGTGGTTCATTGTTTCCATGGTAATTTTCTTCTGCTGAATCTATCAACATTGTCTCATTTTGTTTCGCCTTTTCATCATCCACCACCATTAAGTAGAGTTGCATCTTTTCCTTCTGAGGACAATTATGACCAGGGGAGTATCCATCGTGGCAAAAATAACATAATCCTTTGTGCCTATGTTCTTCTACCTCCTCAGGAGTTAACTTTTGCTGGAATCGTAAGGTGGGTTTCCCAAGTATGCCCTTTTGATCACTCGCACCAACTACTCGATTTTCCCAGGGTCTTGTGACCTTGTTATTAGTTCCACCCCATCTTTCTATTTTCTGGACGCCAGAGTCCTTAGTAGTTATGGTGCCATTGTTCCTTATTTTGCTATCGTCTCCCTGTTCCTTATTTTTCTTCTGCATCAACTCAACATTCAACTCTTGTAATTTGGCCAACCGAATGGCATCTAGCAGTGTTTCCGGGTGAAACAGCTTCACTCCAATCGCCAATTCTGGTTTGAGGCCCACTAGGTAGCAACTCAATTTCTGTGCCTCTGTCAATTCCACTCTGCATGCAAGTTGATCAAACAATTCTTGATATTCCAACAACTTGCCCTTCTGTTTCAATTGCATGAGTTCTTCCATTGGATCATCAAAGATAGATCCAAACCTAATCTTGATTGCTTCCACAAAGTTTTCCCACATTATTCTTCCATTCTTGCTTTTCTCAAAATTCTAAAACCACCTATAAGCTGGTTCATGTAACGCAAGGCTAGCTAACATTACCTTGTTGTCTTCTAGAGTTCCATCCAGCGTGAAGAATCTTTCGCATTTTGAAATCCAACCATTAACATCTTCTCTAGTGAATCTTGGAAAATCAACCTTTGTAAAGCAAGTTGCAATCTGGTACTCTCCTGATCGTTCTGCCTGTCCTCTTTCACTGCCACGATGCATTACTTCATTGAATTGATACGACAAACCACGAATCAATTCTTGTAATCCATTCATCTGCTGTTCCATAGCTGTTAACCTCTGATCAACTTTGACTCTGTTATTTTCTGGTTCTTTACTCGTTGCCTTTGATCTTGTAGCGTCTGCCATAGTTGAATCGACCGCTCTGATACCAGTTGATAGGATCAGAAATGGAGAAGAGGAGAATTTGGGAAAACAGAGAGAAGAGAGAAGGAAAGAAAGAAGAGAAGACGCGGAAGAAGAGAATTCTGTTACTAATTTAATCCTGCCCCTTACACGTGATTCTACTGGTATATATCCTTACGCATGCAACACCCTATCAAGTACCAAGATACCCTTACTAACCCACTTACAATGACTCATGACCCCTCCTAATATTCTGATACGTAACAACACCTAACCCTAACTGTGCTATGCTCTGTCGATTGCCCCATACCCCTAACCCATCGCCGTCGTCTTTGTCATGGTTGCTTACCACCTTTGTCGTTGAAGCAACATCTGTTGTCAAGCCTTACTTCTCTGTATGTACTTGCTCTTTCTCACTCGATCTCTCTTTTTGTCTCTCTCTCAATCATCTTCGTCGTTTGGCATCTTACTCTCTTGCATCAGCATTAGAAAGAGTAATGGCCTTGTATTCTGCTTGTGCTAATTTCTGTTAGGCATCTTACAACTGCAAGACCAAATTTTCCATTTTACTTCATTTTCCCATTGATTATTCTAATTCAAGACTATTTGTTCCCTTAAGCATTCATATTCTAAGGGGTTAAAGGGCTAAGCAAAAATAAAGCAACGGAACCACAACAACTGTCCAGTCAAGAAAAGGCTGTATAAATAAACATTTCAATCTAAGTGATAATCCAGATTTAGTTTTCTGGTTTAATGACTACAAGATTTTAGAATCCAGATTTTCCTCATTCTATTGATTGTATTTGTAGCAGTAAAACAGTTAAGTTCGTCTCTTCACTTGCCTTTCTCTTGGATGTTAATTTTGTTTTTCGAATTTTCCATTCAGTTATTTTCCTTTTGGTTTTTTTGGGGCAATTTATTCTCTTTGTTGGTCTAATTCTTTAGATTTTATAGTTGGAAAATAGCTCTATCTAATTCATTCTCTTTTTCTCTTATATCTTAAAAGATAACATTTATTCTGTTCTTTTTTTTTTAATCTGATTTTATAGGTTCTAATTGTAGCAAGTATTGGTTCGAAGGACAAGGCACAGGTTCAAATTTATATTTCTGTTTGTTTGCTTAATATTTAGGTAGTATTGTGCAATGAGAAAATTATGGCAGCAATTGTGGTATATTGTATATTTCTCTGTTTTATTCTGTATTACTTACTTGCATATACAACTTTTGGTGCTCCAGTTACCTAGACTGTTTATTTCCTTCTTGGTTTGGTAGGTGAGCTCATGTGTGCACTTTAATTTCATCATACAAACTACTACCATATCATTAACTCTAACAAATAATGACTTTCTGTCATTTATAGAATTTGGGCATCAACAGAGAATCTGGGCTCGGCTCAGGATCCTACAAAGCTAAATGGTAAGCCATCTTATCATCAATTTGAGAAAATTTCTGAGTTGACATCAGAGAATAGTGGAGATGCTAGACTTACAGCAGCAGAAACAAGTAGAACAATTATTGAATTATTAAATTATATTAACTCTGCCAATCAATGAAAATGTTGATGTTAAGACCATAGCTACCTTCTTTATAACAGTTTAAAATCAGTGCGCTTTTTTAGAATTGATTTAGTATTATTTGTATCTGGAGTTTTACCCTTAAATAGTTGTTTGCATTCTTAACAATACTGTTGTTGGTCAGACTCAAGAGACACGGCCTCTATATAACATCAAACCCAGGGTATAATGTCTGTTTTAATTTATTCCCCTTCAATATTTGTTTACTTGTCTCTGTTTCTCCTCCTAAGATTGATGCTTAGGAAGGTTGTTAGATTAGTTTGCTCATACTTGATCTACATCAAGTATGAACAAATTAATGTCAACTATTGGTAATGCCTATTATTACATTACAAAGTTTTGGTGGCTCAAATATGAGATTGAAAGAGGTTGTTAAAGAGGCAATAAATTTCTTGAGTCAGGTGAAGTGAGATGTTTTTATGACATACCCACGTCCATATAAACATGATACTTTGTACTTCTCTCTAGCCAGTTCTCTGCTTAATGCTTTCCATTTCCTAAATGTCTATGTAGGATGTATAGGAGTTTATATTTCAAATACATCAAGAAAATCATAGTTTTGGTTGTCAGACATTGAAACCCATATTTGGCACTTTTGAATAGCTCATGGTTTTGTGTTTACTAGTCCAAATTATTGTAATAAAGCCTCTTTCACTTTGGATTTTGGATGCCACAGTTATTACTTATGCTTTGTCCATGCTTCCAAATCCAGCGGGCTAAGGCATAAGGGGATGTGGAAGATATTAATACTTATTCATTAGCTCTCACTTTTTAACTTCTTCTTTTATATATACTTTACATTAATATTATGCGTGTTTCAGTATGTTATGTTTGTCTTGGCAAGTTTTGCTTCACTTGAGGTACTCTTGGAATTTCGGAGTTCCTTTTTTTGCACCGCTATAGATAAATTTTCTGCTAAATTATGCAAAATAATGTGAAAGTCTTTACATTAATATTTTGTTGTTGTTGACTTTGTTATTTGCCATGTGAAAGTCTTTCTTGAATCCTGATAATTCATAATTCTGGGCTGACTAACTGACAAATATAATGTGAAGGTGAAGTGAATAAGCATAGTAGATATTATATTGAAAGACAATTTGGTGGCCTGCATGGAAAGATGTTGAAGATTGAGGACAGTGCGTGGTGTGCTTTTAATTTCACCCATTTGATTAAAAATGCTAGATTCTAACATGAAGCTTCTATTAGGTTAGTTGCATTGTGAATGATACCTTATATATTATGTGTAGGTTTAGGCAATCAAAGTAATTTTTGAAAACATAAATAGAAAAGTTCAGATCTCCATATAAGCTTGATAGCAATCAATTAAAGATTCTAGTTTTTAAACTTTTAAAAGTTGAGATTGCCCCTTCTTCCTTTATTTCAAGTGTAACTGATAGGTTAAAATTTAAGATTTTATTAATAGGTTTTTCTTTTAAATTCTAATTATATAATTTTTTTGAATATTTAGAATACCTTTTAAGAATATCAGAATTACTGTTAAATATTTCAAATTTTTTTAGCATTTATTGGCTTTTTTAAAATTTTAAACTATTAGCAGTGGTTATTTTGCAAAACTCAGCATTTTGTGCCAATTATGGTGGTGGTTACCGCCATTAAATACTTTTTAGCAGCAATTATTCCCACAGTTAAAAAAAAACCACTACTAAATCCCTTGTGATAGCAAGTTTTGATGCGGCCTCTTGAATTCTTAACGGTAGTTTAAACCTTAAAAAAATCGCTGCTAAAAGGCGGCAAGCATACTAAACAGAAAAATGTCATTCGAATTTGTTAACCAAACACATGCAAATCATGCCTAAATGCACATTGTGATGGAAGCAATCAATCCCTACTTGCTAACTCAACTGAAGAAGATATAACATGTTGGGGCAGTCAAGAAAAATGTTATGGCAGCAAGCATATAAAGCAGTAACAAGTTATACGAAATGGCAAACTAAAAAACATGCACAAGAAACATCATGATTCAACTATTAGGTATATTTGAAATTAAACCATATACTTGCTCATTCTGTATTGAAATAACATCGACCCAAACACAATCAAGATCAAGAAAAAAACACAAAAAAAAAATAGAAAAAATAAAAAGATTTCTCACTCTGAAAATCTCCCAAACATAATCAAGACAAGGCTCCAAGTTCATCAAAGGCTAGCAACTTAAGAGCCAAATATTGTGTAGAATGGAAAAGGCAAGAGAAGAATATAGAGCCAAAAAATGCTCTCCTTCCCCAAATAGCCTTGTACTTCAAAGAGAAAACAGGTTAGCATCCTGTATAATCAATATTATTTTAGTGCACAATTAGGGGAAAGAAATGAGCATCAAAAAACTTTATTAAGGAAAACTGATTCAAATGATGTCAATCCATGATATCCCACAATGAGATAGCAAGAAAGCTAGAGGGGATCAGCATCAACTTACATTCAGCAACAAGGTGGTTTTGAGGGCATAAGCATCCCTAAAAGTCAGCTATCCAACCGTGAGATAACAAGAAAGCTTCTAGTATATAAATATATAGTCAACTATCAACAACAACAACAACAAACTAAATATTTTCCTGCTAAATGGGGAAATATGTAGTCAACTATCATTCTATAATTTAGACCTTGCATCTATTCGAAGCTTTCTATTCAACGGCAAGGTGAAATAAAGGCAGGTAAATTTATCAAAAGTGCCTATGTACCAGCAAGCTAGTTATCCATTAATTGCAAAGAATATGTTTTCTATCATAGTAGTCAAATTGCGATTCAAATTATGAATCGGAAATATTCATAAATACATTGAACAATAATTTAAAAATTATAATATAAATATAAAGAAGTAGGAATAAATTTAGAATTGTAAAGAGGAAGTTGTGCCTTTTGAATTTAAGTAAGTTTAAAATTGTGAAGAGAAAATGTTTATTTAAAGATTACTTATTTGTGTTTGAATATGATTAAAATTATTTGTAGAAAAAGTTTTTTTTGTAGTTTTAAAAAAATATTATTTAAAACAATAAAAGACTTCCATTCCACTACATTGCACTAACAGGTAAGGGACTTAATTGTTTCTTACTAAAATGCTGCATTTTGGTGGAAGGGAATCCTATAATCCAAAACATAGCATTTTGGCCTCCAATTTTTTTTTTCTTTTAAAAAAGCTTGCAGAATGCAGAGTATTCAGGGGAGGCGATGAACAATACGTCGTACAATAGCCATGATTGTGTGGCATCGAAGCTTAAAGATAGAATCGCAGAATTGGATGATTCTGCAATTCCAGTCAAGATTCAAGTGCACGCACAATTTGGCCACCAATTTATATCGATGGACTTATGAATCGAACTGAAGCACATGATCGTGTTCGATTTCTATGTTTTCTATTAATGGTATTTCAAAAAAAGAATATTTTAACTTCTTCATATTGGAAACTCTATTAACCCAAGAACTTCATAACAAATGAATAAATAGTGAAGTGAGAGTTTGCGAAGTTATAAACAGACCATTCATGCAAAATTTTATCAAAGTTAACAACAAGCAAATAAATTGTCAAGTGGCTAGATGAATATTGGAGAATTAAAAGAAACAAAAAAAATTATGAGTATAACAGCAATAATAACAATTAAGTCTTTTCTCACTAGGTGGGGTCGGCTACATGGATCAAACAACGCCACAGTGACCTATTATGAATGAGATCAATAGATATGTTATTAACCATTAAATTATTCTTAATAGTTTCACCTATTTTTTTTACTTCTCTTTACCTTTAACTATCGGACTATTCTCCATCTGATCTACTCTTCTTACTAGGACTTCTACAGGTCTTTTTCACACATGACCAAACCACCTTAAGCGAGATTCTACTATCTTCTCCACAATAGGTGCTACCCCAACCTTCTCTCTAATGCACTCATTTCTAATAATATATCTTCTAATGTGTCAACACATCCAGCGCAACATTCTCATCTCTACAACATTGAGTTTATCTTCATGCTGTCTTTTAACATCCCAACAATCAGTACCATACAATATAATAGGTCTTATAACTATACGGTAAAATTTTCCTTTAATTTTGAGTGACACTTTTTATCACAAATAACACTTGAAACTTTCCTCCATTTCATCCATCCTGCTGGAATCCTATAGTTTACGTCATCTTTTACTTCGTTGTCATTTTGTATAATGGACTCAAAATATTTAAAACTTGTAACTTGTTTTAATATATGGTCTCCAAGTTTTATATCTAAATTCGTATTTGTTCATTTTTTACTAAAATTTATATATTCTATTTTATTTCTACTTATATGAAAACCATGTGTTTCTAAAACTTGTTTCCATGACTCTAACTTCATATTTATTTTCTCTTTCGATTCATTAATTATGACTATATTATTTGCAAAAATCATACATTAAGTTCCTAAATTTTATATATGTTCAGTAACTGCGTCCAAAATCAAGTTAAAAAGATATAGACTCAAAGAAGACCCTTGATGTAGTCCAATAGTTGTGGGAAAATCCTTTATGTCTCCATTTTGTATTTTTACGCAAGTCATGATCCTATTGTATATGTCTTTGATTGTTTGAATATATGTAATATGTACTCATTTCTTCTCTAAAGCCTTCCATAAAACCTCTCTTAGCACTCTGTCATATGCCTTTTCCAAATCAATAAAAATCATATGCAAATTTTCCTGTCTTCTTTGATATCTTTTCATCAATCTCCGCAGTAAATAAATTTCTTTCATAGTTGATCTTCCTAGCATAAAATTAAATTAGTTCTTTGTGATTTAAGTCTCTTGTCTTAATCTTTGTTCAATAATCTTCTCCTATTACTTCATAATGTGGCTCATGAGTTTAATCCCCCGATAGTTAGAACAGTTTTGTATGTCCCTCTTATTTTTATAAATAAGGATTAAAGTACTTCTCCTCTATTCATCCGGCATTTTCTTAAATTTCATTATCACATTAAACAACTTAGTAAGTCAACTTATACCTTTCCTTCCTAAACTTTTCCACTCCTCAATAAGTATATTATCGAGTCTTATTGTTTTTTCATATTTCATTCTCTTCGAAGCCTTCTTTACTTCAAACTTTTGAATTCTACAATTAAAAATATAATTACGGTTCTCCTCTACAATATTCAATCTGTCAGAGTCACATGTTAACTTATGTCCTTCGTTAAAAAGCCCTTGAAAGTAACTTCTCCATCGTACTTGGATATCTTACTCCCTTACCAAAACATTACCCTCTTTATCTTTAATGCATTTCACTTGATCTAAGTCTCTTGTCTTTCTTTCCCTATCCTTTGCAAGTTTGTAAATTTTTCTTTCTCCATCCTTAATTCCTAAAGATTGATATAGCCCTTCAAAAGTTTTAAATTTTGCTTCACTCACAGCCTTCTTAGCGTATTTCTTAGCCACTTTATATTTATCCCAATTTTCATTATCTTTACATAAGTGCCACTCTTTATAACACTATTTTTTTAACTTTAATCTTATCTTGCACCTCTGCATTCTACTACTAAGATTCTTTACCCTTTGGTTCAATGCCTCTTGACTCTCCAAATATCTCTTTTGCTATATTCCTTATCCCTTTGACCATTTTGTCCCACATATCATTAGCATTTTTTTGGACCTCCCAAAGTCTCTCTTCCTCCACTCTTCTTTGAAAACTCCTTTGTTGTTCATTCTTCAAAGACCACCACCTAATTCTGGGAATTGTTTTCTTACTCTTTGTTTCTACTCTTCTCTTAATTTGTACGTCCAAAATTAAAACTCTGTGTTGGGTAGCTAAACTCTTTCTATATATGACTTTTCAATTTGTGCAAAACTTTCTATCTAATTTCCTTACCAAGAAGAAATCTATTTGAGAGTTTGCTTCTCCACTCTTGTATGTAATAAGATGTTTTATCTGTTTCTTAAAGCAAGTATTTGTTATAGTAAAATTATAGGCTAAAGAAAAGTCCAACATAATTTTACCCCCTTTATTTGCTTCTCCTAATCCAAAACTTCCATGTATACCCTCGTATCCTTTAGATTTTCTCCCCACATGTCCATTCAGATCTCCTCCTAGGAAAATCTTTTTTCCCAGAGCTATTTCTTGAATCAAACTTTCTAGATTCTTTCAAAAAGTTCTCTTGTGATGCTCCTTTAATCCAACTTGGGGTGCATATACACTAAATACATTAAAAGTGTCCTGCTCAACTATAAGTTTTAAAGCTATAATCCTATCTTTTAATCTTTTCACATCTACCACATTGTTCCTCCACTCCTTATCAATTATTATACCTACATCATTGCTAGTTCTTGTCTTGCCGGTGTACCAAAGCTTAAAACCTAAAGAATCTAATTCCTTTGCCTTTTCTTCTACCCACCTAGTTTCTTGTAGACACATGATATTGATCCTTCTCCTAATTATAGTATCAACTATTTTTATTGATTTTTTTGTAAGTGTGCCTACATTCTAAGTTTCAAAATAGATCTTACCCTCATGAACTAACTTCTTTGCCCACACCCATTCTTTAAAGTGTGGGAACTCTTGCTTATTTTTCACTGTATTCGGGCGCTGATGCAGCGGCCCTTACTCTTTTAACATTGCACTCCAGCTATATAGCACGTTGCTTTCAAGCAACGACCTAGCTTTAATGCTATTGTTTCGTTTATTCGTGTTCATGTAGCTACGACAAAGTTTTGCATTGACTGTCGCACGCCTAATACAACCCTCATCTTTTATCCAGATTTGAGACCGGCTATAAAATATAGACAAAGTTAAAAAAAAAAAAGAATAAGTTGTGAAGACATATGAAAAACAAGCCATTTTTATTGCCAGATTAACAGTTAAGCAATTGAATTAAAAGATAAGCATGTTGTGAGAGAATTATTCAAGAAACACAGGTTAGTGTCCATAAAAGTGATAGCTAGTAGTTTTGTGTAGCTTGTAATTATATTTGTTGATTTAAACATAAGCACTGGGCTCTAGCTCGCCAACCTTTTCTTAAGTAGTAGCATTAAATGATTACAGAGCTGAAAGTAAGCTAGAAAATTTATATGAAAAAAATGACTAAAAGGAAGAATTTGAAGTCTTCAAAGCACAATCTCTATTCATTTATATACCTTTGTGTGTCTTAATGGTAGGAGTTAGGGAAGGAGGTTTTGGTACTCGATCCAATTTAGGACCTCTGTTCACGAACATTTTGAAGTTTTGAGAAGAGAGCACATGTAAAAAAGCGTAATAGAGCTAATTTTGTTAAGTGCAATCAAACAAGAGTACATGTGTAAGGAGTTCAACAACCAAATGAAATAGTGAAATTCAGAGAAGAAAAGGAGAAAAACGATATAGAAGTAATGTAGTCTGTGAATCAAATCTATATCAGTGTCTGATATATATAGGAAAAAATACAGACAAGACATTAATTACATTATAATTACAATCCCCTAAATCAAGGGATATCACACACCGCTAAAAACAAGAAACTCTAAGAAATAAGAAACATAATCAATTACTATAATCCCTTATATAAAGGGATATTACTGATCTCAACCTATTTATATTAATTCTAACACTCCCCCTCAAGCTGGAGCATATAGATTATATGTGCCAAGCTTGTTACAAATATAATTTATTCGTGGACTTCTGAGAGACTTAGTAAAAATATCAGCTAATTGATCATTGGAATTGACAAAACCCATAGAAAGAATCCCTACTAAGATCTTTTCTCTAATGAAATAGCAATCAACTTTTATATGTTTGGTTTATTCATGAAACACGGGATTAAAAGCAATGTGTAAGGCAGCTTGGTTATCACAAATAAGTGTCATTTTGTCGAGATCTCCAAATTGCAATTCTTGAAGCAGTTGTCTAGTCCACACCAGTTCACATGTAGCTAAAGCCATAGCTCGATATTCAGCCACTGCACGAGATCTAGCCACTACTTCTTGTTTCTTACTTTTCTAAAAAACTAGGTTTCCTCCAACAAACACACAAGAGCCTGTAGTGGATCGTCGATATGAGAGGGATCCTACCTAATTTGCATCTGCATATTCGATTATTCGAACATGTTGATGATTCTCAGACAATAATCCTTTCTCAGGAGCACCCTTGATATATCTTAGAATGCGTATGACAGCATCCCAATGACTCGTGCAAGGAGATTGTAGGAATTGAGTTACAACACTCACTGCAAAAGAGATATCTGGTTGAGTGATCATGAGATAGTTTAGTTTTCTCACAAGTCTCCTGTATTTACTAAGATCAGATAAAGGATCCCCCTGATCAGGTAGAAGTTTAGCATTTGGATCCATTGGAATTTCAACTGGTTTACAATCCAACTTGCCTGTTTCTATAAGAAGATCTAAGACATATTTTCTTTGAGAGATTACAGTACTAGTATCAGATTGTACCACCTCAATCCCTAGAAAATATTTCAACTTCCCTAGGTCTTTAGTTTGAAAATTCTGGAGAAGATGTTGTTTAAGCTGTAAAATCCCTTCTTGATCATTTCCTGTGATAATGATGTCATCCACATAGACTATTAGATAAATGTTGTGGCCAGAGGGTCGGTGTGCATAAAATACTGAGTGATCTGCATCATTACGAGTCATCCTAAATTTTTGGACAACGCTATTAAACCAGCTAAATCAAACTCAGGGAGATTGCTTTAAACCATATATAGACCGTCACAATCTATATACTAATTTAGACTCTCCCTGAGCAACAAAACCAGGTGGTTGCTCCATATACACCTCCTCCTCAAGATCACCAGGAAGAAAGGCATTCTTAATATCCAATTGATAGAGTGGTCATTGTCGCATTGCGGAAATAGAGAGAATAAGTTGAATGGAAGCCATTTTGGCAACTAGAGAGAAAGTATCACCATAATTCAACCCAAAAATTTGTGTATAGCCTTTGGCAACCAAACGAGCCTTAAGGCGATCAATAGTACCATTAGACCCAACTTTAATAGTATAAATCCATCAACAACCAATAGTAGATTTGCCAGGATGCAGATGTGCCAATTCCCAAGTGCCATTAGATTGCAAGACAGTCATTTCATCAACCATTGCTTGTTGCCACCCAGGGTGAGAAAGAGATTCCTGTGGTGTCTGAGGAATAGAAACAGAATACAAAGACGATTCAAAGGAATAATAGGGAGAGGAGAATCGATAATAACTTACAAAATTTTATACAGGATGAGGATTACAAGATGAGCGAATACCTTTCTGAACAGTAATAGAAAAATCATCAGTAGGAGACAAGGTTGAAGCAGGTTTTGAAATTAGAGCCGGGGGTGATTCATCAGGAACATCTATAGAGTCTACAGGAGTGGAGGTAGGTAAACGGCGATGATAAACCTAGAGAAGTGGAACAGTCTGTGAAGGTGAGGCAGAAGTGTTTAGCAAAGGAACAATAGAAGAATCGAGACAGGGAAGAAGAAGAGCATCAGTAACAATAGACTGATCGATAGAATGAGATGATGAGTAATAAAAAGACTGCAAAAAAAAGGTAACATCTGCTGTACAAAGAACTGATGAGTTAAGGGAGAATAACACTTGTATCCTTTTTGTAATCTAGAATAACCCAAGAATATGCATTTAAAAGCCTGAATGTTGAGCTTATCACGATCTAGAATATGATTATGAACAAAACAAACACAACCAAATACATGAGGAGGGAGATGATACAATGGTTGACCGAGAAATATGAGAGAATGAGGGACCTGACTTTTAAGCACAAGGGAAGGCATACAGTTGATTAGATAACAGGTGGTAAGAACCGCATCACTCCAAAAGAGAGAGAAACATGGTGATGAAGCAATATAGTGCGAGCTGTCTCAATTAAATGATGATTTTTGCGTTCAGGTACACCATTTTGCTGTGGTGTGTAAGCACAAAAAGATTGATAAAGCATACCCTATGCACTCATAAAATTTTAAAAAGAGGTAGAAAAATACTCACATGCATTAGCACTTCGCAAAATTCTAACAGATGTATTAAATTGAGTACGAATCTCAGTGCAAAAAATTTAAAAAATAGAAAACAGTTCAAATCGATCTTTCATTAAAAATAACCAAGTACATCGAGAGTAATCATCAATAAAAGTCATAAAATACTTAAAACTCAAAATAGAACAATGGCGATTGGGTCCCCAAACATCAGTATAAACTAAGGAAAAAGGAGACTCATGACTCTGTTTAGGAAAAGAGACACGAGTACGTTTACCCAATTGACACGATTCGCACTCTAAAGACTCTAAGGAGGAAAGACTAGGCACCATCTATTGCAATTTATGAAGGCTGGGATGTCCCAAACGATGATGAAGCAGAATTGGAGAGGGAGAAGTGGTACAGACTGCTAGAGATGTAGGTATAGAGAGATAATATAGCCATGTGATTCACACCCGGTTCCAATCGTCTGACCAATGCTCCGATCCTGTATAAGTACAAAAGAGTCAGAAAAAGTGAAAAAGCAATTCAGAGTTCGAATAAGCTTACTAACAGAGATAAGATTGAAAGGACAACCAGGAATATAAAGAACAGACTCAAGAGACAGAGATGGAAGTGGGTGTGCTTGACCAATACCTTTGGTAAGAGCTTTAGAACCATCAGCAAGAATAATAACAGGAAGAGAAGAAGAAGACGAAATGTCTAATTTGGAGAAAAGAGTAGGATTATCAGATATATGATCAGAAGCACTTGAGTCTAAGATCCAAGCCCCTGAAGAAGAAGATTGTGAAAGACAAGCAACAAAATTACCAGTATGAGCAACGAAAACAACGATACTGGCATTATGCTCGGCAAAGGAACCAGCAACTGGCTTAGTGGCCTGATACTGTAAAAATTCTTGATACTCAGCTCCTGACATTGAAATTACTGTAGATGATGAAGCAGTCTCAAGATTATTGGTCTAAACAATATGAGCAGTCTTTTGAGGATGACTATGCAAAGAATAACATCGAATTCGAGTATGACCAAGTTTATGGAAATAAGTCATGGAGGAAGCAATCATACCACGGACTAAGTAGGAAGAGAACCCACAAATAGAATACACGCAGTGGGAGAGACTTAGGCACCACGAACAGAACACAAGAAGTGAAAAGTGGTACCTGAGCAAGTCACTGGGATGAATATCGTTGCGGTCTGCGCAGCCTAATCCAAGAAATGGAAGCTGGAGTGGATGACCGGTGGTGTCTGGGCAGCACAAGCCAAGGAACTGCTATCGGTGTTGTTTGGGCTAGTTGGACACCCCCGGCGCCGTTAACAGTGGCTGAAGACGTTCCGACAGTGGTGATCAGCCGGTTATTAGGTTTTGAATAGAACCTAACTAAAGCGCAGGCAGAAAACAATCTTTGTAGAGGTTAAACCTCTAACACGACGTTTTGCTGAAGGTTGTGCCTTCATTTTTTTTTGTAATAACAGAAAATAGGAAGCTGGAAAGATGTACAGCCGAAGGACTACTAACGTTTTTCTCAAAACTCTGATACCATGTGAAATTCAGAGAAAAAAAGGAAAAAAATAGTATAGAAGTAATGTAGTCCGTGAATCAGACCTACATTAGTTTCTGATATATATATATATATATATATATATAGGAAAAAATACAGACAAGGCATTAATTATATCATAATTACAATCCCCTAAATCAAGGGATATCACACACCGCTAAAAACAAGAAACTAAGAAATAGGAAACATAATCAATTACTATAATCCCTTATATCAAGGGATATTACTGATCTCAACATATTTACATTAATTCTAATAGAAACCAAAGTTGGATTATGTAAAATGTAATGCAGAATCAAAATCCACAAACAAGTTGCCAGCAATGATACTAATTTCAGGAGAAGAAGACAAAGCTACCTAGATTCCATAGCAGCCAACAAGAGTCCTCAGAACCCTTCTCAATAAGAATGGCAATAAACCTAACAGTTGCTTACAGCTCGTATGCACCCACTCACTAGTAAACATAGCTTGTAAATGTTACTTTTTGTCCATCTATTCTTTAGAAAATGCAGAACATATATGAGATAATTAGTTGATAGACATATCTTGTAATGTTGCCACAAAAATAGAACTATTGAAAGTCCACGGAAGAAGCATACCCATGTTCCTTATGATACATAATTTTCAATTTAACGGGCTAACTTGAAAGTCAACCATAAAATTATCTTAGCATAGTTAAACAGAACCCAGAAATTACAGCGAAGGTATATACGGACAGACAAAGAACGTTGTCAAAAGCAAAATTCCAAACAATCAATGAATCAGAACCCTTAGGGAAGAACAAGAACAAGCCCGACTGACTGTGGGGGAGATACGTCTACGGTGGTAGCAGTGTGGTTGGCCAAATCGACGGTGGGGTAGAGCTTTGACAAAATCATGAGAGAGAGATAGAGGGATTTGCGTAGTTGAAAGTGGGAGGATATGAGAATTTTTCACGAGGTGGGTTCATTCTGTCGTCATCAAAACATTATATCGCTATAGAATATGTCGTCATCAAAACATTATAAAATTAATAAAAAAATAAAAATAAAGGTTATATGGAGTACAAATGGCATCTTTTCACCCTCTAGTTCTGGTGATGACAGAAACCACGTCATCACCAAATCCTGTCCGTGATGACAAATTTTGTCTTCCTTGAAACTTCTATTAAAATGAAATTTTATAATAAAAAATATAGATCATGTCAAAAATTTATTAGTGATGACATAAATGTTGTTATTGAATATAGATTGGGTGGCAACAAATAATGTGGTTACTGAAACTTGAATAATAACATTAAAATAAAAATATAATACATAACATAAAAACCTTTTGAAGATGACATAATATCGCTATAGAATAGAGTTGGTGATGAAAAAACTTTATTAAAATAAAATTTTATAATTAAAAAATATAACAAATAACATGAACACATTTTTTGGCGACAACAGTGAAATGTAGTCACCTAATGTATTTTCATTGAAGAGCAAATTGTCATCACTATAGTCTTCTAGTGATGATATATAAATGTAAGGGTAAACTTACGGTGACAATATTTCTTTGTCATCATTGAAAATTTCATATTCAGTGACGATTTTTAAGGTTGTTAATGAAAAGTTTAGCATTAGCTACGACACGAAGATGTCATCAATGATGCTTATATTTGAAAAGTTGTTACTCAAAATTAATTTTCTTGTAGTGGTGAAAATTTAGTGAAAAATTGGAAATACTATTAAGGGCACAATGATATTCGTTTAGAAAGTAGGTTTGGGTTATAACCAACTAAATATGATATGAACCCCTGATATAAATCTCATAAAAAATAGTGAGATTCAAAATTAATAAAGTATTCAACTGAAGGACTGTTTTAATTTAGATTTATAACAATAAAATCAAAAAAGATATTGATCCGTTTTCTATAAAGAAATGATAACTAAAGATATAAGAAAAGATTGCAAATGTCACACTTAAGAAAAAGGAAAGAAGATTGTGAATGATAAGTTTAGATTGAATGCCACAATTTTTTTTTGATAAATTCAGAATAGTTCTTCGAAAAACCAAATAGAAAAAGACTTTATTAAAAATAATATTCATTTACCAAAAAATTATTTGTTCAAGAGTATAAATGCCTATTTGGCCAATTTACTAAATAAATGAGAAAATAAAAAATAAGAAACTCTTCTAATTAAATAAGGAAACTAACTCTCATAATCATACGAGGAAACTAAAAGAAAAGAGAAAACTAAGGTGAATTAGGAAACAAAAAAATGATTCAGCCTCTTTCTTTTGCCTTGATAACATTGACTAAGTCTTGATATTCAATTGAGCTTATCTTGGACTTCACCTTTTTAAAATTAGTCTAAATTTCTTGGATCATCTCAGTAAGTGCTTCTTTGAACATCTTAACCATTCCTCTTGTAACTGGCCTAACTAAAACTTGCAATAGATCCTTTAGTGCTCCTTTATTCTCATAATTTTCTCATTCTTAAAAAGAATTTATCCTCAAATCATCGCTTACATCAAAATCAGACAAATAAAAAACATTAAGATTTGCCCTAACATTATATTCACCTAAAAGATCTAACTTTTAGGCACTGTCCTTGATCCTTTCAATGACTTAAAACGGACCATCTCCTCTTAGAAGTAACTTAGAATACCTTTAAATTGAAAACATTTCCTTTCTCATAAGCAACAAAACCTAATCACCAAGTTCAAATACAATTTTTTTGCACCCTTTATTAGCTTAGTTGGCATATTGTCCAATTTTTTTTTCTCAATGTTTTGTCAAGCTTTCTCATAGATCTGCTTAACAAAATTAACTCTCTTTTTTTATCGAAGTTAACACACTCAGCCATAGGTAAAGGGGTTGAATCCAAATGATTTAATGAATTAAAACTATACACAACTTCAAAAGGTAAAAACTTAGTTGAAAAACAAATCAGCAATATGTTATACATCATTGGTTTAATGACATGGAATGAAACGTATTATTTTAGAAAACCTATCAACAATCTTATATATAGAATCCTTACCCCTTTTGACCTAGGTAAACCTAACACAAAATATATAAATATGTCAATCCAATGTTTATTAAGTGTAAGTAAATGAGTATATAACCCATAAGACTTATTTGTAAACTTAATTTGTCTACAAGTGATACACTTCTCACAAATCTGTTCTACATCACGTTTTATATAAGGCTAAAAGAAATTTCTATGAAAAACATTTAAAGTTTTTAGATATACCAAAATGCCCCATTAAACCATCTCTATGAGCTTCTTTAACAAGCGAGTCACAAGATTAACATTTAGATACACACAATTTATTTTCTCTAAATAGAAATTCATTATGCCTAAAGAACTTACCAAATGCCACTTTCTCACATGTAATGAATATATTACCAAAATAAGAATCATTAGCATATAAGTCTTTAATGTATTCAAAACTAAGCAATTTTGCATCTAAGGTAGAAAGTAAAATGTACCTTCGAGATTATGCATCAGCCACAAGCTTTTTTTACCTTGCTTATAGTTACTTATGTAAGAAAATATTTTGATGAACTCCATCCACTTGACATGTTGCTTGTTTAACTTATGTTAATCCTTTAAATGCTTAGGTATCATTTGGGAGAATACATCATTAAAGTTTTGCAAAAGAGAAACTACAACACTAGATAAAGAAGAGTTAAGTTTATTAGTACATCATAGGCAGATTTGAAAATAAAACTTTTCTTTTATCTCACTCTCTCTTTTGAATGAAATTCACTTGTATTCTCTTTTTTCTTTCCTCCAAAATTTATTTTCTTCATTTTGATTCGATTTCTCTTTCTTTTGAAATATCACTTATTTGTTTTATATCACTGTTCTTTTAACTTGACTTGATCTTTTTACACTTGTCTCAGGATTAAGGGTACAAGGATATATTTTTTTGGGTAGTGTACAAAAGAGTATCTATTAGTATATCAAACTTCCATAGTCTTCCCAAAAGAGTATGACTCACATCCATTAGTACCACATCACACAAAACTTCATCTTTATTCTTTCCAATGGAGAATAACACAAACACTAGTTTAATCACTTTAATTTCTCCACAATCATTCAACTATTGTAGCTTATACAGATTTAGATAATTCAAAGTGACTAGATTCAATTTTTCAACCAAACTAGTGCTAGCCACATTAATACAACTTCCTTCATCAATAATCATGCTACATATCTTATCATTAACATGGCATATAATATGAAAGACATTGTCATGTTGTATCTCTTCATCTTACTTGGTTTGCACACTAAGAACTCTTCTTACAACCAAAAGCTCTCTCCCAAATTTTTCTCAAGTCATGTTTAATATCTTACATAACAAAGATAGAAAACCTCACAAACACTCTCTCATGTGTTTCTCTCAAGATTAATAACACTTACATTCATATTTACTCAAATTTAACTTTTACCTTCTTATGAACTTATATTCTCTTGCCTTTTTTTACTATTTAGTCCCCTCTTTTAATTCTTTATTGAACTCAATGAATTGAAACAAAATTTTCTTGCAACAATCCAAACTCAACCAATTAGCTCACAAGAGTGAGAATGATTAAATGCAAATAATAAACGAAAATGCAAAATTTAAGAAGCAAAGAGAAAAAAGAAATTGGAAAAGAAAAAAAAATAGAAGAAAAGAAAAGCAATCAAAATAGGAAAATTAAAATCAAGAAAAAACAATTGAGATAGGAGAATCAAAAGAAATAGGAAAATCAAAGAAAGAAAAGAAATAGAAATAGAAAGATCAAAGCAAAAAAAGCAATTGGTACATTAAATTTTATTATTTTCCTTTTAAGCCAAATTGTAAGAATTAGGTGGAATACACACCTTATCAAAACAAAACTTGAATTTTAACAATATTGAATTCTAACTATTTTTTCTTTTTCTTTTTTCAAATTTCTTTTTTTTAAAATTCTACTCTATCCTTTTTTAAAAAAAACTCTCTTTCTCTCTCTTTCATTTCAAATCAGTACTTAAATGAAGAACACAAGAAAACAAAAGGATAAGAAGAATGTATAACACAAGAAAACACAATAAATTAAGAAGGAATACTAACTAGAAAACAAAAAATATAGTATAACTCAAATTTGATTTAGAAATTTGGCTCTGATACTAAATGATATGAATCCCTTATATGAATCTCACCAAGAATAATAAGACTTGGAATTAATAAAGGATTCAATTGAAGGGTTATGTTCTAATTCAGATTTATAACAAGAAAATAAAAATGATCATGACCTGTTATCTATAAAGAGGTAAGAATCAAATGTATAATAAAAGAGTAAATATACCATTTAGTCCTTACTTCTATTAGACCCTTACAATTCAATCCCTGTATTTAAGACATGACACAATATAGTCCCCAAATTTACAAAACATCAAACATTTAAGTCCCACCATGTTCTCTCCCATGATTGCATGCTTATGTGAACCGTTTAGTGCCTACGTGACACGTTAAATGTTAGCTCATTATGCCAAATCATTAATAACTCAACTTTAAAAAAAATCTCCAAATGCACCACATTTCCTATTCTTCCACCCATCTTCCCTCCCCCACCTAGAAAGTTCCTATTTATGTGTCCTTTGAAACCTAGCCCCCATGAAACACCATTGTTCACTGTTGTTTTTGCTTCTCGCAAGCCACCATCGTGCCATCATTTCATTTTTTGCTGTCGATCCCCTCTTAAGCGAGAATGATAACGCCCATCCTTAATTCAAGAGCTATTCACAGAATCTAGGTTGTTTTCCCTTAAGCCCCAAGTGTCATTCATTGAATCTGATAACAACGTCGTTATGCCGTTTGAGCTTCTTGGAGCTTCTTCATTGATTATAGGTAAGGCCTCACATCTGTGTCAGTTGGACTTTGTCAGTCTCTGTGTTATAGCCCTAACTACAGCTTATTGAATATGGATTGAGAATTATCCCTTCTTTTGGCCTTTTGATACTATAGTTATTTAATATTCAGATAAAGATTTAGGAACCACATAATTTTTTGAATACCACATGATTTAGCTATATAATATTCAATTTTTTATTTGAAAATTGTACCACTCATAATATCTTATTTAGGGACCACATGTTCTTAACTTAGTCAAGCTGTATTTGAGTAGTTCAGGGATCACATGTTATGCATTGAGAGACTACGAATGTGTTTTGTTGTAGCAAAGTGAAATAGGCCTAAGGTGGAAATTTTTCTCTGGCTCAATAAAAAATTACTTCTCATAGAATGTCAACATTAGAAAATGTTATAATCATGAATTTGACCATAGTCCTTCCTTTATGCCTTTTGTTGTGCACAATAATGGCCATATCTTATTTGCTGTTAGAAAAAATCTATCTCGTTATAGCCATTGAGGCATAAAAAATGGGTCGAATAGAACATATGACAATATGTTTTGAATCATGCTTATTGAGACCAAGTTTTTGTAAATTTTTCATTCATTGATAATGGAAAAAAGTTTACTTCCATATTTTGACAAAGGATATTAAGTTTTCCTTATATGTTTGTTTCACTTCAATGTGTTGTGATTTTTATAGTAACAAATCTGTATTTATAGCAATTGTTTAAGATGGCACAACCTATAACCTTGGTATTTCACCACGAGGGTTACTTTCTGAAAGACCCAACCTTAAGATATGTAAAAAGCAAAGATGATGCCTGTGATGATTTGGACATTGATTGCATATTTATCCTAGTTATAAGCCAAATGTATAAAGAGCATGGCTATAAGGAATACCAATAATGTTTCTAGCTAGTTCCAGGATTTGAATTATAGGATGGATTAAGGCCTTTGCTCAATGATAAAGATATAATACAATTTTCTAGGGCTAGTAACTGAACAAGTAAGGTGAAAATTTATTACGAGCACAATGTCGACGTGCCAGATCTTATCATTCTTAACTTATCTCTAGAGTGACATGGAAATGAAGGCACAAGTGCAATAGCCAAGGTATACCCATTAAATGAACATGATTTTAACACTACAGAGAATGAGACATATGAGAAGTGCAAGAAGAGTCTGATGATGAAGAAGATATTGTGATAGAAAGTATGGTATAACACTTTTCTTTTTAGAATAAATTTGGATCGCAATTTTTTTTTCTTTTAATTTGTGTGTTTTAACAAAAAATACTATAAGATAACATAACATCAAATGATGAAGGAGGAAGAAAAAGACCAACAAAGAGAATAAAAAAAGAGTTGAAGAAAGGTAACAAAACACGTTTACTTTTGGCCTTTAGAGCTTACATACATTAAAGATGGTAGTGAGCTCAGATGATAAAGATGGGAAGTATAAGCTTGAAGAGCTAGGTAGCACAACGTGATCTGATGAGGATGATAACAACCAAAGGTCAAGGAGTTATCTGACCTTCATACCAAATAGAGAATTTGGGAAGGTGGCAATAGAGCTAGGCATAGAGTTTCCATCCCTTCAAGTTTTCAAGCCTTTGCTTTGCAAAACTATAGCATTGCCCTTGGAAGGGAATTTAAGTATATAAAGAGTAACAAGGTCTAGGTGAGGGCACGGTGTAACACAGAATAATGTGGGTGGGATTGTAGTTAGAGCAATGAAATAAGTAGCTTCTAAGTAAAGACATTCAAGGATGAACATTCATGTGTTAAGGGCTTCAAGAATAGGAAATAAAATAATAAATGGCTAGCAAATGAGATCATTCTAATAATTAGAGCACATCCAATAATGAAACATGCCAAAGTGTTTAATTGGTTTAAACAAAACAGAAAAGTCCACATTGATGACTTCCAGATATATAGAGCAATGAAGATGGAAAGGCATATAATTAAGGGGTCAAAGAAAGAGCAATATGATGCACTGTGAGACTATTGTGAGGAGCTAAATAGGATTAACCACAGATTCTTCATTTTTTTTAAAGTAAATACACAAAACTCGAACTAGTATTTTATCTTTGATAGACATTATATATGTCTATAGGCCTACAAAAGAGGATTTAAGATTTGTTGTAGGCCTTTGGTCAGACTAGATAGGTGTTTTTTGAAAGGATATTACAAAGGCCAGTTGTTAGCTATATGTTCAATGATGGGTACAATTTCTTCTTTGTGATTGCATATGCATTTGTCAACATGGAGTCAAACACTTGGAAGTAGTTCTTAGAGATGTTATTCACAGACACAGGAGACTATTGGGAATATGGGTGAAATTTTATCACTGACCAACAGAAGGTAAAAACTATAATTTTTTATCATTTGCATATTTTTTTACTCCTTTTTGGTTTTAACTCTACTGTTTTTTAATGTTGTTTTTCTTGCTACTTAGTTTTGTAATGCAACAGTTAATGTCAATGATGCAAGAGTTGATACCTGGTGTTCACTATAAATTTTGTACTAGACATTTATGGACAAACTTCCACAAATAGTGGAAGAATGCTAACATGAGAAGCCTCTTATAGAAACGTGTAAACAACACAACGACAAAATACTTTTACAAGAAACATGAAAAGAATGAAGGCTATGGATGAAAAAGTACAAAATTTCTTGAATAGATATCCAACCTCCTTTTGGTCTAAGTTTGGGTATAGTCATTATCCAAAAAATGATTTTGCATTGAATAATGCATGTGACCAATTTAACCGCTACATTGAGAAGTTTAGAAGCAAGTCCATAATAATAATGGCCAAAGAGTTAAGGTTGTATTTTTTTAAAAAGATGAACAAGAAAAGGGCCAAGGAAGCTAGATACAATAGGCCAATATTTCCTAAGCCAAAGATAAATTGGAGATCGAAAAGAAAGACAATTTTAAATGGATTTCGTACTGGTTAGTGGACCTAAATGGCTATAAGTTTGAGGGGATTGTAAGCCCTTGAAAGTTGCAGTTGACTTGGGTAGTCGCACTTGCTCTTGCAACAATGGCATATAATAACTTGAAGGCTAAAGACTACGTTGACTAATTCTATTCAATTGAAATATGGAGGAAGACATATGAGCCCTACATTCAACCTACAATAAGTCTAAAGTATTGGAGAAAAATTGGATGGCTCTCTATTTTGCCTCCTATATTCAAGAGATCACTGGTTCGTCTTAAGAAGCAATGAAGGAAAGACAAGAACATGCTACTAAACCCTTATAAATTGAAAAGAAAGTATGGGAAGATCGTGTGCTCAAAATGTGGTGGCATTGACATAACATCTAATTAAGTAAGGATGGGCCACTTAGGCAAGATGTGGAAGTACAAAAAATTGTTTTTATCATTCTTAAATATTATTTTTATGATTCATCCTTAAATGTTGCTAATTTTGAACACTGGTTCATTTATGTTATAATCACATTAAGTCAACATGTCACACCAATAGCATCATCACAATCACAATCGATGCAACAAGGAGAAATGATTTAACAAATTTACAATAGGCATCCAGCCAACATGCATTAAAGCCACCACCACTTTCATAAGAAACACAAGGAAAAAAAATATAATAACTACAAATATTTCTTATTTCATTTAGTTTGCTTATTTTTTTCTAACAAATACTTGCTAGTTTTAATTTAATGTGTTTGATTATTTTGGGTACCTAGATTGGAAATTGCATCGAACGACACACCTAATTGGAGGCCACCTATGCCTCTTTGAAGATCAAAAAAGGCCGAGCAAGTAATTCCTTCCTAAAAATCTATGTTTGGCGGTGTCAATCAAACATGATGGAGTTCAAGTGGCACTAATTAATGGAGTAGTGATGGCATTGAAATCTATTGGGATTAGTTATCACTGTTTATTTCTTTTTTATTATGGACATCTTTTGGCTATGTATGCCTTATTGTATATAAACTAGCTAGCAATTTTTTGATCTTGTACTAGCTACCTATAGTAATGGCATAGTGATGTATTGACTGCTTTTTATAATATTTTAATATTGTAGTAATCTTGATGTTGCTTATGCTGCCATTGGTATGGTTGTATTTTTTTCTGGTCATAAAATGGTGTGCTTGTATTATTTGTTTACCTGTATGAAATGTAATTGAAAAATGGGACTTCTTGGTACTTGTTACTTAATAATCCAGAATGTAACCAAACATTTGATACAAGACATAATTTAAATCTGTCCATAGAGAGAAATGGAGGAGAACAAAACTTCATTAACAATTTGCATTATAAAATACAATGTTTGATTAATTCAAATACAAAGCAATACTCTACAAAAATACAAAATTTTCAACTATTCCACTTTGCAACACTACAACAATTTCAAATACGAAGTACCAATTCTTAATGTGTTGTTGTCTTTAAAAGCAGCTTAGCAACCAAAGATTTTTCATATCTTGTTTTTTGAGCTTTAACATTAGCCTCACTTCCATCGTGCATGAGCTAAAGTCCTAGCCTCACTTCCATAGTTTTGTCAAATTTCTCTAGTGAAAAATAAAATAAAATAGAATATAACTATTTGAATGATAAGACCAATGCAATGGAGCATATTGGTTTCAACACTATCAAACTGTTACAGCCAAGTTGAATGGGTGTATAGGCAAGTTCAAAGGCTTCCCCAATTAATTCTACTTATGTGTCCTCAAATAATGTAACCATTCTATTTTGGCTTTTGCAATGTATCAAATTTCTTAGACTGCAAATTATTCCCTGAAGCAGGTGTTGCAGTAGCCACAGGACAAACACTTAGTAGGCATGATCATGATCTCCCTTATAAGCAATGGTTACAGCATTTGAGTTATCTATAACAGTGTCAATGTGCTTAGGGATGGGACATCCAACTGAAGTACATCTCCAGTAGTTTTTGAAAATTCAAATAATTGATCAAAAGAAAAGTAAGACAATTCAAAGGTAAAAAATAAATAAATAAGGGAAGGCAACAATCCAAATAAAGAAATAAGAGCTTGAAAGCTTCATTATAGAGAATTGCTGCTTTACCGTATCCTTGTTTTAAAAGGGATCCATATCTTATTACTCTTCTAACTTAATGACCCAAAAAACAATTTATATAATAGAACACAAATACAACCTAAGTATCCTAAAAAATTTATGGAAACTTTGTAGCCTAGTTGATTTTGTTAATAAAAAGCACAAATATGTCTCAATTGCTAACCTTGTTGATTTCTAACAATTGCCTATTGAAAATGCTTCCACAAACCACGAGTAAGATGCTTCTATCATCATTTATTACACCAAAAAGAGTTACAAGAACATGTATCTAAACTTCAATGAATAATTTGCCATATAAGCTAATGATAGAAGTCATATGTAAAGTTGATTTCTATCAATTGCCTATTGAAAATGCTTCCACATCTCATGCATTTTTTTTACCAAAAAAACAAACCATAGTTGCCTGCTAGTATAGTTTGGTCATGTAATTAGACTTCTTCTAATTCAATTTTTCATTCTATAAAATACTACAAAACGGAATGACAAGGTCCCTCTAATCAAGATTTGAACATCATCTATTTTCATCGCTGACATCATTAGATGCATGTTCAAGAAGCATATCAAGTTATCATCAATTGATTAATTTTTAGATTCTAATATGCAACGACTCAAAATAAATATAGGAAACCAAAACTAATGGAAATTTACTTGTTTCTAGATGTACATTGAACCAATGAATTTTGCTCTTTCTGTGACAGTTGAGGATTACTTAATGGATTCAAATTTTGTCAAGAAATTCAGCATCATCAGAGGTTAAGAAAACTAAAAAATAGGCCACACATAATTAGTTGAGAAGGATAATACCTACACCTGAAATTATCAATTGGACCTATGTGACTATGACTCGAAGGAGAATAACCCAACACTAAAGAATAAGAATGACCTAAGCTTGAAGAAGGCTAAAAGAGCTTGAACAAGACTTAAGAAGCACGAGGATATTGATGAATGTGCGCTTAAGTCTCGAAGGGAAATGAAAAGATGGCACGACGGTGGCCTGCGAGAAGCAAAAACAATAGTGGGCTATGGTGTTTCATAGGGCTGGGTTTCAAAGGACACAGAAATGGGGACTTTTTGGGTAATGGAGGGAGGATGGGTGGAAGAATGGTAAAAATTGTGCATTTTGGGGGTTTTTTTTAAAAGATGAATCATTAATGATTTGGCACAATGAACTGGCATTTAATTTGTCACGTAGGCACTAAATGGTTCACATCAGCATGTAGTCACAGGAAAGATCATTGAAGGACTTAAATGTATGATGTTTTGTAAATTTGGGAACTATATTGTGCCATGTCTTAAATACATGGACTGAATTGTAGGGGTCTAGTAAAAGTAAGGACTAAATAGGATATTTACTTTATGAAAAAATATTATAGACACTAAATTATAAGTCTAGGTTGAACTCCACAAGAAAATTTTAATAAGTTCAGAATAGTTCTTTGAAGAACTAAAGAAAAAACACTCTCTTGAAAATAATATTCATTCACCAAAATTTTATTTGTTCAAAAACATACATCACTATTTATAGGCCAATTTACTAAAAAAACAAGGAAGCTCTTTTATTCAAATAAGTAAACTAACTCTTTTAATCAAATAAGGCAATTAAATTTCTTAGTTAAATAAAAAAAATTGAAAAAAAAGAAACTAAGGTAAAAAAGGAAACAAAAAATAATTTAGCCCATTTCTTTTGTCCTGATAACATTGACTAACCCTTGACCTTCAATTAGGCCTATCTTGGACTTTACTCTTTTAGAATTAGCCCATCTTTCTTAGATCAACATATTAAGTGCTTTTTTGAACCTCTTAGTCCTTCCTCTTGTAATTGGCCCAATTAGAACTTACAATAGATCATTTAGTGCTCCTTTATTCTCATCATTCTCCTTTTTTAAAAATGATTTGTCCTCAAATTATCACGTATATCAAAAGGAGACAAACTAGAGCCATTAAAACTTGCATTAATATTATACTCACCTGGACAATCTAGCTTGTAGGGTTTGTATTTATCTAATCAAGATGCATCATTCTTTACATCAAAAGTGACAATATACTTTTTGTTTGCCACAGGCATGTAAATGTCTATGTTGTGCCTCTAAAGTATCTTACATTAAAGTCTTTAAAATGTCTTGCTTCCTCCCAAAATCAAAGTTGCTTATGGCATAAAAGATTAGTTGATACAAATATGCAATTGTTTTCTAAATTTTCAAAATGCAATATAGTCATTGGTTTACTAAAAATAAAACTTGGAAGGGATTAAGTTTGTGAAGCATATTAAAAGGGGATGCAAACTAGATAATTTTTTAAACTTGAAGATTTTGTCACCACTTATAGGCCCTTAAAACTTGCGTATGTTATTTTATTTGGTTTGACTAGAACACAAAGCATTGGGGGTAAAAAGGATGATTTTGTCATCATTCATGAATTTGCAAGGTATACTTTGGTTTGCTTCCTTAATGATAAAGATGAAAATTTCGAGATCTTAAGAAATTGTGTAAAAATGTTTTCAAAATGAAAAAGTTTATTGTATAGCCATTGTGAGACATGACAAGGAATGTGAAAACAAATTCTTTGATATATATATATATATATATGTTGCACAAATATGGTAAATTTATCCTTGCTCCTTGACACAATTGGGTTTTGGAAAGGAAAAATGGAATTATTCTAAATATGTTAGAAACATTATTTGTGATTTACCACAACCCCTTTGGGTTGAGGAAGTTGACACTACTTGCTATATTTTATTGAAGCTTGATCATACTAATTTTAAAGAAAACACCTTATGGGTTGTAAAGAGGAAAAACACCAAACATTAACTAATACTATTAGCTACAAATTCTTCATCTTATACAACAACAAAGAAATTTTGGATAAATTTGATTCGATAGCTTATGGATGTATTGTTCTTGGATGTTCCTATACAAGTAAATCATTAGAGTTTACAATAAAAGCTCTTTAACTACTACAAAAAAATATATGTTGTATTTGATTATGTTGACAAGTTTGTTTTGAGAAAAGAAGGCAATGAAGATGACCAAGAAGATATTTAAGTATCAAGCCAATTATAAAATGAGCAAGCTCTTAATGAGAAACTAGAGTATTTAGAACAAATTATATAAAATAATGATCCTGACAACATACAAAGTATAAATGAAAATGCTAAGCAAGAAAAAATAAGTAAGTTGCCACAAGAGCAAAGACACTCCTTTACATATCCAATGGACTACATAATATAAGATCCATCTCAAGAAATCAAAATCAAATCATCATAGAAGAACATGAGAAATATGACATATTATAAGTTCATGTGATCTTAACTAGATGCAGTCTTTGTAGGGTTATCAAAATGGGCTTGGCCTTGAAAATAGGCATTATTTTGACCAAGAGCTTTTAGCCTGGGCCTATCCAACCCTAAGAGCTGAGCTAGGCTAGGCTAGGCTAGGCTGGCCCGTGTGTGCCCTTTTTTTTATAACTTTTAAGCATGTCCATATTCAAATTAATCAAAGTATAACTCAAGTATCTTGATTTCATGTGAATTAATTAGATGTTTGAATTATATAAATATGAGTTTTTTTATGAAATATAAATGAATTAATAAGAAATATTTTCAAAGATTATATAAATACATCACCATTATATACATCTAGTATATAACATACTCTCTCCTTGACTATATAAGAGATGGTGTTGCTTTATGGTATTAAAGTTTGTGTCACAAACAAGCCACAATCTGAGTAGCTATAGTAATTCTTTGACAAATAAATGCATATCTTTTACATAAGCACACAAGGAACCCCCAAATAAACCTATATATATATATATATATATATATATATTCCCTTTCTATAAATATGTTCAAGTGATGTGCACTCTGAAGATCTGAGAGTATATTCATGGTTGTATAGGTTCTTCATTCTTCCTTTGAAATAGAAGTACTTTAAAAAAATTGGGAAACCAACTTACCTAGTATGAAAGCGCTACATACTTGAATATAAATTATTTTCAAGAACAACAACTTATGATTGGAACTTATAAATTGAGAACATTATGCATCATCCATACAAGTTGTTTAAGATTCTTTTAGATGTGAAATTTGAAATGTCGAAGCATCACAAAGAGACATGTATCATTATATTTTCCAGCTTGTATCAACTGCAATATTCATTGCATAAAACTGCATAACAATAATCAAGCCTATTACTCGATTTCATCGTCAACTAATAGACCTTCAATATTCAAAATTTCCTATTCAAATTTCATCGATATTAGACATCTATAAAAAAAGGTGGGCTAGGGTAGGCCAACTTTTTCCAAACCCATTTTGAGGTCAGCCCTAACCTAACCTGACCCTGTCTCAATCGAGCCCACAAGGACTGGACCAGCCCAACCCATATTGACACCCTAACATTTTGGACTCCAAAGAATGTATGCGTCATTGATATGGACTAAATAAATTTCTTAGACTCAAAGCAATGTAGGTGGCATGAGAATAGGTGTCACATTTGTCTCGCAAGGGAACCATGCAAAGAGTATGAAAAATTCTTGAAAGAGAAAATATTTCCTAAAGGATTTTGACCTTTTCAAAATGAAGTGACAACCAAAATTTTATTTTTTGGAAAATTATTTTCTTTGTTTAGAAATATTGTCTTTGAATTAGAATGGGTTCTGAACTAGAAGGCAATTGGGGGAGGCTAATGCTAGCAGTTGATTTTCCACTCGATGTAGTGGAGAGTTTTGAACTAACAGTAGATTATAAGGGGATCATCATGTCATTCCCTCAATTGTGAGCTAACAAGGAGTTTCTCCTTTATTCTCTCCATCATTTTTTTTAACCATTGAATCTTAGCCAACAAAGTTTGGTAAAGACTTATTAGGTCCATGATCGATTATGGTGCTTATAACAACTCTATTTATGTAAATGTAAATTTTTTTTTCTATTTGTAAAATTCCATGAAGTTATTACTGCTTTAATTCTAACCACTTAACTCGTAATAATAATTAATTTAACCAAGCATAATTGTTATTAACAGTGATACAATACTGAGTTTCCATACACACCATTATTTTACAAACATTTGTACAAAGGTCTAAAATATACATATTAGCCATAATCATCTACGTAGACTACTTCTGTGGACACTAGTGCAGGTGGCGGCACCTCCACCAGAATCTCAATCACATATACTACATATATATCCGATATAACTGGTAGTTGCCCAAGGTAGGGCACCTCAATCCAACGTACGGAAATAATAAGTGTCATGGAGAAAATCTGCATAATTATTCTTCTGAACATGATATGGAAATATAGTGAAAATTAAATCCTAGTAGGTTCAACAATAAATCATAATTTACCATCAATATAGTTCATCATATCATGTCCATCTGTATAAACTATAGAAAATATCTTTAGGTCACATGAATGCACTTTATCCATGCACATAAAAATTGTACAATTATGACATGTATGGCATAAATACTATTTTTCAGAATATCATATGATGACTATCAATTTATTCTCATATCAAGCTACCCCGGTCAGGGTGAGTATTTTCTACTCTCCGGTACGTGTTTTTCTCGCTCCGTCTGACATGGCTTACTTTCTCTTTCTTTTCTTATTAACATGATCATAACCGTTGGTAGGGTGTCCCCTACTGGTGCACCACATGGATTGCCATGTGACCGTGCTCATTTATTTTCTTTTCACAATGATAGCCAAAAATATGCTTTCAATAACAAGTATATAACTATTACCAAAAAAATCATTGATAATCATACGATGAACATAATCATTTCAAATATCACTTTATAAAATATTTTCATGTCAAAATTTCACACTTAAGATGGTAAGAAGTTCATACAATGGCAATGACTATGGCATATACTAGTTATTTATTATTTTTATTTATGAGATTCTTCTTCTTTGTTAAATATTAATTTTATTTCTTTATTTTCTTGATATAGGTTTTCATCCTATCTAACCTTCTCTTACTAATCAGAATATAACTCCCTCAATTTAACTCCAATGTAGGTGATCTTGGTGTCAATTTAAAAATAAAACAATTATCTAAAACTATTATGTTGAACATTTTAGCGAAATATTAAGAAATCAACGTGATATTAGTCCCTCAAATTATAGGTTATTTCTTCTCTGGTAGTTTCTGACCTCTACCTACTAATCTGTCCATATCTCTCTCATAAAAATTCTAAATTAAGTGATTCCAGTGGCTAAAACTCTGTGACACATATATTTATAATTCATATGTTAACCATTTATTTTAATTCTCTACATAATGTTTCCAGAAATTAAAACATAGAAGCTATCCTAACATATTCGTCCCTAATTAACCATTTTCTGACCACTGCTTACTAATCAGACCATATCTACCTATTATGAACTTCAAATTGCGTAATTTTAGTGGCTAAAATTCCGTGACACATATATCTATAATTCTTACGTTAACCATTTATTTGAATTTTCTACAAGATGTTCTCAGAAATTAAAACACAGAAGCTATCCTAACATGTTCTTTCCTTATCAACCATTTTCTGAACACTACTTACTAATCAGACCATATCTACCTCATATGGACTCCAAATTGAGTGATTCCAGTGGCTAAAATTCTGTGACACATATATCTATAATTCTTATGTTAACCAGTTATTTTAACTCCCTACAGAATGTTCTTAGAAATTCAAAAATAGAAGCTTTTCTAACATGTTCTTTCCTAATTAACCATTTTCTAAACACTGCTTACTAATTAGACCATATCTACCTCATATGAACTCCAAATTGAGTGATTCTAGTGGTTAAAAATCCGTGATACATATATCTATAATTGTTATGTTAACAAGTTATTTTAATTCCCTAGAGAATGTTCCCAGAAATTCAAAAACAGAAGTTTTCCTAATAGATTCTTCCCTGATTAACTATTTTCTTACCACTGCTTACTAATCGGACCATATCTACTTCATATGGATTCCAAAGTGAGTGATTCCAATTGCTAAAAATCCGTGAGACATATATCTATAATTGTTATGTTAACAAGTTATTTTAATTCCCTACAGAATGTTCTCAAAAATTCAAAAATAGAAGCTTTCCTAACAGATTCTTTCCTGATTAACCATTTTCTGACCACTGCTTACTCATCGGACCATATCTACCTCATATAGACTCCAAATTGAGTGATTCCAGTTACTAAATATCCGTGAGACATATATCTATAATTGTTATGTTAACAAGTTATTTTAATTCTCTACAGAATGTTCCCAAAAATTCAAAAACAGAAGCTTAAAATTTTGCCACCCATAGCCATACCTATGCAGAACTATCTACACCAGCCTAAGTATTCAAACATACATCACATGCAAGAATAATATGTAACATGATAAAGCAACATCCATGACCAATCATCAAAGTTCTTAAGATCAAAATTCTATATAAATTTTACAAATTTCAAAACTTTTCTTCAAAAAAAAATATTGTTAAACCTACCTAAGAATCTCCCTAACTCACTTAGTGAAATTGTTTTCTTGTTTCCCCTTGAAAGAAGTATCAAAATTCCTCCATTCCCTTAGCTTTTTTAGCAGCTTAAATAAGAGAAGGAGGGTGAGTTTTTGAACCTCAAGGATGAAGAAAAAAAATAGATTCAAGTGGAGATTAAGTTAACTTACCTTGAGTACTTAGCCCTTTAGACTTCTCCTTCTTCTTCTTTCCTTTCTTCTCCTCTCTTTCTCTCCTTTCCTCTCTCTACCTTGCTTCTATTTCTCTCTCTTTCTCACTTGGACGAAATTAAAATGTTATAGGGGTGGGTTTTGCTTAAATAGACCATCAAATAATTCATCTTTCATGATCATGGGTCTACCTTATCACAATTAGGATACACTTGGTTGAATTTTTGGAAAGCAAACAATTTATGTTCTTGTCTTCCTCTTCCTTAGTCAAGATATGCATAGCAAAAGGAGATTTGTATTTTGAAAATTATAATGATATGTTCTTAAGATAAGGGATAAGGTCCCTTTGATTTAGGGATTCATTTCAATTTTCTTTTGTCTTAATTAAGTATGATAGGTTTTCCTTTTTAGGTGGCAAATTTCTAGCCCTTGAATCTCCATTATTTGGCTGAAATTATTTGTGTGGGATTGAAATGTTTTGACCTAATGCCATGTATTATCATACCACTTGCTAAATTTATGAGTGTAGGATATAGATGTTTTGTCCTAATGCCTTGTCACCTAATCTTGATTACACTATTATTTCATCACTTTATTTTTATTTTTTCTCTTGGGTTTGAGCTCATTCTTGCCCATTTTCTTTACTTTGGTTAAAATTCTATCTTTCATAATGGGCTTGATCACATTTTCATGATTTTTGGGCTATCGGTCCAATTTCTATATCTTAGTGCAAGTCTATATTTTATTTCTTCCTTGGGCTATCCTATTGGCTTGCTAAAAATTTATGTGAGGTAGAAAGATTCTATATGAGGTGTCCATAGTTGAAAACCCAATTTATGGGTGGAGATACTAAACTTAATAACTTTAACTCTTAAATTAGGAAAAATTACCCTAATCCAATCTTCTTAAAATTTTAATACCTTCACAAAAATTTATCTTCCTTACCTAAGAATTTCATCTTTCTTTAGTATATTTATTTCTAATATTTCCTCTTAGATTTTCTCTCTTTACCTATTCCTTTAATGTTAGAACATTTCTATGCATACGTAAGGTGAAAAATTTCTAAGGATTATATTTCCTTAGATATTGAAAAATTGTCTAATAAATTTTATTACCTTAATTAAATATTTATATACCTTTATTAATAAAAGAAAAGAAATTAGAGATATTACTTTGAATACTTTTGTACTTTTATTAATACATGAAACGAAATTAGGGATGTTACAGTGCTAGTAACGGCTTGAGTGGTATAAGGTCTTTCTTTCTAGAATCAGCCTTAAAGCTACAATCACAAAGCTTTCTCCTTTAGGTATTTTCCTAACTTTCACCTATCTCCTCATCTCTCCTAACATGGCCCTTTCATCCTTAACCCTATTCCTATCCTTCTTTGCAACTTGGTTACACCTTAATTCTTCAATGGTAGAAACATTTCATATTATCCTTTACATATTCTTCTCCAAAAAAATAACACTTATAGGTTTTAGTAAATGTTTCCTATAGGCGATGCCAATGAAGGTCTTTTCCTTGCCTTGATAACACTAGCTCAACAAGAATAATGGGGGAGGCTCTTGTAAGGACACTTCGACGCTTAGGTTAGTATAAGAGTGGAAAAAGTATTGTAAGAGGCAAAAGTTTTATACCTTAGGTTGAAGAAGGAAATAAATAAAGGAGAGTCAGGGGCATTTTGGTCACTTCGTTCGATTGATTTCCACTAGACAATTAAGGTCATGGGGTCTTTGATTGGCTCTATCATTTTCAGGTATGGTTCGTACAATAATTCTTTTAGCACAATTCTTGAGGGAGAATCTTTAAGTGTCTTTTAGTGGCTAAGGTGATCTCATGAAGTCGAGAAGATAATGTATGGTGCATCTTCACAAACCTAAGATTTTGTTTAGACAAATCAAAGATCATAATATTCAACAAATATACATTAAGCCCAAAATTATAGAAGTCTTAACAAGGCAAGAACAAAATAAAAATTACATCACAACCTACACTTCTAAAGTATAGATAAAATTTAGATTATAAGGCAATACACCGTTTAACTATTACTAACCAATATCATAGAAAATATAACAAATTTCATTCAAATACAACTAAATTTGAATATAAAAGGAAGAATAAAGAGTTTTTCAAAGGAAGACAACACATCTTCCAATCTTTTTTGAAAATTACAACTCTTAACTTTGAGATTTCTTTCAAACTTGAGATATTGTAGATCTGAAGGAAAATATGTAGATCTTTTAATCATAATTAGCATTGGATATTCTCTAACAAAGAGAGAAAATTTTCTGCCGAGAAAGAAAAACACATTCTCAATAGAAAAAAGAGACTTTCCTAATAGAAAAAAAAAATTTCTTTAATGAAAAAAAATAACTTTCCTAATGAAAGAAAATAATATGGCTAGACAAACTCTACGGTGCGTTAGGGTTTTGGGAAAAGAGGGAACGGAGGGGTTAAAGGGTGACTTCTCTAGTGGGCTCACTAGTAATAGCTAGATTGGTAACATAGGCCAAGTCCCTTAGGTTTTGGGCTTTCCCAAGCTCATATTATTTATCACAAGATGTATAGTATATATTTAATATAGTCAAGTATTGGCCAAACCTTACCTCTATTGTTTTTCTCTAAGACAATTAATAACTTGTTGGCAACCCCTCTTTCTCTCTCACTCCCCCTCTGTTGTTCCTTCTACATTTTCTTTCCTTTCTTGCCTATTTCTTCCCAATAGTTACTAGTCATTTCCTTCCTTTCCCCAAAGTTATTCCTTTCCTCTATGGAAGTTCTCTTCTTCTCTCATGGAATTTTCTCTCTCTTCTATGTAAGAGGTTCAGTTTTTGTTGCTGATCTTGAAGATTGGCTTTATCTTTTTCATAGCTGTATCTATGGATTTATCAATTTAGCAAGAGAAGGCTTTCTAAGAGATAAAATCTTTGTAAGGCATGTTGCCTTTCCATGGAATTTTTACAGAGTTTCTTGTTTATTTTTATTAATTGTAAATCTAGCTGAACTTATGGTTAGTTTTCTTGTTTTAGCTTAATAGGTTATATTGCTCTGTTTTCTCAAGCCTTTGTCCTGCTTGTCCCCTGGTATTGCAAGTAGGGGTGTAAGTAACCCGACTAATCCGTTTTAAACCGACCCAAACCGATAAAATAATACATATTCGGGTTAATCATTTTGAATTTTTGGGTTTTAATGGTTAAAAATTTTAAAAATTTCGATTTTATGCGGTCGGGTCGGGTCTGGGTTAAGGAAACCCGTTGAAACCGACTCGACCGTAAAATCACTTTAAATTACATGTTTTGCATTTAGATTTCCAGTGAGGCTATAGCTCAGCGGAAAGACTTCCACGCGTAAGTGAGGGGAACCGAGTTCAAATCCTTCATTAGTGTGGATTGCTTTCAATTTTGAGTTAAAACTAATTTTTTTATTAAAAAAAAATCAAAAACGATGTTGTTTTGGTGGTGTATATATATTGACTTCTCAGAAACCCTAGCTCATTTCTTCACCTCCTCTCACTCCATAAACATAAATCTGCGGCTACCTCTTCACATCTCCCTCCCTTCACTTCTCAAATTTTTCTTCCAGATCCATATCTAGTTCCAGTTTCGAAGATGGTGCCATGGCGGCTTCGTCCTCGCTTGCGGTATCTTCTCCATCTCCTTGCTTTCTTTCTCCATGTTTGTCGGCACCATCTGAAGACCGCGTCTACATTCTCACCCAGACGGAGTTGGTTTCTGGCAGACTGACACCGTCCAAAGAAGCCATCTTCTTCCTTGTCTCCAGTAGCTTACGAGTCTTGATCTTTCTCATGTCCAGCAGCAAAGCATTGAGTCAGTACGTTTCATTTACTTTTCCAAACATTTGAGGGTCTGTTTTACGAATGCATAAGAATTTAAGTTCCTTTAGACAAAAGATGATATATGTTTGTGCCTTCCCATTTTCGTAAAGGTAATAAAGATTAGCTTTTTGATTTTTGTTACTTCACTTTGTCTTCTCTTACTTTTCCTTTACCTGATTATTGTTCATTCGTGTTTTTGTGCTCTGATTCAGTGTCTTTCGGGTAACCCGCCTGAATCCGATTGAAGATCAGAACCGACCTAACCCGCATGTATCAGGTCTCCCAAACCATCGATCGGATTCGGATGGATCTTTTGCGACCCGACCATTGTTCGGTCGGGTTAAATTTATACCTAAATCCGACCGAACCCGACCCGCTTACATCCCTAATTGCAAGCTTGGGTTTGTTCATTGTTTTTAATATGCCTTTATTTCTAAGTTTCTTGCTGATTTTTTGCCATATTATTTATATCTCTTCGACCAAAGAAAAAAATATAGTGAGGTCATAAAATTGGAGTCTTTTTCAACTCAAATTTACAGAACAATTTTATTGTATAATTATTAATTTCATACGCATGTTAAAAGAGTGAATTAGATGATGTGGCTTCTCACCTATTCCCAAAAAGGTCAAAACATAGGCGCCTAACCAGGGCAATTTCTTTTTTCACCCGATGAAAGGGAATATGGCCAATTTCAGGCTTTCAGCCATAATTTCTTGACTTAAAGTTTAAATAAAATTTGCAATATCCCAACTCTCCATCTCCCAACAACCAAGGAAACAAGTGGGCTACCACAATTCCCTATCAACTTCCATCACCAACCTCCACAAATTTGAAACTGTTTAGGAATATATATAATATAATTTGGAAAAATGAATAAAGATGTTGGGAATTGTTGCTTCCATGATCCATTCCATCCCAATCTTAGATCTACCTTTGGCTATAAATAAATAACCCGGATCTCAGTCTTTCCACATCGCCCTCTGCTCTCTGCTTCAATCTCAGAAAAAAAGGTACGAGACAACCTTATTTTGCTCCCCTTCGTTCATTCTCAAGCTTCATTAATTTCCTTGAAGTCCATTAAAGTCTTCCTCTTCGCTCCCCGTCTTTCGCTCTCTTTGATTTTACGGCATGTACTTGCAGTTGAAGATGTTCATAAATCTGATATAGAATCTACATAACTGAGAATTCTTCAAATTTCTACCTGATTATTCCCATTCTTTTTTTTTTTGGTAACAATTATTCCCAATTTTACATTTAGCTTTTTTCACTGAGATCTGCTCTGGTAAATGTGCATTTTCCATGAACGCTTACTTTGTATATCCACTGAGATCAATTTTTGGCTGCATCTGTTGCATTTTGGGCTTGAAAGATATTTTATTTTTCGTGGGTCTGAACTACTAATCCATACATTAACATGGAACCCAAGTTTGGACAATAAGGGATGGAGTATGACTCAAGCCTTCCCTGTTTGGACAATAAAGGACTTTAACTGGCTCTTGTAAAAAATTAATATAACTATTGATTTTCTTTCATTTAGCTATTGATTCATTTGGCTTGTTTATTTTAGACATTCACGTTGAAAGAAAAGTTTTATTTAGTTCTATTCCCTTGTCTTCCCTTTCTTTTGTTACTGATTTCTTTCCTTCTGGCCTAACTCGCAAACATACCATAAGGGTGGGGCCAATGGGCAGTCTTAGAATTGTATATGGCACAATGAAAATACATTTTGTCCTCAACTTAGGTTATATTATAGCATGGGCTTTTGGTCCTTATGTCAGCTACTAGTTCTTAGTTGATATGCTGAACAAAATGATTTGGCTCAAGTTATATGGTATCTTTCCATCATATTTTAAATTTTTTTAGCGAAAATAGAAAAATGTGAATTGCATATTTCTTTACCATACTGTCTTTGCCTTTCTTTTTTGTCCTTTTTGGTATTGTGGAATGTGTATTAAAGCATAAAATGACTGAGAACTTTATAGGAACAGAGATGTTTTACTTGATTCCAAAACTCCTAGATTGATTATGTTCTTATTGTGATTAAATGATAGGTTGTGAAAGAGGACTTTGTTTTATTTTTTTTAACAGAATTTTGATGTACTAGTTAGCTTTTGGCAGTCATATAACAAGAGTAAACTATTGCTCATATCTTATGTTGGCTTCAAGGCATTAGATTTTACCTGAACTACTTTTCTGGCTTCTGCATTTAATGAATGTCGATAACTCAGTAGCCAATTATATAATTGATGTTCTTTTCAGTATAAATTGATTAATATCTCATTCTGGACTGAAACAAGATGTTTTGATTGGGTGTTCAAGTCCACCAACTTTCTCGCTTCTGTTTTAAATTCTTTGTTATATCCAACAATTGATGTTTTCCTCATACTATATCTTTCATTCTCATCACTGAATAGTTTGTACCATTAATGAGAGCTTGCATAAGTATCTTATGGTATTGATGACTAAGTTTCCTCATACTGATGGGATTGATGACTAAGTTGGCCACATATATTCTTACTTGAAGACTAATAAGCTATCTATATATTTTTTTGTTTGAGTCTAATGGATCTACTGCTTTGGTTGGTAGCTAGCCTTAGGATAGAACAAAAATAATGAAGGTTATAGAAAAAATACGGGCAGCAGCCGCAGCTGATCCAGATAGGGTGGTTTTCTCATTCGAGTTCTTTCCACCTAAGACTGAAGATGGGGTGGACAACCTGTTTGAGAGGATGGATCGCATGGTGGCCCATAATCCTTCATTTTGCGATATCACTTGGGGTGCAGGAGGATCAACAGCGGATCTAACATTAGAAATTGCCAACAAGATGCAGAATATAATATGCGTGGAAAGCATGATGCACCTTACCTGCACCAACATGCCCATTGAGAAAATTGACCATGCTCTCCAAACCATCAAGTCCAATGGCCTACAGAATGTGCTTGCCCTTCGTGGTGATCCTCCTCATGGTCAGGACAAATTCATCCAGATTGAAGGTGGCTTTGCATGTGCACGGGACCTGGTACACCATCTCATATTCTTTCCTTTCAATCTCATTTTCATTTTTATACCCTTTATTAAAATAATAGGTCTAAGCAATCAGTTGCTGACAATTTTATATTTTCCTAGGGTGGAGGGCATCATCATTTTATATCTAATCTCAACATATTGTCTACATTAACACTAACTAATCTTTTGGTTCATTATAGAAAATGTTGGTACTAAATAAATCTCAACTCATAAACTGTTTATTTACGATTGAATTCATTGGAGACTTCTTTGAACTTTTTCTTCTTTCAATTGTAAATATTTTGTCTGAATTAATGTGGAAGATGACCTAAGAAAAAGGGATGTCATTTTCCTCTTATTAAAGAGATGGTTTTAATTGTATTCCAAAAGATTTTCAGTTGATTGCTGCAGTCAACACAGGAAAATAACCAAACGCAACAAAATGGGGGGTGATATGCTTTTTGCACCAAAACTAGAAAGTGTAGGACAAGTTATGTAGCCATATGTTGCATTCTCACCCATGATCCAACTTTATTCTTAGGTTCATAAAATGTTTTCATCTTTGGTTATCCAACTAGCTGTTAATCTTGTTTGGCCACTTGAATGGTCCTGACTTTTTGGATATATTTTGCAGGTGAAGCATATCAGAGCCAAATATGGTGACTACTTTGGTATCACAGTTGCTGGTTATCCAGGTTTCTTGCTTTGACTATTTTAACTTTCGTTCATCTGCTTTTCAGTCTTTGCCATCATCATTTGCTCTTATAATTTGTTGTCTTTCTTGTCAGAGGCACATCCAGATATGATAGGAAGCGATGGTTTGGCTACACCAGAAAGCTATCAAAATGATCTTGCTTACTTGAAGAGCAAGGTTATATCACTAATTCAGAATACTTCATCTTTCTCATCTCTTCAAAATTTCATTTGTTATTATTAGCTTCATATGTACACTTCTAGTAAGAATTCATTTAAAGTTGTGACTTGCAAGCTCGAAATCATAGAACAATGAAACAATTCATAAGCATTGCTTCTTTATTTGCAAAAAGTAGGAATTCTTTGTTCTTTCTTTTAAAACTAAATGAAAAGAACCTTTCTTATTATCATTTTCTTCGTTTTATGAGTTTGTGTTCTGTTTATAGGTTGATGCTGGAGCAGATCTGATAATTACCCAACTATTTTATGATACTGATATTTTCCTCAAATTTGTGAATGACTGTCGCCAAATTGGAATAAATTGTCCCATAGTGCCTGGAATTATGCCCATAAATAACTACAAGGGCTTTATCCGCATGACTGGATTTTGTAAAACTAAGGTATGCAATATTCACTATGCAGATCTTTTATTCAATATTTTATGTTGTTTAATATCAAGGAATATGCCAAAGGCATACAAGGTCCTAAAGATGTTACTCTAAATTTATCAAATGTTGTTCTCTCTTTTTCTGTGTATACTAGTGGAAAAATATCTCATGTGTGGCTTCAAAATTGGAGACTGTACCTTGTAACATCAATGACACTACAACAAGTGTTATGCAAAAAAAAAAAAATAAGAAATTAGATTCCCAGGTTGAAATTCAGTCGCAATTGGGTAAATATGTTAACTTTAATTGTTAGTTACTAGAGTGCGCAGTTGTTAATGGCATGCAGTGCACATTTGTGAGAAGGGCTCTTGTAGCCATGTGCACTGTGCACTGTGTTGCTTTGTGTGCTCAGTTCATCCAAAATTGACAATATAATGCATAGATACAAAAAATAACAGGAGACAGACTTCAACTCATACTTTGAACATAATCATACTTACTCCAACAATCATCCAAAATCTATATGTATCAAGCATAAAATATAATACTAGCCACTTAGATCATAAACGTGTGAAAGTTGGAGGAATTTAGAGTTCTGAAAAATGAGAAAATGTGTCCCTTTCAAGTAACAGCTGGGAGCCAAACCAAATGGGTTTGCTGAAAAATGAGAAAAGGTGAGTTTGCTCTAGGTGAATTTGGGAAAAAGAGAAATAATAGAAGAGGCAAGATGGTGCATGTGGCATGCGCAACATGCCATAGAAAATTTGGTTGAATAGAATAGTATAAATTAATACAATTCAGCCTTATATAATGGTTGGTGTACAAAGGGGATTATATAAATTTATATGTTTAGGACTATTATATGGTTACACAGCATATCACTATACACCCAAGGGAGAATGGATAAGCCTTAATAAAGAATTTTGCATAAATTTCTTAATAATAAAATTATTTTTATATTTATATGTCAATTTACCATCATATTGTCTTCATCACTTTCATTTTACCATAATCACTATCGTTGCTTCCACCATGACCATTGTTGTCACCACTATTATTATCATCATACTATTATTGTCTTCGTCGTCACCACCATCATTACTGCCATTGTCATCACCATAACCACCATTGCTGCCTTGTCGCCCTCCCACCACCACTACAGTCGCTACCATCTTTGTCACCACCACCATTATAGTTATCCTTTCATCATTGTCATCTTCTACACCTATTCTTTCTTAATTTTTTTTGGATCTCCCACCACATTAGGTAGGTCCACTGGGTGTAATTTTTGCCCAGACCTTAATGAAAATTTTTCTTGCATAGCTGGATTATCATTGGGCTCACTTAGGCCTCTAAATTGGTCCTACCGTTAGGCCATGGTTTACAGTTTTTGGTACTCTTTGGAGACACTTAACTGTTAAAGTTAAAGCTAGATTGCAGCTAATACATTATAAAGTAAATACAATTTCATTATATTTTCTCTTGCACACTATTTATGTCATCTTGGAAGCTTGCCGCCCCTATCTCTCAACTGAGATTTAAATTTCAGCAAGATATAGTAAGCCTGTACTCTGTCCAAGTTTCAAGCTCAAAAGCCTTTCGTGTAAGAGGTATTAATTAAAATCAGTCCTAGCCCTTCACTTAGTAGTTTAGGCTTTCGAGTTGAAATGGTCTTTGACATTTTTTACATCTAGAGGTTGATAGTTGGATAAAATTAATTGACAGTTCATCATTGCTACTTTTGTAAATATCTAAATGTTCATGTTGATACTTCTCAACAGTGAACACCAACCATTCAAGTGCATAATGTGTGTGAAGCTATGTTTTTTTTATGTAATTCGTCCTACATATGCCGGTCATACGTTCACTCTTTACCATTTTGTTATGTTAGGAAAGTGCCATTAACTCTAATATAGTGTTTTTGTTTTTTCATGAAATGTTCTAGATACCTGCTGACATTATTGCTGCCTTAGAGCCTATCAAGGACAATGAAGAAGCTGTCAAGTCTTACGGAATTCACCTTGGAACAGAGACGTGCAGAAAGATTTTAGCTCATGGAATTAAGACATTGCATCTTTATACGCTAAATATGGAGAAATCAGCTTTAGCCATACTAATGGTTGTCTCTCATTTTCTATAAGATATACTCGCTTCAGTGGCTTGTGATATGCATACTTTTGATGGCATTATTGGAAGTTTTTCACTTAATTAAAAATGCTAATTATTTTAATGGTTACAGAATCTTGGCTTAATTGAAGAGTCCAAAATTTCTAGGTCCTTACCTTGGAGACGCCCTACAAATGTTTTTCGTGTCAAAGAAGATGTTCGTCCAATCTTTTGGTATATTATATCTTTGGAATTGCTATTTCTGGCACCAAAATATAAGAAGTGTGTGTCTTCTCACTTTCTTTAACCATCTATAATAGGGCCAATCGTCCAAAGAGCTACTTATCAAGGACCATAGGATGGGATCAATACCCACATGGGCGCTGGGGTGATTCTCGTAATCCATCATACGGGGCACTGACTGATTATCAGGTGCACATGATTACTCGACAACTTAGATTAGTAGGCGTGCAAACATCATTTTCTTTCATAAATTTGAGCAGAGGTTTCATTGTGCATGATACATCTTGGTTACACTTATTTCATTTTTTCTTCTGTAATATGTATGCATATTCCTGCAGTTTGTGTTCTAGCATTTTATTATATAAAAACATTATACATAATTAATTCATATATTGCTAAAATTATACTTCACATAATTTGTTTGCCAGTTAATGACTGTGTAACATGAATATTAATTGTTGCATAAAGATTAATTTTTTGCATACTATTGTCTAATGAATTGGATCCATATTTGAGCTTGCAGCTTTAGCTATTTTTTTTTAAAAGCATGAAGGATCTAAGATTAATATAAGTATGCCACATTGAGAGTGATAAGATACAAGAGGAGTATGGATTAAAAAAGACTGAGAGACATGTTCAGATTTAACTGTAGAATGTGTGATTACATAGTAGAGCATTGAGCTAAAGAAATCATTAGAGTATTCATTAGTACTTGTGTAAATTAAATTACCATACAAAATTAAATTTGAGTTATAATTAAGTTTCGTGATTGTGTAGTTGTGTTACATTTTCCTTGATACAAAACATACATTAATTTCAATTCATTGTGATGAACAAAGTATTTCATTTGTAACTTGATGCAAAATTGAGTTTCGTTCCTGGAATTACAGTAGAAAACAGAGAAAATCATCAAAATAGAAGAGAAAGCTAAGAAAAATATCTAGCTATTTGAGGGCCTAGAACCCCCTACAATTTTCCCCAAATTTCTGCCTATCTCTCTCAAAGCCCTGGGCGCCTTTTTAGTCCCATTCTTTGAAATAATTTCCATGTTTCCCTCAACTGCCCTGATATTTCCCTAGGCAGTTATCACTCTATCCCTGCTCTCAACTTCCCTTGACAATTCCCATTCTTCTTCCTTGCGCTGACCATCCTAATTGGGGGGTCTATCAGTACCCCACCTGAAGTTTAACCTTGCCCTCAAGATGAGAAGTGGAAATTGTGGCATGTAGCTCCCTTCCAATAGGATCTAACTCCTCCTTCCCTTCCCTTCCCTTCCCCTTCACCCTCATCTTCTGAAACCAAAGCACCTGCAACAGTGGATTACTATGGCCTGGTTCAAACTTCTCGTCACACAGTAAACAGAGCCCTCTTTCATGTTTAGCCAGTTATCCCTCATCTGTCAACTTGAAACAGCCACCCATATCGGTCATCGCCGGTTCTCCACAAAATTCCCCTTAGCTCAGCATCATTCCTTGCATTAACCTCCTGATGCCTCCTCTTCCTCCTCCGCCAGACTCTCACGTTCTTCCCTCCTCAGGCAGCCCTGAAGCTGCTTGAGTTGAAGCCATGAGCATTTGAGACTTTTTGTACTGTTTCATCAAACTGGTAAGATTGTCATGGGTGATCATCCATCCTTTGATCTTCTTCATATACTCCTTAAGCACATTTCCATCACGCCTCAAATACCCCAGCTCCAATCTAACCTCCACTATCACTTTTTCCAAATTTTCCACTCTTGAATCCATCCTTGTATTGACCATTCCCTGTCATGTTCAAGTCTTGATACCAATTGATGGGACCTGAATTTCCTTCCTGGAATTACAGTACAAAACAGAAAAATGGAAAAGAAAGCAAAGAGAAATATCTAGCTCTTCGGGGGGCTAGAACCTCCCACAATTTTCCCTAAATTTCTTCCTATTCATTCTCTGCTGCCCTCACTCCATTTTTATTCCCATTCTCCTAACTTCTAGATATCCTCTAATTCACTTCCATGTGTCCCTCAACCACCTGCTAATGATATTTCCCTAGGCAGCTACCATTAAAACTCCCATTCTTCTTCCTTGCTCAGGCCATCCTAATTAGGGGGTCTATCATAGCTCAACTGGATAACTGCAGATCTGTCCATTGATTAAGGTATAAAACTCAATCAGCCTATTGTCTAAATATTACAAATATAGTCAAAATAAATCTTATGGGAAGCCTAAAATCTATCCTTTAAGAATATGAAGATGCATTAACAACACTTTGCATGCTCTTGCCATGAACACATATATAATATATGCTCTTCTATGTTTTCCTTTTCCCCCTTTTTCTTTTCTGTTTTGTCAGGTGGGAGGGTGGTTGAAAGCCGAGAGTGGGGATGTGGTACAAAGGTTATGATGCTATGATAACAATCACTAAGTTTATAAAGATGCAAAATAATTTTATTGGGTTTAACCAAAAATATATGTCTTGTACTTCTACTGTTGTAATTGTGTAACATTTTATTACTTTGTCACAGTTCATGCGACCACGTGCACGTGATAAGAAGCTTATTGAAGAATGGGCTGTTCCCTTGAGGAATGTTGAAGATATTCATGAGGTAGAGATACTGTACTGGACTATGGCTACGGTGTTCTCATCAACACTTAAAAATAAACTAAATTTGTGTTCATTGTTACATTTCAGAGGTTTAAGCTATTCTGCCTTGGAAAATTGAGAAGCAGTCCTTGGACAGAACTAGAGGGTCTTCAGCCAGAAACAAGGATCATAAATGAGCAGCTTGAGAAGATTAACATGAAGGGCTTCCTCACCATTAATAGCCAGCCAGCTGTCAATGGGGAAAAATCTGATTCTCCTACTGTAGGTGGGTGCAAAAGTGCAGATTTTCATCCATGCATGATTTCTCATGAATTTAATGCCCAGAACATTTCATGTTCATTATATGTTATACATGACTGATTTTTTGATAGAGATTCTTCTAAGGGTTAGCAACTTGGCATTTCAGAATTGAGTTAGAAGCTGAAGTTACATGTCATAATTGGCATAGAAACCTTGGTTCCATATCTTGTACCTCAGATATGCTCAAATGTGATTATTATCAATATTCTTTTGGTGGTCTAGACAATTTGCATATATCTTCGAGCTTGATAATGGTGAATTGCATGCCAGGATTTCAACTCCTTCACAAATTGATAATTTTTACTTCGTTGTCAACTATTTCTTAGCATCAATTTATAGGAGGTGACAGTTGTGGAGACTAATCTTTCACATGATTTTCCTATAGGAAGATTTTTTTTGATAGAATTTTTTTTTTTTTTAGAGAGAAAGATAAAAACAATAAAGGTGGGCAAGACAGCTTCCCAAATGACCATAAAACAAAGAAACCAATAGGAAGAAAAGAAAACTGATATTAGATAAATAACAAAGCCGCCCAATCTCTATTTAAGTCTAACAAAAAACCATAACAACAACAACAACAACAACTAAGCCTTTTCCCACTAGGTGGGGTCGGCTACATGGATCAAACGGCGCCATAGTGGCCTATCATGAATGAGATCAATAGATAAGTTATTAACGATTAAATCATTTTTAATAGTTTCACTTATTGTTTTCTTTGGCCTCCCTCTACTTTAATTATTGGACTATTCTCCATCCGATCAACTCTTCTCACTAGGGCTTCTGCAGGTCTTCTCCACACATGGCCAAACTACCGTAAGCGAGTTTTAACCATCTTCTCCACAATAGGTACTATCCCAACTTTCTCTCTAATGCACTCATTTCTAATCATATCTCTTTTGGTGTATCCACACATCCAACGCAACATTCTCATCTCTGCAACGTTGAGTTTATCTTCATGTTGTCTTTTAACCGCCCAACTTTCCGTACCATACAATATAGCAGGTCTTATAGCCGTACGGTAGAATTTTCCTTTAACTTTGAGCGGCACTTTTTTATCACAAATGACACTCGAAACTTTCCTCCATTTTATCCATCCAGCTTGAATCCTGTGGTTTACGTCCTCCTTTACTTCACCGTCATTTTGTATAATGGACCCAAGATATTTAAAACTTGTAACTTGTTTTAATATATAGTCTCTAAGTTTCACATCTACATTTGTATTTGTTCGTCTTTTACTAAAAATACATTCCATATATTCTGTTTTATTTCTACTTATCCGGAAACCATGTGTTTCTAAAACTTGTCTCCATGACTCTAACTTCATATTTATTTCCTCTTTCGATTCACCAACTAAGACTATATCATCTGCAAAAATCATGCATTGAAGCCTCAACTAAGTCTAACAAAGAAACTCCCTTAAAATGGCCATGGATAGAACACTTAATGGAAGTGAGAGAAATGACCATTTCCTATAAAGCATTCAAAGGCAGCAACACTCCTTTTAATATCCAAGCATTCCTCTCCAATCAGATACCCCAAATCATAGCAAAATCAGCACATTGCCACAAAACTTTGCCATCCTTATTATGTCGTAAATGATTATACTGGATCAATAAAAACTGATCCAAATTCTCCAGGAAACCCAACTTTGACCAAATATACCAAATAATTTATTCCAAACAGAAGTTGCTATACTATAATGTAAGAACAAATGGCCATTAATTTCTGAGTTAGCCCTACACATGAAACAGATGTTTGGGGAAATTGCCAAATTTGGCTTTCAAAGGCGCAACATGTCATTAATACTAGCTCTATTGAGCACCATTGTCCACACAAAATACTTCACCGTTAAAGGAGCTTTAGATTTCCAAATTAGCTTCTCAAGAAGCAAAGGAGTCCTATTAGAGGGATAAGAAAATCAAAATAGGACTTCCAATAAAAAACACCAGAAGAATCTAAGTTCGAATTCTCCTATCCATGGAGGAAGATAGACAAATGGGCTCAAGGAGAAGAAGAGCCTCAAGTTCATGAACTTCTCTATTGGAGGGATTTCTAACAATATGAAGACCCTAGGAAAATCTATACCCTTGAAAGGAACAAAAACTATGGATGGGAGTATTATGCAACAGAGCTGAAACAGATTTGGAAAAGCTTGACCAAAAGGAGCATTCCCTCTCCAAAGATTCTCCCAGACCTTATATGAAGGCCATCACCCACTCTAAAAGACATGAGATCTAAAAGGGACATAATCTTGAAAGATAGATTTCTAGGGGCTAGTACAAGTAGCCGAATAGGCTAAGTTAGCATAAGACCCATTCTGATCCAAACCATAATCCTATCCGATGCCATAAGGACAAAGTCTCTTGAGGTAAGCACCATGGCCATTTACCTGTCAAGGGTAAATTCTTGGAAACATGATTTCCCAAACCTAACGCCCCCTTGTTCTTCGACCTACAACACACCTCCCAATTAACTAAATGATTTCTCCTCAACTCACTCACTCTTGACAAAAAAAAAATCCCTCATAATCTTTTCTAATCTATGGACAACATCCACTTGGAATTCTAAAGAGAGCTAATAAAGGGGTATATTAGAGAGAAGGTTGTATAAGTGTACATCGTCTCCCTAAAGAGAAGAACAACCCCTTTTAAGGTTGTAGGTTGTCTAACTGTTTAGACACATTTTGAACAGCTGGTTCCCAAGAAGCAGACTTGGGATTACTGCCCTGGAGGGTCCTAAGATAGGTAAAAGGCCAACTAAGAACTTGACAACCAGCAAGAGAAGCCAAGGCAGAAAGAACTTGATTATCCACATTAACCCAGGTCAAATTACCCTTAATCAAATTGACCTTTAAACCATAAACTTTCTCAAAAGGTTGGAGGATGAAAAGGAGATTCTCAAAACTAACCATGTCCTGCTCTAGAAAGAGAATGGTGTCATAAACTGAAGGTGAGAGATGACAACCTAATCTGAACCGACCAGAACATCCTTAACAAGATATCAACAGTTGTAGAAAGCAACCTACTAAAGCACATCAAACACCAGAATAAAAAGGAAAGCTGATAAAGCATCCCCTTGTCTAACACCATTCTTCTCTCAAAACCAAGATTTAGCCTCACCACCATTAACAATCACTGCAAAAGTTTTTGTCAAATAACAAGGAGAAATCCAATCTCTTCACTTCTCCCCAAAATCCTTATTATTAAAAAATTTACCAAGAAAACTTCAACTAACTTGATCATAAGCCTTTTCAAAGTCCAATTTAAACACCGAACCACTATTCCTCCTACTCTTGACATCATCTATCACTTCATTAGCAACCAATGCCACATCCAAGATTTGCATGCCTGGAATAAAAGCACTTTGGTTAGAAGAAATAGTATATGATAAAACTCTACAAAGCTTGCGGAGAACTTTATTATTAGTTTTTGTAAACACTAGTAACCAAATTTATAGGCATATAATCCTTTATCCCAAGACTTCTCTTTCTTCAGAACAAGCATGATAAAAGTTGAGTTCATATTACCATTATGATGGAATTCCTCAAAACTTCTTCCTCCTCAAAAGATCTCCAACGAAATCACTTTTTCCCAAGGAATGGGATTCCAACCCAAACCTTCTATAAAGGGTCTATTGAGAAAATCATCGGAGAAGAGTTTTGAACAGAAACTAGTAATCTCCCCAACAACAACAATTATGTCCCTAACCTGACTACCATCCTGAAGTTCCAATTCCTTAATAAAACTCCTCTTACCTGTTGCCACTCTATGGAAAAGTCTAGTATTGTCATCCCCATCCTTTACCCAGTCCAATAGGGAGATCTTCCCACCTGCCTTGTGGTTCAAAATATTATACTTAATGAACCTCTTAAACCTGTCAGCCCTTAGCACTGGTTGTCTGATTACCTGAATTAAAGAAGCATATAATTGGATTAAATTATTGTCTTACAACAATGATAGCAGATCTGAATTCAAGCATAGAATGGTGTTATGGAAACTGTTCTAGTGTGTTATGTGTCCCAACTTGGTGATAAGTAGGCAGTTTGCAATGTCTCTCTTTATATTTCCTTATTTTCCAAACCTCCTCCCAATTTCTTTTTCTATTTGTTGTCAGTAAATGCACTTTACATTAAATATCATATAAGACCCTTTGAAGCTGTACATGCTATTAGATATGGTGTAAAAAAAATAAAATTAATTCTATTTGTTTATTGTTTAAACTACCATTGTCATTCTAAAGTAAACTCAATAAATTAGAGTACTCTTTAAATTACTGGATTGCTGGAAGGCAGATGATAGGGGCTTTGTTTTAATTTATGGGAGAGGATGCATAGAAAAGTTGTGACCTTTCCCACTGTCTGTGTCCTTCCCTTTTTTTCTTTTTTCTAAAGGGAAAAATAACAAATCCGAAAACACAATAGGAAGACAAAAGAAATGAAGATTTCCTAATTAGAATGTCTTCCATGTGATGCTATTATACTTGAGGGGGGTGCTCTCAGATTTAATAATGTTGCTGGCTATGAGATACACTAAATTCTTAGCTTCTGATGTATTGCTCAGGTTGGGGTGGACCAGGTGGATATGTGTATCAGAAAGCTTATGTAGAGTTCTTCTGCTCTAAGGAAAAGTTGAATGCACTTGTTGACAAATGTAAGGGTGGACGATCTCTAACTTATATGGCCGTGAATAAAGAAGGGAGATGGATATCTAATGTGGGCCAAACCGATGTGAATGCTGTGACATGGGGTGTCTTCCCAGCTAAGGAAATCATCCAACCAACTATTGTAGATCCTGCCAGCTTTATGGTATGGAAGGATGAGGCATTTGAAATATGGTCGAGAGGATGGGCATGCCTGTACCCGGATGGTGACGCATCCAGGAAATTGCTTGAAGAGGTTAGCTTCTAAACGCACGTAGCGATAAAATATCTCATTGAGCTTAATAAAACAGCAATTCTATCCAGTGATGGCAGGGCTATGATCATTCTTCATTCTTCTGAATCTTGTGTTGCAGGTGAGAGACAGATACTTCTTGGTCAGCTTGGTCGACAATGATTACATCCATGGTGATCTTTTTGCTGTGTTTGCAGACCTGTGACAAGAGCTTCAGTCATAAGCTTTTCCTTAACCATGCTGGTGGCTTGTCATGCTTTTATTTTTCCTTTTTTTTCTTTTTATTCTGAACATGATGAATCAAGCTATATTTATAAACTTGTAATTTTAATTATTTAGACCTTAACCTTTAATACTTTACGAGGAAAATTAATTTGGAATGGAAACCAAGTTTGGCGATTATAACAGAAATATCAATCAGTTTTCTCATTCTTTAGTTGCAGGAGGAATTCATTTCTTGAAATCACCTGACTATCAACGAGAAATATTAATTATTCTTGTGATAATTAAGGGATTGCAATTCATTAATAAATAATGTTTAGGTGAGAGTATAAGACATAAACTTGCTACTTTTTCCCCCAGCTCTTGCTCTCTTTGCTTATGAAAACAGTAAATTGAGGATAAAAAGAAAATTATATGGTGAATGGGTAGGCTTGGACATTGGCAGAATTCTCATACACCTTGTGGCAACTAACTCTTTCTTTATATTTGTAACATTTGAAAATGGAGATTAAGCAGAAGACAAACTCCTAAAGATAATGAAAAAGGAATACTAAAAACCAAATGATGATTAAGTTTATGATTTTTTAAATAATGATAAACCCCTAATTCTTTTAGTTTTTACGTTAATATGATTTTTCAACACCCTTAGATTATACACTCTCCAGCTTGTTACAAAATAAAATATAAAAAAAAAAAATTAATGATAGAAAATAATTCACACTCCCCTAAAGAAAAAAATTGAGTATCACATTGGAACTTTCAAACAAAAGGCAACTGATAACTTGGAATAAAGAACTTAGTGTAAACATTTTTTCATTCATTAATATATTTAACTCACGTTAAGATGGTCCAAATGTTTTTCCTTTAAGAGTCCTAAAGTTTTCATGCTTAATGACTTTCAATGGTCATTATTTGTTGTTAAGTGGTGACTCTCTGTATTCTTAATAGTAAAACATTTAAATAGGAGAATTTTGGTCTCTAAGTTTGCTTCTTAAAAATTGCTACGAATTGTACATCTTGAATGACGGAGATCAGACTTGAAAGTACTAAAATCATTAAAAATTTGAGAAGAAAAACAATAGCGAGAGGTTGGTGTAATCCTTTTTATTCCGCGTTTCATTGATTTATACATGTTATTTTGAGTTTAGAAACATATTTAGATCATTTTTGAGTATCTTACATTTCGTATTAGAGAATAAAATGACATCTGCCTTGCTTTTGCATATATGGTGTTACTGTTCATTAATTTTCTAGAAATTTATTGGCATTTTTTATGTAAAATGAGATAATGAATCATTAGGATATTATTTTTTGATCATTTTGATATATAGCGTTTTCTTGCGGTCGAAACCAGGTCATGAATAGGTCATTTTGACCCAACTGGAGTTTGAAGACGATGAACAATGATTTAATTTTTTTTTGCATGGGTTGCAGCTTTCATGTCTTGAACCTGCGACGCTTTTGTTAAGATGCACATATTCCAGCTGCTTGTTTGAGGTGCACCTTTAGTAATATATGTGCTGTTTTTATTATTTAAAGTCTCATATAAAAATGCACATAAAACCTGCACACAGAAGGATTTGAACTCGCGCCCCTTTGGTTGGCGCTGCACTAGTTAGCAGCTGGGCCAGTGATGCTCTTCAATATTATAAATTTTGTATTTAATATTTAAATAATGCTTATAAAATTCATAAAATTCTGCACCTGTGAGGACTTGAACCAATAACTGTCTGGTTGCAGTTTAGCACTCTGCCACTGGACCGTCAGTGCTTGTTGGTTCCAGATTAATAGAGAAATATTAAGGGTTTTAAATAGTCAAAATATTTTTTTCTCAATATTTGATTGCCATGATTAATAATTCTTGAATTATTTTTAGTTTTATGTATATATATTATTATGTTGCTTTATATGTGTAATTTAGTGATGTTTTTCCTTAAGTCAAGAAATGAAGTGTTTGGCGGAAGTAAGGATCATATTGAAAATTCAATGGATGTTTTGATCACCATGAGTTACGTCGATAAGATCAGATTTAATTTTTTGTCCAAGAACCTAGAGAAGCTCTCACTTTAAGAGAAAACTCAATTATCATTCATCATAATCTCTAAATTACATGAACATAAAAAACCCTTATATAGTCAAATAATCCTAAAACTAGTAGGAAACCCTTAAAACCTTTAATTAAACTCTCGATAGAATATGGCCCAAACAACACAAGTTATTTGGCCTAACTAAACTAAAAAAAATAAATCCATAATTAAACTAATATTTGGCCAGCATAAATAATGTGCTCAAATACTAATAATATCCAAAAGAAAGTATATAACATAAAGCCCATAATACATCTTTAGTATATGCAAATTTGTGCTAATTTTCTTCAAGATCCAACAAGCTCTATTTGACCTCCAAGAATGCCTATCTATTCGGCCTTAAACTTATGCTCCAAGCTGCCTTTTTTAATGCCATCCTCAAGGTTATAAAGTGTGACCCATTTGATGTCTTGACTTGACCTAACGACTTCTTCTTTAACTTGTACATCCAAGATCAAACCCAATAGAGCTTCTTTGACCCGTTTTACTTTGCTCCTAGTCATTGTATCACCTATCCCTTGCAAAGGATCTTGAGAACAATTTGGAATAGGTTTGACAACACAATGATCTCCATCATTTAGATTAAATACTCATATGATGCATAAATAAATGTTATGTTTTTATTTTTCATGCTATTAAGAATGAGTATATTTTGTGCATAATGTTGTAGTTTAATTATGCATTTTTTGTTTATTTATGAGATGTTTATTTATATGCTCTAATATATCATTAAGTTTTGATATTATTAGAATATATGTAATTTAAGATTATTCTCATAAAACTTAATTTTGTACATAAAAATTTTATATGTCTAGTGATCCTTATAATTTTAATTAATTAGGAATTAGCCACAACATCTTTAATTAATTAAAATTATATATTAAGTTTTGTTTAGGATCACATAAGGAATTAGATATAATATTGTGTTTAATTATATTTAATATAATAAATTTTATCCCATAGGAATTTTTATTATATTTATATAATTAATTAGGATAACATGTCAGATTATTTTCATAATTTATCCACAAGAATTATGAATTGGTATATAATCTGATAGTTTTATCATAAAGATATTTGGATAGAAAATTAAATTATTTTCATAATGTATCCATAAGATATGAAATTAAGTACATAATTTGATAATTCTATCATAAAGTACATATGAATCTACTTGAATTAAAAATTTAGTCTATAGGTAATTTTTATGTCACTAAATTCATATATATGCATGTTTACATTGGTAATACATAAATTTTAGACTAATGAGCCTCAAAATTTTGACATAAGCTTTGAGATTTTATACAATTTTTCAATCTGTTGGTTTCTCTTATATCCATTGTGATATTATTGAACTTAGAGGAGATAACTATAAGATATAGAAGGAGAGAATACTTCTCCATCTAGGGTGGATGGACATAGACTATACTATTAGGAAAGACGAACCACCTACAATCACTGATGAAAAAACGTCGGCTGAAATTGCGCTATATGAGTGATGGGAGCAATCCAATCAGCTTAGCGTGATGTACATTAAGACAAAAATCACTACTGGTATACGTGTTCGAAATTTGCTGAAAGTCATTGACGAATAGTTCATCACTTCTAAAAAGGCCTTAGTAAGCACTCTGATTATGAAGCTCTCTTTTCTTCGACTCACCAGTTTAAGAGGTGCGCGTGAGCACATAATGCATATGTGTGACATTTTAGCTCAACTTAGGAAACTCGAGGTTGATATATCAGAGTCCTTCGTAGTGCACTACATTGTGAATACCCTTCCACAAGAGTATGGGCCTTTCAAGATTTCTTATAACATACATAAAGATAAATGGTCAATTAATGAATTAATGACCATGTGTGTTCAAGAAGAAGAAAGGCTAGTGATGGATGTGGGTGAGAGTGCATTGCTGGCAACAACTCGTGGAAAAAATAAATTTGATAAGTCTTAAGTAATTAGAAGGGGAAAGGTAAAATACCACCTCAAACTAATATTAAGAAAAAAGCGAAGTGTTTTCTTTGTAAAAAGAATGGACACATGAGGAAGGAATGAACCAAATTTCAAAAATGACTTGAGAAGAAAGGTAAATCAATCTCATTTGTTTGTTATGAATCTAATATGGCTAATGTTAATATTAACACCTAGTGGATTGACTCTAGATCAACAATCCATATTGCAAACTCCTTGCAGGGTATGCAAAATCTAAGGAAACAAGTGGGAAGTGAGCAAAGCATCTTATCAGACAACAAGATGGACTCACATGTGGAAGCAATAAGAACTTGCACTTTAACTTTAAGTAGTGGCTATGTTTTAAAGTTATAAAGGACCTTTTATGTACTAAGTTTCTCACAAAACTTGATTTCTGTTTCCAGACTTGTACTATTTGGATATTCCTTTAATTTTAAAGACACATCATTTAGTTTATTATATAATTTAGATTGTGTTGGGAATGATATTTTGTCTGATGGTCTTTATTGTCTTAATTTACATAGCGATACTACTTATCGTTTAATGCAAGTTCAAACTGGTTCTAAACGGTGTAATATTAACAAGGATTCCTCTATGTTATGGCACCGAAGATTAGGACACATCTCCATAAAGAAAATTAAGAGGTTAGTAAAACATGAGGTACTTAGTACTTTAGATTTTACTGACTTTGAGACTTGTGTAGATTACATTAAGGGAAAGCAGACCAACATGTCTAAGAAAGGTGCTATTAGGAGTTCAAACATATTAGAAATCATTCATACAGATATATCTTGTCCAGATATGAATGCGCATGGTCATAAATATTTCATCACCTTTATAGATGATTACTCATGATATATGTATATCTATTTACTTCATAATAAAAACGAAGCATTGGATGCCTTCAAAGTCTTTAAGGCTGAAGTTGAGAACCAATGTGGAAAGCAAATAAAGATAGTGGGATCAGATAGAGGTGGAGAATATTATGGCAGATACACGGAGAATGGACAAGCACCTGGTCCATTTACTAAGTTTTTTCAAGAGCATAGGATTTTTGCCCAATATATTATGCCTGGTTTTCCATACTAGAATGATATTGCAGAAAGAAGAAACTGAACATTATTGGATATGGTGCGGAGCATGCTTAGCAACTCCAATATTCCTAGATTCTTATGGACTAAAGCATTAAAGATGGCTATGTATATATTAAACCAAGTTCCAACTAAGGTTTTCCAAAAGACACCATTTGAATTATGGAAAGGTTGAAAATCGAGTTTATGATATATACGTGTTTTGTGATGTCTATCTGAGGCGAGGATATATAACCCACAAAAGAAGAAACTAGACCCAAGGACCATTAGTGGGTATTTCATTAGAGATGATGAAAGGTTCAAAGGTTGCATGTTTTATTGTCCATCTCACACAACTAGGATAGTGGAATCAAGAAATTCCAAGTTTCCTAAGAATAACTTGATTAGCGGGAGTGATTAGTTCAGAAACTTAATTTTTGTACATGATCATATACAGTCTCAACCTTCTACTTCAAGTGAAAAATTAGTTATTGTTCATAGCACCCCTCAAGTGCAAACGGGTACTGAATAACTAGTCATTGAGTTTCCACAAGCTGATCAATTAGATCAAAATGTTTAGGATTTACCTGTAGTTCCTGAACAAGTTGAACCACAAACTCTTCAAGGGGATGAGGTTACAACATTAAGAAGATCTACTAGAGAAAAAAGATAAACTATTTCTAATGATTTTATAGTATATCTACAAGAGTCTGACTACAATATAGGAGTTAAAAATGATTCTAAAATATTTTCACTAGCCATGAATTGTAAAGAGTCAAATTTATGGTATGATGCCATGAAAAATAAGATGAATTCCATGAAGAGTAATGGAGTTTGGGAACTTGTAGAGTTGCCTAATGGGGTGAAGGCCATTGGCTGTAAATGAGTCTTTAAGACTAAGAAGGATTCATTAGGCAACATTGAGAGATACAAGGCGAGACTTATTGCTAAGGGATTTACTAAAAAAGAATGAATCGATTACACAGAGACTTTTTCTCCTGTATATAAAAAAGATTCTCTTTGTATTATTTTGGCATTAGTTGCTCATTTGGACCTTGAGTTGCAACAAATGGATGTAAAAATGACTTTTCTTAATGGTGATATGGAGGAGGAGGAGGAGGTTTATATGAAACAATCTAAACATTTCTCCTCTAGTGATGGTGAGTACTTGGTTTGCAAGTTTAAGAAATCCATATATAGTTTAAAACAAGCCTTCCATTAATGGTATTTTAAATTCCATGGAGTAATTTCTTCATCATATTTGTTGAAAATTCCATGGATCAATGTATATATCAAAAGGTCAGCGGGAGTAAAAAAACTTTTCTTGTTTTATACGTGGATGATATTTTGCTTACAACCTATGATAGGGGTTTGTTGGATAAGATAAAAGAATTTATCTCTAAAAATTTTGACGTGAAGGATATGGGTGATGCATCTTATGTCATTGGCATTAAGATTCATAGGGATAGATTTCGAGGTATTTTAGGTCTGTCATAAGAAACCTATATCAATAAAGTTTTAGAGAGATTTCGAATGAAATATTGTTCACCAAGTGTTGCTCCCATTGTGAAGGGTGATAGGTTCAATTTGAGAGAAAATTTATAAAGAACACCTTATATGCTTATGTCGTCGAAAGCCTCATGTATGTTCAAGTTTGCACCAGACCTGACATTGCATTTGTTGTGGGGATGCTTGGGTAATATCAGAGTAACCTAAGAATAGACCATTGGAGAGTTGCAAAGAAAGTCATAAGGTACCTACAAGGAACCAAAGACTACATGCTTATATATAGACAGACGGACAATTTGGATGTGATCGGCTATTTAGATTCAGACTTTGCTGGCTGTGTTGATTCTCACAAGTCAACATCATGATACATTTTCATGCTGGTTGGTGGAGTTGTTTCTTGGAGAAGTGTTAAGCAGACCTTGACTGCTACTTCTACTATAGAAGCTGAGTTCATCTCCTATTTTGAGGCCACTTCTCATGGTGTATGGCTTAAGAATTTCATTTTGGGACTTAGAGTTATGAATTCAATTTCTAGGCCATTGATATTTTTTTGCGATAATTCAACTGTTTTCTTTATGGATAAGAATAAAAGTGGAAGTCGAAGTAAACACATCAACATTAAGTACTTAGCCATTAGAGAACATATAAATGTAAAGAAAGTGGTCATTGAGCACATTAGCACTGAATTGATAATCGCTGATCCTTTGACTAAGGGTATACCACCACTAAAATTCAAAGATCATGTAGAGAAAATGAGACTTAATTCCACTTTATAATTGTATACATACAAGTAATTAATGGAATTCTTATATATTATGATGTTTTCTCATATTAATGTGCACTTTAATTCATTTGAGAAAAATATATTTTGTTTTTGGACTAAGAATAAATGTAGGGTTTATTCATTAAGTTTTTGTTACCATATTAAGTATAACACTTGAGAAACTAAATGCATTGTAATACATGGTTGATATTACTCACTTTTAGAAGACCTATCACTATAATTCATGTATTTATTTCTTAAGAAAGTTGTTTGGTGACTCATTTAAGTCATTAGGTTAAATGTATGGACCAAGTGGGAGAATGTAACCATTTTTTCATTCATTAACACATTTAATTCACATTAAGATGGTCCAAATGTTTTCCCTTCAAGAGTCCCAAAGTTTTCATGCTTAATGGCCTTCAATGGTCATTATTTGGTATTAAGTGGTGACCCTCCATGTTCTTGATGGTAGAACATTTGAATGGGAGAGTTTTGGTCCTTGAGTCTGCTTCATAGAAATTGTTACAAATTCTACACCATCTTAAGTGAGGGAGACCAGATTTGGAAGTACCAAAACCATTAAAAACTTGAGAAGAAAAGCAATGGTGGGAGGTTGGTGTAATACTTTTTATTCTACGTTTAATTGATTTATACATGTTATTTTGAGTTTAGAAATATGTTTAGATCATTTTGAGTATCTTACACATAAGTCTAACAATGGCAAGAACACACAAAACGTCACCTTATTCTAGTCTAGAACAACACCAAGAATGTAACAACCTTTTTTTTTTCTCTTTATTATTATACAATATTGAGTTCACATACACTTCATTAATCAAAATGTACATGCAACATATCAAACACATAGATATTTACATCTTGTTTATTTTGGTTGACCAATTTCGGAGATACAGGTGCGGGTGGTTGCACCTTCACTGGGATCTGAGCCAACTCGACCACAAACATCTTATTTGATTATGAGATCTGCCCAATATAAAGTAACTCGATCCAATGTGCACTAAAAGCCAGAGCCATAGAAAAAGCTGCAAAACTAATTTTCTGAACATGATATGGAAATATAGTGAGAATTAAATCCCAGTAAGTTCAACAATAAATCATCATCAATATAGCTCATCACGTCATGTTCAGCTGTATAAACTACAGAAAATATCTTTGGTCACATGAATGCATTATATCTATGAACATAACAATCATACAGTAATGATATGTATGACAAGATTAACTATTTTCAGAATATCATATGATGGCTATCAACTTATTCTCATTTCAAGCTACCCCGGTCAGGGTAAGTATCATCTACTCTCCGGTATGGGTTTTTCTCGCTCCGTCCGACATGGCCCACTTTCTCTTTCTTTTCTCATTAACATTATCATAACCGTTGGTAGGCCGTCCCCTACTGGTGCACCACGCGGATTGCCATGTGATCGTACTCATTTCTTTTCTTTTCACAATGATAGCCAAAAATATGCTTTCAATAACAAGTATGTTCATCAAAATATAACTATTACCTTAAATCATTGGTAATCATGCCATGAACATAACCATTTCAAATATCACTTTATAAAATATTTCCATGTCAGAATTTCACACTTAAGATGGTAAGAAGTTCATACAATGGCAATGGCTATGGCATACACTAGTCATTTATTATTTTCATTTATAAGATTTGTCTTTTTTTTTTTAAATATTAATTTCATCTCTTCATTTTCTTTATGCTTGGCCTTTAGTCAATTTCATCTTATTTATATCATTTCTAACATATGTTCTTACAAATTTATAGAGCATTTTCCTCCAATTTGATTTCTACTATTACTCTATAGTTAAAGAGGTTCATCTAGGGTAGAAAAATATTGAAAATAGGCTTCAACAGCTTCCAACACGGTCTGGCCATGTTCCAGGACACGGCCATGCTTTAAAAATACTTCAAAAGTACTCAAAAATAGCCCCGAACACGGCTAACCCGTGCTTGAAGCACCTAGAACACTGGCTGTGTTCTGTGACCTTTTCTTACTAATCAGAGCATAAATCCCTCATTTTAACTCCGATTTAGGTGATCTTGGTGTCTATGGAAAGCTAAGACAATTATCTAAAACTATTATGTTAATCATATCAGTAAAATAGTAATAAATCTTGGTGTTATTACTCCCTTAAAGTCAATATTATTTCTTCTTGGGTAGGTTCTAACCTTTACTTACTAATCTGACTATATCTCCCACATAAGAATTCCAAATTAAGTGATTCCAGTGGCTAAACATCTGTGACACATAAATATATAATTTATATTTTAACCATTTATTTTAATTCCTTATATAATTTTATCAGAAATTAAAACACCGAAGCTATCCTAACATATTCTTCCTTGATTAACCATTCTCTGACCTTTGTTTACTAATCGGAACATATCTACCTCATATGAACTCTAAATTGAATGATTCCAGTGGCTAAAAATCCGTGACACATATATCTATAGGTCATATGTTAACCATTTAATTTAATTCCTTATAGATTGTTCCCAGAAATTAAAACACCAAAGCTGTCCTAAAATATTCTTCCCTAATTAACCATTTTCTGACTTTTGTTTACTAATTGGACTATATCTACCTCATATGAACTCTAAATTGAATGATTCCAGTGGGTAAAAATCCATGAGACATAAATCTAGATTTGTTATGTTAACCATTTGTTTAGATTCCCTATTGAATGTTCCCAGAAATTAAAACACTGAAGTTTAAAATTCTGTCACCCATAGCCATACCCATGCAGAACTATCTACACCAACCTAAGTATTCAAACATACATCACATGCAAGATCAATATGTAACATGATATAGCAACATCCATTACCAATTATCAAAGTTTTAAGATCAAAATCTCATATAAATATTATAAGTTTCAAAAGTTTTCTTCAAAAAGAAATATTGTTAAACTTACCTGGAGCACTTAGTCCCCTAGACTTCTCCTTCCTCTTTCTTCCTTTCTTCCTCTCCTTTCCTCACTCTACCTTTCTTCTATTTTTCCTCTCCCTCACTTGGACGAAATTATAATGTTGTAAGGGTGGGTTTTCTTATATAGACTACCAAATAATTCACCTTTCATGATCATGGGTCTACCTTATCACAATTAGGATACACTTTGTTGAATTTTTAGAAAATAAACAACTTATGTTCTTGTCTTCCTCTTCCTTAGTCAAGATATGCATAGGAAAAGAAGATTTGTATTTTGAAAATTATGATGATATGTTCTTAAGATAAGGGACAAGGTCCCTTTGATTTAGGGATTCATTTCCATTTTCTTTTGTCTTAAACAAGTATGATAGGTTGCACCTTCATCGGGATCTGAGCCAACTCAACCACAAACATCTTATTTGATTCTGAGATCTGCCCAACATAAAGTAACTCGATCCAATGTGCACTAAAAGTCAGAGTCATAGAAAAAGCTGCAAAACTAATTTTCTGAACATGATATGAAAATATAGTGAGAATTAAATCCCAGTAAGTTCAACAATAAATCATCATCAATATAGCTCATCACGTCATGTTCAGCTGTATAAACTACATAAAATATCTTTGGTCACATGAATGAATTATATCTATGCACATAACAATTATACAGTAATGTTATGTATGACAGGATTAACTATTTTCAGAATATCATATGATGGCTATCAACTTATTCTCATTTCAAGCTATCCCGCTCAGGGTGAGTATCCTCTACTCTCCGGTACGGGCTTTTCTCACTCCGTACGACATGGCCCACTTTCTCTTTCTTTTCTCATTAACATGATCATAACCGTTGGTAGGGCGTCCCCTACTGGTGCACCACACGGATTGCCATGTGATCGTGCTCATTTCTTTTCTTTTCATAATGATAGCCAAAAATATGCTTTCAATAACAAGTATGTTCATCAAAATATAACTATTACCATAAATCATTGGTAATCATGCCATGAACATAACCATTTCAAATATCACTTTATAAAATATTTCCATATCAGAATTTCACACTTAAGATGGTAAGAAGTTCATACAATGGCAATGGCTATGGTATACACTAGTCATTTATTATTTTCATTTATAAGATTCGTCTTTTTTTTTTTAAATATTAATTTCATCTCTTCATTTTCTTTATGCTTGGCGTTTAGTCAATTTCTTCTTATTTATATCATTTCTAACACATGTTCTTACAAATTTATAGAACATTTTCCTCCAATTTGATTTCTACTATTACTCTATAGTTAAAGAGGTTTATCTAGGGTAGAAAAATGTTGAAAATAGGCTTCAACAGCTTCCAACATGGTCTGGCCATGTTCTAGGACACGGCCATGCTTTAAAAATACTTCAAATGTACTTAAAAACAGCCCCGAACTCGGCTAACCCGTGCTTGAAGCACCCAAAACACGGCTTGGCCGTGTTCTGTGACCTTTGCTCATTAATCAGGGCATAACTCCCTCCTTTTAACTGTGATTGAGGTGATCTTGGTGTCTATGGAAAGTTAAGACAATTATCTAAAACTGTTATGTTAATAATATCAGCAAAATAGTAATAAATCTTGGTGTTATTACTCCCTTAAAGTCAATATTATTTCTTCTCGCGTAGGTTCTAACCTTTACTTACTAATCTGACTATATCTCCCACATAAGAATTCCACATTGAGTGATTCCAGTGGCTAAACATCCGTGACACATAAATATATAATTTATATGTTAACCATTTATTTTAATTCCTTATATAATTTTCCCAGAAATTAAAACACCGAAGCTATCCTAACATATTCTTCCCTGATTAACCATTTTCTGACCTTTGTTTACTAATCAGAACATATCTACCTCATATGAACTCAAAATTGAATGATTCCAGTGGCTAAAAATCCGTGACACATATATCTATAGGTCATATGTTAACCATTTATTTTAATTCCTTATAGATTGTTCCCAGAAATTAAAACACCAAAGCTATCCTAACATATTCTTCCTTAATTAACCATTTTCTAACCTTTGTTTACTAATCGGACCATATCTACCTCATATGAACTCTAAATTGAATGATTCTAGTGGTTAAACATCCATGAGACATAAATCTAGATTTGTTATGTTAACCATTTCTTTAGATTCCCTATTGAATGTTCCCAGAAATTAAAACACTGAAACTTAAAATTCTGTCAACCATAGCCGTACCCATGCAGAACTATCTATACCAACCTAAGTATTCAAACATACATCACATGCAAGATTAATATGTAACATGATATAGCAACATCCATGACCAATCATCAAAGTTCTAAGATCAAAATCTCATATAAATATTATAAGTTTCAAAAGTTTTCTTCAAAAAGAAATATTGTTAAACTTACCTGGAGCACTTAGTCCCCTAGATTTCTCCTTCCTCTTTCTTCCTTTCTTTCTCTCCTTTCCTCACTCTACCTTACTTCTATTTTTTCTCTCCCTCACTTGGACGAAATTCTAATGTTGTAAGGGTGGGTTTTCTTATATAGACCACCAAATAATTCACCTTTCATGATCATGGGTCTACCTTATCACAATTAGGATACACTTTGTTGAATTTTTGGAAAACAAACAACTTATGTTCTTGTCTTCCTCTTCCTTTGTCAAGATATGCATAGGAAAAGAAGATTTGTATTTTGAAAATTATGATGATATGTTCTTAAGATAAGGGACAAGGTCCCTTTGATTTAAGGATTCATTTCCATTTTCTTTTGTCTTAAACAAGTATGATAGGTTTGCCTTTTTAGGTGGCAAATTTCTAGCCCTTGAATCTCCATTATTTGGTTGATATTATTTGTGTGGGATAGGAATGTTTTGTTCTAATGCTATGTATTATCATGCCACTTGCCAAATTATTAATGTAGAATCACACCACTTGCTAAATTTTTATCTTAATGCCATGTAACCTAATCTTTATTATTATTACATTATTATATCATCACCTAATTTATTTTATTTTATTTTTTCTCTTGGATTTGGGCTTAATCTTACCCATTATGGGCTTATTCCTACCCATTTTCTTTGCTTTGGATTTCTTGGAGGGCTTAGTCACATTTTCATAATTTTTGGACAATTGGTCCAATTGCTATATCTTAGTCCAAGTCTATGTTTTATTTCTTGTTTATGTTATCCAATGGGTTTGCTAGAAACTTATTTGAAGTGGAAAAACTCTATATGAAGTGTCCAGTGGTAAAAGCCCAATTTATGGGTGGAGATACTAAACTTAGTAACTTTTACTCTTAAATTAGGAAAAATTACCCTAATCCAATCTTCTTGAAATTTTAAGACCTTTACTTACTTCACAAAAATTTATCTTCCTTACCTAAGAATTTATCCTTTCTTTAGCATGTTTATTTCTAATATTTCCTCTTAGGTTTTCTTTCTTTACCTATTCCATTAATATTAGAACATTTCTATGCATATATATAAGGTGAAGAATTTCTAAGGAAAATATCTAAAAATTACGGGATGTTACATTCTTCCCCCCTTAAGAAATTCTGTCCCCGAATTTCAGTCCATCCTACCACGTGTAGGTATTGAAATTAGGGCATTATTTAAATTTACCAACCTTATTACCTAAATAATTAGTGATATCTTTTCTGTATAACATCTTTATTTTTGGACATGGTTCTCAGAATATTCTCTATATTTCCAAATTAAGAGTTCAAAGACTAACTTAAATCCTACTTCCTATATTTTATTCCTGAAGAACTTCAACATCACTAGTTCTCTTGATTACATTCGTCAAAACACCATAAGACCATCATCTGTCTATTCTTTTCAAACTTTTCATTACTTTAACCTACTAACAACTTAGTCACCATAATAATTAAGTTTCAAAAAAAAAAAAATTAACTTTTCTTTTAATGTAGGAAAAGAATCTTGCATTTAATGCCAAATATTAATGTAGGACAATGCAGTAGAACAGACGAAAAGTATAATAAAGAACGGTGCTAAAATAGAAAGTCAAAAGTTTGGACAAAACATTAGAGAGAGTTAAAATCGGTGGCCGTAATTCTTGAAAATTTGAAAACAAAAATTTAGCTGTTATATCAACAAAATCGGTGGCCGCAAGGTTTGAATATATGTGCCAAAATCTACTTTAAATCTATTGGTATTCGGTGGAAAGATATCACATGGAAAAAGAAACATTTCTGAGCTTATAAAAGTCTGTGAAAATCAAAAAATACGTAGTTAACTGTTAGGATGCAGTTGATTGCTTCAAAATAGATGTAATCAATCAACTGTAAAATAACCAGTCCAAATTAAAATTTCTCAAAATAGCTAGTCGACTTAATAATACCGATAGTCGACTGGAAAAAATATTGAGAATACAAAATAAATCATTTGATTGTTCCTCTTCAACAATTAATTGGTTTGCATTTTCACTTTTTTTTTTACAATGACGGCTATCACCTACAACTTTTCTACAAGAATCAAGACATCAATGCTTCATCAAAGACAACAAGATAAAGACAGATTTCTGGTGATATCTTATCTTATGCTCTTTATGTGCTTAATATGGGTCACAGTCATAACTACTGTACATATACATGCTTACCATCATTTTTGAAATTTTTTTTTTACTTTTAATTTAGCTGATATCCACCAATCACTCACATAGTTATTCTAATAATACCCGGCCTATTCGCATAGCTATTATAAATATGCCCTTCTCTGAGTTCTATAAATACTTACATTAGTATCTTTGTCTATACTCAAAGTTAAGGTGATAGAAATTATGGAGGGAACCGCATTCCGTCAGTTTCGAAATATTTGTGTCTTTTGTGGTTCCAGTCCTGGAAAAGATGGGAAATATGTTAAAGCAGCACAAAATCTAGGTATGGTGCTGGCTAGGATATTCAACATGTGTTTTTTCATGGTCAAAGGTGTTGAAGTTTCATATTTATAGTGATTATAAAGCATTTTAAATGGAGGGAAGAAAAGACTAAAGATCTACAGTTAGCTTTAAGAGTGATTTCAATGCTTTATTTTTCTCATTCTCTCTCTCTCTTTCACTCTCCTGATTTGACTGTAACTTTTAGGGTTCTTTTGCATGTTTGCTTTCAAAATTAAAGGTATGGTCATTCTTGTTTCTTAGAGTTAAGGAAAGGTTGTCCCTAGTAAAGTCAAAAGCAAGTGGTGAGGAAGGTATTAATACTTTGTCTCTTGCCCTTGACTCCATTTTTCATTTTCTCTCTTTATTTCTTTTCCTTACACTACCATTATCCTTAGGTCTGTCAGATTTTGCATTCTTGATCTTTAAAGGTTATGCATGATAATTATTAGTCCTTACTAGTGAGTTTTTCCATAGTTTATATCCTGAGAATTCTTTTACTGTGTCTTCTTCTCACTTACCAGTTGCTTTTCGAGAATTGAAACTGCTTAATGGAACTATGTGCATGCCCACGTAATGGATGAGATCAAGAAAGTAGTTTTTAGTATCAAACCTTTTAAAGCCCCAAGTCTTGATGGACTTCAAGCCATTTTCTATCATAGTCAGCGGGATATTATTGGCCCTTTGGTATGTTCTTGAGTTCATCAGATTTTTATGGATCCCGGAAAGGTTCGTGATATCAATCATACCTTATTAGTTCTAATACCTAAAATTGACAATCTTTACCTTATTTCTTAGTTTAAGCCTATAAATCTTTGTAATGTTATCATTAAAGTGGTGACTAAGATTATTGCTTTGAGATTGAAATTGATTATGCTAGACCTTATTTCTCCAACCCAATGCAGTTTTATTCCTGGTAGACATAGTAGTGATAATATTGTGATTGTTTAAGAAGTTGCTTACCAAGAGAAGTAAGAGAAGTAAAAAAAGGGTTCATGTCCATTATGTAACAACCTCTTTTTTTTATTTTATTTTATACAATATTGAGTTCACATACACGTCATTAATCAAAATGTACATGCAATATATCAAAGACATAGATATTTACATCTTGTTTATTTTGGTTGACCAATTCCGGAGATACAGGTGCGAGTGGTTGCACCTTCACCGGGATCTGAGCCAACTCGACCACAAACATCTTATTTAATTCTGAAATCTGCCCAACATAAAGTTACTCGATCCAATGTGCACTAAAAGCCCGAGCCTTAAAAACAAAAGCTGCATAAATAATTTTCTGAACATGATATGGAAATATAGTGAGAATTAAATCCCAGTAAGTTCAACAATAAATTATCATCAGTAAAGCTCATCACGTCATGTTCAGCTGTATAAACTACAGAAAAATATCTTTGGTCATATGAATGCATTATATCTATGCACATAAGAATCATACTGTAATGATATGTATGACATGATTAACTATTTTCAAAATATCATATGATGGCCATCAACTTATTCTCATTTCAAGCTACCCCGGTCAGGGTGAGTATCCTCAACTCTCCAGTACGGGCTTTTCTCGCTCCGTCCGACATGGCTCACTTTCTCTTTCTTTTCTCATTATCATGATCATAACCGTTGGTAGGGCGTCCCCTACTGGTGCACCACACGGATTGCCATGTGACCGTGCTTATTTCTTTTCTTTTCACAATGATAGCCAAAAATATGCTTTCAATAACAAGTATGTTCATCAAAATATAAGTATTACCATAAATCATTGGTAATTATGCCATGAACATAACCATTTCAAATATCACTTTATAAAATATTTCCATGTCAAAATTTCATACTTAAGATGGTAAGAAGTTCATACAATGGCAATGGCTATGGCTATACTAGTCATTTATTAAGATTCATCTTCTTTTTTAAATACTAATTTTATTTCTTTATTTTCTTGATGCAGGTTTTCATCCTATCTAACCTTCTCTTACTAATCAGAGCATAACTCCCTCAATTTAACTCTGATGTAGGTGATCTTGGTGTACATTTCAAGATAAAACAATTATCTAAAACTATTATGTTGAACATTGTAGTAAAAAATTAAGAAACGAAGGTGATATTACTCCCTCAAAGTACAGGATAGTTCCTCTCGGATAGGTTCTGACCTTTATTGACTAATTAGACCATATCTCCCAAATTGGAACTCCAAATTACGTTATTCCAGTTGGTAAAAATCCATGAGCCATATATCTATAATTGTTATGTTGGCGCGCTATTTTAATTCCCTACAGAATATTCCCAGAAATTCAAAAACTAAAGCATTAATAACATACTCTTCCCTGAATAAACATTTTCTGACCTCGGCTTACTAATCGGATCATATCTACCTCATATGAACTCCAAATTGCATAATTCCAGTGGGTATATTTCCATGAGACATAGATATACAACTTTCATGTTAACCATTTATTTTAATTCCATACAGATAATTCCCAGAAATTAAAATACAAAAGCTGTCCTAACATAATCTTCCCAGATGAACCATTTTCTGACCTTGGCTAACTAATCGGACCATATCTACCACATGTGGACTCCAAATTGAATGATTCCAGTGCCTAAAACTCCATGACACACATATCTTTAAATCTTATGTTAACCATTTATTTTAATTCCCTACCAATAATTCCCAGAAATTAAATTACCGAAGCTATCCTAACATATTCTTCCCTGATGATTCATTTTCTGACCTTTGACTACTAATCAGACCATAGCTACCTCATATGGACTCCAAATGGAATGATTCCAGTGGGTGAAAATCCGTGACACATATATCTTTAATTCTTATGTTAACCATTTATTTTAATTCCTTATAGATTGTTCCCAAAAATTAAAATACCGAAGCATAAAATTCTGTCAACCATAGCCATACCCATGCAGAACTATCTACACCAACCTAAGTATTCAAACATACATCACATGCAAGATCAATATGAAACATGATATAGCAACATCCATGACCAATCATCAAAGTTCTAAGATCAAAATCTCATATAAATATTATGAGTTTCAAAGGTTTTCTTCAAAAAGAAATATTGTTAAACTTACCTGGAGCACTTAGTCCCCTAGACTTCTCCTTCCTCTTTCTTCCTTTCTTCCTCTCCTTTCCTCACACTACCTTGCTTCTATTTTTGCTCTCCCTCACTTGGACGAAATTCTAATGTTGTAAGGGTGGGTTTTCTTATATAGACCACCAAATAATTCACCTTTCATGATCATGGGTCTACCTTATCACAATTAGGATACACTTTATTGAATTTTTGGAAAACAAACAACTTATGTTCTTGTCTTCCTCTTCCTTAGTCAAGATATGCATAGAAAAAGGAGATTTGTATTTTGAAAATTATGATGATATGTTCTCAAGATATGGGGCAAGATCCCTTTGATTTAGGGATTCATTTCCTTTTTCTTTTGTCTTAATCAAGTATGATAGATTTGCCTTTTTAAGTGGCAAATTTCTAGCCCTTGAATTTTCCTTACTTAACTAAAATTATTTGTGTAGGATAATGATGTTTTGTCATAATGCTATGTATTATTACCCACTTGCTAAAGTTATGAATGTAGGATATAGATGTTTTTGTCCTAAAGCCTTGTATTATTATGCCACTTGCCAAAATGATGAATGTAGAATCACACCACTTGCTAAATTTTTGTCTTAATGCCATGTCACTTAATCTTGATTACACTAATATTTCATCACTTTAATTTTATTTTTATTTTTATTTTTATTTTTATTTTTATTTTTTCTCTTGGGTTTGGGCTCATTCTTGCCCATTTTCCTTACTTTGGTTAAAATTCTACCTTTCATAATGGGCTTGGTCACATTTTCATGATTTTTGGGCTACCGGTCCAATTTCTATATCCTAGTCCAAGTCTATGTTTTATTTCTTCCTTGGGCTATCCTATTGGCTTGCTAAAAATTCATGTGAAGTAGAAAAACTCTATATGAAGTGTCTATAGGTTAAAGCCCAATTACGGGTGGAGATACTAAACTTAGTAACTTTTGCTCTTAAATTAAGAAAAATTACCATAATCCGATCTTCTTAAAATTTTAAGACCTTTACTTACTTCACAAAAATTTATCTTTCTTTACCTAAGAATTTCACCTTTCTTTAACATGTTTATTTCTAATATTTCCTCTTAGGTTTTCTTTCTTTACCTATTCCATTAATATTAGAACATTTCTATGCATATATGTAAGGTGAAGAATTTCTAAGGAAAATATCTAAAAAATTACGGGATGTTACACATTATGGTGGACCTTGAGAAAGCATAGGATCGCATTTGTTTGGACTTCCTTAAGCTTCAAGAGGTGGTATTTAATGTTGTCTTGTGAATATTATTATGTGTTGTGCCCCCTTTTGTAAAATGTAGGTGCTTTGGAATGGTGAAAAGACTAAGATCCCATTGGTTTGTAGAAATAAACTAATGGAATGGAAATTTAAATTTCCTTCCATCAGTTTATTGTGTTTGGTTTATAAAATAATGTACTCTAGAGAATGCAAATTCTCTCCTACATGAGAGATATAATTACTTCTAAAAAGTGATGGAAATGGAAAAGATTAGTCCCTGAATTTGCATCTTCAAACATGCCAGTGAATAGAACCAAGTGTTTGATGTTAAAGAAAAGGGATGTGTTGACATTAGGGGGAGATGCAGTCAGTAGGCGTTGGGATTGATCTTCTTAAATACATTAAGAGGTCCAACCTTTCTAGCTTTTAGTTTATTGTACTTAGTCAAAATGGCCCAAAAAAAATCTCCCATATTGAATTCCATAAGGTGACGATGGTGATCGATATAAACTTTATACTTGGTAGTAGAGGCAACAAGATGGTCATATGTTAGCTTATGTATATGTTGGAGGTTATTAAAAAAATCAACAGCTTTTCCATGAATGCGAGTATGATCGGGAAGTAGAGCAAGGTCAAGGGGACACCAAGGAACATACTCATAAACTACTTAGAAGGGGCTATAACCAGTGCTTTGATTTTTTGCATGGTTATGAGAAAATTCCACTTAACTGAGTGTTGTGTCCCTGAACTTGATGTTTCCTTCATAAGACTTCAAAGTAAATCACCTAATGCTCTATTAGTGACCTCAGTTTGGCTGTTAGTTTGCAAATGATAGGTTGAACTCATTATTGGATCATTAATCTAACACTTGGCTTATATGTGAATAATTATGTTATCTGGACTATCAAATAAGGTTAAGCCCAATTAAAAGTGATCAACTAAGTTGTCTATAATTTGTGTTTTAATGTATCCAATAGGTTGTAGGCCTTTAATGTGTAGAGACCTAAGAGATAATTTTTATTTTATGATGGGTAAAATATGAATACCAAAGATAACTAAAATTTATTAATAAATGTGGTGATTATGATCCCCAGATCACACGTAGCATAACGTGTGTCTTTTAGTTTCTATTTTATGATATCCCATTGTTAAAGATAGGTCACAAAGAATAATTGAAGAGTTCTCTAGTAAATGCATGTTGATCTGGAAGGCCAACTGCATGGCTCTAAACAATGATTAATCATTATGGATTCAGGTATGCTTCTGTATGTTTATCTTTTGTTTCTTGGTGACTCAACATGAAAGATTTTATGTTTTGGATGATAGTTTCACAAAAGAAAATTTCTAACACTCATGTCCAAGCTAGTGTTAATCAACTTCCAAAGGGACCTCCAAAAGTGGCTCAAAAAGTGAGAATCTTAATAAAACACAATGGAAGTGGGAAGGCCATGAAGGTGGTAAGCTTCTTTGAAAAATGATTTAGTTACTTACTTGCATCTGTAGTGCACTTACACTGGATGAAATGTGCCATCTTGGAAAAACAATCAACTACTATAAAGATATAATCAATATCCTTCTGTGTGTGAGGGAGATCGAGAATGAAATCCATTTTGATGTTGGTCCATGGATTCATTGTGAAAGGAAAAGGCCTAAATATAGTCTAGCGTTAGAAGCATGGCCTTTGGAAGTTTGGGAAACTCAATAGTGTTCCGTATCTCTATGAAATGTGGGCTAAAAGTAAGATGTGAAATTCTTTAATAATTTGTAGTTGTAGACTACAATTTGGTATGCATAGGCAGTTATTGATAAAAAGAAAATCATCATCCAAAAAGTAATCAGATTGAACTCTGCTTCTAATGTCATGAAGGATCCAAAAGAAAAATGGGTCATTTGGATACAATTTTGGAAAAATGGAGAACTCAAGAACAGAGACACTTAAGGTGGCGACTAAGGAGTGCCAACGACTAAGACCATCGGCCACTCGATTCGTAGTTCATGATTGATGTTTGATGACAGATATGAGTTACTGTAGGTAAGCAATCCAAGAAGCATGTATAGTTGAAAATTTATCTTGGCAATTGAGGTGCTTCAACACATCATGGTCTATGTAGAGCACAAACTACTTGTGAAATAAATAATGCCTCAAATGCTTAATGGCTTAGACAACTGCATAAAGCTTCACATCATAAGTACTATAGCGAGATTGAGAACCAAGAAAATTCTCAATGTAGTACACAATGTAGTGCCTCATTGACTAAGAACAGTGCCAATGCCCACTTTTGATGCATTAGAATGTAACTCAAAGGTGAGAGAGAAGTTAGGAAATGCTAGAAAGGGGTGGTGGAGAGCTTATGCTTGACGAGTTCGAAAGCATTACTGACTTTAGTAAACCACTTAAACTTCCTATCTCACATGCAATCAGTGACTGGAGCCTTGAGGCTACTAAAGTGAGGGATGAAGTAGTGATAAAAAGAGGCCAACCCATGAAAGTTATGAACTTTTGTAATATGGTGCACAGGATTGGCCAAGACCGAATTGCTTCTACTTTAGTTTAATCAACTGCTAAACCATTCTTTGATATAATGTAACCAAGAATAAGTACTTGTTTAGTTCCAAACTTACACTTCTTAATAGATGCATAGAATTTGTCCCTTTGCAAGATAAAGATAACTTCTTAGATATGAAGCTCCATATTAGTACTAAAGATCAATATGTCATGTCAGTAAAATACTACAAAATTTTCAATGAAGAAACATAGAGCTTGGCTCATCACCCGCATAAAATTACTTAGAGCATTTGAAAGCCCAAAAGGCATTACTAACCATTTAAAGAGGCCTTCCCGTGTTTTCAATGGTATTTTCAATTCATCTCTAGGTTGAATGTGGATCTAATGGTAAACTTATCCTTAACGTTTAGTTTGGAAAAAAAATTGGTGCCATGATTTTGGTTAAGAAGATCATCAAGCCATGGGATGGGAAAACAATATCTAATTGTGATTTTGTTGATTGCACGACTATCCACGTACATATGCCACATTCCATCCTTTTTAGGAATTATAAGCGCTGGAACAATTAGGCTAAGGCTTTCTCTCAAATAACCTTTTACCACCAACTCCTTCACCTGGTGTTGAAGCTCTTCATGTTCATGTAGGCTTATCTAGTAATGTGACTTGTTGAATGATATACACGAAATAGATATTCATTTAGTGTAAGCGTACACTATCGTTGTCAAGTGATAAATTATAAGGGTACGAGTATCGTTCCCACTAGAACTGTAATTATTAATTACCGTCTTTATATTAATTCTAATTCTATATGAATAATGTGAAAAATTAATTTTTATGAAAAAGAGAAAAATAAAATAAAAGTAGCAAAGATAGTAGAAAGTGAGTTATAAGAGAAAAACTCACTTAATCAAAACTCTAGGATTTTTGATTTCATCTTAATTAATCTCTTTTGCAATCCCAATATTTTTAACTTATAAATTATAATCTAATTGATAGTTGAGATATCTTAAATAATCAACTAACCTCTCTCGAGGTCTAACATAAACACTTTTCGAATACTAACCCACTCTATCTTCATGTGAATTATAACAAGCAAATATTTATTAAAATCTATAGTTCTCAATTAAAATTGCACAGACCATGCAAGTATATCTCTATCTTACATACAATCTATGGTTCATATACACTGCTCTAGATGCATAAATCACCTCTTAGTCTCATTGTAATTAACAAATTATCTAATTAGAAGTATTATATACAATATTGTAACTCAATTAAGAGACTAACTTATTCATTAAATTGATTGGAAAATACAAGGGTTCATAATAAGACTATATTATAGCCCTAAAAAACTAGTTTATGCCTTAATATAAAGTCATTTCAAAATAAAAATAAAGCATCTAAAAGTAACAAAAAGAGATGAAAGAGAGAATTGGTGATGGAGTTGGAGCTCTGATCTTTCTTTTCCAAGTCAAGGTGCTTCCCTATTGCCTTATGTATATCTAGAGTCCTTAATTCTGTGCCCTAAGATCCTCTTTTAAAGTTGTAAAAAGATATCATAATGCTATTCAAATTCTATTTTTAAAAGATCTTTTAACTCAACTCAAACTCTTATTTATTTATTATGTCAAAAAGAACTACATTGTTGTCTTAGCATTGCAATGCCAAAATCCATTTTCTTGACACCAAATCTCTCAAAATTCAAAACATTAAAGTCGTAGGTTTTTTTCTTAGATTTTCATAACCTCTTGACTCATTTTAATTGGAACTTAAATGAGAGTTATGCTCAAATTAGTGAAATAACATCGAAACTATCTAAAATATGTAATTCTTACTCATTTTTCTTTATTTTTGAAATTTTCTATCAATTTACTATCATCTTTCTATCTATAAAACAAACACACAACCATACATAAATCTAACATAAATTATTTAAAAATTCACAAAATTCTAAATTAAAGATAATTAATTTATGAGTAAGAAACACATTCATAATTGATTAGTAGGACATCACCAGGGACAAGATCAATTTGGTGAAGAATATCTTGTAATGGAGATAAACTGTTGGGATGTATTAGCCCTATCATCATAGAGGATGTGTCTGTCATATAGCCAGGGTTGTCCTAACAAGAGATGGCATATATACATAAGAACTATGTCACAATAAATCTTGTTTCGGTATTTAGTTTGGATTAAAAAAGGGATGAGAGCCTGACATGAGACTTTCAACTTAGACTTTTGCTTTAGCCATGCAAGCTTATACGATTGGGGATCAAACTCTGTAGCCAAAACGAGCTTGTGAATTGCTTCTTTAGAGATGTTCTCACAACTTCCTGAGTCAACAATGAAGTGGCATGCATTCCCATTCACCATGATTGAAAAATTCCATGGCATAGTTGTTGGGTACCTTAGGTGTAAGATAATTGCGTTGAAGCACTAGTAATTGACCCAAGTCTCCAACCACTTGCTCCTCCGGTGTGACTTCACTAACCTCCGTAGCTTTAGTATACTCTTTACCTTCTTCATAAATATCATACAAAGGATCATAACTCTTTAATTCTGTTCCCTCGGCTAGTAAGCCACATTGCCCAAATTTTGGACACGTATTTTGTTGGTGTCCTATTGCTCTACAAGAAAAACAGCAAGTGGTTGGATGGGATAGCTAGTTTGCAATGTTTGAAGTAGGGGGCATAGAGCTGATGACTGGGTTAGGAGCTAGAGTACAAATGGGTTTCGTGGTTAATTTCTAATGATCAAGTCAGATCGATTTTGAAGCTCGATTAATAAGGCTGCTTTATGGTCTTTGAAAACTATGATTAGATAAAAAAAAGGTTCAAAAAGTTCTAAAATTGGGTCGAAGGCTGCCAATAAATCGAAAGAATAATTGTTCATCAGTTTCGTTAATCTCATTCTGTGTGAGAAAAGGAAAAATTATGCAGTGTATTCTTTCACTGTCTGATTACCTTGAAGTAAATTTTGAAGGTGTTCATACATGGTTTTCACATAGTTATATGGAAGGAACGTGCGTCTCATGTTTTTATTAAATTTCTCCCATTATGCAATTTGCTCTTTTAATTTCTTCCACAAGAATGGGAAACTTTGAGTTGTTGCCACCAAGCAGCTGCTCGGCCTTAGAAGCGTGTAGCAACAAAGGACACTTGTTTATGATCAGGAATTTCCTTGAATTCCAAAATTTCTCCTACGGCTCCTATTAAATCCGCAAATTCTTCTAGTTCAAGGCTTTGATGAAATTCAGGAATATCGAGTTTTAAACTTGATCTCCATAAATGGTGATTTGTGGTGACTAGACGACCATAAGTGGTACAGCATTGGGTGCACGACATCATGGGTATGTTATGGGCAAGGGAGCAAATGGGTTCTCTTCATCAATGGTAGATATCAGAATAAACAGAAGTAGTTAATTCAGTTATTTTTAGTTATTTATTTGTCTTCCTCCCTCAATATATAAGGGAAGGATCATGTACAATATTCATCATATATACAGAATAAAATTCTTTTCTCCCTCTTTGATCTTTACACATAACATGGTATCAGAGCGCAATAGCGTCCACTGCTTCTAGTTGATCTTGGCTCTTCCTCTTTTCTTGTAATAGTTCTGAATTAGTAATGGCAGTTGCAGAGGATTCTAATATCTACAATCCTTTTTCTCTTCGTCCTTTAGATTCACCTGGCTCAATATTGGTTTTTCAGCATCTAACTGGAGACAATTACAATTCATGGCGTTGTGCTATGAAGATGGCACTACTAGCAAAGAAGTTGGGATTTGTGGATGGATCAATTATTCCTCCCACATAATTGGATAGAGATATATTTTTGGTTTGGCAACGCAATGATACTATAGTTGCTTCTTGGCTTCTAAATTCTATTTCCAAGGAATTGATAGCTAATGTCATATACTCATCTACCGTTGCAAAAATTTGGAATGATCTTGAAGAAAGATTCAAGCAACAAAATGGTCCCATAATTTTTCAATTAAAGAAAGAATTGGCAAATCTTGCATAAGGTTCTATGTCAGTTAGCCAGTATTTTACGAAGTTGAAAGAACTTTAGGAAGAATTGGCTGAATATTGTCCAGTTTACTCCTGTAATTATGGTGGGGCCTGTAGCAACCTTTTTTTTCCTATTATTATACAATATTGAGTTCACATACACGTCATTAATCACAACGTACATGCAACATATCAAACACATAGATATTTACATCTTGTTTATTTTGGTTGACCAATTCCAGAGATACAGGTGCGAGTGGTTGCACCTTCACTGGGATCTGAGCCAACTCGACCACAAACATCTTATTTGATTCTGAGATCTGCCCAACATAAAGTAACTTGATCCAATGTGCACTAAAAGCCAAAGCCTTAAAAAAAGTAGCATAACTAATTTTCTGAACATGATATGGAAATATAGTGAGAATTAAATCCCAGTAAGTTCAACAATAAATTATCATTAGTAAAGCTCATCACGTCATGTTCAGCTGTATAAACTACAGAAAATATCTTTGGTCACATGAATGCATTATATCTATGCACATAAGAATCATACTGTAATGATATGTATGGCAGGATTAACTATTTTCAAAATATTATATGATGGCCATTAACTTATTCTCATTTCAAGCTACCCTAGTTAGGGTGAGTATCCTCTACTCTCCGGTACAGGCTTTTCTCGCTCCGTCCGACATGGCCCACTTTCTCTTTCTTTTCTCATTAACATGATCATAACCGTTGGTAGGGCGTCCTCTACTGGTGCACCACACAGATTGCCATGCGACCGTGCTCATTTCTTTTCTTTTCACAATAATAGCCAAAAATATGCTTTCAATAACAAGTATGTTCATCAAAATATAACTATTACCATAAATCATTGGTAATCATGCCATGAACATAACCATTTCAAATATCACTTTATAAAATATTTTTATGTCAGAATTTCACACTTAAGATGGTAAGAAGTTCATACAATGGCAATGGCTATGACATACACTAGTCATTTATTATTTTCATTTATAAGATTCGTCTTCTTTTTTAAATATTAATTTCATCTCTTCATTTTCTTTATGCTTGGCCTTTAGTCAATTTCTTCTTATTTATATCATTTCTAACACATGTTCTTACAAATTTGTAGAGCATTTTCCTCCAATTTGATTTTTACTATTACCCTATAGTTAAAGAGGTTCATCTAGGGTAGAAAAATGTTGAAAACAGGTTTCACCAACTTCCAACAAGGTCTGTCCATGTTCCAGGACACGGCCATGCTTTAAAAATACTTCAAATGTACTCAAAAACAGCCCCGAACATGGCTAACCCGTGCTTGAAGCACCCAGAACACGGTTTGGCCGTGTTTTGTGACCTTTGCTCAATAATTAGAGCATAAATCTCTCATTTTAACTCTGATTGAGGTGATTTTGGTGTCCATGGAAAGCTAAGACAATTATCTAAAACTATTATGTTAATCATTTCAGCAAAATAGCAATAAATCTTGGTGTTATTACTCCCTTAAATTCAATATTATTTCTTCTCGGGTAGGTTCTAACCTTTACTTACTAATCTAACTATATCTCCCACATAATAATTCCAAATTAAGTGATTCCAGTGGCTAAACATTCATGACACATAAATATATAATTCATATGTTAACCATTTATTTTAATTCCTTATAGAAGTTTCCCAGAAATTAAAACACCGAAGCTATCCTAACATATTCTTCCCTGATTAACCATTTTCTGACCTTTGTTTACTAATCGAAACATATCTACCTCATATGAACTCTACATTGAATGATTCCAGTGGCTAAAAATCCGTGACACATATATCTATAATTCATATGTTAATCATTTATTTTAATTCCTTATAGATTGTTCCCAGAAATTAAAACACCGAAGCTATCCTAATATATTCTTCCCTAATTAACCATTTTCTGAACTTTGTTTACTAATCGGACCATATCTACCTCATATGAACTCTAAATTGAATGATTCCAGTGGGTAAAAATCCGTGAGACATAAATCTACATTTGTTATGTTAACCATTTGTTTAGATTCCCTATAGAATGTTCCCAGAAATTAAAACACAGAAGCTTAAAATTCTGCCACCCATAGCCATATCCATGCTGAACTTTCTATACCAGTCTAAGTATTCAAACATACCTCACATGCAAGATCAATATATAACATGATATAGCAACATCCATGACCAATCATCAAAGTTCTAAGATCAAAATCGCATATAAATATTATAAGTTTCAAAAGTTTTCTTCAAAAAGAAATATTGTTAAACTTACCTGGAGCACTTAGTCCCCTAGACTTCTCCTTTCTCTTTCTTCCTTTCTTCCTCTCCTTTCCTCACTCTACCTTGCTTCTATTTTTCCTCTCCCTCACTTGGATGAAATTCTAATGTTGTAAGGGTGGGTTTTCTTATATAGACCACTAAATAATTCACCTTTCATGATCATGGGTCTACCTTATCACAATTAGGATACACTTTGTTGAATTTTTGGAAAACAAACAACTTATGTTCTTGTCTTCCTCTTCCTTAGTCAGGATATGCATAGGAAAAGAAGATTTGTATTTTGAAAATTATGATTATATGTTCTTAAGATAAGGGACAAGGTCCCTTTGATTTGGGGATTCATTTCCATTTTCTTTTGTCTTAAACAAGTATGATAGGTTTGCCTTTTTAGGTGGCAAATTTCTAGCCCTTGAATTTCCATTATTTGGTTGATATTATTTGTGTGGGATAGGAATGTTTTGTCTTAATGCCATGTATTATCATACCACTTGCTAAAATTATGAGTGTAGGATATAGATTTTTTGTGCTAAAGCCTTGTATTATCATGCCACTTGCTAAAATGATGAATGTAGAATCACACCACTTGCTAAATTTTTGTCTTAATGTCATGTAACCTAATCTTTATTATTATTACATTATTATATCATCACCTAATTTATTTTATTTTATTTTTCCTCTTGGATTTGGAATTATTCCTACACATTTTCTTTGCTTTGGATAAAATTCTACCTTTCTTGGAGGGCTTAGTCACATTTTCATAATTTTTGGACTATTGGTCCAATTACTATATCCTAGTCCAAGTCTATGTTTTATTTCTTATTTAGGTTATTCAATGGGCTTGCTAGAAACTTATGTGAAGTGGAAAACTCTATATGAAGTGTCCATAGGTAAAAGCCCAATTTATGGGTGAAGATACTAAACTTAGTAACTTTTACTCTTAAATTAGGAAAAATTACCCTAATCCAATCTTCTTGAAATTTTAAGACCTTTAATTCACAAAAATTTATCTTCCTTACCTAAGAATTTCACCTTTCTTTAGCATGTTTATTTCTAATATTTCCTCTCAGGTTTTCTTTCTTTACCTATTCCATTAATATTAGAACATTTCTATGCATATATGTAAGGTGAAGAATTTATAAGGAAAATATTTAAAAATTACGGGATGTTACAGGGCCAAATCTTTGATTGATTTCTTGCACTCTGAGTATGTTCTTTGTTTTTTCATGGGTTTGAATAAGTCATTTTCTCTTGTAAGAGGCTTCCCATTTCACCTGGGTTTACTTGCTAAAGGCCAAGTTCGATGCAACACAAGTCATTAACAACTTCACGATGGTTAAAACTCAGTTTGAAGTTGTCATCAAAGCCATGAGATCAGATAATGAAAGAGTTGCAATTAGCTGAGTTTCTTCAAAATGAAGGTTCTCTTCATCAATTTGTTTGCGTCTATTGACCATAACAGAATTCGATAGTCAAAAGGAAACATCAGTCTCTCTTAAATATACCTCGAGCTCTCAGGTTTTAGTCTCACATTCTAGCAAATTTTTGGGGAGAATGAATCAGTACTGCGGCATATTTTCTTAATCAAATTCCTACAATTCCTCTTTAAGACAAATGCCCTTATTAGTTCCTATATAAGAAAGAGCCCAATTAAAATTTTCTAAAAGTTTTTGGGTGTCTATGTTATGTGGCCACCACACCACCAGAGATAAACAAACTCAGTCCTAGAGAAGTTCCTGCAGTCTTTGTTAGATATCCAGCTAGTTATAAAGCATATAAAATATATAATCTTCAAACAAGACAATTCATAATTTCCAAAGATGTTGTCTTTCATGAAGATATCTTTCCTTTATCCTTATTGGCTTTATAACAGTTGCAACCTGATTTATTTTTAGAAGTGGTAATTCCTAATTCTATCATTGATCAAGCGCCTCAAAGTGGAGCAGTAACTCATATAGATTCAAACCCAGCTAACTCCATGACTTCATCAAATATTTCAAATCCTCATCCTATCATAATTCCATAAAGATAATCTCGACCTACAAGAACCATTAGGCCACCTACATACCTTTAGGACTATGTCTACTATGTTTTTGCATCAGATGTTCAGTATCCCATCCATAATAACATCACTTATTCAAAACTTTCAAAGTCATATAAGCACTATGTCATGCAAGTTTCATAAATATATAAACCTCAATATTACAATCAAGCTGCAAAATTTTCAAAATGGAGACAAACCATGGCTGATGAGTTAAATGCCATGGAGTCTAATCACACCTGGTCTGTGGTCCTTCTTCCTCTAAGCAAACATCCAATTGGTTGTCATTGGGTATACAAGGTTAAATATAAGTCTAATAGCAGTTTTGACAGGCACAAAGCTAGGTTGGTAGCCAAAGGCAACTCACAGCAAGTTAGGATTAACTTTATGGACATATTTTCTCTGGTTGCCAAAATCACATCAGCAAGGATTCTTCTATCATTGGCAACTATGAAAAAAATGGCATCTCTTACAACTAGATATCAACAATGCATTTTTAAATGGTAACTTATTTGAAGAAGTTTACATGCATCTCCTACAGGGATATCCTAGCCTAGACAAGAACATGGTCTGCAAATTATATAAGTCCATTTACAGACTTAGATAAGCTTCTAAACAGTGGTTTTCCAAGTTTTTTGGAGCTCTGCTACAAAATGGTTTCAAGCAATCTACCAGTGACTACTCCTTATTCACCATAGGTCATGGACACTCATTAGCCATTTTGCTTGTTTATGTTGATGACACAATATTGGCAAGACCAAATCCTGGTCAAATTCACAAAACCCAGCATCTACTTCAGTCCCTTTCCAAGTTAAAAGTTATTAGTGATCTTAAGTATTTCCTTGGCCTGGAAATTGCTATATCTAGCAACATAATTTATTTGTCTCAGAGGAATTATACATTGCAATTATTGGAAGACACCAGGTTTTCTGCTTCTAAGCCACATCTCATTCTATGGATCCTAACTTGAAATTAAATAATTCAAATGGTGACTTGGTAGATTGATGTATTTCACAATGTCCAGACCAGAAATTTGTTATGATGTTCATAAACTCGGTCAGTACATAACCAATCCTGGAATTCCTAACTTAATCGCTACTCATAACGTGCTGCAATATCTTAAAAATTCACCTAGACAAGGTTTTTTTTTATTTCCAGCATAATCTTATTTTCATTTGACTGCATATATTGATACTGACTAGGGAAGTTGTCTTGACACTTGTAAATCCACCACAGGTTTTTATATTTTTTTTTATAGAAATTCACTAATTTCTTCGAAATAAAAAAAACCTACTGTGTCCAGATCATCTACAGAGGCAAAGTACAAGGCCTTAGCAGGTGTCACTAGCGAGTTACTATGGCTTAGACAGCTGTGTAAAGATTTTGAAGTTCCTCTCCCATTCGTAAAGGTCTTCTGTGGCAATCAGTCTGTTATTCTCCTTGCTTCCAATCCCACTCTCCATGAAAGGTCCAAACACATAGACATTGACTATTATTTTATTCGAGAACATGTTACCTGAAGATTCCTCAAACTCATTCATGTCAAAATTGAACTTCAGTTGGCTAACTTGGTGACTAAAGAACTTCCCTCTAAGCATTTTCATTGTTTACTTCCCAAGTTGGGTTTTTTTCATATCTATCTCTGAACTTGAGGGGGGAGTATCAAAATAAACAAAAGTAGTTAGTTCAGTTATTTTCAGTTATTTCTTTCTCTTCCTCCCTTAGTATATAAGGGAAGGATCATGTACAATATTCATCATATAGACAGAATAAAATTCTTTTCTCCTTTCTCTTTGATCTCTACACATAGTAGTAGAGTCATATTCTTCTACGTGGGCTTGTAGTGGTTTATGAATAGCTTGCAAGGCCGCTAGTTGTTGCTACAATTAGGCTATTTACCATTGAAGATCTTCCATGTCATTAGTTGATGGACAGGCATTCTGACGGCATGGCATGGCTCTGATACCAACTGCTGTAGTAGAAGTGAAGAGAATTCTTATTTCCATTGATTTATACAAAATATCTGGAAAAAAGAAAGGGCTTGTGTTCATTTTTCCAATAGAATGAACGAAGAAGAAGAACACAAGTAAAACCAAGTAGAGAAAACTCTTCTCAAATTGTATTATGTGAACTGCATGAAAACGCTCTAGGCTCGCTATATATAGGGAGTAAAATGATAGAGAAAATAGAAAAAAAATTCTAATATGCACAACAAAATCAGAACTACCTAATTTAAATAATAAATAAAAATAACACCTAAAATAAATAATAAAATAAACTAACTTTATCTGCATCACAAATTAAGAAACTAACTTTATCTATTACTTCAAGTTATTTTTTTTTATTTTGTATATCTATGCTGCATCACTTCTTGTGTGTAGGCAAAAGCTATTTTGGATTGCCTTAATATTCTTTATTAACCCTTGTCAAAAGGTCAGTAGTGACAAAACTAGTATTCTTATGTAAAAGTGTGAACCATAATGTAAGTGTGAAGATCTGTTCTAAACTTAGTTTTAGCTTCACAATAGATCTGGGAAAATACTTGGGCATGCCCATCCATAATAAATATGTCACGAAAGAGACATATCATTTTATTCTTGAAAAGGTAAATAAGAGGCTTTCTTCATAGAAAAGTAAGACCTTATCTCTTTTAGGGTGCATCGCTTTGGCCCAGTCAATGGTAATGACTCTTCCTAGCTAGATCATGCTGATTACCGTGTTTTCTTTGAATTTTTGTAATGAAGTTGAAAAATTGACCTGTTGCTTTATTTGGGATGATTCTGCTGAGGGAAAAAATGCATTTGGCCCCTTGGAATTTGATATGCATGATGAATTCTGAAATGGCCCCAGGTCTTCGTCACCTTTGTGACTTCAACCATGCTTTCATCATGAAAATTGGCCAGGGAATTATTAGTAAGCAAGATGCCCTTTTGGTTCATGTGCTTAGGGCTAGGTATAAATGTGGCTCAAAAATCATTCTAAAAATGGATTATAAAGCCAAGCTTCTAATATTTGGCATGCGATCATGAGGATTTGGAAGTTGGTTAAAGATAATATTTGCTAGATTGTAGGAGATGGGAACAATGTTAAATTTTGGCTCGATACCTAGGTTTCTAAAGCAGGACCATTAATTAATTTGGCTAATTCCAACCTTCCACTCAATGACATTCATTTATATGTTAATGCTCTTATTACCGTCAAATGTAAATTGAAAAATTATGGGGAATTCTCAGTCAAGTTTGCATACCATTGAAGGTGGTAATGTTCTTGCTAAGATCAAGTTTGGAAATTAATTTGGAAAAGGCCTATTCCTCAACGGGTTTGCTAATTTCATAGGCTTATGACTCACAATAGGATATTAGCTAATAGTAATAGAGCTTACAGGAACCTTGCAGACCATGATACTTGTCCTATATGTGGGTAATATTCTAAATCTACGAGACGATGCTAGCATTAGAAATATTGAGCTTCATCTTTTGAAGCCTTGTCATTGGGAGATTTTTTTCTCTCTTAACCTTATAGATTAGGTTGGCTAGAGTGCTTGTAGGAAAAGAGGAGGAAACATTTTGGTGGACTAGAATATTACTTTTGCAACCATCTTTTGATTGCTTTGGAAAAATCAAAATGAAATGGTGTTTAATAATATCATGTTTCTTTTCTAATTTATTCTTTTCTATTTTCAGGTTTCTCATGATTTTGTAGCTGGCAACCTTTCAAACTATACATCCATATTTCCTCTTCCTCAAAATATTAGACTCATAGGATGGGAACCACTTTCTAATGGTTGGTACAATTGCAACATCGACGGCTTAGTTAATATTAATGGTGGTACTAAGACTTCCTATGGCGGTGTCATCAAGAATAATGTTGGTGATTTTGGGGAAGATTTGGCCACAATCTTGGATGCTATTCTATTATGTATGTTGAGCTTTAAGGGTTCCTAAGTGGCTTCAAACTTGCTTCAAAGTTGAATATTCATCAAGTTAAGGTTGAAATTGACTCAAAGATAACCATTTATTTGGTTAACCAGAGTATCTCCACCTTTCATCCGTCTTTTAGGCTAGTTCAAGATATCAAGAACCTTCTTTCAAAGGATTGGAAAGTGGGATTTCTTTATTCTTACAAATAGGGTAATCGTGTTACCGATTTCTTAGCCAACCATGGGCATTGCATTCATGGGGGTTTCCATGAATTCAGCCAACTTCCAGGGGTTTGTGTTTTGTTTTCTGTTGTACCAAAACAAAGGGAATTAAAAGTGGAGGTTATCTTTATTGGGTTAAAGGAAGAGACAAATTTCCTTGCTCCTTGCCCTTGTTAATTTGTGTTCTCTTTCCCTCTCCATTTGAATTTTGGTCGCCATCCTTTGGTTTATTTTAGGTTTCAGTTAGGTTTTAAACTTGTAACTAGCTGCATGTTATACATGTTGCTGGAATTTAATAAGATGAAAAGTAAGAGACCAGTTTCCTTATTTCTTGCCCTAGACATTATGGCTCTTATTCTCTTGTCTTTGGATACCACCCTTGCAAGCCTTGGTTAGACTATGCACATCATAGCATCCCTAATTCTCCCCTCACTTACTTTTTTCTTGTTTTCTCCTCTTTGTTCTTTGCCTTAGGTTATTTTTAAGCAAGCATACTCACTTGCTTCTATAGTAATTATTAACCTCTTCCTCATCGGAAAAGGCACTAGTTTGGTGGAAGGATCGAGATAGAAAGAGAGAAAAACTTATCTTCTTTTAGTTTCTCTTTGGTTTTGAGTTATATTTTGATACTTTGCTCATTGCATCGCTTTCTTGGATGACATCAAAATATAGGGAGCCTTCTCTTTGCATTTTGTTTCTTTTATTTTAAGCATGAAAAATATATTCTTTCATCTTCTACCTTTCTTTTAATTTGAGCATGAATTATGTGTGTGTTGGCTTGGTTTTAGATTATAATTGATTTCTTTCTTAGTTGTCATTCTGTGCTCTCAATTTTCCTCTTATACAATACTATGTTTATTTTCTGGCATGCCATGTTCTAATCTTTATGTTTTCTAATGGAAAATGAACCTGAATGCATTTTAACATCCAGCTTGCTAAATTTTAACTTTTCATATTCATATGCCTTTAGTCAATTTGGTACATTTTCTACCATGAATGTTTTGTGCATGTTATCTAAAATGAATATTCATCTTTTGCTTCATTTTAAACTTCTAAATATAAAGCAAATGGAACCAATAAGCATTTTGTATCTAAATTGACCATTTTGTGCATTTTTATCATTTGGTATACGTTAAATTTTCATGCATTATTGACATTGCACATTTTCTTACATTTTTTCTATCACATGACCTTCTCAAGAGGAGGTCAAGACCTATTAGGAGGCTAGGAAAATGATTGAATCCCTTGTGATGTACAAGTATAAATCTTTGTGATAGCTAGATCTACTTTCTTGCCATTTCCTTTTCTTTTGGTAGTTTCAGGGTTTTATTTTTGTTTTGGTTTAAATTTCAATTGTAACCTCATACATTAGAAATAATTGTGTTGTTAGTAGTCCAAGGCCTTTATGTCTATGATAGGGCAAGAGGCTCTCTGACCAAAAGGTGGCCTATCTCCTCATGATCCTTAGGCATAAACAAGTAACACATTGGTAGGTTGTTAATCAATAATGGTGTGAAAGGGGCATGTGATGCATTTAGGGTCTATAGGATGTTTAAATTATGCATTATGTAATGCTTGTTTATATGCTTTCCCTATACTTGTTTGCATGATTCGAGGTCCAAAAGGCCATACTCTTAGCAAGGGTTCCACTGACCCGATTAGGAATTTTTAATCTTTACCAAAAAAAGGATAATATGTTTTAGAACCCAAAAAATTGAAATACAAAAAAATGGAAGATAAAGGGAAATGTCCATGGTTTTCAAAATAAAATCAATTAAACTCATTTAGTACTTGTTTTGTCTCCCAATGGCCACCAACCTTTTTCTTTCCAATAAAAGTAGTCTAAAATCGGCCAACTCACATGACACTTTTCTATCCCCCGGTTGTTTTTGATATTCTTAAAGCGGTACGTAAGTCCTAGTGTTTCATCTTAGGTCAAATCTATCATGTTACTTTTTTAAAAAAACTTTTGTGTTGAATCAAACAATCCATTTGAAAGTATAATTTTGAAAGACATTTTTTTTGAAATTCTTTCACAATTGGAGGACACATAAATTCACATCCACAAACAGTATTAAATTTTTTAGAAAATTTTTTAATTATTAGAAAAAGAGGGAAATAAACTTATCATGATTTTATTACATTATCCAAAAAAATGATTTTGCAATAATAATGATAAATAGAGGGGGAAAAACTAATTTTCATAGTGGTGCTGGTAGGAGAAGAGACTTAAAAACTACTAAGCAAATTACTTTGGTCATTAGACGTCAACACTACAACTTTGTAGAAGTTGAAGCTTCAATGCTAGACCCACAACTTTGATCCTATAATACTGATAATCAGCAAACCTTATATATGTTGGACAATTCACGTAGATGTGATACATCTCGGATACTCATGTACCCACTTTCCATTGAGCTTCACGTTCACCAACTACCGCTACATTTTGATCATGCTGCAGAGCATTCAACACATAGGGCGCCATCGTCTTGGCAATCCCCTAAACTCACAATGACTACATGGATATCTTATCATATATGCACAAATGCCAAATCTAGGAATTCATTCAATCGTTTCTCACTTTTAGGGGTAATTTGTGACTTGGTAATCCAACATTTATCCATTAGTAAAGCCCAGAAATTAAAGTACAAAACATAATATCAATGAATAAAAAGTAGTAAAGTGGATTTCATAGAACTTCAGTGTATAATAAAAAGTGACCCTTATATAATAGTGGTAAGGGTGTATAAAACCAATTCGGACCAAATAAAACTGACCAAACTGGTTAGCACTGTCGCAGGTGCACCCAAATTAATACATTTCCTCAAAACTAACCTGTAGTAGTGGGAGTAAGGGTCGATCCCACAGAGACTGGAATTACCTTATGTGATTAAAAGGGGGGAATTGATAATCGCAAATTAAGTAAAGTAAACAATAATGAAAATAAATAAGCGAAAGTGATTAATGATAAAGACGTTGGTTTCGGTTGGTATCCACCGTCAAGGGATTACATTAATCATCGAAAACATAATCAATCTGTAAATGAACATCTATCATTGGGGTTTTAACCCTGTTTCTCCTTAAGCCTAGCAAATTAATGACAATCGTACTAATAAAACCCTAATCAACAAGCCAACTTTTAGCACATCGGTAAAATATAACTTGTTAACTACATGAAGAACTAGAGAAACTGACAGAGCTAAACAAATATAAACACGTCGGCTATATCTAATTTAGTCAATCATTCATCATAGGTTCAATGATTTATAATCCAAAACCCTCAAACCTATTTGCTTCACGAATCGCAGAATTAAAGACTTTGGTCAAAACACAATTCAACGATAGATTAAAACAGACAAAATACTAGTAGGCCTCCTAGCAATCATATGAATAATCATTAAGAAGAAGAACAGATGAACAATCAATATTCAAAAAAAATTGAAATAATAACATCAGATCCACATCTCACAATGTATAAAAATCCCTTGAGGTTTCAACTCACCTCAACCAACTAAAAGAACTAGCCACGCAGGGCCATAAGAAACTCTAAAGAAGAATTGAAGAATGTAGATGAAGAATTAGATTCAGAATTCGATCCTTTCTCTGGTTGCTTTCCTCCCTTTTATAGACTTTTCTTCTCCTAATCGAAGTCAAAACGTATTTAGGTCAAATTTCCGTCCCTCCCACTTCAATTTGGGCAAAAACGACCTAAAATTACGGCGCTACAGAGATATGCCACGGGGCGCCGCGGCGGGTGGTGTTGAGAGTGCTCAGGCGTCGCAGTGCCCTGGGTTGAGCGCCGCAGCGCTCCGGATTTTCCTTAATGTGGCACCACAGCGCTCCCTTGTGAGCACCGCGGCGCCTAGAATCTTCTGGATTTTGATGAATTGCCGAACATGAAAGTTGTAGCTCTATGTCGGTTTTTTCCATAGCCGCTGAAATCACTTTAATCGGAGTTCAAATGAGTGAGATATGCCTCAATTAGTTACACAAGGTCAGAAATCAGCATTTTTCTATGATTTTCTCTCTATTTTCCTCTTCATTTCTTCTTTATTATTCCTAAAACACAAAACACAACACTCAATCAATTCATATCTATTTTCTACTAAAATTAAATAAAAAGCAACTTAAAACATGTAAAAAACATGCTTATTTTATAGCATGTCAAATACCCCCACACTTACTCTTTTGCTTGTCCTCAAGCAAACATTGATTCATGTAAATAGAATTCAATATATGAAATGAGTGAATGGCTTACCAATATGCTGCCTCATAGTGAAAATTGTATGCTCTTGAAGAAATTTCAAAAAAATTTCATGACCATGTGCAACATTTAATTCAAATGCAATTTATAATTTTATTCCCTAAAATCCATAGTGTGTGTGTGTCTTTGGATAATTTAATTTTCTTTTACCTAAATGAGCTTATATATCTCAAGAATTATAGCATGGCTCTCTATTTAAAATTTTCATAGACTTATTTTTCATACTACTCTCCACTAATGTAGGCTAAAACTACTTCTTAGGATCAAAATGACTTAACTCAGCTTGTAATGTGGCTAGGCTATGGGATGAGATATAAGATATAATTTAAAGCTCAATCTCCCAACATCACATGATTAACTCTGATCTATTTGAGCTCATTCTCAAGATTGGAGAGTTTTTTCCCCCAAACTTATTTCTTTGCTTTTCTGCATTCTACTTTTCATTGATTCTCTATTTCTTCTTTTTCAATCACTGGATAGACTTTCAATAGTCTTTTGAGAATATATATATATATATATATATATATATATATATATATATATATATATATATATATATATATATATATATTCTTTCTTTCTTTTGTCCTTGCTCCACCCTTCCACCCTTTCATTAATGCAGATCTATAAAACAAATATTCAGAAATTAATCATGGAGTGAGTGAATCAGGTAGAAAAAAATAAAGGTATTAATAACAAAAATTTGGTCTTGGCTGTTTTGTGGGTATAGAATAAAATGTTAATTAAGATCAAAATAGAGGTTCTAAAGATATTCACTTGTTTGGGTTAAGCTTGAAAGGCTCAATCTCATAAAAAGAATGCCTAAATCATCTCCTAATTGTTAGTATTAGCCTAGGATTTCGCCTCAAGTAGCATTTAAATAAGTTCTAGAAATTTAAAAGAGATCATAAATTTTTTTTGAGTTATATAATCTTTTTCTAAGTAAAAGACAAATTAAATATCCAAAATTACTGTGCAAAAGAATTTCAGGATTTTTAGAAAATAGGTAATCATAAATTGAAAAGAAATTAAAATTACACATAATTATGACTTTCCTACGTCTCCCAAGAGCTATAAGCAATTTAAACAGTTATATCATTGGCTATTGGTTCAGCTATCACAAACTCATAAATTGAAATTTTGTTCACATGCTCACCTCATGACAGGATTAAAAGTGCACATATCATAAAATTATAGTTATGCATCAAAGTAGGAAAGTGCACAAGTGTATGATTTATTATACATTCATCCAGCTGAATCATAAAGTTACCCCCCACACTTAAAAACATACATTGTCCCCAATGTAAGAATATAAAAGAGAATATAAAAGGGAAAAATAATAACATAAGGAGGGGCTCAATGAAACTTCCCTGATTAGTTATCACCATCCATCTCATCATGCTCAGGTGCAAGCCTAAAGGGTGGTTCAGGAGGTGCCGGGAAAGCAATCAGGAGGTTTAGGGCATGAGCTAACTGGCTAAAACATGCATGATGATGCTGTGCAATAGAGTGCTGATAGAGGGCCAGATCATTCATTTGATGGCTCAGATACTCTGTGCGCTCCCATAAATCTTCAATGGTATGCTGGGATGGTGGTGGAGCTAAGCTGCTGGCCGGTTCCTCTGTAAGAACTGGCTGAATCCCTAGCTCCTCCTCTGCTGCTTCTTCATGGCCTTTGTATTTTTGTATGTCTGCATAGGAAATAGGTCTCATTAGGTTAATGAGAGCCTTAGTGGAATCCCAGCTTACTCCTGCCTTCTGACATAGACCAGTAATTAAACTAGGGACAAAGAGGGATCCGCCTCTAGCATTGATACAGCTAAGCATCTGCCTATGAATAATCTTGCCTACATCAATAGAAAGGCCCTTTAGTATTGCATAAAGCAAAATGGCCCTGTCTCTCCTGACTTGACTCATGTTGAAGCTGGGCATGAATCTTGCTGACACGAAATAGTGCCATGCTTTAGCCACTTTATTCATATCAGCTCTAGCAAGGTATAACGGATGGCCATTGCTATCCAATTTCCAGGAGGCCCCCTGTAGCATAGAGTGCATATAACGTCTTCAAAGTCAATGTAGGATTGAAGAAGCATCGTATATCTATCATCCTCAATATCAGGCAGTGAATAGAATTCATTAATGGTGTGCGGAGTGAATGGCACCATCTTGCCTCTAACCCGTGCTTTATGACGTTCGTGAACTGTGGCATTGGAGTAGAACTCCTGTACCACGGGAATAACTCATGGTTCTGGGTTCCTGCAGAAAATCTCCCAATGCCTATGAAGGATGTTGTCTTTGTGAGGTAGCCATTCGGTAATAATAAATCCACATTCTGGAACTATAGGCTTATGTACCACCACTTTGATGTGGTGTTGATAAACCTCTTCAGTCACAAAAGCCACGATATCGAATGTTGGAGGGTCCTCAGCTCTGTTCTTCCTCTTTGAGATGCCTAATTTGGAAGTTTTTGGGGCCATTGCACTTGGCAAACTCACTAGGCGTTTTATTAAACACTTAGTGTGCACTCTTGAAAAATTGAGAGAATGGATGGTAGATTCGTAGCTTGAAGTCCCAATGCAGTGAAAACCAGTAGCAATGATGTATAGAGATCAACTTCAGCAGGATAAATAAAGTAAATCATACCCAATTTAGTGTGATTTGTGGTTGGAGAGTGTGAGATCAAAATTTCTTGAGAACCCTTGAAAATTGGCGTGGAATCCAGCTCAAATGCTGAAAAGAAGTGTATAATCCTGCAAAAGAAGATGCATAATCATGTAATGTTAGCAAGATACGTAATGGGAGGTGAGTATGGTTGATTCAAGGCCAGAAATTGGATTTAGAGGGGAAAAGCAAGCAAAAACGGAGGGGGAAGGCAAGAGGGCTCGCGACCCTCTTATAGAGAGCGTCGCGGCGCTATGGGTGAGCGTCGCGGTGCTCACCCATTCTGGGTAAGTAGCGTCGCGGCGCTCGTCCAGTCTGGGCGACGAGCGTCGCGGCGCATGTGTGCGTCCGCAGTTCCGAATTTTTTTTTATAAAGAAAAATTAAATTATGAAAAGAAAAATTAAGAAGAAGAAGAATGGATGTTGGGTTGCCTCCCAACCAGCGCCTTTGTTTTACATCGTTGGCTCGACATAGATCCAAAAAAATATCAATGAGGGTCTTGAAAAGTTATCCATTGTGCTTCCTCTTGCTAAAATCCTTCATAGTAAGGTTTAAGCCTATGCCCGTTGACTTTGAAGCTTTGCTGGTTATCCATGCTCTTTATTTCAACTGCACCATGAGGGAAAATATCAGTAACAATAAATGGTCCCTCCTATCTAGAACGAAATTTACCTGGGAACAATCGGAGCCTAGAATTGTAGAGGAGAACTTTCTGTCCTTTGCTAAACTCCTTACGTGAAATCATACGATCGTGTAGGAGTTTAGTTTTGGCCTTATAAATATTTGCGTTTTCATAGGCCTCGTTTCTAATTTCCTCTAATTCCTGAAGTTGTAATTTCCTGCATTCTCCACTTTCTTCCACATTCATGTTAAATTTCTTTGTAGCCCAAAATGCTTTATGTTCCAATTCAACTGGAAGATGACAAGTTTTACCAAATACTAACCTGTATGGGGACATACCAATTGGGGTCTTATATGCTGTTCTGTATGCCCATAGAACATCATCTAATCTGAGACTCCAATCCCTATGGTTGGGATTTATTGTCTTACTAATGATATTTTTGATTTCTCTGTTGGATACCTCAGCTTGCCCATTGGTCTAGGGGTGATATGCAGTTGACAATTTATGAGTGACATTATATTTCTTTAACAGGGCTTCAATAGTCCTATTGCAAAAATGTGTTCCCCTGTCACTTATCAAAGCTCTTGAAATCCCAAATCTTGAAAAGATATGGGATTTAATGAAATCTGCAACCACTTTAGAATCATCAGCCCTAGTGGGTTTAGCTTCTACCCACTTTGAGACATAATCCACAGCCAACAAAATATAATTATATCCAGCTGATAAAGGAAAAGGTCCCATGAAATCAATGCCCCAAACATCAAAAATTTCACAAAACAATATTGGTGTTTGAGGCATCTCATTTTTCCTGGAGATATTACCTGTTTTTTGACAGTTTGTACATGACTTACAAAAATGGTATGAATCTCTGAATATGGTAGGCCAGTAAAAACCGCAATCTAAAACTTTCTTTGCTGTCCTTTTTGCTCAAAAATGTCCACCACATGCATAAGAATGGCAGAAGGTTAAAATGGATAAAACTTCAGAATTAGGAATACACCTTCTTATAATTTGATCTAAGCATTGCTTCCAAATGTAAGGATCGTCCCATATGTAGTATTTGGCGTCACTCTTGATCCTATTTTTAGCTGCCCTGGTCAAAAGAGGAGGTAACTGTTTAGTAGCCAAATAATTTACAATGTTTGCATACCATGGCATATGAATTGAAATTGAAAATAAATTTTCATCTGGGAATAATTCTTCAATTTTCAATTTTTCTTCCACATGTGTCAGGCGGCTTAGGTGATCTGCTACACTGTTTTCAGACCCTTTCTTGTCTCTAATCTCTAAATCAAATTCTGTAAGCAGTAGCACCCACCTGATTATCCTATGTTTAGCCTCCTTTTTCATCACCAAATACCTCAAAGCTGCATGATCAGTAAAAACAATAATTTTAGTGCATATTAAATATGATCTAAATTTTTCTAATGCAAAGACTACAGCTAAGAGTTCTTTTTCAGTGGTGGTATAGTTCTTCTGGGCATCATTTAGTATTCTGGAGGCATAATATATCACATGGGATTTGTTTCCAATCCTTTGGCCTAGTACTGCTCCAACTGCATGGTCACTGGCATCACACATAATTTCAAAAGGGATGTTCCAATTTGGTGCTTGGATGATGGGAGCTGAAATCAAGGACTCTTTTAATTTGTCAAAAGCTTCCCTGCATTATCCATCAAATTTAAAAGAGACATCCTTCTGAAGCAATTTGCACATAGGTGCTGCTTTCTTAGAAAAGTCCTTTATGAATCTCCTATAAAAACCTGCATGGCCAAGAAAAGAACGAACTTCCCGCACACAAGTGGGATAAGGTAGAGTTTGTATAATATCAATCTTTGCTTTATTTACCTCTATTCCTCTTTTTGAGACAACATGGCCTAAAACTATACCTTGTTCAACCATAAAATGACATTTTTCAGAATTTAAAACAAGGTTAGTTTCTTGACATCTTTTCAAAATGAGTGAAAGGTTATGCAAACAATTATCGAATGAATTCCTATAAACTGAAAAATCATCCATAAATACCTCAATAAATTTTTCAAGGTAATCTGAGAATATACTAACCATACACCTTTGAAAAGTGGCAGGGGCATTACAAAGCCCAAATGGCATGCGCCTATATGCGAATGTCCCAAATGGACAAGTGAAGGTTGTCTTTTCCTGGTCTTCAAGAGCAATTGCAATCTAGAAATAGCCTGAATAAGCATCAAGAAAACAGTAGTAAGGTTTACCAGATAATCTTTCAAGCATTTGATCAATAAAAGGTAAAGGAAAATGATCTTTTCGGGTTACAGAATTTAATTTTCTATAATCTATACAAACCTTCCACCCATTTTGAATCCGGGTGGGTACCAATTCCTCATTTTGATTTTTCACCACAGTTATTCCTGTTTTCTTGGGAACCACTTGCACTGGGCTAATCCAATGACTGTCTGAAATAGGGTATATTAATCCAACCTCCAACAATTTAAGAATTTCTTTCTTCACTACATCCATCATAGGTGGATTTAGCCTTCTTTGAGGCTATCTAGATGGTTTAGCTCCTTCTTCCATCAATATTCTGTGCATAGATGTAGAAGGGCTTATTCCCTTAAGATCAGCTATGGTCCAACCTATTGCAGTTTTGTGTTCTTTAAGAACTTGGATAAGTTTTGCCTCTTGATCATTTTCAAGCTTGTTGGAGATAATAACAGGAAGTGTTTCTCCTTCTTCCAAGAATACATATTTGAGGTGATCAGGGAGTGGCTTCAGTTCAGGAGTAAGAGCCTGCACCACAGAAGGTAGAAGAGAAGTATCAAAAATTGGTAATTCTATATAAGAAACATTACCTGTTGGTGGTTCTTCTGAAAAACCATTTAGTGCAACCAGTTCCTCTTTCGTTTCTTTATCCAATTCTATCTTACCATCATCCTCTTCTATGGATTTGCTCACAATCACATCCAATTTATCCTGTCCATCTAATTCAAATACATCATGTGCTAGGGAATCAAATATATCTATAGAATAAACAGGAGTATCATCACCTGGATGTTTCATGGCTTCATACATATTAAAATTTATTACGTCACCATCAAATTCCATAGTGAGTGTGCCATTGTGAACATCTATCTTGGTTTTTGAGGTTTTCAAAAATGGTCTCCCTAATAATATTGGGGATGTAAAATCCCCATTTTCCATATCTAGTACATAAAAGTCTGCAGGGAAAACCAAATCATCTACCTGTACCAAAACATCCTCAATTACTCCCTTAGGATATGTAGTGGACCTGTCAGCTAATTGAATAACCACATTAGTAGAGTTCAATGGTCCTAATTTCAAGGAAGCATATATAGAATATGGCATGACATTTATGGAAGCTCCTAAATCCAACATAGCTTTTTCAACATGAGTATCCCCAATTTTACATGGAATAGTAAACATACCTGGATCCTTGCATTTAGTGGGGAGTTTTGTTTGTATCATGGCAGATACGTTCTGACTCATTTGAACCTTTTCAAACCCCTTCAATTTTTGCTTTCTTTTTTGAGTGCATAATTCTTTCAAGAACTTTGCATATCTTGGTACCTGCTTAATAGCATCTAAGAGGGGAATATTAACTTCACATTTTCTAAAGATATCATACAATTCAGAAGTTTTCTCATTTAGCCTATTCTCTTTAAGAGCTTCTGGAAAAGGAGGCACTACTTCATAATTTAAATTAGAAGGAGACTTACCTATAGGTGCTTCATTCTCTTTAATTGATTTTTCAGTTTTCTTAGGAGAAGAGGGTGCTGGTGGACTTTCAATCTCCTTACCACTTCTTAAAACAATTGCACGAGCATTCTCTCTAAGGTTCACCACAGTTTGTGAAAGTAACTTACCTGAGTTTTAAGCATCCAATTGACTGACTGTGGTTGCTAACTGACCTACTTGAGTTATCAGGTTCTGAATGCTAGCTCTTGTCTCTTGCTGAAATTGATGAGAGTTATGTACAAGAGTTTTCACAATGTCTTCCAATGGATTACTTACCTGTTGATCCTGGGGTGCATTCTGTCTAGGATAATAGGCTTGCTGATTTTGTTGAAAATTTTGTCCTGCAGGCCTATTTTGTGCACTCCCATATCTGAAATTGGGATGATCCTTCCATCCAGGATTGTATGTATTGGCATATGGTTCATACCTTTTTGGTTGGCCAGGAAAACCTCCTACAGCATTCGCTTGTTCTGAGGATTCCTCTTGAAGTGTAGGACACATGTCAGTTGGGTGCCCTGTGGCTGAGCATATTCCACATACTTTAACTTACTGTAGTGTACCTGTAGCCATTTGGCGCACAAGAGAAGTAAGTTCATATATTTGATTCTGAAGAGATGTAGTACTTACCTCCTGGGCATGTCTAATAGGAGGATCATGCCTAACGCCAAATTGTTGTGAATTGGCAGCCATATTTGATATCAGGATTCTGGCTGCCTCAGGAGTTTTATCTACTAGTGCTCCTCCATTAGCTGCATCTATCATGCTCCTATCTCCCTGCAAAAGACCTTCATAAAAATATTAGATTAGTAGCTGCTCACTAATCTGATGATGTGGGCAGCTTGCACAAAGTTTCTTAAACCTCTCCCAATATTCATAAAGCGTTTCACCATGCAATTGTCTAATGCCGCATATTTCTTTCCTAATAGTAGAGGCTCTAGATGCAGGAAAATGACGTTCTAAAAACATTCTCTTCATCTCATTCCAAGTAGTGATAGTATCAGAAGGCAAATAATACAACCAATCTTTGGCTGAATCTTTTAAGGAAAAAGGAAAAGCCCTGAGTTTTATTTGTTCCTCAGTTACTCCAGGGGGCTTCATACTGGTACATACTACATGGAACTCCTTCATATGTTTATGCGGGTCTTCACCTGCAAGACCATGAAAACTTGGTAAGAGATGAATTAATCCAGATTTCAACTCAAAATTAACATTGTCATCAAGATTAGGAAAAGTAATACATAAGGGTTGCTGATGCAAATCAGGAGCGGCAAGCTCCTTCAGAGTGGGGTGTCTAGCCATGATCACTTCCTCCTTATCCTAATTAACGTCTTCTTGAATTTCTCTTTTGTGCCTGTATACAGATTTTTCAATATCTGGATTGAACTGTAAATCTCGAGAATTAAAAGAACGAGTTACAGGCATAAAAAAAATCACAAAAAGTAATGACGCAGTCCCCGGCAACGGTGCCAAAATTTGGTTCGCACTGTTGTAGGTGCACCCAAATTAAAACCTTACCTCAAAACTAACCTGTAGTAGTGGGAGTAAGGGTCGATCCCACAGAGACTGGAATTACCTTATGTGATTAAAAGGGGGGAATTGATAATCGCAAATTAAGTAAAGTAAACAATAATGAAAATAAATAAGCGAAAGTGATTAATGATAAAGACGTTGGTTTCGGTTGGTATCCACCGTCAAGGGATTACATTGATCATCGACAACATAATCAATCTGTAAATGAACATCTATCATTGGGGTTTTAACTCTGTTTCTCCTTAAGCCTAGCAAATTAATGACAATCGCACTAATAAAACCCTAATCAACAAGCCATCTTTTTGCACATCGGTAAAATATAACTTGTTAACCGCATGAAGAACTAGAGAAACTGACAGAGCTAAACAAATATAAACACATCGGCTATATCTAATTTAGTAAATCATTCATCATAGGTTCAATGATTTATAATCCAAAACCCTCAAATCTATTTGCCTCACGAATCACAGAATTAAAGACTTTGTTCAAAACACAATTCAGCGATAGATTAAAACAGACGAAATACTAGTAGGCCTCCTAGCAATCATATGAATAATCATTAAGAAGAAGAACAGATGAACAATCAATATTCAAAACAAATTGAAATAATAACATCAGATCCACATCTCACAATGTATAAAAATTCCTTGAGGTTTCAACTCACCTCAACCAACTAAAAGAACTAGCCACGCAGGGCCATAAGAAACTCTAAAGAAGAATTGAAGAATGTAGATGAAGAATTAGATTCAGAATTCGATCCTTTCTCTGGTTGCTTTCCTCCCTTTTTATAGACTTTTCTTCTCCTAATCAAAGTCAGAACGTATTTAGGTCAAATTTCCGTCCCTCCCACTTCAATTTGGGTGAAAACGACATAAAATTGTGAAATCAGCAAGTCCTGTACGGCGGGCGGGTGCCGCGGCGCTTAAGTAGAGAGCCGCGGCACTACGGAGATATGCCACGGGGCGCCACAAAGTCCTCAGTCAGCGCCGCGGTGGGCGGTGTTGAGAGTGCTCAGGCGGCGCGACGCCCTGGGTTGAGCGCCGCGGTGCGGCGTGCTGGGTAGCGTCGCGGCGCTCCGGATTTTCCTTAACGTGGCGCCGTGGCGCTCCCTTGTGAGCGCCCAAAATCTTCTGGATTTTGCCGAAGTGCCAAACATGAAAGTTGTAGCTCTATGTCTCTTCTTTCCATAGCCGCTGAAATCACCTTAATCGGAGTCCAAATGAGTGAGATATGCCTCAATTAGTGACACAAGGTCAGAAATCAGTATTTTTCTATGATTTTCTCTCTATTTTCCTCTTCATTTCTTATTTATTATTCCTAAAACACAAAACAGAACACTCAATCAATTCATATCTATTTTCTACTAAAATTAAATAAAAAGCAACTTAAAACATGTCAAAAACATGCTTATTTTATAGCATGTCACAAACCAAACCAAACCAAAACAAAACTGATCAAAAAATAATTTAGATTGGTTTTTTTATTAAAGAAAATTAATAATTTTGGTTTGATTTTCGGTTCAAAATAAATTTCAACCAAACCAACCGATTATATTATTAAAATATATAATATTTAAATTATGTGCCTTATGATGTGAAAGTCTGAAAGATGACCCTGGTTGCGCTTCTGCATAGGCAGCTCCTTCTGCAAATTTAATATCTTTGTACAATATAAAATTTTGCTAGCCCATCAAGCCATCTTGTTAACAATAAAATTTTAAAAAAAAAGCATTTAAAAGTGAAACAACATGCACCTTCCAACTTGCATTTACAGGAGTTAATTAATGAGTCTCAAGATTCTCACAAATTTGTGGTGCTGGTTTGCCAACAGAGGTGGAACTGTGAAAAGTTTTACTCAAACTCCTAAAGATTGTCTCAAAGAACTATTTACAATGTGGGCCACACAAAAAAAAACCGTTGGATCGACCAAACCAAACAAATCATCAATTGGTTCGGTTTTATTATTTTGAATCAAACCGATCGATCCAATTTTTTTCCTTTTTTCGGTGGTCGGTTCAATTTGGTGTAGTTGCAAAAACCGATCAAACCGAACCACTATACACCCCTAAATAGTGGATAGGCATAAGCTGACAAAGATGGAGTAGTAAACATAATAGGATTTGTTGAAAGGAAACTATTTGGTAATAGATACTGCAAAGTGCTTACAAAAAAGAATAACCATGTCATGACTTTAATTTAGGAGTATGTAACTGGCACATGTATCTCATCCAATAAGCCCTAAACTTAACATAAAAATAGCTTAACAGTCATATGTTTAATTATTTTAATCAATAACTCAGCATGGCATATATCATAATCCATATGCATATAATTATACACCATTGAGAGTATCATTCTCCATACAGAATAGATCTAGTTATCAAAATTCAATACATCAATACACAATGGAAATAGGGATCTTGCTTGCGGTAAATGGAGCATTCTAGATTATTTAATCTAGATAGACAAACAAAGAAATTAAGCCCACTGAAACAAGATTAGACTCACCCAAGGAACATTCTAACTATTGACTTGTCGTAGAGAATGTACCCAATTCTAAACTTTATATGAAAAACTTGATGATAGAGGAATGAGTTCCTTAACCCAATGAACATATAACACATACAATAATGGAACTGAACAAGCGGCAAGTACGAGTTTTTCACATAAACTTATAATTTAGATAAATAACTATATTAGGAAACATAATTTATCATAAAGGTTAAATTGCATAATGGCTTAGACAACTGCATAAAGCTTCACATCGTAAGTACTATAGCGAGCTCAAGAACCAAGAAAATTCTCAATGTAGTACACAATGTAGTGCCCCTGTTGACTAAGAACAATGCCAATGCCGACTTTTGATGCATTAGAATGTAACTCAAAGGAGAGAGAAGTTAGGAAATGCTAGAAAGGGGTGGTGGATAGCTTATGTTTGATGAGTTCGAAAGCATTACTAACTTCAATAGACCACTTAAACTTCCAATCTCGCATGCAATCAGTGACTGGAGCCTTGAGGCTACTAAAGTGAGGGATGAAGGAGTGATAAAAAGAGGCCAACCCATGAAAGTTACAAACTTTTGTAATATGGTGCATAGGAATGTCCAAGACTGAATTACTTCTACTTTAGTTTAATCAACTACTAAACCATTCTTTGATACAATGTAACCATTGTTTGGTTCCAAAATTACACTTCTTAATAGATGCATAGAATTTGTCCCTTTGCAAGATAAATTCTTAGATATGAAGCTCCATATTAGTACTAAAGATCAAAATGTCATGTCAGTAAAATACTACAAAATTTTCAATGAAGGGTCATAGACCTTGGTTCATCCCCCGCATAAAAGTACTTAGAGCATTTGAAATCCCAAAAGGCATTACTAACCATTTAAAGAGACATTCCCATGTTTTGAATGCTATTTTCCATTCATCTCTAGGTTGAATGTGGATCTAATGGTAAACCTACTCTTAAGGTCTAGTTTGGAAAAAAAATTGGCACCATTATTTTGGTTAAGAAGATCATCAAGCCATGGGATGGGAAAACAATATCTAATTGTGATTTTGTTGATTGCACGACTATCCACGTACATATGCCATATTCTATCCCTTTTAGGAATTAGAAGCGCTGGAACAATTAGGCTAAGGCTTTCTCTCAAATCACCTTTTGCCACTAACTCCTTAACCTGGTGTTGAAGCTCTTCATGTTCATGTAGGATTATCTAGTAATGTGACTTGTTGAATGATATACACAAAATAGATATTCATTTAGTGTAAGCGTACACTATCGTTATCAAGTGATAAATTATAAGGGTACGAGTATCGTTCCCACTAGGACTGTGATTATTAATTAACGTCTTTATATTAATTCTAATTCTATATGAATAATGTGAAAAATTAATTTTTATGAAAAAGAGAAAAATAAAATAAAAGTAGCAAAGATAGTAGAAAGTGAGTTATACGAGAAAAACTCACTTAATCAAAACTCTAGGATTTCTGATTTCACCTTAATTAATATCTCTTGCAATCCCAATATTTTTAACTGATAAATTATAATCTAATTGATAGTTGAGATATCTTAAATAATCAACTAACCTCTCTCGAGGTCTAACATAAACACTTTTCGAATACTAATCCACTCTATCTTCATGTGAATTATAACAAGCAAATATTCATTAAAATCTACAGTTCTTAATTAAAATTGCACAAACCACGCAAGTATATCTCTATCTTACATACAATCTATGGTTCATATACACTGCTCTAGACACATAAATCACCTCTCAGTCTCATTGTAATTAACAAATTATCTAATTAAAAGTATTATTTATAAAATAGTAACTCAATTAAGAGACTAACTCATTCATTAAATTGATTGAAAAATACAAGGGTTCATAATTTGACTATATTGTAGCCCTAAAAAAACTAGTTTATGCCTTAATATAAAGTCATTTCAAAATAAAAATAAAGCATCTAAAAGTAACAAAAAGAGATGAAAGAGAGAATTGGTGATGGAGTTGGAGCTCTGATCTTTCTTTTCCAAGTTAGGGTGCTTCCCTATAGCCTTATGTATATCCAAAGTCCTCAATTCTGTGCCCTAAGATCCTCTTTTAAAGTTGTAAAAAGATATCCTAATGCTATTCAAATTCTATTTTTAAAAGATCTTTTAACTCAACTCAAACTCTTATTTATTTATTTATTATGTCAAAAAGAACTACATTATCGTCTTAGCATTGCAACGCCAAAATCCATTTTCTTGACACTAAATCTCTCAAAATTCAAAACATTAAAGTCGTAGGTGTTTTTCTTAGCTTTTCATAACCTCTTGACTCATTTTAATCGAAACTTAAATGAGAGTTATACTCAAATTAGTGAAATAACATCGAAACTATATAAAATATGTAATTCTTACTCATTTTTCTTTATTTTTGCAATTTTATATTAATTTACCGTCATCTTTCTATCTATAAAACAAACACACAACCATAGATAAATCTAACATAAATTACTCAAAAATTCACAAAATTCTAAATTAAAGATAATTAATTTATAAGTATAAAATCCATTCATAATTGATTAGTAGGATAACACCAGGGACAAGATCAATTTGGTGAAGAATATATTGTAATAGAGATAAACCGTTAGGATGTATTAGCCCTATCATCATGGAGGATGTGTTTGTCATATAGCCAAGGTCGTCCTAACAAGAGATGTCATATATACATAAGAACTATGTCACAATAAATCTTGTTTCGGTATGTAGTTTAGATTAAAAAAGGCATGAGAGCATGAAATGAGACTTTCAACTTGGACTTTTGCTTCAGTCATGCAAGCTTATACAATTAGGGATGGTACTCTGTAGCCAAAGCGAGCTTGTGAACTACTTCTTTAGAGATGTTCTCACAACTTCTTGAGTCAATAATGAAGCGGCATACATTCCCATTCACCATGATTGAAAAAGGCTAATTCATAGTCGTTGGGTACCTTAAGAGTGGGATAAATATGTTGAAGCATTAGTAATTGACCCAAGTCTCCAACCACTTGCTCTTTTGATGTGACTTCACTAACCTCCATAGCTTCAGTATACTCTTTACCTTCTTCATGAATATCATACAAAGGATCATAACTCTTTAATTATATTCCCTCTGCTAGTAGGCCACATTGCCCAAATTTTGGACACGTATTTGGTTGGTGTCCCATTTCTCTGCAAGAAAAATAACATAAGGTTGCTAGATGGGATAGCCAGTTTGCAATGTTTGAAGTAGGGGGCATAGAGTTGATGACTGGGTTAGGAGCTAGAGTACAAATGAGGTTTGATGGTTAATTTCTAATGATCAAGTCAGATCGAATTTTACGCTTGATTAATAAGGCTGCTTGATGGGCTTTGAAAACTATGATTAGATAAACAAAGGTTCAAAATGTTCTAAAATTGGGTCGAAGGCTGCTAATAAATCGAAAGACTAATTGTTCATAAGTTTCGTTGATCTCATTCTGTGTGAGAAAAGGAAAAATTATGCAGCGTATTCTTTCACTGTCTGATTACCTTGAAGTAAATTTTGAAGGTGTTCGTACATGGTTTTCACATAGTTATATAGAAGGAATGTGCGTCTCATGTTTTTATTAAATTTCTCCCATTATGCAATTTTCTCTTTTAATTTCTTCCACAAGAATGGGAAACTTTGAGTTGTTGCCACCAAGCAGCTGCTCAGCCTTAGAAGCATGTAGCAACAAGGGACACTTGTTTATGATCAGGAATTTCCTTGAATTCCAAAATTTCTCCTACGGATCCTTTTAAATCCGTAAATTCTTCTGGTTCATGGCTTTGATGAAGTTCGAGAATGTTGAGTTTTTAACTAGATCTCCATCGATGGTGATTTGTGGTGACTAGACGACCATAGGTGGTATAGCATTGGGTGCACGACATCATGGGTATGTTATGGGCAAGGGAGCAAATGGGCTCTCTTCATCAATGGTAGATATTAGAATAAACAGAAGTAGTTAGTTCAGTTATTTTTAGTTATTTCTTTCTCTTCCTCCCTCAATATGTAAGGGAAGGACCATGTACAATATTCATCATATATACAGAATAAAATTATTTTCTCCTTTCTCTTTGATCTTTACACGTAACATGGTATCAGAGCGCAATAACGTCCACTGTTTCTAGTTGATCTCGGCTCTTCCTCTTTTCTTATAATAGTTCTGAATCAGCAATGGCAGTTGCAGGGGATTCTAATATCTACAATCCTTTTTCTCTTCGTCCTTTGGATTCATCTGGCTTGGTATTGGTTTTTTAGCATCTAATTGGATACAATTACAATTCATGGCGTTGTGCTATGAAGATGGCACTACTAGCAAAGAAGAAGTTAGGATTTATGGATGGATCAATTATTCCTCCCACATAATTGGATGGAGACATATTTCTGGTTTGGCAATGCAAAGATACTCTAGTTGCTTCTTGGTTTCTAAATTCCATTTCCAAGGAATTGACAGCCAGTGTCATATACTCATCTACCGTTGCAAAAATTTGGAAAGATCTTGAAGAAAGATTCATGCAACAAAATGGTCCCATAATTTTTCAATTAAAGAAAGAACTGGCAAATCTTACATAAGGTTCTATGTTAGTTAACCAGTATTTTACGAAGTTAAAAGAAATTTAGGAAGAACTGACTAAATATCGTCCAGTCCATTCCTGTAATTATGGTGGGGTCAAATCTTTGATTGATTTCTTGCACTCTGAGTATGTTCTTTGTTTTTTCATGGGTTTGAATGAGTCATTTTCTCCTATAAGAGGACAAATCTTGTTGATGGATCCAATACCTTCAATCAATTGTGTTTTCTCATTTAAAATTCATACAATCTTATGGAAAGAATCATTTGGAAAACAAGTTCTTATCTCTGTTTCAAAATTTCTCACTTTTAGTAATGCAATTGAATGTCTAGTTTACATCTACTATATCATAACTACCATATAACAAAATACACTTTCTTAGTATAGAATTTAGTTCCAAAGAAATCAATAAATTCCATATTATAAGAATTATAATCAAAATATATAAATGGTATCAAATACAATTTAACAAAATTAGTAAATCCATATGTAAAATTTCTTAACAAAAAGAGAGTGAAACTATAAATTGTAGAAAGTTTAATAAGTCTAAGAAGTTTTATTATTATGAAATAAAATCAAATTACTTTCGAATGGAAATAGTTGGGAGGAGTTCATATCAGAACCATTGATTATTCTCAAGCATATAGCAAGGGAAGGCAATCACTAATCCATTAGGTAAATAGCATGTAATTCATCAATAGTAATATTAGGAGGCATTTTGCCACTCCTTTATAATATTCAAAACATATTCGGTGTTTTGGCCAATACATGAAGCTAATGACACCCCTGCTAGTTGGGATTTTAAGGTGTATCAAAGCTAACATATACTACTGCTATTAAATAGTGCTTCTAAAAAAACTTTACCCCAAAAAATAGTAATATGAAAAATACTTTTATAACTAAATAAAGTTAGAAAGAATTACTATCTAATAAGTCTTTATCAGTCAAACTTCTTTCCAAATCCATAACACAATTTCGTAACAATAATCCATTGGCCACACTATGTGCCAAACTTATGAACAATATACTATTTCTTATTGACAAGTACAAAATATCTCATTTAGTCATAATACTGTTTCAATATTGTTTCTTAAATCATAATACAATTCATTATTTCCAAAACATATATGAACAAGTCTATATCTCAAAATTTATCAAAATAATTGGTCGTCTCTAACCTTAGATAATCAATACAATTTAGTTCAGTCAAATCACTATTCAGTAAGGCTTCCATTTTTTAGAAATAAATTTTCAAATACTTAATTTATATCAATATAATATATTACATGCAAGAATATTTTTCATTTAACCAATCTTATTGTATCATTTCTATAGCATATTCAAAAATCTCAAATTTAATATACATTTCAAAGATCCCAATAATCAATGTCCATAATGTAATTCAAATATAATAGTATTTCGGTGATTCTTAAAACTCAATTCTAGTTCTGAATTTTTCCATTCATAGATTTAAGAAGCAATTCACAATGGATGATTGTCCCGTGTCCTATTGGCTCTCTAAGGAAGGCATTTAAATTATGAAAGTTCTTAACAAAACTTTAGTTCTTTAGCAGCAAAACAAATCATAAAAAAGTACTATGCATATGAAACATCCAATCTACGATATATATCCACAAAACATATAGAACATAATTTAGAAATTGAAAAGATATTAAAACATATCATAGTATGTGCTATCTAGTCACAGAATAGTAGATTCAAAAATAATTTGACTGGATATGTCAATTTCTGAAGCCGATTCTGACTAAATAAACTCCAAATTGTGTTCAAAAGTTTTGAGAACTCAAAAAACATCTCCGAGAAGTCGGTTATTGTTCATGGTGATTGTGGCACTATTCACAGTGGTTGTGGTATTGTTCACAAGGTGTCTTTTGGTCGTGAAACTTTAGTCCCTAGCCTTTTGACAACTTTTGGATCCATTTACAATGTTAGTTTTTTTTATTAAATCTCTTTAAGCAAGAGATTTTTAGAACTCACCTTCTTTAAAGTGTTCCCTTCAATTTTTTGGCAATTTTACGACCAATGTTTTGAGAAATTATCTAATACTCTTCATTCTAATTCTAACAGTACTTATAGTATTCCAAATAGAGGTTTGAAAGTGCTTAGACTTTAGAGAGTGAAATGATGAAGGAAGGAAAATGGTGAGTCTTCTGAAAATCTTTTGCAGGTGAAGATTTATAATGCAAAGAGGAAATTTTGTCATTTAGTTTAGTGTTGTAGCACTAAAAGTTCTGAATTATGGGTTTGCTTTATCTACTTCTATCATCACAACCTTGGAAACCCAGCATTGCGACACTAAGCTCTCTGGACTCAAAATCTACATTTCTTAGTTCTTGCATTGCGACCATGGAAATCTAATGTCATGATGGTGTCCTCCTTAGATCCTGGGCTAGCCCTTCTAGAAATTTAGCATCGTGATGTGGGAAGTTTGGTCACTTGGCAAGGCAATGTTTTCATTTTCTCAAAAATTTTGTTACTTCTCAGAGTTTTGAATCCTAATTTCCTTGTGGTCAAAATAGGTCTCAGGGGTATTAGGCCTAATTCTACTCAAGCCATGATAGCTACTTCAACCACAATGAATGACAAAAATTGGTACCTAGATTTTGGTTCTAATCACATATACCATATGCTGATAATCTTTTAGTAAGGTTTAATTATCAGGGTAATGACAAAGTTTTTATAGGTGATGGATCAAGTTTATTTATGAAACACACTGGTCACTCCTACTTTCCATCTTAATCCAACTCTTCTATACTTTCTCTTAGCAATATATTGCATGTTCCCTCAATTACTAAGAACTTGATTAGTGTCTCTTGGTTTGCAAGAAATAAAAAAGTGTATTTAGAATTTCACCTTCAACATTGATTTTTCAAATCCCAAGATACTCAAGAGATTCTGCTACAAGGGATTGTGTAGCCTAATGGATTGTATGGCTTCTAGAATTTATAGTTACAATCTAAGTCATCTCCTATGGTGCATACTACCTTTACTGGTTCATTAGAAGACTTTTTCTTGTGGCACAATTGTTTAGGGCACTGCTCATTGTTAATTGTAAACAAAGTATTAAAAAATTGTAATCTTCTTATATTAAATAAAATATCTTTTGATTTTTTTGAAAATTGTTGTCTTAGGAAAGCTAAAATGCTATTATTTTCGTATTCTTCTATTGAATGCAGTACTCCTATGGAAGTGGTCTTTACTGGTGTCTGGGCTCTTCTTCAGTAGCTTTTTCAAATGGCTATAGATATTATGTTGTTTTCATGGATGCTTTTTCCATATACACTAGGATATATTTTTTGAAAAATAAATTAGAAGTGTTAAGTATTTTCATCAAATTCAAGCAAGTGGTTGAGTTCACAACTTGGATTTCAAATTAAACAATTCCAAACTAATGAAGGAGGTGAATTCATGGCCCTTCAAAATTTTCTAACCCAAAATGGGATCCTGCATAGACTCACATTCCCATATACATCTAAGCAAAATAGAGCCATTGAAAGGAAACATGATCTTTTTATACAAAATACTTCTTCAGGCTTGCTATATTCCAAGTCTCGAGTATCTAAGAAAATAATATCTACTACAATCTATGCTATCCACGTCTTCTTCGTGTTAATGTATTTGGTAAATCAAGGCAGGAGTTCCTTGAGATTGGTTGGAGGCTTTTTTATTAGGGATAATGCGAATGATGCATTCTTTAGACCAATCTCTATGGCATGAACGATTACCCCTTCCTTTAAGCCTCAAATCTAGACATAGATCACTATGAAATGGGATAGATATTCCTTTAATGTTTTATTCTTCCCTTGCTTGAAGTTTAATAGATGTTGATGTTCTTTGTACATGTGGCTTGTTGCAAAATGCACAAAAAAGGCTTTCAAAATGTCCTTAAAGTATTTTATGCTATGCTTTGATAGATTGGTGAACCACTATAATATTGTTACCCTTTTTAGCATTGAGGGAAAGGCTCAACAAAGCACAGGACATGTTGCCTAAGTAGGCATCATAGTAGAGATAAAGGAATCTACATTTGATGGCTCTTTGAGATTTAGTGGCATCTCCATTTCCATGGTTATTGGCTCGAATGGTGAGTTAATTAGGAATAACCCTCCATAGCGCTCAGTGACAAGCATGACATACCATGGCTTGATTGCTTGGTCACTAGTGTTACTGTCTATCTTCCTAATCTCCCTAGCAAGAGGAAGAGTATGCATGGGGTACGGTTTGCTTGTAGGGCTTGGTTCAAGAATGGTATCACTAGGTAATTGGTAAGCTTAAGGTGGTGGTTAGTATGCTTGTTGAGGTGGTTGATGGGTTATTTCATTGTTTGGTGGGTAGAAATGCAAATATGGCATAAAAAAATATGGTGAGAGTGGTGGTTTTAGTATTGAGTAGGCTAATTCCCTCATATTTTGTTAGGAATGATTATAGGTATACATGAAAAGATCTATGAATAGGCACAATCACTTGTCAGTGGGCACTTCTTTAGTTTTTGGAGTTTTAGACTAAAGAGCCAAGGGTCTTAGAGTTAAAGATTGGTTGTGGTCCAAGAACTCTCAAGGTTCCCTCCAATAAAAAGTTCTAGCTTGATTGGTTTACCTTGTCTTTATCCTCTGCATCCTTATATTCAATTGCTATATCTTGGCCAACAGAGCTTGGTGTAAGGTTATTGGGTTTTGTTAGGGTTGAGCTTTCCCAAGTAGCTCGGGTGGGGCTTTTCTCTTTATAGACTCAATGTCCAAGCTTGTATACATGTGGTTTTCTCTTCGTGATCTCTTTCCTTTTCTTACTATCCTTTGCTCATCTTTCACTCTCCTAGGTTTCTTCTCAGTTTTATTTCACTATTTTCTAACTTCAACTTTTGAACTCCCTTTTCCCAAGGCAATTGATCTTTAGGTCCTCATCCCTGGTTCTAATATGAACCCTTTATATAAACTTCACTAAGAATAGTAAGACCCAAAATCAATAAAGGATCAAGTTGAAGGATGATGCTCAAATTTATATTTATAACAAGAAAAACAGAAAAAGAACCTTGACCCTTTATCTATAAAAGTGAATTATTCAAATTTTCTTATATCAAATTAAATGTTTTTTCTTGTTCATCACCCTACTTAAAACCCACATTATTTTTCATAACTTCAGCCAAAGGTGCGATTAGGCTACTAAAATCTTTTATGAATCTCCTCTAAAATCTAGCCAATCTATAGAAACTTCTAACATTACCTACACTTGTATGACTCGGCAAATCTTGAATTGCCTTTACCTTTTATTCATCCATATCAATTCCTTTAGCACTAACAACAAAACCAGGAAGTATAAGATTATTTTTGCAAAAGGTAAACTTTTTGCAAACAATTTTCCTTTTCTCAAAATATCTAAACCAAGTTTTGAATGCTCAACATGTTCATCCAAGTTTTTGATATAAATTAGAATACCATCAAGGTATACAACTGCAAACTTGCCAATAAAAGCACACAAAATATTATTCGTTTATACACATAAATTAAATTTTGTTAATTGCAAGTGTACACTGTCATTGTTCAGCAATAAAATCTCTACATGTGAGTATAGTTTCGATCCCACAAGAATTGATGTTATTAATTACTACACTATTACTAATTATTATCCTAGTTAACTAATTCGAATAATAATTAATTAAGAATGTGAAAGTAAATTAAAGAAAACAAAAATTTAAATAAAGCAAAAGAAATTTATATTCATGAAATTAATTGGAATTCTAAGGATTTTGATTTCACCATAATTAATTTATTATGAATTATCTATCTCTTTAACCTAGAAATTATAATCTTAATTATTAGTCAAGATACCCTAATTAATTCCTAGCATCTGATAAAGTTTAACAAAAATATCTTTGAATAATAACCCACTATATTTCTATGTGAATTAAATAATCAAATATTCATTTAGTTTTGTGGTTTTCAGTAAAAATTGCACATACTATGCAAATATATCACTATCTCATATGCAATCTATTAGGGGTGTAAGCAAGTCGGGTTCGGTTAGGTTAAGGTATAAAAGTAACTCGACCGAATAGTGGTCGGGTCACAAAAAATCCATTCGAATTCAACCGGTATTTCGGGTGACCCGAAGTAAACAAGTTAGATCAGTTCTATTTCTCAGGCGAGATTGGGCAGGTTGCTCGAAAGAGATCTAATCAAATCACATTCACAAACTTGAAATTTGTACACTAATGAACAATAACTAAAAGGGAAAAGTAAGAGAAGACAAAGTGAAGCAACTAAAGTCAAAAAGCTAATCTTTATCAAAATGTTAAAAATATTACCTTTACAAAAAAAATGGGCTACCAGCTTTATACAGATGTAACTGGAACTTATGAACCAAGTACAAACACATATACCATCCAAAGATGACTTCTTTGGATGGTGCCAGATTGCCAAAAACCAACTTTGTCTGTGTGAGAATGGAAATGTCGTCTTTAGATGGCGCTGACAAGCATAGAGAGAGAAAACAAGGAGATAGAAAGGATGTGACAAGCAAGGATGAAGCCACCATCTCCAAAACTACAACTAGATATGGATCTAGAAGGAAAGGTCTGAGGAGTGAGGGGGTTGGGAAGTGAAGAGGCTGAGGTTTTTCAAAGAGTGAAGGGGAGGTGAAGAGATGGCCTAAGGGAAGTGAAGAGACGGTTGATTTTGAAGAGTGAGGAGGAAGGCGAAGAGATGGCCTAAGGTTTATAAACCCAAAAAATGACGTCGTTTTGGTGTTTTGGCTTTTAAAAAAAAATAATTTTGACGTCAAACCCAAACTAATGAATGCTAGGATTCGAACTCAGGTCCCCTTAATTATTGAGAAGAGTTCTTTCTGCTGAGCTATAGCCTCCCTAGAACTCTAGATGCAAAAAATCTTATTTAAAGTAACTATTTTTTCAGGTTGGTTTCAATGGGTTATTTAACCTATCTCAACCCGACCACTTAAAACAAAAAAAAATCAAATTTTCATCCATTAAAACCCAAAAATCCAAAATGGTTTACTCGAAGAGATATTATTTTGTCTTTTTGGATCGGTTTAAAATAGGTTAGACGAGTTACTTACACCCCTACAATTTGTGGTTATCTACACAATGAACTAGACACATAAATCTCCTCGCTGTTTCGTTATGATCAAAAAATTATCTAATTGGTAATTAGGTAACTAGAAGCATTAAGAGTAGTATAGAAACTCAATTAAAAAAATGACTCATTGATTAAATTGAAAGAATAATTTAAATTATCATAATTAAACTATATCATAGCCTTAGAAAATAAACTAATTTATAATTAAAAAAACATAAAAACAAAGGAGAAAGAAAAAAAAAACTCAGATCAGAGATGGAATTGAAGCTAGCACCAAGAAAAAGCCTAAGCTCCTCTCCTCCCTCCTAAATTCGTAGCCCAATAGTCTTTTTAGAGTTGTAATAGACATTTCAATCCCACTAAAACTTGTATTTTCATAAGCTAATTTATCACACTACCGTTGTGATGCCAAAAAGATAGGGTCATGATGCTAAGGTCTCATATCACAATTCTAATTCTCATTTTGGCATTACAATGGCAAGATTCACCTTCATGGCACTAGTCTTTCTATATTTCAATCGTGTTTCTAAAAATGTTAGCATCGCGATGGTAAGATTCACTACTGCGATGTTGGCTGTTCTATCCAGCTTCATCGTAATTCATGCTTCTTTTTCTTAATTTCTCCAAATCATCTCAATGTTTCAACTTTTTTCTTCCTACAAAAATAAACATACAATCAAACATAATTTAAATATAATTTACTCAAAAACTCATAAAATTTTAAGCAAAGATACTTAATTTATGAGTATAAAATTCTCTCATCATTCATCAATCTCATGAAAATACTTAGTGCATTAGTTAATCCAAACGGCATATCTTACCATTCATATAAATCATATTTTGTTTTAAATGCAATTTTTCATTCATCGCCTTTTCTTATCCTAATTTAATGATATCCACTTTTAAGATTGATTTTTGTAAAAAAAAAAAAACATACAATTCATCAATCATATAATCTAATCTAGGAATATGATGTCTATAATTTACAATGATATTATTAATGGAACAATAGTCAACACACATCTTCCATGTCACATCCTTCTTAGACACAAACAACACTATAACTATATAAGGACTCATGCTCTCACACACACACCCCTTCTCTATGAGCTCTCCAACCTACTTTGTCTTTCTCAGGTTTGTTTCTGTAGGTTGGCCTATTTAAAATTGATGCACTAGGTATAAAATCAATTTGATATTCAATTCCCCTTACTATTGGTTAACCATTAGGTATCTCTTCGGATAATATAGCATCAAATTTTTGTGACAAATAAACTACTAAACTGGGCAAGGAAGAGTTAGTTTATTAGTACTTAAACAAGCCTTCTTGTACAAAAGTACAATCATAAGCTAATTTGAAAACAAAGTTTTTTGATCTCACTCTCTCTTGAAAAGAAAAATCTTGTTTTCTTTCTTTTCTTTCATCACTAGCCGAAATTTCTTTTTCTTTTTCACTCTTTCTTTCTCTTCCTTTTGATTTAGCTACTTTTTCTTTTGAAATATCACTCACTATTTTTAACCTAACTTAATCTTCATACACTTGTCTTATGGTTAAGGGTACAAGAGTTATTTTTCTTTTGTTGAGTACAAAGGATTATCTATTGGTATAACTATCATGAATTACATGTTTATCAAACTGCTATGGTCTTCCCAAAAGAATATGCCTGCATCCATTTGTACCACATAACACAAAACTTCATCTTTGTACTTCCTAATGGAGACGATACCAACACTTGTTTAGTCACCTTAATTTCTCTACAATCAATCAACCATTGTAGCTTATATGGCTTTGGATGATTCAAAAAGGCCATATTCAATTTTTCAATCAAACTAATGCTGGCCACACTAGTACAAGTTCCTCCATAAAAAAATATGCTACATACCTTATTATTAACATGGCATCTAGTATGAACGATATTGTCACATTGTATCTCATCTTCTTTCTTGGTTTGCATACCATGAACTCTTCTTGCAACAAAAGCTCTCTATTCGATGAGTCTTTAGATTTTTCTTGAGTCATGTTTAATAACATAAAAAAACAAAGATAGAAATCCTTACAAATAGTCCCTCATGTGTTTCTCTCAAAATTGATGGTATTCACATTTGTGTTTATTCAAATTTGATTTTTACCTTCTTATGAGCTTACACTCTCTTGTTGTTTTTCCATTCTTTAGTCCCCTCTTTTAATTTTTTATTGAACTAAAAAGAATTATTTTTTTTGCAACAATCCAAACTCAATCGATCAGTACATAAGAGTGAGAATGATTAAATGCAAAGAATAAAAGAAAAGACATAATTTAAGAAGCCAAGAGAACAAAGCAATTGAATTTAGGAAAAATCGAAGACAAGAAAAGCAATTGAAATAGAAAAATCAAATACAAGAAAAAGTAATTGAAATAGGAAAAAAATGCAATTGAATTAGGAAAATCAAAGACATGACAAAGCAATTGAGGTAGGAAAATCAAAGCAAGAAAATAAGAAGATTTGGTTGTTTTCTTTTCAAGCCAAATTGTAAGAATTAGGTGGAATACAACCCTTATTATGTAAGAAAATCTTGAATTTCAACAGTATTGAACTATGACTATTTTTTATCTGGATTTCTCTTTTTTTAAAAATATATTTTTGAAATTCTGCTCTCTCTTTTTTTTAATTCTCTTTCTCTTTTTTTTAGATCAATACTTGAATGAAGAACACAAGAAAACAAAAAGAAGATAAGAAGAATGAAGAACTCAAGAAAACACAAGAACTTAAGAACAAATACTAACAAGAAAACAAAAAAAAAAGATAAATCAAACCGAATTTAAAACTTTAGCTCTTATACCAAATGATATGAACCCATTATATGAATAAGAATAGTAAAACTTAGAATTAATAGAGGATCAAGTTGAAGGATCATGCTCTCATTCAGATTTATAACAAGAAAAACAAAAAAAGAAGGACATTGATATGTTATATATAAAAGATATAAGAACCAAAGATATTAGAAAGATTGTAGATACCACACTTAATGTTTCTTTCTTTCTCTTTTCCAAATTCTCTTTCTCTCTTTTTTTTTTCAAATCAATACTTGAACAAAGAACACAAGAAAACAAAAAGAAGATAAGAAGAATGAACAACATAAGAAAACGAAAAAAAGATAGATTAAGCCTAATTTAGAATTTTGGCTCTGATATCAAATGATATAAACCCCTTATATGAACCTCACTAACAATAGTGAGACTAAGAATCAATAAAGGATCAAGTTGAATGATTGTTCTTTAATTCATATTCATAGTAAGAAAAACAAAAGAAAAAGAACATTGACCCATTATCTATAAAAGAGTTATGAATCAAAGATATTAGAAAGATTGTAGATGCCACACACAAGGAAGAGAAAGAAGGTTATGAGTGATAAGTCTTACTTGAACAACAACAACAATTAAGCTTTTTTCCACTTAAGTCTTACTTGAACACTACAATAAAATCTTGATAAGTTAAAAATAGTTCTTTGGAGAATCAAAGAAAAAACACTCTCTTGAAAATATAATTCATTCACCAAAATTTACTTTGTTCAAAAGCATATATACCTATTTATAGGCTAAAATAAAACACACAAAATAGGAAACAATCTAATGGCAATTAATGCCTTACAATTAGGAAAGTAAATGGCTTATAGTCAAGGAATAAAATAGGAAAGTACTTTATTGTCTTAGTAATCAACTTCTTTTAGGGAATAAGCTAAAATCAACCCACTTTAGGAGGCAAGCCGACATTGGCAAGTCCTCCACATGTGTTCCACATCCAAGCTCTTAACTCAACCCCTTTCTTTTGCCTTGATAATATTGACTAAGCATTGATCATCATTTGGGCCTATCTTGGACTTCACCATTTTAGAATCAGTCCAAATTTTTTAGATTAACATATTAAATACTTCTTTGAACATCTTAGCTCTTGTTCTTATAATTGGCCTAATTGGAACTTGCAATGGATGTTTTAATGCTCCTTAATTCTCATAAAATTTCCTTGGAATGGTTAGCTAAACTTCTTGATTTTACCAACAGACAGTGCTAGGTGACATTTCTTCTTCTGACCAGGGTCTTTGCTAAGCATAAGTTTGGTTAGAGGGTCCTTATAGATGACACTTTGATGTCAAATTCAGTAACAATAGAGAGTAATGGAATATAGGCCAAAAGATCCATATCTAAGAGTGATGAAGGCTATTTATAGAGGTATGCTAGGGGAATTTTTTGTAATAGTCCTTGGTTAAGTGGTGGCCAATGATTGGCTCTGCATTTTACGATTATGACTTGTATAGAGGAAATCATGCAATGTTGGGGTCATTCCTAGTACAAAATCTTCAACGTGTCCATCTACACATGTATGATCTCTTGAAGTCAAGTTAAAGATAAATTTGGTGGTGACATTGGGCCATAGCCCTTATAGTTTGGTTGGCCCAATACGATTAAGTAGAGATATTCATTGATTTGGATTGATTCAATTTAGACATCCCAACCGATCTAGTTAATTAAATAGAAATCTCATTCAATCAATCTGATTAAAATGATCAAAACTAAACCAATCCAATCTAGTCTTAATAGGTTTGGATTTTATTGGATTGTTTTTTTAATAAAATCCTGTAACAGAAAAAAAATTTGCAACTACAATTGACATTTGTTCCATGAACCCTACAATAATTTAAAATTTTCAAAAATAAATTACAATAAAAACCACTCATAATTCATATAAAATTATTTCAATCCAATTTTAAATTAAATCCAACAAGTACATGAAATTCACATTAAAAATAAACTCCATCAAGTAGGATTTAATACAACAAACTTCAATTCTTTCGTATCTCCAGTTTTATAACGCTATTATATAACAAATGTACTCATCCAAGCCTAAGATGACAAGTATAGCCATTTTACGAATGTAGATATAGAACCTCAATTTCTACGAGTGATTCTTTACACACAATGCTGATTATTAATATTACTTTAAGACAAGTAAATTGTCATACGATTTGAAACGTAAAGTTTCAAGCATTGAAAAGGACCTAAACAAGGTGAGGGAGGTTGACAATGGAGAGGCCATGAGGAAGGCGCCATAATAGAGATAGATGAGAGTCTGAGATGAATTAGGGATTAAAGTTTCTTTTTTCATGACAATATATATATATAGACACACACACACACAATATAATATATAAATTATTAATAGTATAGTCAAGTCGGTTCAATTTACATTGAATTTTCAAACCGGCCATCCAACAACCAAACTGATTGAATTAGTTTTAAAAAAATTCATCCAATTAATCCAATAAAAAGATCGGTTTCAATCGGATTTAGTTGGATCAATTTGGTTGAATTGGATCACATGGGATTTGAACACCCCAGTTTTGAAGAATGCTCAGGGTTGCAAATGCTCTTCAATGCTTCCCTTGGCAAGGAACTACCTTATCGTCAATCGATGGGAGGGAGTGCTTGTGTCTTGGGGATTGTGTTTGCAGTGGCTAGGTTGAACAATGGATGCTCGACTCAAGTGTAACAGTGGTTGGGTTTAATCATTCTTCACGATGCTCTACGGAGGGATAAGCACTTTTTCATGCTGCCATCGGTTGTCTGGAGGAGAACAATGCATTTTAGGGATGGAATTTATAGTCAAACGTTAAAAAGAAGGATTAATATTGCATGCACTGCCGATAGATTCCAAATCTCCACCAGTAGTGCACCAAAACGTGACATCTATCCTGATTTTAGAAAAACTGAAACACTAATGACATTAAACACATTTAATAAATAAAAAGTCCGACTCTTCTTATTTTTGCATCTAGATTCTAATTCAGGAACCAATTGGCCATTGATCTAAGCAAAGTAGAGTTTCCAAAGAGCCTGATGTATTTGGATCTGAACCACAACAAGATATACGGGACTCTTTTGGTGGGATTGATCGCACTGGATTTGCGGTTGTTGAACTTGAGCTAACAGGCTGTGTGGGCAGATTCTGACAAGAGACAAGTTGCAGATTCCGACAGGAGACAAATATTTATTTCATAGAATTCACTAGCCCCTGTTTGATTTGATAAAGAATAATAAAAGTCGGACTTTTTTAAAAATAAGTTTAATATCATTAGTGTTTCAATTTTTTAAAAACCGGGACAGGTGTCACATTTTGGTGCACTGCCGGTGGAGTCCAAATCTCCACCGGCAATGCATGTAATATTAATCCTAAAAAGAAAGATTAAATGAAGTTATAAATTGGGTTTCCTTAAAAAAAAAAGGGTACTTTGGTATTTTAACACACAACAACGGTTAAAGTTGACGGAAATTTAATCATAAGGGGTAAATTGCAATCAACTAAAAGATTGGAGGGGACATTGCAAGAATTGAAAGAAAAGGGAGGAAGTTACAATTGCTACAAAACATGAGGGTGAAAAAAATGTATTTTTCTCTATTAATTAATGATACGTCAAAAATAATGGACAGCCTTATGAAATTTGTTCAATTATGAAGTGTCGCATTGGTGGAGTGATAATTTTAATAATAGTTTAATTTTTTATAGTTTAAATTGATAACGAATATTTATAAAAAATTAAATTAAAAAAAGCATGATTTATAATAGATTAAAATATAATTTTAATTATATAAAAATTGTACCCTTTTAATAACTCCACACTCGTACCAAGGGATAAAAATATACGCAAAAAAATTGTATCCTTTTGACAGCTCCACTTGTACTAGGTATAACAATGATGGGAACACCTCGCACTTCGTCCTTTCCTTACTCATCTTCCTTTCTCTGTCCTTACGTTGGGCGAATAAATTTTTGTATAAGTTATAACTTATTATTTTGTAATCTTTTTTAAAGAAAGATGAATCTATTTTATTGAGATGATGATAAGAAAAAACTTCCAAGTACAGTAGAAACAAGGTTTGAATAAACCTAAAAAAAGGTAATCAATCTTGTATCAACATCACATGAAAAAGCTAACAAGTGACTGGTTGATTAAAAAGATAAATATAAAAAAACCTTGTAATAAAAATATAACTCTTCCTAAAAAAATAAATGTTGAGTGGATGACATATATTAAGATCTCACTCCTTTCAAATCTTTTTTTAAGATTAATTTATTTATATATTTTCTCTTTTTTTCTGATTCTTTAGTATTGTTAAAAGACTGCAAAGGGAACTCCAAATTTTAAAAAAAATTATCCACAGAGATAAAAATTTCTACTCTAAAAAGACGAAAGACTTTAAAACATAATAACAATGCTTCCATTAAAGCCGATAACAGAGAAAAACTTTGACAGGGAAAAAATTAGAGGAAAAAAGAAGAATAAAGGAGTGACGATGAAAAAGAGTATTGTGACATTGCTTCTACGAGAGAGAGGAGATATCTCTTTGTGATTTGACTCCGATTTAATTTATTGTTGTATGAATAATGTGTTATCAAATGATGGGAATTAAGAGATAAATTGAGAAGCAAGGTTTTGGTAATTCTAAATTCATGATATTGTGAAGATAGTTATGGCCATGCATTCTTTCATCCTAAAAGAGATTAATAAAAGCCAGGTTCCTTTATTAAACAGACAACTAATTAATCTAGAGAAAACTATATAAGAGGTTACTCTTATCAAATAAGTGTCTAGTAAGGGTGTACATAGGTTCGGTTCGGTTCGATTTTGGACCTCAACCAAACCGAACCGACCATAAAAAAAAAAATTTCGGACCTAATTAGTTCGGTTGGTTCGATTTTTTTGAAAAAAAAAATTTTATTTTGCCAAATTTTTTTAATTTTTGGTCCATTTGAATATTTTTGGGCCTATTTTTTTTTTTGGGCTTATTTCGAATTTTTTGGACCCATTTCAAAAAATTTGAAAAAAATTATGTAAAATATTTTTAAAATATAATAAAAAATAAATTTAATAATATAAATTAAATATATTAAAAATAATTTGGTTCGGTTCGGTTGGACAGTCCCAACCGAACCAGTCTGTTTTTTTTAAAAAAAATCGAACAAAACCGATTTTAATCGGTTTTGTTCGGTTTTTGATCGGTTTGGTTCGGTTCGGTCGGTCCGGTTCGGTTTTGAACACCCCTAGTGTCTAGTTGGTTAAGATTTGTATCCTCTAAACTATTTGACAAGGTAAACATATAGAGAGGAAACACACATATAGATAAAATTAGTATTTAATAAATAAATGAGATCCATTGATGTAGATATACGCATCACACACTATATCTTTCTCTTTCCAACTTTATATTGTATAGTTTTTTAACAATTTTATAGAATCTCAATTTAGTTAGTTGCACATATGTTGATATGCATAATATATACCTATGTGATCCACATAAAACTCTGTTTCAAATAGCTTAATTAGTTACTATTTTATCATGGTCTTCTATAAAACATATTATAACTACTACTCTATCAAATCACATAGAAATAATAGTAATATATGAGGAAAGTCTTCCAACAAATATGAGAGACTTGTGAATTTGTCTTGGAAGCAAAAAGCTCCAACTACATTATATGAAAACCATATTGCAAGAATAACTCAACTAAAAAGGTCATACGTACATTAGAGAATGACTGTAACATCCCTAATTTCGTTTCATGTATTAATAAAAGTACAAAAGTATTCAAAGTAACATCCCTAATTTCGTTTCTTTTATTGATAAAGGTGCATAAATATTTAATTAAGAAAATAAAATTTATTAGAAAATTTTTAGATATCTAAGGAAATATAATCCTTAGAAATTCTTCACCTTATGTGTATGCATAGAAATGTTCTAACATTAATGGAATAGGTAAAGAGAGAAAACCTAAAAGAAAAAATTAGAAAAAAATATACTAAAGAAAGGTGAAATTCTTGGGTAAGGAAGATAAATTTTTATGAAGTAAGTAAAGGTATTAAAATTTCAAGAAGATTGGATTAGGGTAATTTTTTCTAATTTAAGAGTTAAAGTTACTAAGTTTAGTATCTTCACCCATAAATTGGGCTTTCACTTATGGACACTTCATATAGAGTTTTTTCACTTCACATAAGTTTCTAGCAAGCCCATTGAATAACCTAAGCAAGAAATGAAACATAGACTTGAACTAGGATATAGAAATTGGACCGATAGCCCAAAAATTATGAAAATGTGTCCAAACTCTTCAAGAAAGGTAGAATTTTATCCAAAGGAAAGGAAATGGGTAGGAATAAGCCCAAATCCAAGAGGAAAAATAAAATAAAATAAAATAAATCATGTGATAATATAATAAAGATTAGGTTACATGGCTTTAAGACAAAAATTTAGCAAGTGGTATGATAATACAAAGCTTTAGGACAAAACATCTATATCCTACATTTATAATTTTAGTAAGTGGTATGATAATAGAAGGTTTTAGGACAAAACATCTATATTTTACACTCATAATTTTAACAAGTGGTATGATAATACATGGCATTAGGACAAAACATTCTTATCCCACACAAATAATTTCAACTAAATAATGGAGATTCAAGGGCTAGAAATTTGTCACCTAAAAAGGCAAACCTATCATACTTGATTAAGACAAAAGAAAAAGGAAATGAATCCCTAAATCCAAGGGACCTTGTCCCTTATCTTAAAAATATATTATCATAATTTTCAAAATACAAATCTCATTTTTCTATGCATATCTTGACTAAGAAAGAGGAAGACAAGAACATAAGTTGTTTGTTTTCCAAAAATTCAACCAAGTGTATCCTAATTGTGATAAGGTAGACCTATGATCATGAAAGGTGAATTATTTGGTGGTCTATTTAAGTAAAACTCACCCCTATAACATTTTAATTTCGTCCAAGTGAGAGAGAGGGAAAAATAGAAGCAAGGTAGAGTGAGGAAAGGAGAGAAAGAGAGGAGAAGAAAGAAATGAAGAAGAAAAAGAAGTCTAAAAGGCTAAGTACTCAAGGTAAGTTTAACAATATTTCTTTTTGAAGAAAAGATTTGAAACTTGTAATATTTATATGAGATTTTGATCTTAGAACTTTGATGATTGGTCATGGATGTTGCTATATCATGTTACATATTATGTATGGTTGAATATTTAGGCTGGTGTAGATAGTTTTGCATAGGTATGGCTATGGGTGGCAAAATTTAAATTTCTGTTTTTAAAAATTCTGGGAAGAATCGGTAAAAAATTAAAATAAATGGTTAACATAAGAATTATAGCTATATGTGTCATGGATTGTTAGCCACTAGAATCACTCAATTTGGAGTCCATATGAGGTAGATATAGTCTGATTACTATGCAATGGTCAGAAAATGGTTAATCAGGAAAGAATATGTTAGGGTAGCTTCTGTGTTTTAATTTCTAGGAACATTCTGTAGGGAATTAAAATAAATGGTTAACATAAGAATTATAACTATATGTGTCACGGATTTTTAACCACTGGAATCACTCAATTTGGAGTCCATATGAAGTAGATATGGTCTTATTAGTATGCAGTGGTCAGAAATTGGTTAATCAGGGAAGAATATTTTAGGATAGATTCGGTGTTTTAATTTCTGGGAACATTCTGTAGGGAATTAAAATAAATTATTAACATAAAAATTATTACTATATGTGTCACGGATTTTTAGCCACTTGAATCACTCAATTTGGAATTCTTATGAGGGAGATATGGACAGATTAGTAGGTAAAGGTCAAAACCTACCCGAGAAGAAATAACCTGTAATTTAAGAGAGTAATATTACTATTATTTCTTAATATTTCGTTCAACTGTTCAACATAATAGTTTTAGATAATTGTTTTATTTTTAAATGGACACCAAGATCACCTAAATCGGAGTTACATTTAGGGAGTTATGCTCTGATTAGTAAGAGAAGGTCAGATAGGATGAAAACCTGCATCAAGAAAATAAAGAAATAAAATTCATATTTAAAAAAGAAGAATAATCTTATAAATGAAAATAATAAATGACTAGTATATGCCATAACCATTGCTATTGAATAAACTTCTTACCATCTTAAGTGTAAAATTTTGACATGGAAATATTTTATAAAGTGATATTTGAAATGATTATGTTCATGGCATGATTACCAATGATTTTTGGCTATTATTGTGAAAAGAAAAAAAATGAGTACGGTCACATGGAAAATCCGTGTGGTGCACCAGTAGATGACGCCCTCCCAACGGTTATAATTATGCTAATGAGAAAAGAAAGAGAAAGTGTGTCATGTCGAATGGAGCGAGAAAAGCCCGTGCCGGAGAGTAGAAAATACTTACCTTGACCGAGGTAGCTTGATATAAGAATAAATTAATAGTCATCATATTATATTTTAAAAATAGTTAATCCTGTCATACATATCATTATTGTACGATTTTCATGTGCATAAATATAGTGCATTCATGTGACCAAAGATATTTGTTGTAGTTTATACAGCTGAATATGACGTGATGAGCTATATTGATGATGATTTATTGTTAAATTTATTGGGATTTAATTCTCACTATATTTTCATGTCATATTCAGAAAATTAGTTATGCAGATTTTTCTATGGCTCTACATTTTAGTGCACGTTGGATCGAATTACTTTATGTTAGGTAGATCTCAGAATCAAATAAAATATTTGTGGTCGAGTTGACTCATATCCCGGTGAAGGTGCAACCACCCGCACCTGTATCTCCGAAATTGATCAACCAGAATAAATAAGATATAGATATTTATGTGTTTAATATGTTGTATGTACGTTTTGATTAATGACGTGTATGTAAACTCTATATTGTATAAATTTAAAAAAAATTGTTACATAATTTAGAGTTGTTACAATGACAAAATGAAATGTGTCTCACCAAAACTCTTTATTACAATGATCTCCAGAAGAAAATAAAAAATTTTATTCAAAAAAACCCGTTTAAGTAATAATTTGACAAAATTGTTTACCAATGATTTACCTAGCTGCCACCACATTTAAATACTTGGTGCAAAAAATTTGAATGTCAATGTAGATGTCTTAAATGATGCTTTCAACAATGTGAGTATACTCCTTGATCAATGTTTTGTCCTACAAGATTTTTTGGACAAAATATTTTTGAGGTTGTTCACATATAAAGGTACAGCGTATTATTTTTTCAATTTTTTTATTTCCACTAGATTTGTTCTAATAAAGTTTTAGTAATGTGCCCTCCTAATCATTGTTGAAGGGAAAGTTTTATGATCAAATCAAATATAGGTGTCCAAGACTTTCAAGAGTAATTGATTTCTCTTTCATCTCTAATATTCCTCTTTTAATTTCTTTTATTTGTGAAACTCTCGATATCGATCTCACTTTAGTTCCTATAAACTTTTAATGCCTACAATTTATGTAATTGATGTGGCAGTGGAGTTTATATAATAAATACATTATTGTACATATAAAAATTAGTGAAATAATATTTTAACTCTTTACAAATTATGGTCTTCTCAATTTGGTCATTCACGTATATTCATTATCAATTTAGTCTTCAACATATCAAAAAATAACTATCAAAATGATTTTTTATCAATATGTCATTAAATATTTTAACGGACAAATATTCTTTATTAATTTAGCTCTTGAAAAATAAAAAAAATCACAATCAAAATAATTTTATATTAGTATGCCATTAAATACTTTAATGGTCACATCATTAGATTTGTCAAATTATCAAGCAATACATTAATAAAGAGAATACTTGGATAACAATTTAATCTATCACGGACTAAATTGACAATAAATATATATAAAATATTGAATTTAAAAAATTATAATATGTGAAAAATTAAATATGATTTACTCATAAAAATTGTACCCTTTTAATAGCTCCACTCTTGCTAGATATGACAATGTCGGTAATGAAAGACGCCTCAAGCTCCACACATTAAATGACAAACTTCAAAAAGAAAGTTGTGACTGGAGCTCTTGACCGTATATGTTTAGCAATTAGCGGATATGAAGAATTTGAGGATTCCTATTTAAAATTTGTTCCGTTTCGATAGCTAAGGGATGACAATGATGGAAAGGAACCCACCACATGCTTCATGCTTTCATTAGTCATTTCCCATTCTCGTGGTCCTTGCAATGGGCGAATAAATTTTTGGATAAATTACAATTTATCTCTGTGACTTTTTCTAAAAGAAAGATAAATATACTTCGTTGAAATAAATATAAAAAAAAAAACTTCTTCAGTACAGTAGGCAAGGATTTTGATAAATTTTAAAGAACACATCAATTTTGTAATCACATCATAGAAAAAGTCAAAAAGCTGTTGATCGGTTAAAAGACAAAGATAAAAACTAAAACTTAGCTCCATTTTAAAAACTAAATATTGAGTAGATGAAATGTAATGAGAGATCGCATATCTCTCAGTCTGTTTTGAAAGTTAAGTTTTTTATAATAATTTTTTTTTCTGATCCATCAGTATTGTTAAGAGTGTGTGGAGAGAATTACAAATCTTTAAAGACTTGATCAATGGAGACGAAAACTCTTATTTTAAAGAGTCGAAACACTTCCAAACAAAATAACATAGTTCCCATGAAGATAAACAACAGATCAAAGAACTCTTAAATGAAAGTGATTAGAGAAAAAGTGGAATAAAGGAGGGAGGGGGAGGGCACTGCGGCATTTCTTGAACAAGAGAGGAAATATCTCTTTGTGGTTTGACTCATAATTAATTATACATCTTGTTAATTTGGAAGAATGTGATGGTAAACTAGAAGATGAAAGACTGAAGATGATAAGGTGAATTTCTATAAACAATGGCTGTATTTATAACAAAGTCAGATCCTATAATCTTGGCTTGATAAGTTTTATCTGATTCTTCCACTATCTACAAGCTTTACAATATTACCCACCCAAGATTCTCTTAAATTCTTAAATTATTGGATAGATTTTTAATTAATCTTATCCAATTAATTTGATCCTAATTTTTAATCTTATCCTAATTTATCTAGTTTATTCTACATTCTCCCTCACATTGGTACATGGATGTCAATCATACCTAACTTGTTAATTATGTCATGGAACACTTTTTCGGATACTACTTTTGTCATCACATCTCCTAGTTGATTTTTTTATTGAACAAATGAGAATTGCATGATTTTTGCATAAAGATTTTCTTTGATGAAACGCTGATCAATCTCAATATGTTTGGTACGATCATGTTGGATCAGATTTTGAGCTATCTGAATGGCTACTTTGTTATCATAATGTAGTTTCATAGGTGGTATACATAATCCCCAATTCTTTTAGTACATTTCTTATCTATAGTAATTCACAAACACCATGAGTTGTTCCTTTAAATTCAGCTTCTGCACTTGATTTTGGTACTGCATTTTTCTTCTTTACTCTTCAAAGTAACTAGAATTCCATCTACAAACTTATTGTAAAGAATCAAACTTATATGATCTCAGTTTTGTACAATGTGCGACTTGGGAGTCCGTTATTTTCTTTCATCTTTTGCCACACAGCGTTTCCAGGCTTCCAGCTTCTTCTTCTTCTTCTTCTTCTTCTTCTTCTTCTTCTTCAATCGTTTTTTTCTTATTTTGTTATTATTATTTTTATATTATAAAATTAAAAATCATTCCCTACCCAAAAAAAAAAGAATTTTATTCTCTTTTATATAATTAAGATTTAAAATAAATAATTTTTATTGAATTATATTCTCTTATTTTTTTTAAAATCAATTTTATTATGCAAAAGATATATTTGTTTCATGTATTAAATTAATAAAAGAATATTCTAATTATATTTTCAATAAATAAATTATTTTTTATTTTTTATTTAAAATGTTAATTTTATTTATAACATATAAAATTAATTTTATATTTAAAAAATAGTTCAACCGATTTAATTAATTTCCGAGAAGTTGAATTAGTGAGTCATTGACTTGATGTTTTCAGTGGTTTGATAAACGGTCCAATGTTAAAAATTATGGTTCTATATGAACTGACTGATTTTGTCAAATATATATTAATCCTATAAAATATTATTCAATCATGAATAGGAATGCCCAAGGATAGAATATGAGTAGTGTATTACAATACCTACATTTTAACTTCTACAAAATTATTAGCTCCGTCTTCAAACCTAGATCCCAACCGGGTAACAAATTAAAACCTATCTCTGTTCTCATTGAATTCTTAAGTCTTTGGACTCAAATCCATTTATCCAGAAAATTTTCAAAATAGTAAAATTATTTTGACTCATTTAAATGAAATAGTTTATGTATAAAATCAAAATAATAGTAAGATATATCAGGAAAACATTAATATATTCAAAAGACCGACAAATTCACATAATTCTAAATTGTTAAATACTAACATTACAACATTATCTTCAAATAGTTATTTAGTACATCTTACATTTTTCTCAAATATGTCTTAAACACAACAACACCATTTCATAAATATTACAGCTTGAAAATTTTCATTTACATTCTTGTTCAATTCAAAGGTTAGCTTGTGTAGTCACTCCGTGAAGTCTGCAAAACATATATAATATGAATTAGTTGTTTATCAATGGAGACGAAAATTCGTACTCTAAAAAGATGAAACACTTCCAAACAAAATAATAATGTTCCCATGAGAGAGAAAAACTCTTACCGGAAAGAGATTGGAGAAAAAAAAAACGAATCTATGCATAATGTGTTATCAAATGATGGAAATCAAGAGATAAATTGAGAAGCAAGGTTTGGTAATTCATTGTTACAACATATCAGAAAGACTTGTGGTTTGTCTTTGAAAAAAGAAGCTTCAACTATGCTATCCCATGACCATACAATATACATAACTCAACTAAATGGGTGATTCATTAATGAACAACAAAGTTAAACATATTTCACCAAAAAATTGTTAACAATGATATACAAAAGAAAGAAAAAATTGTCATTCAACAATCTCGTTCAAATAATAATTTGACAGGTTAGTTTACAAAGGATTTACCTAGCTAGTTACCACCACATTTAAATAGATGGTGCAAAAATTTTGAATACGTCAATTTAGATGTCTTAAATGATGCTTTCAACAATGAGAGTATACCCCTTCGTCAATGTTTTATCTTACAACATTTGTTTCTGACAAAAATTTTAATGAGATTATTCTCATAGAAAGGTATAGTGTATTATTTTTTAAAATTTTTTAAATTTTCATTAGATTTATTCTGATAAAGTTTTGGTACATTCCTAATCATCATTGAAGGGAAAGTCTTATGAACAAATTCAATTTAGGTGTCCAAGACATTCAAAAGTAATTAATTTCTCTTTCATCTCTAGCATTCCTCTTTTAATTTCTTTTATTTGTGAAACTGTCAATATCAATCTCCCTTTAGTTCCTATGAACTTTTAATGCCTAAAATTTATATTACTGGTATGGTAGTGGAATTTATATAATAAATACAATATTGTACATAAAAAAAATGAGTAAAATAATGTTATAGCTTTTCATAGACTATAATTTTCTCAATTTGATCATTCACAGATATTCGTTATTAATTTAGTTTCCGACAGATCAAAAAATCACTATCAAAATGGTTTCATGTTATTATACCATTAAATACTTTAGTGGATCTTGTGACATGATCTATTATCACTGATCAATTAATGGTGACTCGTGAAAAATAGTAGGTTACGTCACTAAATTCGTCAAATTATCAAGCAGCACCTTAATAGAGAAAATACTTTGATAACAATTTAATTTATCACGGATTAAATTGATATTAAATATTTATGAAAAATTAAATTTAAAAAAATTATAAATGAAAAACTTCAAAAAGTAAGTTGTGACTGGAGTTCTTGACCGCATATGTTTAGCAATTGGCCGATATGAAGAATTTGAGGATTCCTATTTAAAATTATTTCATTTTGATAAACTTAGAGTCTGTTTAGTTAGATGGAATGAATTTTAGTGAAAATAGAAAGAGGAAAGGAAGTGATAATAGAAAGAAAAATAAAAACCTATTACCTCATTTAGTATGTGATGGAAAGAAGGTGATAATATGATATTCTATTATTTGGTATGAAAAAAATTGAAGGAATGAAAAGACAGTACAGGTAAAAAGACTAAATTATCCTTGAACTTTAAATTATAAAAATCCTTATCTTAATATATATTATAAAATAAATAATTTTTTTAATCATTTAATTTCATCAATAAAATAATAAATTATATAAATTTAAAAAAATTGCCTCATTAATTATTCAAGAAATATCTATTCATCATTTTACGTTTTTAAATATTTACTCTCAAAAGAAGAGTTTCTATGTTATCATTTTCATTTCACCATCTCATCTCTCTTGTCACGCTGTTAATTTTAGAGTATGTGAAATATATACTTTACGAATACATATTTTTCATAACATGTATAATACACTCTTTTACAGATAAATATTTTCATATTTATACAATAAATAAATTAAATCTATAAACATTAGAGTAACAGCAGACACTACAACAAAAATGGGATTTAACGGCGATTTTTAAGTGGCTTCAGCGACGGTTTTAACCATCGCTAAAGACCATAAAGACAGTTGGTCAAACCTCGTTAAACGAGTATATTTGCGACAGTTTAAGCCAATCGTAGAAATAGCATCATTAAAACTAGGTATAACGACGGTTTAATAACCGTCGTTATATTTTGTCAATTGTTGTTATGACTTGTTTTAACGATGGTTCCGAAACTGTCTCCATGTCGGGGACTAATGACGATCATAGAAACCGTTGTTATGTCATTGAATATAACGACGGTTTCTCAACCGTCGTTATGTCTATAAAAATAACAACGGTTCCTTGAACCGTCGTTATTTCTTATAATCTTTTTAAATTATTTATAATTCTTAATTTATATTATAATTTAATTTCATATTAATATTCTCATATTTAATTTTTTGAAATATGATTTTTTTAAAATTATTTATTTTTCTTAATTTACATTATAATTTGATTTTATAAAATTGTTCTCATATTTAATTTTTTAAAATATATACATTTATTTGAGAATTATTATTTTATAATGGTAAATTTTGTGTAACATATATCAATATATATTCACAATTTAAATATAAAAAATAATTTAATGCAAATCACATTCATACATAAAGTGTGAAAAAAATTAATAATCACTTAATAATTAAAATTACAATTTACAATTTACTACAAAAAAATAATATACAATATAATCATAAACTCGGACCCTGAGGATCCTGTGGCGTCTGATTTGGCTGATGTCCACTTCCTTTATCACTAAAAACCTAAAAATCAATTTTATTATGTAAGCATTTTGAAATAAAATAAAATAATAGTAACAATTATTTACGAAATTTAAGATTAAAAAATTACCCTAGGATTTACACTGTGAGTAAGTGCAATTTCAGGCAGCACTTAACCCTAAAAGTTGTGCAGCAAGAATGCCATAGCTGCCTCTATCTGTTTCTGTCGGGCTATGATGCCAGCGTCACGTCGCTGTTGTTCAACGTCCCGCTCATGTATGGCCTTTTTCAGACGAGCCACCTTAGTTTGTAATTCCTCGTATGAAGGATCAAACGTAGAGCTCAACCCAGCTGAGCCACGTCCGAAGACTTGGGTTGGGCAAACACCTAATCCAAATTTTTGAACGCGACCCGAGTGCTCCCCAGTTCCCAAGGCTCTCACAAGTGAATCACTTGTCGAGAGCTCTTGGGAAGAGCTATCCTCCTGCTAGATTGAGGCAATTTTTTCCTTAAAAAAAACAGACGTTAAATTTTGATTACAATTAATGAACAATCAAGTAAAATAATAAATAAACAAAATAATAACAAAATTATACGTACCGCAACTACTCAAGCCTCGTCGTTGATATAAGTTCCGTCAGCCCTTTTATGAGCCACCGTCCATATATCGCCGCGAGTCACTGGGCCCTCAACCTCAGCCTCCTAGTTATGTTAACAATTAATTAAAATTTTAAACGAATTTTTATTTTATTTAAAATGAAATAAAATTCTTATCAAAGAAAACTTACAAGCTCAGCCTTTCTACGTGCAAGGCTCTTGGATCCAGTGGTATGTGGCATCATCATACGTCTTTTGTTACATCTATTTTGAGCAGCCACATCCTAAATAATTGCATAAATAGATTAATTGATTAATCTCTTTGAAAAAAATATAAACGAAAAAATAAATATAAATAATTACCCTAATCTTCGCGTTAAGTCGGTAGTCAATGAACGTAGCTCAGTGATCACGTGGGATGCCAACTAGGACGTCATTCAGCAACTCTTCTTTAGATTTCATCCCATCATACTTGAGCTGAAACACATTATAACGTGCGACTCTCCACTTTGCTCCAAGTGACTGTAAAATTAACTTCTTGTGGAGACCCGTCACATTAAAATATGTCTACAAAAAATTGTATAAATATCAATTAAACACTAAAAATATTAATGTATAATTAAGAATAATTAACAGTCTATACCTGTATCGTGTTTATGAATACTCTTGTCTTGTAATATTCGAGAATACTCCTTCAATCTTTATATGAAATCGGAAAGAAATAGAAGTTATCCCCAATGGTGTCGAGGAAGACACCAAGGAGACCACCGCTGTCTCCGATGGGCTGGTGGGTGTTGTTAAACTGGACAACCACCTTGTGCCCATTAGGTAACGCCCAAACATGGTGGACAGTCATCTATTTGGGCGTCACTTGACCAGTCTTATCTGTTAGAATATAAAATGAATGTGTTAGCTCAATATTTGGGCATTAATTATTATAAATACAAGAAATATTATATATTTTACCTATGACATCAACTGTCTAGCTCTTCCTGCGTCTATGCCCATGCTTAGCTATCTGACGCTCCACCTTAACGCTCGCCAACAAATCATCGACGTCTATGTCAATATCAAAATCCTCATTTGGTCCTTTGGTGTCGAAAGAGGGGAATGTGGATGGGACTAGCTCTAACTCCGGAGCCCTCGAGTCAAGCGAGGGTATTGTGGACAGTCCAGCCTCTGACTCTGGCGCCCTAGAGTCTGGAGGTACTGTGGACGGGACAGTCACTGACTGGATAGTATAATCATTGCTTGGCTGTCCTCCCTCACTACTCGCCAGGCAAGCAACATGCCTAAATGAGCTCGACGCACCTGCTCTGCCCATGAATCCAGATCTATCCCTCCGCATCGTCATTATTCCTGTTAGAACAAAATTAGTAACATTAGTATCAAATTACGTAACAATCATAAATTGTTCATTTGAAAATAATAAGAACATATATCAAATTACATAACAATCATAAATTGTTCATAAACAAAATCAAAATATATTCATGAAATTACAATATTAAATTAATAACGTAACATACATAGATTCACTACTTCTTCTGGAAATAATATTTCTAAATTTTGAACGCTCAACATATCACTATCATATAAAATATTATCATCGTCCTCCTCCATCTCATATAAATCACGAGGTTTCAAATGTACAACCATACTCCATTTGTTGCCAACCACATCTTCTACATAGTATACTTGATGTGCTTCAGATGCTTGGATGTACGGCTTGTCATCATCATTTTCACCGGTATGAATCAACAGTGAAAAATCGACAGATGTCACCCTGAAGTCATCCATGGTAATGCCCCTCTCTGTTGTTGTATTAGCCCACATACATTTGAATAAAGTAATTGTAAAGTGACTATGATAATTCAATTCTACAATATCCAATAATTTTCCATAATACAAGACTCCACCGAATTGCATATTTCGGTTACTGCTACTTGCATAACTCCTCGTCTCGAAAATACTGTGAACTCCACTATTTTGGGTTGTCAACCCTTGATCTGGCTCTAACATTTGGAATTTGAATCCGTTTACATTGTATGCACTGTATCGGCGTACTCTATCCAGGGGCCCAATTGCCAAAAATTTTAGATCAATTGACAAAGTCTCACTACTATTATTTGCCATCTGGGAAAGAAAAATAGAGCCATGAGTTGTGCTTATGGTAGACTGCAAATATAAATGGACTAGGTAAATTGTATACTTACATGACGAGTTAACTAGGAAACAAACTCCCTATGAACTTTTTTATCTGTCTCAAAAGACAATCGGATTCTACTTCGTAAGCTATGCCTTACCCAATCTCTAAATTTCCTGTACAAAAAAAATTATAGGTAAACTTAATGCTTCATATCTATCAGATAAATATTAATACAACACTAAGTCTTGGTGTACTCACTGAAGGTAAGGATCGACTTCTTGACAGTTTGTTAAGACATGACGATGGGCTTGCAATTTTTCCCACAGAGAAAGTGTGAAATACTCGAACCCACCAACTGGTCTTTCTACTTGTGGAAACAATGTACCCCCTAGACATCCCAACATCAGGTTGATCGTCAACCCGAATAGGACGATTGAACACCATCTCTACACCCTCCAAATACCTTAAACAAAATATTAAAACTTCTTCTGCAACACATGACTCGGCTATTGAGCCTTCTGGCCTTGCTTTACTTCAGACAAATGACTTAAACTTACCCAAGTATCTGTATATAATACGTTCAACGAATGAAAAATTGATAAAACAAAACAAAGGGAACAAAATAAAATAGATCTAAATTTTTTGCTTTGTACCTTTCAATAGGATACATCCAACGATATTGAATTGGTTCGCCTAACTTGACTTCTTAGACCAAGTGAACTGTTAAGTGCACCATGACTGTGAAGAAGGAAAGTAGAAATAACATCTCTATATGACACAGCGTTAGAACAATATGATTTTGAAGTTGGTCAAGTTCGCTAACATTTGAAACTTTGGGACAAACATGTCGAAAGAACGAACAAAACTCAACAAAAACTACAGACACTTACTCAGGAAGTGCCTTCCTTATGGCTAAGGGTAGTAATTGTTCCATTAGAATATGACAATCATGACTTTTCAACCCCCCCAATCTTACGTTGTCTTAAATCAATGCATCTAGAAATATTGCTAGAATATTCATCAGGCACAGAGATGTTTTTTAGTGTTTTGAGAAAGATATCTTTACCTGCATTTGTTAACGTAAGCAAGGCAGGCGGATATTTACCATTCTTATATGTTTTGACCTTATACCCAACTCTTGTAAATCTCTTCGTACATTGATGTGATCTTTTAAACGACCAGTGTCATTTAACAAAGTATACAAGATGTTGTCACATACATTTTTTTCGATATGCATCAAATCAACATTATGATGCAACAAATTGTTCACCCAATATGAAAGTTCAAAGAATATGCTTTTTTTTGCCATTGTTGAGTCCCAGCTTCAACCCCTCCATGACCTTGGGACCTCTGTTCTCGACCTTCATGTTCCCCATTCTTTTTGAATACAACGTTAATATTATTAATTTGTCTCAAAATATCTACACCATTCAATTGCAGTAGAGGATTTCTTCTCTCATCTGTTCCATCAAACCTGTTATAGGCCATCCGAAATTTATGACCTGGATTTAGAAAACGATGGTGTCCCATAAAACACCACTTCCGACTATGAGGAAGGCACACGAAGTTGAATCAAAATTACAGTGTGGACAAGCTAATCTAGTATGAGTATTCCAACCTAATAAACATATAAGGCCAAGAAAATCACTGATTGTCCACATAAGAGCAGCATGCATGTTGAACATGTCACTGCTGAATGAATCGTAAATCTACACACCATCAAACCATAGCTTCTTCAACTCTTTAATCAACGGTTGCAGAAATACATCTATATCATTTCTCGGTGCCTTTCTACTAGAAATTATCATTGACAGCATAAAATAACTCTACTTCATACACGTTCAAGAAGAAAGATTGTAAGGAATCAGAACGACTGGCCATATGCTATAACTTGTACTTAAATTCCCAAATGGATTAAAATCATCGGTAGCAAGGCCCAAACGCACGTTTTTAGGATCGGATGCAAATTGAGAATTCAAGATGTCAAATCTCTTCATGCCTCGGAGTCCCTTGGATGCCTCACCATACTGTCACGATTTTCATCTGTGGAATGCCATTTCATATATTTGGCAATCTTAGAAGACATGAACAGTCTTTGTAGCTGGGGCTTCAGTGGAAACTATCTGAGGACTTTATTAGCCACCTTCTTGTGCTTCTCCCATTTTCTTCTTGATTTTCACCTTGGTGCACTGCACTTATTACAAGCATCTTTATTTTCGTCCTCTCTCTAGAACAACATACAATCATTCTTACATGCATGTATTTATTTATAGTTCAACCCTAACTTATTAATGCTTTTTTTAGCCTTGTAAAATGAAGTTGGAACCTTTGCATATGGAAAGACGTCAACCAATAACTGCAGTATCATTGACATAGCTTTGTCGGATATCCCGCACAAACACTTGATGTTGTACAAATTCACCAAAAATGACAATTTAGAGTATTTCTCACATCCTTCGTACAATGGTTGCTGCCTATCCTTCGGTAATTCAAAAAAATCTTTTGTGCCTTTGTCCATCCTTTCACCTGACGGTGGAACCGGCATGTCTATAGAATCAACACTTTCATGTTTATGATGAATTTCAAATACATCACGGACCATATCTTGCACATGGTCATTTCGAACGATGGTACATTTTGCAACAACATGGAGTATTATTTGATGTCCCGTAGCAGGGTCTTCTGTTACCCTTTTCTCGTGCATACTCCAGAAATCATACCCTTGTGAAAAAGGCTTGACGATCAAGTGTTGGCGAACAACCTCCATAACTTGCCATTTTTTAAATCTGCACTTTGGGCATAGGCAGATTATTTTACCTTCCACAGCCGAGTTAGCATTTGCAAATTCTAAAAAACCTTGTAGACCTTCTAAATACTCTTGGTTGTGTCAAGATTTATGGATTTAAAACTTATCCATGTCTGAAACCATTATGAAATAAAAGAATTAAATAATAATTCACTGAATAATGCATTCTTAATGCATTACTTCATAATCTATCCCCTCGTCAAATAACAATGGTTAATGCTAACCGTCATTATTTGAAACGAAAAATGGACCGTTCATGGGTATCAGTGCCGGGTTACGACGATTTTCCTTGAACCATCATTATACAATGACAGTTAAATAGTAATTGTCGTTATACAACTACGGTTAAACAGTAACCGTCGTAATATAGTGACGGTTAACTCAAAACCGTTGTTATATTGCTTATTTTAACCACAGTTAAATAACCGCCGTTAAAGCATGATTTAACGATGGTGTTTTTTACCGTCATTAAACTATCGTCACTATTATGCGCTTTTCTACTAGTGAGAAATAGAGATCCTGCCTGTGGCGTTTAGAGCATACTCTAGAGTACAAGTACAATATAAATCAAAATCTACGAGCTTTGAAAACAAAGTAGGTTCACCCATAGATCATGTCGTTTAGCTGGTCAACTATCTGAAGGGGAAGGACCAAACTCTATATTTTCATTTGAAAATAAAATGTAGAAATATCGTGTAGTGAGTTTGACAACTCAGTGAGCAGATAATACCTCCTATGACCTCTTAGATCAACATATGGATGTACTCATATATTAAAATTTATCACATAGAAAATTACAGTTTAGAAGTACATCCATATGGGACCCGCATTTTCAAATATTCTCGGTTCAAATCACATTCAGATATCTGTAACCATATATGATACATTATGATCGTTAATCAAACATTGATATGCATTAAAAACATTTCTTATAAAAATATTAGGAGGATTCTATATCAGAGTTCAATCCCTTCTGTACTTCATTGGTGTAGAGCATTCCAGCTAAGGTTTGCCTTACCACCATTCAAGAGGACAAGCGAAAGGACTCTAATATGGGCAATTTCTCAAGCACAAAGTAAGGGAAGGAAAATCACATTTCATATAACTGGCATCTCGCTCAAGTAGGAGGCATCCCACTCTCCATCACATATTATGTCCCGTGTGTTGGCCCTCACACGAGACTAGCACCACCCATGTTAGCTAAGGTATCAAGGTGCACTAGGGCTAACATCGCTTGTTGTTAGCAGACAATGTTTATAATAAGATTCCTCCACAAAATTATCATATGCACATATTCTATATCATTCAAAACAGAGCTTTTAGTATAATACAGAATCTCAGTCTCAATATAGATCATTTGTCATAAATTACCCATTCAGAGTTTATCACATATATATGCCATTTTTCGAGGCAATTATATAGCTTTATAAATCAATGCCACGTGCATTAATATTCACTTTATAATTTAACGAGAAATACATGTAAAATCAAATATACCATGAGTTTAGAAATCTATTTTCAAAACTATACTCTTCTTAAACTATATTCCATATTGTAAACAATTCAGATCATTTTAATGCATTTCAAGAACATATAAAAGTGTAAATATCTTATAAATATAATCATATACTCATTTAAAGATCAAGAAGAGTATAGGGCAAGTCATAGAAAGAATTATCCACTCACAGGGTAAGGCTCCAGATTGAACAGCCCTAAAATGTACTTTTTCAATTCATATTTGACTAAATAGACCTAAAAAACAAGTCCAGATGGTACAAAAACATAAAAAATGACTCCAAAATCACGCAATTTAGCCTTCGGGAGTTTGGTCAACACTGGTCAATTGGCGAATACTATTCACAGTTGAAAAATACTACTCACCGTCGGAAATCATTATTCACAATGCACAAAAATTTGTCAAATGGTCAAGAAAATTCATATTTTAAGGCTTATCTAACTCCTGAATCCATCTACGGTGTCAGATTTTCAATTTGAAGTCTCTAAGTAAAAGTTTCAAAGTTTACATTTTTTTGATATTTTCTACTTCTAATCTACAGCGATTCTGCGGTTGATTTAAAAAATTGTTCGGTCAAAATCATAGTATTCTCCGTTCTGAATCTAGTGGTACCTTTAGTTTTAAGATCGGAAACCAATAGACACTCCATATCTAAAAAAAAATGGAGATTACTATTCATATTATTCATGGTTACAAATCGGGATTTTCTGAACATTCGTCTCCCCCTCCCCTTTTCTTTATTTATTTATTTATTTATTATTATTATTTAATAATTAAATATTTAAAATTTATTATTATTATATTTATTATATACATATAAATACTATTTTTTATCCTAAAATATCCCAAAAATTTCTAAAAATTTACATTCTTATAAAACTTTAGTTGAACTCTTAAATCATGACTTTTCTTGATAAAAATTCTAATAAAAAAAATCACAAAATAAATATCTTTACACATAATAAAAGAAAGAATATTTCTAAAAATAAAACAAAAATTTATTAAAGGACAATATAATTATTTTAAGCAAAAAAAATATTTTAATTAAAAATATATTTTCTTTTAGCAAAATATAATTATTTAAAATAAAAATATATATTTTTATCGTAAAACATTGTTATTTAAAAATTACAGGATATTACATCCCTCTTCCATAAAAAGTACATTCATGAAAATTTAAGATTACATTTATATTCAGAATAAAATTTAACTCTTTTGTTTCATTTTTTATTATTTAAAATAAAAATTTATATATAAACAAAAGAGAATAAATTTACACTCCAACTCCAATAGATCCCGTATGAATTATAGTTCAAATGATATTAAAATTTCATTAATACAGAAGCCTCTTCCTATGTTCAAATCCAATTGAGACTCTTTTGGCAAGAAGATGCAGCAACAGCAGTAAAGTGCCTCAATAGAAAACTGAATTGATAGATTGGCATTTGAAAACTCAACACCACATTATGCAACTTAACACATAAAACATTTTTTTTTATACAAGCACACACAAAACAGAATTGACAGTTAATAAAAATAGAAAAAATTAACCATGGCAATGCTTGTCCAATACGATGCCTCGCATAAAACAAGTATTTATACAACCATAACATCTAATATCAAACACCAACGACAAGAGGCACGAGGAACCATGCCAATGGGCCTTTGTTTAGATTTAGAAAATTACCAGTAACTTTAAGAAGACATCAAAACTACCAAAACAAAATATTTCAAACATCTTCTATTAGCAAATATGGCAAATAGAACAAGACAGGAAAGTAATAGTCTATTTATTCTTCCTCAGATTCAGACTCAGGATTTTCAAGCCATTCAATGAAGGGTTAAACATTTTTCCAGATTTGTGAACTCTTGTTGCTGTTAACCGAGCCTTGCCAATATCATACCATTGAAGTATATACTCCTCCACTAACACATCATAGTCATAGAGCTCCTTCAAGACTAATGCAACCTCCTTCACTGCCTCTGTGCTTTCTTTCCCACAAAAAGATTTTAAAGCATGCAACAAAATCATTTGTGACCCTCCATCAAATTTTGATTGAGCTCCAAGCTCACAACTAAAATACTTTGTAGTGTAAACTGTAGGTCTAGCCAGGGCCTTTGCAATGTCAACCATGTTAATAGCATTAGTCCTGGTGCCATTTCCTCTAACTTCAATCTTAGTTATCATTTTTGGCATCTTGTACCTATAGAAGGCATCATCACGATTTGAAGCACCAATGTTCTGTAAGGCCATCTTGATTCTTTAGAATGGCTGGAAGCTGGATTAAACTTATTAGAAGGGAGGGAAATGCTGCATAAACTGATGACCAAGGAAAATATTCTTATGGCCCTTGAACAACAAATTTCATTCACAGAATCTCTGCTCTTTTTTCTAGACGTAGGAAAATATTCCCGAGCAAACCAATCGATGTCAAGAAGAGGGAAGCTCGGTCAGACATAAAATAAGATTCAAAGTTTAAATCCTCCACTTTGGTAAACTGCAGATACAGCTGAATGAATTGGAAGAATAATGTATACCCATAGAACAATATATACATTCAATTGATCAAATGGAAGAAGAATGTATGCATTCAATCACCGGTGCACTAAGTCACAGACAGCCACAAGGGGCACACGAACCCACAGACAGCCACAAGTCTAATGCGCGAAGGAAGAAGAAACTAGGAATCAGCTTATTGGTGCGTGGAGGATGCTCTACTGACTGGTGCGCAAAGGAATGGGGATCTGGAAGTGGTGGACAGCACGGAGGAGTCGATGGTGCAAAGGAGAAGACTAAAGCAGATGCAATCGCTTGAAGAAGAGAGAAGCGACCCACAGATAGGGTAGGTGTGGCTGAGGGTGGCAACAGTAGCTCACAGCTGTTGGGTTTCCCAGCTTTCTATCGCGGAAGGGTTGTCCGATTTTGGGCACTAGGGAAGGACGTGATGCCGTGGAATGCTGTGAAGAAGACGCGAAGCAAAGAGGAACCCAGAAGCCGTGAAATGCCGTGGAGAGGATGCAAAGCAAAGATGAACCCAGAAATCCGCACCAATGAAGTCTACGCAGCAGCAGGTGTAGACCTTTCTGGGAAAGGACAATCGGATTTGCGAGAAAGGACAAGGGTAAATTTGTGAGTCTTTGGAAGGAATACCGGATTCCACACCTCTGACAATGGAATGACATTTCCCTTAGCTGATGGAATGGAGCATTCCCGACAATGCTCCATTCCACTAATTCTATCCATCCAAATGATGAAATGCTTTATTCTATATGCCATTCCTTTTTTCATTTTACTGTACCAAACAGGCCCTTAGAGATGACAATGATGTTGAATTAATTTATAATTAATTTATGTGGATTAGCATTAATTAATTAATTAGTCCAAATACATAATTGATTAAGTAATCAATCTTGGCCCAACACTGAACTTATAATAAATTGGGACCTGTTGAATGTAAATAATCTGTGATAGGCCAGATTACTTACAAGCCCGTTAGGTAGAGGCCCCAACTTACAGCCCATTATGTAGTCAATTAGTTTCCTATCACAATACTGACTGAAGAGAGAGAGAGAATTAATTAATATTTTAATTATTTGAAAACCCTAATTCTCTCTAATATAAATAGGGATAATTCTCTTCTTTCTAAACAATGGTGAAATACGATCTCTCTCTCTCTCTATTTGAGTTGTGGGCTAGGGTATTATAAGTTGCTTACTCTACTCATTTATTTTACTGACTTTATTTGCAATTGATATTATTTATTGGAGTCAAATTAATTGCATTATTTTTGGATATTCTATTTGGCACATCATCATCTACAATGGATTTATTGGGATCGTCCGGAGATATGTATTTTAATTATGTTGATAATCTCCCACATAATATTAATAACAAATGGTATCAGAGCCTAAGGTTTGATGAATGGTATGCTAGAAAACCCTAATTTTGTATTGGCTACGGTTTTAGCATATATTGAACAAATTGGTTTTGGATTTTGGTTTGTTTGATGTTAGATTAACGGTCTGTCTCATCAATTGCTGAAGAAATCAAGAAAATTTTGTGAAATTGGACCTAATTTTTGTGGATTTAACCTCAATTTAAGATCTCTGATTTTCTTTGATAAAATTTAAAATTGATAGAGGGCTTATACTTGGAATGATCACATGATGATTATATATTAGAATCATGCTTCAAATATGCGCAAAGCCATATGAAATACGAGATCTATGGGGCGTTTTTTCTTCAAAATTTTCGTGGCTCTAGATCTCGGTTTTGGACAGATTAAATTAAAAATTTATTTAGGGTTATGATTCCTTGTGATTATCTGCCCAACATACATGAAAATCAAGAGGAATGGTTGAGTAAAACGGGAAAACGCAATTGGATCATCGCAGGTCAAAACGACTCGGTTGCAGAAAATCGGGTGAGGAAGACAACCTCATCGAGACAAGGCCCACGTGTAGGATGAAGCGTGTGTAACGCGTGTGGGGTCCTTTTGGGCATAAAATTTTATGATTTTTTCTACCTGAATTTTTATTTCTTATTTAAGAATTATCTGTATAATTTATGAAATTTTTTATTTTCATTCTATATTTTATTTGAATTATACAGAATATAATTCAGTATTTTAGATACTATACTCTCGGCTTCTGGTCCCAAAAATTTTTATATATATTATTTTGAATTTTTGTGACATATATATGTTAGATACTCTCCCTGGTACCATGTTTTGATTATAGAATAAATTTTGGATCTTAATCTTAGGTTAAAACAATATATTTTGCATTAAATTAATGTAATTTTTTAGATTATGAAATAATGTATTGTTATATAACAGTAGATATGTTATTATTTTGTATAATTATGAACTTGCCTATCGTGAGCATAATTATGCAAAATCTTGTGAATTAAATATATCTTACATTAAATTGATGTGTTTTGTAAATTATACAATGATGGATTATTATATGGCTGCAAATATAATGTTATTTTGTATAATTATGGACTTGCCTATCGTAAGTATAATTATGCAAAACTTTATGAGATCAAATAATTTGAACTCTTTTAGAATTTAAATAAATATATAATTTTGATCATAGACATGCCCTATCGGTATGACATTGTCAAAATATATTTTGTGTTGATCTATTTTATCATGAGTCTGTTAGCAGTAAATAGATAATGTTTCAATATCTATTGTACCCTATCAGTATGGAGATATTGAGTACATTATTGTGTTAGTCTTTTTATGAGTCAAATTTGTGGTATGCTATGGGTTTTCTTGGTTTATTGTAATCCGAGACCCTTTGGTGGGATTATGATAAAAAAATTTGTGAATATAGTTGCATAAGCTGAGTTTTGGAGGAAACCTTGTTTTATAATTATGATGGACACACATAATGTTTCCTAATTATGTTCTCCATCAACTTTTGTACTCATGCAACTATCGGCAGTGAAAACTCTTAATGAGACTAATTATGATGACTGGAAGGAGTCCTTGGATATGTATTTGGCTTTGGTCAAAGAGTATTTGGCTTTTAGGAAGGCAAGACCAGTATATCTTGTTGTAAATTCTACTGCTGCTGAGAAAACTTGTCATGAAAAAATGGTATAACTCCAACATAGTATGTTTAATGGTAATAAAGTACATTATGAATAAGACCATCAGACAAAGTATTCTAGATAATAATATAGCTATTGACTTCTTGAAAGCTGTTGGAGAAAAATTTAAGAAATTTGATAAGACCCAAAAGATCTATTACTTGTCTATACTAAACACTACTTGCTATAATGAAGTGTTAAGTACTTGTGAACACATCATGAAACTTGTGAACTATTTTAACAAGTTGAAGTCCTATAATATTGACTTGGGAGAGAGTTATTTAGTGTAGCACATTCTGGAATCTCTCCCATCTCAATACGAAGTTCTAAGGACTGTTTACAATTCTCAAGAAGAAAAATGTCATTCGAGGGGAGGGGTTGTTGTGTTGCCCTCCTATGGATTCGAACGAGGAATGAGAGTACTGTTCGAGGAGAGGGAATATTGTGGAGGCCCGAATGTGGTCCTTTATTCAAGGGGAGAATTGTTAGGAATGCAAACAAAGTCCCACATTACTAGATATTGAGAAATCTCTATTAGTATGAGGTCTTTTTTGGAGGAAGTCCAAAACAAAACTATGAAGGTTTTGGCCTAAAGTGGACAATATCATACTATTGTGGAGATATGTGTCCTCAAAATAATATTGAGAGAACTGAGATGAGCAATGTTCCATATGCTTCTGCTGTTGGCAGTTTAATGTATACTCAAGTATGCACTTATTCGGACATAGCATTTGTTATCAGTGTGCTTGGTAAATACTTGAGTGATCTTGGCAAGGATAATTTGAGAACTGCAAAGAAGGTCATGAGATACCTACAAGGTATAAAACACCATATGTTGACCTTTAGAGAGTTTGATCCATTCAAAATTGTAGGGTACACGAATCCAGACTATGCATCTTGTGTGGATGATTGTAAATCCACTTCTGGATACATCTTCATGATGTCTGGAGGAGCTGTTTCGGGAAAGAGTATCAAACAGACACTTACAACTACCTCAACTATGAAAGCAGAGAACATCGCTTGTTGTGGGGCCACTTGTCAGGCCATATGGTTGAGGAAACTAACTTATGGCATGCATTTTGTTGATTCTATATCATGACCTCTAACCGTTTACTATGATAGTTCGTCTTCCGTATACTTCTCTCAAAATCACAGAAATTTCGGTCGTACTAAATATTTTGATGTTAAGCTTCTATTTGTTGGAGAGAAGATTGCTGAATCTCAGACTTGTGTGGTTCACATTTTTAGTGAACATATGTTAGCGGATCCGTTGACTAAAGGGAGTCTGAATTTTATGTTGGTTCTAAGACCATCTATGTAATTTCGTTTAGTTCATATTTTGAAACACTATATCATTTGTTTTCCTATCCGATTCAATAATCTTGTATGGTTTCTTTTCTGAACTATGGTTAAAGGACCAATTTTATATTTTCGATTTTAAGACTCTGTGTATTTGATATCACTTGTTTTCCTATCGGATTCAGTGATTTTGTATTGTCTCATTTCTGAATTTCAGACTCATTTGGTTCACATCTCTAGTGAACAAATGCTAACAAATTTTTTGACCAAAAGGCTTACCCATAGGAGTATTTCAAAATCATGTAACTTATATGGGTCTTGTTAAAAAATTTAATGATACCTTGATCTAGTGGGAGTCTAAGTTGTGTCTTTAAGAGACATTTTGATGTAATTTTGACATCTTTGAATGGTTAAAGTCCATTTACGTATTCTATTATGTTCAAATGTTGAGACATTATTTATGATTGAATATATCATTTGTTTTCTTATCAATGATCTTGTATCTATCATTTGTTTCCCTATCGGATTCAATGATTTTGTGTTAATATTTCACTTTTGAGTTTCTTTGATGTTTAATGTACTAATTACTTAATATTTACTGAAATTTTGTTATTATGTTATTTTCTCTAATAATTGATTAATACTATCCAAGTGGGAGATTGTTGAATTAATTTATAATTAATTTATATGGATTAGTATTAATTAATTAATTAGTCCAAATACAAAATTGATTAAGTAATCAGTTTTGGCCCAACGCTGAATTTATAATGGATTGGGACCTATTGAATGTAAATAATATGTGATAGGCCAGATTACTTACAAGTCCGTTAGGTAGAGGCCCCAACTTACAGCCCATTATGTAGTCAATTAGTTTTCTATCACAATACTGACTGAAGAGAGAGAATTAATTAATATTTTAATTATTTGAAAACCCTAATTCTCCCTAATATAAATATGGATAATTCTCTTCTTTCTAAACAACGGTGAAATACAATCTCTCTCTCTTCTTGAGTTGTAGACTAGGGTATTGCAAGTTGCACACTCTACTCGTTTATTTTATTGACTTTATTTGCAGTTGATATTATTTATTGGAGTCAGATTAATTGCATTGGTTTTAGATATCATATTTGGCACATCATCATCTATAATGGATTTGTTGGGATCGTCCGGAGGTATGTATTTTAATTGTGTTGATAATCTCCCACATAATATTGATAACAAATGATGGAAAGGAACGCACCAATGCTTCATGCTTTCATTAGTCATTTCCCATTCTTGTGGTCCTTGCGATGGGCAAATAAATTTTTGGATAAATTACAATTTATCTTTGTAATTTATTTTAAAAGAAAGATAAATATACTTCTTTGAAATAAGATTAAAAAAAAGCTTCTTCAATAAGCAGGCAAGGATTTTGATAAAGTTTAAATAGCACAATCAATTTTGTAATCACATCACAGAAAAAGTAAAAAAAAAATAGTTGATTGGTTAAAAGAAAAAAATAAAAACTAAAACCTTAGAATAAAGATATAACTTCACTTTAAAAATTAAATATTGAGTATATGACATACAATGAGATAGGGGTGTAAGCGGGTCGGCTTTGGTTGGGTTAAGGCAACATCTCAAACCAATTGAACATTGGTCGGATTGCTCTGTCTTCATCTGAAGCCGACCATCCACACAGATGAACTGAGCATCTTAGGTTCATTCGAGTTCGTCAGGTTGGCGGGTTGGGCAGTCATCCGAAATAGGCAAAAAATCAATAAGCAAAAGTATTACATAAGAAATCCAAAGAACAAAGATTCGAAGCAAATATTTATAAATTTTAAGAAAAATAGAGAAGTTACAGCACAAAAATAAAGAACATAAAAGGACGATGATGAACAAGAAAAAAAATAAAGGGGCTAAATAATTTCAAGAAGAGGGAGATTTACCCTGTAAAGTTTGCTTCAAATCTGTTACACAATGGTTGCCAACAGTGTAGTTAGTGGAAGGAGACGAGAAGACCAGACGTGACGGCAAAAAGGGGAGAGGGAGGCCAAGAGGAATCGAGAGATGGAGAGAGAGACTTTCAAGAAGAGGGAGAATTACCGTGTAAATTTTGCTTCATATATGCTCCACAATGGTTATCGACGGCATAGCTAGTGGAAGGAACGACGGTGTTGTTAGTGGAAGGAGACGAGACGACAAAAAAGAGAGAGAAAGGCCAAGAGGGAATGAGAGACGGAGGGAGAGGTTGAGGGATTGCATATGTGTGTGGTTTGCATGTTTGCTACCTCAGTCTTTGAGAGATTTTTGGAAGATTGAGAAAGCAAGAGAGGTGAGAATTGCAAGGAGAACTAGAGAAGCATCTGGAATAGGAGAGAGGCAGGAAAGAAAATTAGAGTTATTGATAGAAGATTAAAAATATATATGCAAGATAAAATGATGTTGTTTTATTTTCTTTCTTTTCAGTACAAAAATTAATGAAAGAACGGAAGACACATGGCAAAATTCGAAGCTACGACCCCAATGTCAAGACACGGAGTTCTTACCAGTAAACCATAGTGACCACATAAACATACTTTCAAAAACTTTTATTCAACTTTCATTGGTCAAATTGGGTCACAAAATTTGATTACACACAAACTTGACTCGACCAACGTTAATCGATTTTTTTAAATCACTCAACCCGTTACAACCTATGAACCTAACATCCCACACCCAAAGACATTTTTCGATTGGGTTAATTCGGTTTAAAATGGATTTATCGAGTTACTTACACCCCTATAACGAAAGACTGCACATCTCTCAATTTTTTTAAAAGATTAAGTCATTTATAATTTTTTTTTCTGATCCATTAGTATTGTTAAAAGTATATAGAGAAAATTCCAAACCTTTAAAAACTTTATCAATAGAGATGGAAACTCTTACTTTAAAGAGATGAAACGCTTTCAAACAAAATAACATTGTTCGCATGAAGACAAACAACAAATCAAATAACTCTAAAGAGAAAGCGACTAGATAAAAAGTGGAATAAATGAGGGAGGGGGAGGGCGCTACAGCATTGCTTGAACGAGAGAGGAAATATGTCTTTGTGGTTTGACTCATAATTAATTATTCTCTTTTTTATAATTAATATTTAAAATAAATAATTTTTTTTAAATTATATTCACTTATGTTTTTTAAATCAATTTTATTATGCAAAAACATATTTGTTTCATCTATTAAACTAACAAATATTTTTAATTATATTTCAATAAATAAATAAATTTTGTTGTATTTTTTATTTAAAATGTTAATTCTACTTGTTTAATTTGATTTATAGCATATAAAAATTAATTTTATATATTTTTCTAAAAACGATTCAATATGTTTAATTAATTACCGAGAGATTGAACTAATGACTCATTGACTTGATGTTTTCACTCGTTTGTTAACTAGTCCAGCTTTAAAAATCATGGTTTCTTTAGGAACTAACTAATTATATCAAATATTAATGCTATAAAATATTATTCAATCATGAATAGGAATGGCAAATGATAGAGTGTGAGAGTGCCTAGATTTGAACTTTTACAAAATTATTAGCTGCATTTTCTGACCTAGATACTAGACATGTAACAAATTTAAAACTCATCTCTATTCTCATTGAATTCTTAACTATCTGGACTCAGACCCATTTATCTAAAAAAATTTCAAAATAGTAAAATAATTTTTTGACTCATTTAAATGAAATATCTTATGTATAAAATCAAAATAATAGTAAGATATATTTATAAAAAAATTGATATATTCAAAAGGCCAACAAATCCATGTCATTCTAAATTGTTAAACACTAATATTACAACATTATCTTTAAATTGTTATTTAGTACATCTTACATTTTTGTCATATATGTCTTAAACACAACAACAACAATTCATAAATATTACAGCTTTGAAATTTTCATTTACATTCTTGTTGAATTCAAAGATGAACATGTATAGTCACTCTGTGAAATATGCTAAAAACATATAATATGAATTAGTTATTTATTAACGGAGACGAAAATTTTTACTCTAAAAGTATGAAACACTTCCAAATAGAATAATAACATTCCCATGAAGGCATATAACAGAGAAAGACTCTCTCAGGAAGGAGATTACAGAAAAATAAAATAAAAGAGAGAAGAGGGAGAAGAGCATTGTAGCATTATTTGACAGAGAGAGTGAGAGACAAAGGGGTGTCTGTTTGTGGTTTGATTTAGAATTAAATTATTGATCCATGAATAATGTGTTATCAAATTATAAGAATCAAGAGATAAATTGAGACGCAAGGTTTTGGTAATTCATTGTTACGACATATCTGTAAGACTTGTGGTTTGTCTTTGAAAAATGAAGCTTCAACTATATTATACGACGACCATACAACATACATAACTCAACTAAAAGAGCGATACATTGAAGAACGAAAAAGTTAAACATATATCACCAAAATTCTATTTCACAATGATCTCCAAAAGAAAGAAAAAATTGTTATTCAACAAACTCATTCAAGTAATAATTTGACAAGTTTGTTTACTAAGGATTTACCTAGCTACCATCACATTTAAATAGTTGGTGCAAAAAATTTGAACACGTCAAATGCCTTAAATGATGCTTTCAACAATGAGTATACTCCTTGATGAATGTTTTATCTTGCAACATTTGTTTCCGAATGAATTTTTAATGAGATTGTTCTCATAGAAAGGTATAGTGTATCATTTTTTCAATTTTTTAATTTTTACTAGATTTGTTCTAATAACTTTTTAGTAAGGTACATTCCTTATCATCATTGAATAAATTCAATATAGGTGTCCAAGAGTTTCAAGAGTAATTAATTAATTTCTCTTTCATCTCTAATATTCCTCTTTTAATTTCTTTTATTTGTGAAACTCTCAATATCAATAGTGCCTATGAACTTTTAATGCCTACAATTTATATAGTTGATGTGGTTGTGGAATTTATATGATAAATACAATATTCTACATATAAAAATGAGTAAAATTATCCTGTAGCTCTTCATAGATATTCGTTATCAATTTAGTTATCAACAGAACAAAAAATGACTATTAAAAGGGTTTCCTGCCAATATGCCATTAAATACTTTAACAGATCTAAAGACATGATATGTTTTAATCGGTCAATTAATAATGATATATGAAAAATAATATGTCACATCATTGAAAAAAAATCATTTTGATAACAATTTGATCTATTATGAAATAAATTGATAATAAATATCTATAAAAGAATAAATTAAAAAAATTATATTACGTGAAAAACTAAATATGATTTTACTCATAAAATTTTTGCCCTTTTAATAGCTCCACTCTTACTAGATATGACAATATCGGTAATGAAAAGGCCTCATGCTTCACACTTCAAATGACCCACTTCAAAAAGTAAGTTGTGACAGGAGTTCTTGACCGTATATGTTTAGCAATTAGCCGATATGAAGAATATGAGGATTCCTATTTAAGATTTGTTCCTTTTTGATAGCTCGGAGATGACAATGATGAAAAGGAACACACCACTTGCTTTGTGCTTTCATTATTCATTTCCCATTCTCGTGATCCTTGCGATGGGAATAATTTTTTGGATAAATTACAATTTATCTCTATAATTTTTTATTATAAAAAAGATAAATATAATTCGTTGAAATAAAGATAAAAAAAGCTTCTTCAGTACAGCTGGCAAGGATTTTGATAAATTTTAAACAACACCATCAATTTTCTTTAATCACATCATAGAAAAAGTTAAAAGCGGTTGATAAGATAAAAAATAAAACTTCAAAAATAAAGATGTAACTCGATTTTAAATATTGAGTAAATGACAAAGAATAAGAGACTACACTTTTCTTAAAAAAGAAATTAAAGTTAAGTCTCTTACAATTTTTTTTCTGATCCATTACTATTGTTAAGAGTCTGTAGAGAGAATTAAAAATCTTTAAAGACTTTATCGATGGAGACAAAACTCTTATTCTAAAGAGATGAAGCATTTACAAACAAAACAGCATCGCTCCCATGAAGATAGACAACAAAATCAAAGAACTCTCAAAAGAAAGCGAATAGAGAAAAAGTTGGAATAAAGGAGGGAGGGGGAGGGTGCAGCATTGCTTCAACGAGAGAGGAAATATATCTGTGATTTGATTCATAATTAATTATCACTCTTATTTATTTGGAAGAATGTGAGGGTAAATCGGAACATGCAAGACAGAGGACAATAATGTGAATTTTTGTACGTTGTACTTTTGTAAACAATGATTGTATATATATATATATATAACAAAGTCATATCCTATATTCTTGGCTCGATAACCCTTATATGTTTCTTTCACTATCTACAACCTTTACAATCTTATACACTCAAGATTCTCTCAACTTCCTAAATAATTAGATAGATTTTGGTTAATTGTATTCGGTTAATCTGATCCTAATTGTTAGTCTTCTCTTAATCTATCCAACTCATTCTACACTCCCTCTCTAATTGGTACATGGATGTTAATTATGCGTATCTTTCTAATTATGTCATATAACACTTTTCCAGATATTGCTTTTGTCTGCACATCTGCTAGTTGATTTTTTAATTGAACAAATGGAAATTGTATGAATTTTGCATAAAGATTTTTTTTTTAATGAAATGTCGACCAACCTCTATGTTTGGTATGATCACGTTGGACCAGATTTTGAGCCATCTCAATGGCTGCTTTGTTATTATAGTGTAGTTTTATAGGTGCAGTATACACAATCCCTAATTTACATTTTCTTATCTAAAGTAGTTCACAAACACTATGAGCCATCCCTCTAAATTCAACTTTTGCACTTAATTTTCCAACTACATTTTGCTTTTTTCTCTTTGAAGTAACTAGATTCCATTACAAACTTATTATGATCTTAGTTTTGTATGACGTGTGACATGGGAGTCCGTTACTCACATATTTTGCCCACAGCGTACATGTTTTGTGCTTCCAGATTCTTTTATTTGTTTTTTTTTTCAATCGTTTTCTTCTTGTTTCGTTATTGTTTTTTTTTATATTATAAAATTAAAAATCTTTCACTTACCCTATAAATTTTTTTATTCTATTTTATATAATTAAGATTTGAAATAAATAATTTTTGTTGAACTATATTCACTTATATATTTTTAATCAATTTTATTATGCAAAAATTATATTTTTTTCATCTATTAAATTTATAAAATAATATTTTAATTATATTTTGAATAAATAAATAAATTTTGTTGTAGTTTTTTTTAAAATGTTAATTCTATTTGTTTAATTTAATTTGTAACATATAAAAATTAATGTTATATAATTTCTTAAAAAATGGTTCAACCTGAATAATTAATTACCAAGCGGTTGAACAGTGACTCATTGATTTGATGTCTCACGAGGTTGATAACTAATCCTATTTTAAAAGTTTTGGTTCTATATGAGTTCACTATTTATATCAAATATTAATTCTATAAAATATTATTCAATGATAAATAGTAATAGCAATGGACAGAGTATATATGGACTCAAACCCATATATCCAGAAAATTTTTAAAATAGTAAAAAAAATTTGACTCATTTAAATGAAATATTTCATATATAAAATCAAAATAACAATAAAATATATCCCACAAAATTAATATATTCAAAAGACCAACAAATCCACAAAATTCTAAATTATTAAACACTAAATTACAATATTATTTTTAAATAGTTATTTAGTAGTACTACTATAAATAAAAAGACTATAAAAAAATAGGTAAGTTAAAATTAAGGATATTATAGTAATACTATAAATATAAAAATTATTATATATATATTTGGAACGAGATTATGACTCAAAACTCTTTAAAATTTTGTTTAAAAGAACTCATAGTTAGACTCAAACGAACATATACTCATGGAGGATAGATTCTTTTTCCATTGCTAATCATGAGATTGATTTTATTTAATTTTACTGCAATATATACATATAAAATACATTTTCAAAATTATGATCAGACGCGTTCTTGGTACAATGTGCCGGTTTGGTGCTAATTCCTATTCCTTAAGTTCTATATATAGCCATAGGAGTTCATTGATCAAAGCCATAGAAACTGCACTTTCTCCTTAAGCTTGTGAAAGGCTTAGAGTTTTTGTTTTCCTGTAGGAAATAGTGTGCCAGCACATCAAAATGGAAGCGACAAAGGCACACCCTTCTGCACGTCAAGGAGAACTTGTTACCGTACTTAGCATTGATGGAGGTGGAATTAGGGGAATCATTCAGGGGATAATACTTGGTTTCCTCGAATCAGAGCATCAAGTAACAAATATGTACCCTTAATTAGGTAAGTGGAATGAACGACAGAGATTTCAGACATACCAGTTAGCCCCACGGGCATCCAAGGGCGGAGCGTAGTTATGTGTTGAGGGGATTTTAGCCCCCTCAAAATTTTAATTTTTTTTAATAATGATATATAATTTATTATTTAAATATGAATATATCATGATGTAGCCCCTCTCAATTAATGTCTTTAATTTTTTTCTTTTCAGCCCCAAATAAAAGTTGCCTAGCTCCGCCCCTGGGGGCACCTTTGTCATTGAATTCCCAGTCATTCATTACACTAAAAATTGTTGTGACACAAGCCAATTGCCCAGTTCAGAAGCATGTTTTGTTCAATATTGTCACGCCCCTAATTTTAGAGCACATGAAACACATATTTTATGATCATATATTTTCTATAACATGTATAATACACTCTTTTACATATATATATTTCTATGTATACACAATATATAAACAAAGTCTATAAATATCAAAGTAACAGCAGAAGCAGGGATCCTGCCTGTGGCGTTCAGAGTATATTCTAAAGTACAAATATAAAATAAATCAAAATCTATGAGCCATGGAAACAAAGTAGACTCACCTAGAGATCATGTCGTCTAACTAGTCAACTATCTGAAGGGAAATGACCAAACTCTATATCCTTGTCTGAAAAACATATAAATAACGTGTAGTGAGTTTGATAACTCAGTGAGCAGATAATACCTCCTATAACCTCTTAAGTCAATATATGGATGTACTCATATTTTAAAATATGTCACAGAAAATACATTTCAGTAGTACATTCATATGGGACCCGCATTTCAAATATTCTCAGTTCATAACACATTCAGATATTCAAAATCATATGCAATACGGTATGATCATTATTCAAATATTGTAATGCATCAAAACCTTTCACATGAAAATATTAAGAGGATCCCATATCAGAACCACCATATCAGAGTTTAAACCTTTCCGTACTTTGTTAGTATAGGATTTGCCTAAACTCAACATCCCGCTGAGGTTTTTCCTACCACCATTCAAGAAGACATGCGAAGAGACTCTAATATGGGTATTTCCTAAGCACACAGTAAGGAAAGACAAATTACATCTCATATAGTTGGCATCTTGCCCATATAGGAGGCATTCCGCTCTCCTTCACATATCATATCCTGTGTGTTGGTCGACACACAAGGTTAGCACCACCCCCTACTAGCTGGGTTATCAAGGTGCACCAGGGCTAACATCACCTGCTGTTAGCAAACAGTATTTTCAATAGGATGCCTCCACAGAAAATACCATATGCACATATGCCATATAATTCAGCATAAAATTCTCAATATAATACAGACTTTCAGTCTCAGTACAGATTCATCTGTCATAAATTCCCCAATCAGGGTTTATCACATGTACATGCCCTTTTTCGAGACAATCATATAATTTTATAAATTAATACCACGTGCATAAATATTCACTTTATCATTTAATGAAAAATACATGTGAAATCAGATACACCATGAGTTTAGAAATCCAGTTTCAAAACTATACTCTTCTTGAACTATATTTCAAATTGTAAGCAATTCAGATAATTTTAATGCATTTTAGAAACATATAAAAGTGTAAATATCTCATAAATATAATTATATACATGCTTAAAAATCAAGAAGAGTATAGGGCAAGCCATAGGAAGAATCATCCACTCACAAGGTAAGGGATCTAGATTGGACAATCCAAAAATGAATTTTTTCAATCCATATTTGACTAAACAGACTTAAAAAACGTGTCCGGATGGTCCAAAAATCAAAGAAATGATTTCGGGAACTTGGTCACTGTTCATAGTCAAAAAACACTATTCACCACTGGAAAATATTATTTATCGCTAGAAAATACTATTCACCAAGAACAAAAAGTTGTTAGATAACTGAAAAATTTCATATCCTAATGTTTATCTAACTCTTGAATCCATCTACGGTGTCAGATTTCCAATTTAAGGTCTCTAAGTGAGAGTTTCAGAACTTTTTTTAAAATTTTTTTACTTCTGATCTGCGGTAATTCAACAGCTGATTTGAAAAATTGTTCGGTCAAAATCGTTGTATTCTCTGTTCTGAATTCAGTGGTACTCTCAGTTTTGAGATCGAAAGCCAATAGGCACTCTAGATTTAGAGAAGAAAATAAAAGTTACTATTCACACTATTCATACTATTTATAATTTTGCAACTTCTCTTTGTTTTCGTCTCCCCTCCTCGTTTTCTCTTTTTCCTTTTATTATTATTTTTTATTATTTTATAATTAAATATTTAGATTAATTTTCATTTTATTTCATATATATTCATATAAATACCGTTTTTCATCTTAAAAAATATCAAAAATTTCTAAAAATTTACATTATCATAAAACTTTAGTTGAACTCTTACATTATGATTTTTCTTGATAAAATCTTAATAAAACAAATCACAAAATAAATATCTTTATATATAATAAAAGAAAGAATATTTCTAAAAATACAACAAAAATTTATTACAAGCCAATATAATTATTTTAAGTAAAACAATAATTATTTTAAACAAAAATATATTTACTTCCAACAAAACATGCAGTCATTTTTTTAAAAATCATACTTGTTTATAATAAAATATTATTTAAAAATAAAAATTTTGGAATATTACATTCTTTCCCTCTTAAGAAATTTGGTTTTCGAATTTCAGCCTATCCTACCACATGTAGGGAATGAAATCAAGGCATAATTCATAGTTACTAACCCTATTACTCAAATAATTGGAGATATCTTTTCTGTATATCATCTTTACTTTTTAATATGTTTTTTCACTTGAGTGATTTTGCAATATAATTTAACCATAGGGTTTTCTTCCATCCATAAGTTCTTCACTTGTCGATCAACAATAGACATCGATTTTACCCATAGTTAAGTTATATTCTTGTCCAATTGAATTCCTTGGAATTAGATAACATAAGAAGAATCTAATAGATACTTCCTTAGCATTGATGCAAGAAAGTCTGTATCTACATTACTCAATCATAATGGCAAGGCTAGGCAATGTATTACTATGCCTACTTTGTTCAAGTTTTTAAAAGAGTCTATATATTAGAGCTTAACTTTTTCTTTCTTTCCAACCTCATTACCTCTTTCATTGGTGAATCCTCCAAGAATATGTGGTCACCAATTGATAATTTCTAGTGCTCAACATTCATGGTCTTTATAGAATTTTGGCCTATATTGATTTGTTTGTATTTCTTTTCTAATCAATTTCACTTTATACAAGGTACTCAACAGATTATATATATACATGTAAGAAACTCTTAAACCATTGTATATCTCATTCCTTTATATCCTCAAGCTTGCATGCATATATCTATAAGTCGATATTAGAAAACATACACATAAAAGAACATATTCACATCCATATTGGGTAACTATCTTGTCTTATTCCAGACTTTTATCAAATCATCTTTGATTCTCACATATCAACATCATCCCATGAATATCATCATCTTAATCTATCATCTATTTTTATCTTAAAATCCATTAATCAATATGTTAAACATACGTAACAATAAATCTATCAAATATTTTATAACGTTTATGTTCTATTGCCACATGTCTATCAATTCTGACTTACCTCATCACAGTAACTATATTCCCTCTTATTAACACCAATAAATTTATTATAAAAAAATTTCAAGCCTTTCTTCCATCATATCTAAAAGCACCTCATTTTATCTTATATCAATCCCATTTAATTCATCCAATCATTTCAAAAAGATTTTTCCCAACAATTATTCATACATGAATTTTCAATTTCAACATAATTCACATCCTAGATACTAGACTCAATTTAGCATGGTATAAACTTTTAACACAAATATCTTGATCACTTATATTATTTTCGGACATAATTCTCAGTATATTCTCCATATTTCCAAATTAAGAGTTCAAAGATTAATTTAAATCCTATTTCCCATATTTTATTCCTCAAGAACTTCAACACCACTAATTCTCTTAATTACATTCGTCAAAGCATCATAAGGTCATCATCCATCTATTCCTTTTAAAATTTTCATTACTTTAACCTACTAACCACTTGGACACTATAATAATTGAGTTTCAAAGAAAATAAATTAACTTTTCTTGTAATGAGGGAAAAGAACTTTGTATTTAATGCCAAACATTAAAAAGGGAAAATACAGTAGAACAGACAAAAAAACATAATAGAAAACGATGCCAAAATAGAAAGTCAAAAATTTGAACAAAGTATTGAAAGAAAATTAAATTCGGTGGCCATAATTTTTGAAAATATGTAAACAAAATATAGCTATTATTTCTGCAAAAATCGGTGGCCTCAAATTTTAAAAATATTTGCCAAAATCTACTTTAAAGTTGTTGATATTCGGTGGAAAAGAAACATTTATGAACCTATAAAAGTCTGTGAAAAACAAAGAATACATAGTTAGTTGGTAGGATGCAGTTGACTGCTTCAAAATAGATGTAATCAATCAACTGTAAAATAAACCAGTTCAAATTAAAAAAATTCAAAATAGTTAGTCGACTTAATAATGCCGATAGTCGACTGGTAAAAACATTGAAAAAACAAATAAATCATTTGATTGTCCCTCTTCAACATTTAACTTGTTTGCATTTTCACTCTTTTTTTTTCTACAATCACGCCTATCACTTACAACTTTCCTACAAGAATCAAGACATCAATGTTTCATCAAGGACAATAAGGAAAAGACAAAGTTCTGGTGATATCTTAACCTTATTCTCTTTATGTGTTTAATATGAACCATGATCACAACTACTGTACATATACATGCTTGTCGTCATTTTTGAAATTTTTCACCTTCAATTTAGCTAATATCCACAAATCACTCATATATATGTTCTAATTATGTCAAGCCTATTTGTATAGCTATTGTAAGTATGCCCTTCTCTTAGTTCTATAAATGCTCATGTTAGTATCTTTACCTGTATACTCAAAGTTAGGGTGTGTGTAGCTATGGAGGGAATCACATTCTGTCAGTTTCGAAATATTTGTGTCTTTTGTGGTTCCAGTCCTGAAAAAGATGGAGAGTATGTGAAAGTTGCACAAAACTTAGGTATGGTGCTGGCCAGAAGAAAAATTCATTTAATCTATAGTGGAGATAACCATGGGTTAATGGGGTGTGTGTCTACAACTGCACATGTAAAAGGATGTCAAGTTCTAGGTATTATTCCTACAGCTCTAGCTGCATCCAACATCGTAGGAAAGAAAATTGGGAAAGAGTTTAGGGTAGCTTCTATGCATTAGTGCATGGCTAGAATGATGAGCAATGCTGATGCCTTTATTGCCTTACCAAGTGGTTTTTGTACGTTAGAAGAGATTTTTCAAATAGTCTCTTGGGTACAACTGAATATGTATCACAAACTGATAGGTTTGTTAAATGTTAACCATTTATTTGATGATCTGTTGTCTTTTCTTGATCATGCTGTAGAACAAAGGTTTATCCCACACTCAGCACGATGAATTCTCATCTTAGCTTCGAATGCTGAGGAGTTGATTGACACTTTACAAGCATACGTTCATGTATCTAATCCAATTACAGCTCAAATAGAATGGACAACAGACAACAGCAGAAAGCACAAACTGGACTTAGATCTTCATCTGTAACTGTAGCAAGATATGAACATTGCTGTACCACTTTTACTTTCTCAGGGTCAACTTGAATACCATCTTGCTAGACACATACCTTAAGAAAGTAATATTACTAAATCAGAATTTGTATTTTGAAAACTTAGCATATAGCTGATATTCCCTTGAAGTTTGTAAAACTATCTTTAAATGTTACTTATGATCCTCTGAACTTTTGGAATATTTTAGTATATTATCAATAAATATAATAACAAATTGATTCAGGGATAGTTAAATTATTATTCATTAAATCTATGAATGCAGCTGAGGCATTTGTCAAACTAAATGACATCAACAAGAACTCATATTGCCCATAATGAGTCCTAAAAGAAATTTTATTATTATTATTATTATTATTATTATTATTTGAAATATCCTATTTCCTTATCCTTAATTGATGATATCCAGATCTTAAATCAATTCAATTTTTAAAAAATGTTGAGCACCATGTAACTGATCAAATATATCATCTATATGAGGTAATAAGTATTTATTCCACACTGTCGTCTTATTCAACTGTCTATAATTTATGCACAATCGCAACGATCCATCTTTTTTTTTTCACAGATAGAATTGGAGTATTCCTAGAAAAAGTACTAGGGCATTTGAATCCCTTGTCTTACACGCCTTGTAACTAATTCTTTTTCAGTTCCTTAAGTTCAGTGGGTGCCATTCTATATGGAAATATAGACACTGGTTAGAGAAATAACTCAATACCAAATTCTATTTATTGTTTCGAAATAATCCTGAAAATTCCTCAGGAAATACATTAGAAAATTCTCTAACCACTGAAACTTGATTTACACTGGTATACTTTATATCAACATCTCTCAACACTGCCAAATATTCTTGGCACCTTTTTGTAATCACTTATGGGATGTTAAAGCAGAGATTAAATTACTGGGTATTTCACTATGATCTTCTTGTGCCAAGAAAGAAAATTCTCTAAGAATATTGAATTTAATCACCTTAAAGTGACATTCCAAAATGGCATGACATGATGCCAACCAATCCATTCTCAGTATCACATCAAAATCCACCATATCTAGACAACTGGGTAAAACAGATGTCACATTCAGAAATAATCATATTTGGTATTTGTCTTAATTCTTTAAATTCCTTGGCACGCCTATCCTTTTCACTTCCAAGCAAAAACTGATTCATAAATATTTTTTTTAGATGCCACAATATTCAATCTATCTTATACTAGAAACTTTATCAACTTGAAATAGAAAAGAATTTGAAATCCTATAGCATCCGTCAGCAGCACCTAAAGTATAAATATGTCAGACTCATATCCATACTAAAGGTCCTACTAAAGAATCCCTTGCTCTGATAGCCACAGGAAAACCTAATGCTCTGATACCAACTTGTCACGCCCCTAATTTTACAGCACGTGAAACACATACTTTACGATCATATATTTTTCATAATATGTATAATACACTCTTTTATAGATATGGATTTCTATGTATACACAATATATAAATCATGTCTATAAATATCAAAGTAACAGCAGAAGTAGGGATCCTTCTTGTGGCGTTTAGAACATACTCTAAAGTACAAATATAATATAAATCAAAATCTATGAGCCATGGAAACAAAGTAGGCTTACCTAGAGATCATGTTGTCTAGTTGGTCAACTATCTGAAGAGAAATAACCAAACTCTATATCCTTATATGAAAAACATATAAATAACGTGTAATGAGTTTGACAACTCAGTAAGTAGATAATACCTCTTATGACCTCTTAGGTCAATATATGGATGTACTCATATTTTAAAATTTGTCACAAAAAATACAGTTTAGTAGTACATTCATATGGGACCCGCATTTCAAATATTCTCAATTCATATCACATTTAGATATTTAAAATCATATGTAATACGGTATGATCATTATTCAAATATTGTAATGCATCAAAACCTTTCACATGAAAACATTAGGAAGATCTCATATCAGAACCACCATATCATAGTTCAAGCCCTTCATACTTTGTTGGTATGGGATTTGCTTAAACTCAACATCCCGCTGAAGTTTGCCCTACCACCATTCAAGAGAACACGCGAAGGGACTCTAATATGGGTATTTTCCAAGCACGCAACAAGAGAAGGCAAATCACATCTCATATAGTTGGCATCTCGCCCATATAGAAGGCATCCCATGTAACATCCCATAATTGTTATTTTTAAATAATAATATTTTGCTATAAGTAAATATATTTTTATTTGTTTAAAAATGATTATGTTTTGCTAAAATTAATTAGACTTTTAAGTAAAATAATTGTTGTGTTGCTTCAAATAATTATACTGGTCTCTAATGAATTTTTGTCATATTTTTAGAAATATTCTTTCTTTTATTATGTATAAAGATATTTATTTTGTAATTTGTTTTATTGAATTTTTATCGAGAAAAATCATGATTTTAGAGTTCAACTAAAGGTTATTGAGAATGTAAATTTTTAGAAATTTTTGACATATTTTTTGATGAAAAATGGAATTTATATGAATTTATATAAAAGAAAATCATATTAATCAAATATTAAATAATAATTATTATTATTTAAAATAAAAAAATAAATAAATAAAAGGGAAGGGGGAGATACACAACCGGAGACGGCAAAAATTTCAAAAAAAATTCGAGAAAGATGAATAGTAAATGAATAGTGAGTGAATAGTAACTTTCAACTTTCTCTCTAGATTTGGAGTGCCTATTGGCTTCCGATCTCAAAACTAAAGATGTTATTGGATTCAGGATGAAAAATACTTCAGTTTTGACCGATCAGTTTTTCAAATCCACCGTTGAATCGCCGTAGATCAGAAGTAGAAAATCTCAGAAAAAGGTAAATTCTAAAACTCTTACTTAGAGGCCTTAAATTAGAAATCTGACATCGTAGATGGATTCAGGAGTTAGATAAACATTAGGATATGTATTGCTTTCGGTCATTTGGTAACTTTTTATGTGACGGTGAATAGTGATTTCTGGCGTGAATAGTGGCGGTGAATAGTATTTTTCGATGGTAAACAGTACCCTGAGCGTTGACCAAGATTCTGAGGTCATTTTCTAAGTTTTTGGACCCTCCGGACACGTTTGGTCAAATTCAACTTGAAAAAGTACAATTTAGGGCTGTCCAATCAGGAGCCTTACCCTGTGAGTAGATAATTCTTTCTATGACTTGCCCCATGCTCCATGCTCTTCTTGAATTATAAATTTATTATTGTTTCTGATTATAAATTATTTACTATTATAAGTTTCTGAAATGTGTTAAAATATCTGTTATACTTACGAACTGGCACATAATTCAAGAAGAGTATGGTTTTAGAAATTTATTTTGGAACTCATTGAATATGTGGTTCTAAATGTATTTATCATTATTTGATAAAGTGAATATTGTGTGCACGATGCATTGATTTGTAAAGCGATATACTTGTGAAAATTATGCATGTTATATTATAAATGAGATTGAATGGCAAGCGTAAATCTCATGGGGAGTTGCTTGATATTTTACATGTATATATATGTATTGATGCATATCGGCTGGTTGTATGGCTTGTGACGGTACCAAATAGGGGACGTCCTATTAGCCTGAGTGAGTCGGGGGAGGGTCGCTCCAACCGAGTGACAGTGGAAATGTGGGGAGGCAGGAGGGTGATGTACTCACATTCCCTGATCACTTATTGTGACTAGGGTCGAGGTCACTATGCGTATAGAAAATTGGATTGACCAGATCGCTAATAGAGGCAGGTCATTTTCAAATTGCATTGACCAAATCGCCGACTAAGGCAGGTCATTTTCAAATTGCATTGACCAGATCGCCGACAGAGGCATGTCATTTTCAAATTGCATTAACCAGATCGCTGAGTGAGGCAGGTCATTTTCAAATCAAATTGCATTGACCAGATCGCCGAGTGAGGCAGGTCATTTTCAAATCAAATTGCATTGACCAGCATAACAACATTTGTTTAATGATTATACCATGGTGCATATGGTTTTGGATATATGAATATCTTTTGATTTGAGAATATTTGAAATTCGGGTCTCATATGAATGTACTTCTGAACTATATTTTCTGTGTGACATATTTTAAAAACATAAGTACATCCATATGCTGACCTAAGAGGTCACAGGAGGAATTATTTGCTCATTGAGTTGTCAAACTCACTACACGATATTTTCACATTTTTCAGATAAAAATATCAGAGTCTGATTCGGCAGATAGGTGATATATTCTCTAGGTGAGTCTACGTTGTTTCCAAGATTCGCGGTCTTTGAATTATATTGTATTTGTATTTTAGTGTGCTCTGAACGCTACAGGCAGGATCCCTGTTTCTACTGTACTTTGATGTTTATAGACTTGGTCTGTATATTGTGTATACATGAGAGATCCTATATGTATTTATTCCCATGATAAAGAATTGAATTATATATATTTATGGAGATTATCTTACATTTAAAAAAAAAAATTATTTTACGTAACGTAAATTAGGGCCGTTACAAGTTGGTATCAGAGTATTAGGTTTCCCTGTGGCTAACAAAGCAAATAATTCTATAGTAGGACTTTGAGTATGGGTATGTAACTGCAGGCATATTTATACTCACGGTGCTATTGTGGAATTCTATAGGGTGTCATCATCATTTTCTTCATTCTAATTTTTTTCCTTCGATATGTGAAGTTTAACCATCTATGCGTATGTCTTAGATGGTACTTTTTGTGTGTGGACTACTAGTTCAGCTTTTGAACTTGTTTTGACGAAAAGTGATAAAGAGAACCGTCTTGGATAAGTAGTTGAAAATAAGAAAATTCTATCTGAACACAAAGAGAATGGCTTGTTTGGATGTCAAGAAGGTTTGAATTGATTGTTTGATTTGCTTACGTGAAACAATATGACGAACGGCTAATATAATATTGATAGTGGGTTATGATGTGATCGAGATTGTTAACTCCAATATAACAGTTTGTAATAAAGTGAGTATTTGGAAATATATGTAAATATCTTTTTGAATGGATGAGTTGGAACCTATGTATATAAATAAATTTGGCAAGCAGTGGGGTGGATTGAATTTGAGAGCAAGAAATCTATGAAAATAATTCAATGATAGATTTTGTTGATATAAAGGATTCGAAGACAGTTTAGTTTTCAATAATATTTTGTACAAGCATTATGAGAAATGAAGGTTTTCTCATAGAAATTTAAAATTTGAGATATACAAGATGGGTAATTCATGCGAAGGACTCTTGGATAGATGTAAGATTTTCATAATTGATTGTTCAGACATGTCATAACCATATTAAAGAATAAAGTCAAAATGGGTTGACCTTGTTTAATTGTTTTGAAGTATATTCTAGCTAATACAATATGAAGATGTCATCAATAGCAGAAAATGTTAGTAAAAGGGTTGCAAGTAGTGAACAATCATAGAAGCAAGTACCCAGTAGCAGCCATAAGTTATTACATAAAGGGTGCCAAGGATATTTGGCAGTGGTGAGAAATGTTGACATAAAGTTTACCAATGTGGATCAAATTCCAGTGGTTAGAGAATTTTTTGATGTATTTCCTAAGGAATTGTCAAGATTATCCTGAAACGTAAAATATAATTTAGTATTGATTTACTTCTTAGAACTCAAGCAGTGTTTATACCCCCATATAGAATGGCACCGGCTAAACTCAAGGAATTGAAGAATCAGTTGTAAGACCTGTTAGACAAGGGATTTATATACCTTAGTACCCTCCTTGAGGTACTCTAGTCCTATTTGTAAAAAGAAGGATGAATCATTACGATTATGAATAGATTACAGACAGTTGAATAAGGTGACAATGAGTAATAAATACCCATTACCTCGTATAGTACTCAATGTTTTTTTTAAAAAATGATTTAAGATATGAGTATCATCAATTGAGGATAAGGGAAGATAATATTTCAAATACTACTTTTAGGATTCGATACGGGTACTATGAGTTATTAGTAATGTCATTTGGTTTGACAAATACCTCAACTACATTCATGGATTTGATGAATAGGGTACTTAAATTGTTCTTAGATTAATTTATTATTATATTTATTCAAGATATAATAGTATATTCCAAAAGTTTAGAGGATCATAAGTAATTTTGAGGACAGTTTTACAAACTCTGAGGAAGTATCACTTATATTCTACGTTCTTAAAATGTGAATTCTGATTTAGTAGTGTTACTTTCCTAGGGCATGTGGTTACTAAGGATAGTATTTAAGTTGATCCTAAAAATAGTAGAAGCAGTGCAGTAATGGCCACGCCTTACCACAATTACAGAAATCTGTAGTTTTCTTGGTTTAGCAGGTTATTACCGTAGATTCGTTAATTTTTTTTTTTAAAAAAAATTGCTGCTCCTTTGATGAGATTGTCAAAGAAAAGAATAAAGTTTGACTGGTCAGATGAATGTAAGAGAAATTTTCAGAAACTAAATGAATGTTTGACTACGACGCTAGTACTGTCTATTCCTTCAAGTACTGAAGGATATATAGTATATTATGATGCATCAAGAAGTGGATTAGGGTGTGTGTTGATGCAACATGATCGAGTCATTGTATATGTATGTAGACTCTGAGGGAATTCTGAGATCGGGCAAGTGATTGTGTGTATCTAATAAAGAAGAGTTTAAGAAAGAGATTTTAGAGGAAACCTATATATCCATATATACCATTCATCCTGAGGTAACAAAAATGTATAAAGATCTAAAAGAAATTTATTGATAAGACAGTATGGAAAAAGAAGAAGAAGATATAGTTGATTATGCGTTAACTTGCCTATTTATACTTTTATATGTTTCTGAAATTGATTAAATTTTTTGAATTGTTTACAATCTGGAATATAGTTCAAGAAGAGTATGGTTTTAAAAATGGATTTTTGAACTCATTGTATGTCTGATACTAAATGTATTTCTCATCATATGGTAAAGTGAATATTTATGCATGTAGCATTGATTTATAAATGGCATTTATATGTGATAAACCCTAATTGGGAAATTTATGACAGATGAGCTGCATTGAGACTGAAAGTTTGTATTATACTGAAAACTCTATATTGGATGATATGTTGGATGATATGGCATATGTGTATATGATATATTTTATGTGGAGAAATTCTATTGGAAACACTATTTGCTAACAGTAAGTGATGTTAGCCCTGGTGCACCTTGATACCTCAACTAGCAGGGGTGGTGCTAACCCCGTGTAAGGGCCAACACACGGAATATGATATGTGATGGAGAGCGGGATGCCTCCTATCTGGACGAGATGCTAGTTATATGATATGTGATTTGTCTTCCCTTGCTTTGTGCTTGGGAAATTGCTCATATTAGAGTCCCTTCACGTGTCTTTTTGAATGGTGGTAGAGCAAACTTTAACTAGGATGCTAAGTATAGGCAAATCCTATACCAACAAAGTACGGAAGGGGTTGAACTATGATATGGTGGTTCTGATATGAGATCCTCCTAATATTTTTATAAGAAATGTTTTTGATGAATATCAATGTTTGATTAACGATCATATTGTATCATATATGGTTATAGATATCTGAATGAGATTTGAACTGAGAATATTTGAAAATACGGGTTCCATATTGATGTACTTCTGAATTATAATTTTTGATGTGATAAATTTTAATATATGAGTACATCTATATGTTGATCTGAGAGGTCATATGAGGTATTATCTGCTCATTGAGTTATCAAACTCACTACACGATACTTACATTTTTTTTTCAAATAAAGATATAGAGTTTGACCCTATAGCTATGTGATCAGTTAGGTGTCATATTCTCTGGGTGAGCCTACATTGCTTCCAAGGCTCACAATATTTAAGTATTATGTCATTGTAATCTAGAGTATGCTTTGAATGCCACAGGCAGGATCCTTACTTCCGCTGTAATATTGATAAGTGTAGACTTGGCATGTATAATTGGCTATACTGAAAACTTATAAACGTATGTTATTTTCCTGATATGTGATATTGTGAAGCCGTATGCAAATAAATAAGGGTAAATTTATCTGTTAGTTGTGTTATTCGCGTTCTATTAAATTGGGGCGTGACAATATCTTCGTTGGTACACTACTTAAATAGATAGATTAAGCCAATAAGAATTAAAATCTTCTCACAACTCCACTAAAACTCTTAAATAATAAACAATTTATCTCCTCATCCTAATTAACTTCCTTTCCAAATCACTACAATTACCTCCCTTATAAACTCTTTTCGGGTTTGGAGATAAAATTGTGGCCCTGATCCCAAACCATAAATATACCTTTCTCCATAAAACATAAAGAATCTCTAAAAAAATGCCTTTTCTATTCTAAATCATTAGCCTCCTTTTTTTCCATCAAACAATAAGTTTTTCTCTTAAAAAATTGCATCTTCTTCCCCATTAAAGACACAAGCTTCATTTTCTCAATCAAGCAACCACTTTTGATCCAAAAAGCAACTCTCTTGATCCTAAATCACAAGCCTCAATCTGTCTTCCAAGTTATATGTAAAGGATTTCATAAACATACTATGTTCTCTTATTTTTCATATGTTCTTTTATTTAAGATTCTATGTTCTATGGATTACTTACATTTTTTTTCTTGCCTTTGTGTGGCCTACTTTAAAGAATGGTAAATTATGTTCCTTGTTTTTGAACACCATATGAGAGCATAGGAGTCAATCCTCAAGAAGGACATCCTATTTTTTATTTTTCTTTCCTTCAAAAATTAAATTAAATTGTGAGAGAGGAATTAAGAAAGCGTTGAGTGCATTGCACATTTATCTTCAGTATATTGCTATTTTGCATGTATTGGATTCTTAACTACTTGTTTAAACATGCATTCTTATTTTTTTTACAGATTAAAAATTATTTTACATAATAAACAAGAATAAAAGCTTGAACTTACAAAAACTTCAGTAATGCACAATAAGAAGAAAAAAATTAAAATACAAGCATGCACTTTTAAATATAGACATAAATCTCATATCAAAAGGCAACACACCTCATAACTATTGCTAACCAAAAATTACATAAAAAATAAAACAACCTTGATCAAACTACAATTTGCTAGATATCTCATGAGAAGAAAAGAAATCATTCGAGGAGAGGAAACACACCTCTCAATCTTTTCTGAAGATTCAGACTTTTTTAAACTATTCTTCTTCCAACCTTAAAATATTATAGATTTTGAGAGTAAGTCGTAGTTCTTCCAAATTCTTGATTAGCATTGGATTTCCTCTAAAAGAAGAGAAAAAATTTCCTAAAGAAAGAAAAACCTTCCCTAAAGAAAGGAAAAGGGCTTCCCTAATGAAAGGAGAAAACTTCCCTAATAGAAGAAAAATGCTTCCATAAAGAAAGAAATTTATTCAAAGAAATAGAAATGTAGAAGAAAAGGAAGAGATAAAGAAGGGAGAGGGGGGATGGCTGCGTAGGGTGCTTGGATGAGCTCTACTAGGGTTCTTGAGACCTCTCATTCTTGCTCAAAGTATTTATTTAGGTTAACATGCATGCTTATTTTAAGGTTCCAAAAAACTTAGTTTTTCTTAACTATTTGGGTTTCAAAGGCCTATTTATTAAAAAAAATGAGATTCATTTGTTCAAAAAAAAAAAAACAATGAAAATGAGAGTGAAACAAATGGATAAAGTAATTTCAAAATAAAATCAATTCACTAACCATAGGTTTTATTTTAGTTGCTCGTTATTCTCCCACAAAAAATATCATTTTAGTTAAAAGTCAATCAACACACTACGTCTTTTTTCTGCCCTATTTCAAATTGCTTGGGCTTTTATCTGTATTTAGGATATGTAAGCTCTAGGTTTTTTTTTATATCAAGTCCAAAGTTGTAAATACGTTTTCTTTTTATCTTTATTCATGGTAAATTTTTTTTCCTCTTATTTTTAAAATAATTTATTTCTTTTTTTGTAAAAAAAATTATTTTTGCACTCTTGCATTTTTCATTAGATTTGCATGTGTATGTTAGGCTTTCAGGGTATATACACTATTTTGGTTTCATATTTAAATTCTTTAGGGTGCTTAAAACATGTTCCATGCATGTTAACTCTTAAATTTGTCTTGGTTTATAGACTTTGTTTCCAATGAAAATGATTTTCCAAAATTACCTTTTTAAAAATAAATTTTGCTAGCAACTGTATTTGAAAAGTTTGTTTTTGAAAGCGTTATTTGAAACACTTTTTCTTTTTAATCTGCCATTCGTGTTGCATGGTCCCCTTGCGAAATGGGTTAGACTTTGAACTCAGAATATGATTGACTAGGAAATGAACACCTATACCCCGTGATCATCCAAAATTTCGCTACACAAACATGACTCAATTCAATAAACATTATAATTTTCAAAACAAGACTTGAAACCTATTAAAAATATTTGCATATGTTCAACAAAAAATTCGACGATCTCCCTATAGAAAGGGGCTCTCATGTATGAATACAACTAGAAAATCCATTATTTAAACAAGAATGAAGCTCCACTCCAACAAATAACCACACTTATACCATCAATTCTGACACTTTTACAATTTCATACATTTCAAAGAAACTATGACTAGATTTACTATTCATACCCACAATGACTGCAAGTATATCCTTGACATCTAAGCTTGTTTCTCCCAAAAGAGTACCTTGTTGCAAATGGTGGGCAAGTCAAGAAATTGAAGGTGAGGTCTAATTTGCACCTAGAGCTAAAAACATAGATAAAGGAAGGATTAAGTCTTTTAGACTCTGTGAGTCGAAAAGATACCAAAAGGATACTAGTTTCATGCGCCTTAAGGGAGGAAGTGTGTGGCGATGTGTGAGGCTTCTCTAGAAGTGATCTGAGTTCAAAATTTGAGATCCTAGGGTATTTTCCCCTCCTTAATCCATCTATGGTGTTAGTTTTCCGTTTTGAGAATTCTAAATAGAAGTTTTGGAACTCACATTTTTAAGGGAGTTTTTCCTCTATTTTTTGGTAGATTTCCAGTCCATTTTCTAGAATTCAATAGGATGGATTTTTAAAGCTCTTTGTTTTGAGTTTGATGGTGGTGGTGGTGTCGAAATCTAAGGTCTGAAAGTGGCAAAATCTTTTAGAGAAGTTTTGGAGTTTTTTAGTGAGAGAAAGTGCATTTTAGAAAGGGATTAAAATTTTTTCCATGCCTCCCTTCTGCAAATTGCATAATAATATCAGGGGGACCATTCTATAAAAATTAAATTTTTGGCGGAGGTCCTTGCTAATTTTTATTATTTACATTTTGACCCTTAAACTTTTAGAAAATTACATTTTGGCCCCAAAACTTAAATCTTCATATTATCTTTATAATTCTTCAACCAATGTGATAAATAAACACATTTCCAATGGTAATTATCTCCATTTATCATAATCCACTCTTACATTCATAATTTTTCTTTAATTCAGGGTTTTAATTATTTATTTAAGGTTTTTCTTTAATTTAGGGTTATTATAGATAAAATTGAGTTAATTCGCCGCAATGATAGGATATCCTAGGTGAGCCCAATTTGTCCTGACGAGCTTAATTTTTCATTATTTTATATATTTGTACTCTAAAGTTAGCTCCATATTACTACAGGCAGGATTTTCGCTTCCTATGTGTGACAATATTGTTTTTTCTAATAAATGGTTTTGTACATAAATGAGAATGATGTTTTTAATTAAGCCAAATGCAATTTTTGTTAGCATATTTGTTTCAGTTATTGGATTCTATCGAATGAAGAAAAGAATGGCCATGTTTTCAAAATATAATGTTTTATTATTGAAGCATTTAAAAGAAAATATTTTATGGAAAATTTTGAAAATATTAATGTTTTGAATTACGTAAATTTTGAAATTGACAATGCATTCCATAAGTTAGGCTTATGAGGTGAGTTGAATCATTATTCTTGTGCCGGTCATGTGCTCAAAAATCTAGACTATGACATTTTAAGTCTCATCAAACCAAAGTAGAGATTAGACCATATATTTCACTAAGCAGAGATGCCAAGAAATCACTCATCTTAGCCACAGAGAATAGATGTTAGGGAATCATTCCTCTTGATGACAAAGTAGAGCAGAGCAAACATCTTAGGGCACCAGTATCCTGACTAGAAAGCATATATCACATAGATGTTCGAGACTAAGCCACAATAGATTCTTATTCATAAATTTGTAGTATTTTCCCTAGGTGCACCTAGGTACATAATTTATATATTTTACTAGCCTTCTTAAACACACATATGGCAACAAAGTATTTCACATAACAAATTTTCTAAAATCACAATTTCCATGCGTGCGGTGCCTATCCAAGATTATCAAGTCATGATTTACACATAACATTTAATTAAGGAATTACTGAGCCTAAGATGTTTCTTAAGCATATTAGGATCACATACAAGTAAGAAAAACATACTCTCACACATAGAGAGAGAGAGAGAGAGACAGAGAGAAAGAGAGAGAGAGAGAGAGAGAGAGAGATATATATATATATATATATATATATATATATATATATATATATATTAGGTATAACATATCACAAAACACAACTAGTAACCCGTAGGTAATAGTTTTCACTCACAAAGTGAATGAGTCAATACGCACGACAATACATGAAATGACTGAGTTAGGTGACATGGCCTTGAACTAAAACGACATAATTAGAGTTTGGTTCTTTTCCTTCAAATAGTTGACCAGCTAGACGACATGATCTCTAAGTGAGACTACTTTGTTTCTATGGCTCATAGATTTTGATTTATATTGTATTTGTACTTTAGAGTATGCTCTGAACACCATAGGCAGGATCCCTGCTTCTGCTGTTATTCTGTTGTTTATGGACTTTGTCTGTATATGGTATATGTATAGAAAAACATATATGTATCTGTTTCCATGATAAATCATTGGAATATTCTTGATGATGGAAAATATATGTTCATGATATACGTCTTTCACGTGCCCTAAAATTAGGGGCGTGACAAGTTGGTATCAGAGCCTGGTTTCTCTATGGCTATCAGAGCAAAGGATTCTTTAGTAGGACCTTTAGTATCGATATGAGCCAGACATATTTATACATCAGGTGCTGCTGAGGGATTCTATAGGGTTTCAAATTCCTTTCTATCCAAGTTGCTAAATTTTCTAGTATAAGATAGATTGAATATTGTGACATCTTAATAGGTATCTATAGGTCAAGTATTGCCTGAAAGTGAAAGGGATAGGCATCCCAGAGAATTTAAGGAATTGAGACAAATGCCAAATATAATCGTTTCTGAATGTGATATCCGTTGTACCTAGTTGTCTAGATATGGTAGACTTTGATGTGATATTGAGAATGAATTAGTTGGCATTATGTCATGTCATTTTGAAATGTCACTTTAAGGTGATTAAATTCAATAGTCTTGGAGAATTTACTTTCTTCATACAAGGAGATCGTAGTGAGATATCTAATAATCTAATCTCTGCTTTAACATCCCATAAGTGATTATAAAAAGGTGTTAAGAATATTTGGTAGTGTTGAGAGATGTTGATATAAAGTATACCAGTGTAAATCAAGTTCCAGTGGTTAGAGAATTTTCTAATGTATTTTCTGAGAAATTTCCAAGATTACCTCGAAACGATAAATATAATTTGGTATTGGTTTACTTCCTGGAACCTAACCAATGTCTATATTTCCATATAGAATGGCACCCACTGAACTTAAAGAATTGAAAAAGAATTAGTTATAAGACGTGTAAGACAAGGGATTCAAATGCCTTAGTACTTTTTTTTAGAGTACTCCGGTTCTATTTGTGAAAAAAGAAAGATGGATCGTTGCGATTATACATAGATTATAGACAGTTGAATAAGGTGACAGTGTGAAATAAATACTCATTACCTTAAATAGATGATTTGTTTGACCAGCTACAAGGTGCTCAATGTTTTTCAAAAAATTGAATTGATTTGAGATCTAGACATCATCAATTAAGGATAAGAGAAGAGGATATTGCAAAAATTGCTTTCAGGATTCGCCATGGAGACTATGAGTTTTTGGTGATGTCATTTGGTTTGACAAATGCCCCAGTTACATTCATAGATTTAATGAATAAGTAATTAATCCATCCGTGAATCAAGTTGTTATTATATTTATTGATGATATACTAGAATATTCCAAGAGTTCAAAAGATCATAAGCAATATTAAAAGATAGTTTTACAAACTCCAACGGAGTATCAGCTATATGTTAAGTTCTCAAAATACGAATTTTGACATAGTAGTGTTACTTCCTTAAGGTATGTGGCTAGTAATATGGTATCTAAGTTGATCCTGAGAAAGTAAAAGTGGTACAACAATGTCCACATCTTGCTATAGTTATAAATGAAGATCTAAGTCTAACTTGTGCTTTTTACAGTTGTCTGTTGTCCATTTTATTTAAGCCATAGTTGGATCAGGTACATGAACATATGCTTGTAAAGCATTAATCAACTCTTCATCATTTGAAGCCGAAATGAGAATTCGTCATGCTGAGTGTGGGATAAACCTTTGTTCCACAGCATGATAAAAAAAAGACAACAGACCATTAAAGAAATGGTTAACATTTAATAAACCTATCGGTTTGTGATGCATATTCAGTTGTGTCCAAGAGACTATTTGGAAAATTTCTTCTAAAGTACCAAAACCCCCTAGTAAGACAATGAAGGCATCAGCATTGCTCATCATTCTAGCCATGCGCTCATGCATGGAAGCAACCCTAAATTCTTCCCTAATTGTCTTTCTTATGATGTTGGATACAGCTAAAGCTATATGAATAATATCTAGAACTTGACATCCTCCTATATGTATAGCTGTAGATACACACCTCATTAACCCATGATTACCTCCACCATAGACTAAATGAATTTTTCTCCTGGCCAGCACCATACCTAAGTCTTGTGCTGCTTTCACATATTCTCCATCTTTTCCAGGACTAGAACCACAAAAGACACAAATATTTTGAAATTGACGGAATGTGATTCCCTCCATAACTGCACACACCCTAATTTTGAGTATGAGAAGTTAAAGATACTAATGTGTGTATTTATAGAACTCAGAGAAGGGCATACTTATGATAGATATGCAAATAGAATGAGTATAATTAGAACAACTATGTGAGTGATTGATGGATATCAGCTAAATTAAAGGTAAAATTTTGAAAAATGACGGCAAGCATGTATATGTAAAGTAGTTGTGATAGTCGCTCATATTAGGAATATAAAGAGAATAAGGTTAAGATATTACCAGAAATTTATCTTTTCCTTATTGTCTTTGATGAAGTTTTAATGTCTTGATTCTTGTAGAGAAGTTGTAGGTGATAGGCGTAATTGTAAAAAAAAGAGTGAAAATGCAAATAAGTTAATTGTTGAAGAGGGATAATCAAATGATTTATTTTGTTTCCTCAATGTTCTTATCAGTCGACTGTCGGTATTATTAAGTCGACTAGCTATTTTGAATTTTTTTAATTTGAACTGATTATTTTACAGTTGATTGATTACATCTATTTTGAAGCAATCAACTGCATCCCACCAGTTAACTATGTATTCTTTGATTTTCACAAACTTTTATAAGCTTAGAAATGTTTCTTTTTTCATGTGCTATCTTACCACCAAATACGAACAGATTTAAAGTAGATTTTGACACATATATTCAACATTTGCGGCCACCAATTTTTGCCGAAACAACAGTTAAGTTTTCTTTATAGATTTTCAAGAATTACGGCCACCGATTTTAATTTAATTTCAATGCTTTGTCCAAATTTTTGACTTTCTATTTTGGCACCATGCTCTATTATGTATTCCACATTTTATGTTGTATTGTTCTACATTAATATTTAGCATTAAATGCAAAGTTCTTTTCCCTCATTACAAGAACAGTTAATTTATTTTCTTTGAAATTCAATCATTATGGTGTCCAAGTTGTTAGTAAGTTAAAGTAATGAAAATTTTGAAAGGAATGGACGGATAATGGCCTTATGGTGTTTTGACGAATGTAATCAAGAGAATTAGTGGCGTTGAAGTTCTTGAGGAATAAAATATGAAAAGTAGAATTTAAATTAATTTTTGAACTCTTAATTTGAAAATATGAAGAATATTTTGAGAACTATGTCCAAAAATAATGTAAGTGATAAAGATATTTGTGTGAAAGATTTATATCATACTAAATTGAGTCTAGTATCTAGGAAGTGAACTATGTTGAAATTGGGAATTCATGTATGAATAATTGTTGGAAAAAAAATCTTCTTAAAATGATTGGGTGAATTAAATGGGATTGATATAAGTTAGAATAATGTGCTTTTGGATATGATAGAAGAAAGGTTTGAAATTTTTTATAATGAATTTATTAGTGTTAATAAGAGGGTATAGAGTTACTATGATGAGGTAAGTTGGAATTGTTAGACATGTGCCAATGGTACATAAACGTTAAAAAAAGATTGGTGGATTTATTGCTACGTATGTTTAACATATTGATTAAAAGATTTTAGGATAAAAATAGATGATAGATTAAGATGATGATATTCATGGGATGATGTTGACATTTGAGAATCGAAGATGACTTGATAGAAGTCTGGAATAAGACAAGATAGTTACCCAATATGGATGTGAATATGTTCGTTTACATGTGTGTTTCTTAATATCGACTTATAGATATATGCATGTAATCTTGAGGATATAAAGGAATGAGATACTCAATGGTTTAAGAGTTCCTTATATGTATATATATAATTTGTTGAGTACTTTGTATAAAGTGAAATTGATTAGAAAAGAAATACAAGTAACTCAATACTAGTCAAAAGTCTATAAGGACCATGACTGTTGAGCACTAGAAATTATCAGTTGGTGACCACAAATTTTTGAAAGACTCACCAATGGAAGAGATAATGAGGTTTGAAAAAAAGAAAGTACCTATCATATTTTTCTCATGTTATCGGATTTCAAAAAATTCAACTGAACATAAACTTGGCTTAATTATGAGGAAAAAAATCGATGATTATTGTTGATTGATAAGTGAAGAACTTATGAATGAAATAAATCCCTATGGTTAAGTTTATATGAAAAAACCACTCAAGTGAGGAAGCCACCTGAGAAGTACAAGATGGCATACAGATTAGATATCCAATTATTTAAGTAATAAGGTTGTTAACTCCGAATTATGTCTTGTTTTCATTCCCTACATATGGTAGGATGGGTTGAAATTCGGGGATCGAATTTCTTAAGGGGGGAAAATGTAATATCCTGTAAATTTTATTTTTAAATAATAATATTTTGCCATAAAAAAATATATTTTTATTTGTTTAAAAATGAATATATTCTGCTAAAAGTAAGTATACTTTTAATTAAAGTAATTATTGTTTTGCTTCCAATCATTATATTAGTCTTTAATAACTTTTTGTTTCATTTTTAGAAATATTCTTTCTTTTATTATGTATAAAGATATTTATTTTATGATTTGTTTTATTAAGATTTTTATCAAGAAAAATCATGATTTAAGAGTTCAACTAAAATTTTATGAGAATGTAAATTTTTAGAAATTTTTGGGATATTTTAGGATGAAAAATTGTATTTATATGAATATATATGAAATAAAATAAGAATAACTCTAAATATTTAATTATTAAATAATAATAATTAATATTATAAAAAAATAAAGAGGAAACGAGAATGCGGGAGACAGAAGGGAAACAGAGGAAGAAGATGAATAGTGTGTGAATAGTGAATAGTACCTCAATATTTTTCTTTAGATCTGGAGTGTTTACATGCCTCCGATCTCAAAACTAATAGTATCAATGGATTCAAGACGGAGAGTACTACAATTTTGACCGAACAATTTTTCAAATGAGTCATTAAATTGCCATAAATCGGAAGTAGAAAATCTCAAAAAAATGTAAACTCTGAAACTTTTACTTAAAGACCTCAAATTAGAAATCTGACACTGTAGATGGATTCAGAAGCTAGATAAACATTAGAATATTAAATTTTTCAGCTATCTGACAATTTTTTGTTCTTAGTGAATAGTGTTTTTCGGCCATGAATAGTGACCAAGTTCTCGGAGTCATTTTCTTAATTTTTGGACTCTCAGGACACATTTTTGAAGTCTGTTTAGTCAAATGTAGATTGGAAAAGTACATTTTTTAGGTTGGTCAATCTGGAGCCCTTACTCTGTGAGTAGATGATTTTTTCTATGACTTGCCCTATACTCTTCTTGATATTTGAACGTGTATTTGAATATGTTTATGAGATATTTACACTTTTATATGATTCTGAAATGCATTAAAATTATCTAATTTGCTTACAATTTGAAATATGGTTCAATAAGAGTATAATATTTTAAAATAGATTTCTAAACTCATGATGTATATGATTTTACATGTATTTATCATTAAATGATAAAGTGGATATTTATGCATTTGGCATGATTTATAAAGTTATATGATTGCCTTAAGAAAGGGCATGTATATGTGATAAACCCTGAATAGAAAATTTATGACAGATGAATCTATATTGAGGCTGAAAGTCTGCATTATATTGAGAATTTTATACTTGATTATATAGCATATGTGCATATGGTATTTTCTGTGGAGGAATCCTATTGGAAACACTGTCTGCTAACAGCAGGTGATGTTAGCCCTAGTGCACCTTGATAACCTAGCTAGCAGGGGGTGGTGCTAGCCTCGTGTGAGGGCTAACACACGGGAGATGATATGTGATGGAGAGTGGGATGCCTCCTATATGCGCGAGATGCTAGTTATATGATATGTGATTTGCCTTCCCTTTCTGTGTGCTTAGGAAATACCCATATAAAGTCCCTTCGCGTGTCCTCTTGAATGGTAGTAGGGCAAACCTCAGCGGGATGCTAAGTTTAGGAAAATCCTATACCACCAAAGTACGGAAGGGGTTAAACTCTAATATGGTAGTTCTGATATGAGATCCTCCAAATGTTTTCATAAGAATTATGTTGATGCATACCATGATTTTATTATCGTTCTTATAGCATTACTTATGAATTGAATATGAATATGAATTTGAACAGAGATTATTTGAAATGCGAGTCACATATCGATGTACCTCTGAATTGTGATTTTCAATGTGACAAGTTTAAAATAAAGAGTACATCCATATGTTGACCTAAGAGGTCATAGAAGGATTTATCTGCTCACTGAGTTGTCAAACTCACTACACGATGTTTATATATTTTTCAGATGAAGATATAGAGTTTGGTTCTTTCCCTTCAGATAGTTGACCAGTTAGACGACATGATCTCTAAGGGAGCCTATTTTGTTTCTATGGCTCATAGATTTTGATTTATATTATATTTGTACTTTATAGTATACTCTAAACGCCACAGGCAGGATTCCTGCTTCTACTGTTACTCTATTGTTTATGGACTTTTTCTGTATATGGTATATGTATGGAAAAACCTATATGTATCTGTTTTCATGATAAATCATTGGAATATTCATGATGATGGAAAATATATGTTCATGATATACGTGTTTCATGTGCCCTAAAATTAGGGGCATGACAAGGCCATTCATCAAACATTTCATACATGCACTATTCTTCACTATAGCTTATATAATTTCAAGTAACAAAATCTACATATACACTTATCACCAAGGTCTCAAATCTTAAGAGATACTTACCCACTCTATTATGAGAAAAATGACTATCTTTCAGTATTAAAAGGCAACATAGATAGCATGAAATAAATTTATGTAATATTAGCTATGTGAATAGTTTCCAAATGTCAAATATCTAATAATTTCTCACTACCCAAGCCTCAATTAAGCTCTAAGAACCTTAATCAACCTTAGTCTTAGTTTATCTGTGGGGTATGTTGGAGTTCCTTACCTCAAATTATCTAAAAATTGAGTCTACATGATAGGTGTAACACCATATTTTTTTTCTTTTTATCACAATTTTCATAACAATATATATTTGCATAAATATCCATATATGTATATTACAAATCCCGCATAAGTATTCATAATACAATACTAGTCATAATTACAATACAACGTACAAAAGTCCTCATACAGCACACCACCCTTAAAACACAAAGGGTGAAGAGGTGGTGCTGACATCGGGATCTTTACTGGCAACGCTGTCCATAGAAGCATCTCACTTCCTTTTATCTAAACATAACACCACAAAATAGTGAGAACATGGTTCCCAGTAGACTTAACCTTTTATAATAAAATGTGTAAAAACAAATATTATGTTCAGCTGTATAAACTACAGAAAATATCAAGCTTTTATGATAAAATCATAAATTTTAATACACCTGCCTCACTCGGCGATCTGGTACACTCAATGTATGAAAAACATAGCTCTTCATGTTGCGCAATGCTCATCGCATGCCATAGCTATAAAATCACACATTTTCACTCATTGCTTCTCTTTTATTCTCATGTGGTTGGGTGGCCTCATCGGCTCACTCAGGCTAGTAGGGCGTCCCCTACTCGGTACCATCACAGCCATACAACCCACCGATATTCATCGATGTCCACTCAAGTAAAATGCAATGCATATGCACCAAGCAACTCACCACAAGTTTTACGCTTTTCAATCAATAACAAATGCAATGTAAAAACATCATTTTCATACTCAATGAGTTATATAAATATACATCACAACTCTTACCATGAGCATATTTCAAATCATATGTTCAATAGGTATTTCCATCTATATCACTCTTTCAAAATATCTCAAATCAATATTCAATGTAAGCCCTTTGAAATCAAGTAAATAAAATAATGTTTTGGTGATATAAAACCATCACTTTAGAATTATTTCTCTTTAAAAAATAAAGTTCTTTTTCCTATAGAAAACAGTGAAGAATAAGGTTTTCCAGCCCTAAACACGGCCTTGAAACTCAGAACACGACTGGACTGTGTTCTGTGACCTTCCCTCACTAATCAAACAATAACTCTCGCATTTCAACTCTAATTAAGGTGATTTCAGTGTCTATGTAAAGCCAAGACAATTACCTACAACGTTGATGTTAACGATAGTTTCCAATTCCTTACGGATTAGTCCCAGAAAATTGAACATTAAAGCACTCATATTTACAAATTCTGGATTCCAGACTCTTCGTGTTCTGTGACCTTCCTTCACTAATTAGGACATAACTCTCTCATTTCAACTTTGATTAAGGTGATTGCGGTGTCCTACAACTTATATGTTTACCATAGTTTCTAATTCCTTACAGAGTAGGCCCAAAAATTCGAACACTAAAGGTACTTATATTTACAAATTCTGGATTCTAGACTCTTCGTGTTCTGTGACCTCTGTTTACTTCTTGGGTCATATATCCCTCATATTGACTCCAAATTAGGTGATTTCAGAGCCTATAAATTCGTGAGACATATATCTACAATTCTTATGTTGATAATTTCTTTAAAATCGTTACCAATTTTGCCCAGAAATTCGAAATAACCAGAACAGAAAAATTCACATAATATACAGCCCACATGTTGCACAATTTCACATTTAATCATTTGTAAAACATAGAAATTGCATCAAAAATTTGTGGAGAGTAGGTGTTAAGCCTACCTTAACAAGCTTCCTAAACTTTGAATACCAATTTCTCACCACCAAAACCTACATCCATAACTTGATTTAGGATCCATTGAAGAAAAGATGATTATAGAAGAATTTGGATCAAGAAAACCTACCTTGATTCTCTCCTCTTTCTTCTTCCTCTCTCTTCTTTCTCTTTCTTCTTCCTCTCTCTTCATCTTGTTCTCTCCTTTTTGAATTTTTTTTTATCACTCCCTCTCCCCTTTGATAGTCAAAACCATCATCATCACTCAAGTGTTTTAAAAATACTTCTAGCCTACCAATCAAGTGTTTTAAAAATTCTTCTAGCTTACCACTCAAGTGTTTTAAAAATCCTTCTAGCCTACCACTCAAGTGTTTTAGAAATCCTTCTAGCCTACCACTCAAGTGTTTTAGAAACATTTCCAGCCTACCATTTAAATATTTTAGAAACACTTCTAAGCTACTTGGTTGAAATTACCAAAATGTCATTCTACCAAAAATCGTATAAATACCAAAATACCACTTTAAAGTATTTACACCATTGCTAGTATATTGAAATTACATAATTGTCACTCTCTAAAAGCATTACAATACAACCCTTATATTAAAGATTACATAAATACCCATTAGTATTTTAGGGAAAAATCAGGGATGTTACGTTAGATTGGGGCATCTATGGCTAGTCTTAGGGAGTTAGGTGGCGAAGGAAGGCTAAGAATGGAGGGAGATGTGCTAGGTGGCCATGTTAGGTGGTGGAACATGGTGGAATGGTAGTTTTTTAGGGAGAAGGCTATAGTATTGCAATGTAGATGGAGAAGAAGAAAAGGACAATGTGTATGTGTGTTTGGCCAAAAGAAATAAGGCTTCTCCTTCTTTTATTTTAACATATACCTTAAATTAAGGAAATATCATAATCTATTTACTATTTTTACATCTATTTATTTATTCTATTCATATTACATATTTCTACTCCAAAAAATATATAATGGCCACAAAGATACTTAAATATTTGAGGACCAAAAATTATCAAGAAAATTCCATTTTTCTATTACATATTACACAATTAAAAAGTTAAAAACTAGGGAATCTATTTATATAAGTATTGTTGGTATATATACCCTTATTCCTTATTTTATGTGCTTTTAATTTTCAATTTCTATTTAGTCATGTCTGTAATATCCCGTAATTTTTTTAATATTTTGCTATAAACAAATATATTTTTATTTTAAATGATTATGTTTTGCTAAAAGAAAATATACTTTTAATTAAAATATTTTTTTGCTTAAAATAATTATATTTGCTTCTAATAAATTTTTTTTTATTAAGAAAAGTCATGATTGAAGAGTGCAACTAAAATTTTGCAATAATATAAATTTTTAGAAATTTTTGAGATATTTTAGGATGAAAAACAATAATTATATGTATATAATTAAAGAATAAATTTTAAATATTTAATTATTAAATAATAATAAGTATAAAAAAAAAGAAGAAAAGGAGAAAGGATATGGGAGGCAAAGCACACGGAAGCAGAGGGGTTTCTCTATCTCTGTAGATTTCAAATTTCTCTCTAAAATATTTTCCATTCTAGACATCCAATTGAGATATCAGATGTACCGTTGGACTAGTGGCGATAAGCGTTTCAAAACCCATCGATCAATTTAACCAAAAAATTATGAATAGTAACTTATAGGTAATTTTTCTAAAATACTAGATTTTTTATTGTTTTTCAAGCTTTCAAGTTAGGGGTTTTGTTAAGGATGTAGAGAATTGGTTGTATGATAATTTCATGGTCAAATAACGTGATTTAGTACTCTATTTTTGTAAATTGTTCTTCAATGAATAGTAATTGTGAACAGTATCCCCCGAATAGTTTGTGACTAGTTTTTTTGGCATGAACAGTACTCCATCAGTTGACCTAGTTTTTGGAGTCATTTCTTAGATTTTTAGACCATCCGAACTCGTTTTTGAGGTCTATTTAGTCAAATTTAGATTGAAAAATTGTATTTTGGGACTGACTAATTCAAAGCCTTACCCTGTGAGCAGATAATTTTTTTTTATCAATTATCATATGCTTTTCTTGAACTTTAAATAGATAATTGATTATTTTACAAGTTATTTATACTTTATATGTCTCTAAAATGGATTAAATTATCTAAATTGTTACAATATGGTATATAGTTCAAGAAGAGTATGGTTTTGAAAATGAAATTTTTGAACTCTTTAAGTATGTGATTTTAAATTGTATTTCTCCTTATATGGCAAATGAGATATGTTATGCAAGTAGCATTGATATGTAAAGTTATAAGATTGTTTTAGAAATAGATATGTATATATAATTACCCTGATTGAAAAGTTTCTGACAGAAGAATTGTACTGAGATTGAAAATTCTGTATTATACTAGAACCTCTGTTTTGAACAATATAACATATATGAAATTATGATTTTTATGGAGGAATCCTTTTGGAAATACTGTTTGCTAATAGCAGACGATATTAACTCTGATGCACCTTTATACCTCAGCTAGCAAGGGTGGTACTAATCTCGTGTGACAGCTAACACACGGGATATGATATATGAAGGAGAGCGGGATGCCTCCTATTTGGGCAAGATGTTGACTACATGATATGTGATTTACCTTTCCTTGCTGCGTGCTTGGGAAATTACCCATATTAGAGTCCCTTCGTGTGTCCTCTCGAATGGTGGTAGGGCAAACCTTAGTTGGGATACTAAATATAGGCAAATCCTACACCATCAAAGTACGGAAGGGTTTGAACTCTGATATTGTGGTTTTGATATGGGATCCTCCTAATATTTTTATGTGAAATATTTTGATGCATAATAACATTTGTTTAATGATCATACAACACAGTATATGGTTTGAATATCTGAATATCTTTTGTTTTTAAAATATTTGAAATGCAGGTCTCATATAGATGTACTTTTAAACTGTATTTTCTATGTGACAAATTTTAAAAATATGAGTACATCTATATGTTGACCTAAGATGTCATAGGAGGTACTATCTACTTACTGAGTTGTCAAATTCACTGCACGATACTTACATTTTTTTAGATAAGGATACAGAGTTTGATCCTGCAGCTACGTGATCAACTAGGTGTCATACACTTTGGGTGAGTCTACGTTACTTTCAAGGCTCACAGTATTTAAATTATTTTATACTTGTATTCTAGGGTATGCTCTGAACGCCACAAGCAGGATCCCTGCTTCTGTTGTAATATGTGTATAAATATTTGGCTTGTATATTTGGTTATATTGGAGAACTTGTAAACGTATGTTATTAATCCTGATATGTGATATACTTGGAGCAAGTATGCAATAGAATAAGGTTAAAATTATCTACTATTCGTGACAATCGCATTCCCTTAAATTGGGGGCATGACATGTTCCTTGATGTCTTTATCTACTATTTTGCAATCTACTTTCACATATAAGGGTAAGGGTAGGATATATGGTATCAATGCTTCCTCGCACCTACTACACTATCACACTACCCTTACACACACTTTGGGTCTTATTTTTGGACCTATGTGTTGCCTTAAGACTAGGATAGGGTCTAGTGACATTGTAGATAACTCAGTTCTTATGGTAATCGTGAAAACCCTTGCTTAGGTTGAAACCATTTGCTAGTGTTGGATCATAGAAAGTTCTACTTTTACATTCTTATTATCAATAAGTTAGGGTCTTCATATTAATTTAGGCAATTTGACTTGGCATTAGGATAGACCATACCATGGAAACCTATACACTAATAGTAAAAAATAAAAGCAATCCTTATACACATGGCCTATTAATTCAACGTCCCTAACCTAGGATATACCTATGTACGCCAATGGAGAAGAATTTATTTCCACTCTATGTTATTTATTTCACAATCGCTTTCTCGTCTAGAAACCTTATACAATCACTTGCTAGAGGACTTAAATTCCTTGTCAAGTGATACAAAAGAAAATGCTACAAGGATTATTTTTGGTTCTACATGCAATAAATTTAGTGAAAATTAGCAAGCAATTACTTGTCAAAGGGCTTAAGTCCTTGGTTATATGGTACATATTAAGAGATAAGATTAATTGTATAGTTATTAAGCTAATTCAATTTCTGTTAGTTGTTATAATGTTGTAATAGAATGCTCAATGCTCTTTTATATAAGAGCAACACATTGTATAATTCAGCAGTTTTCGCTATATAGAATATAGGAAGAATTCAGTTCATTGTTCCCCTCTTTTCTTCTCTTCCTTTCTTGTTTTGTATGTGGAATCATAACATGGTATTAGAACTTTACTCTAAAATGGAGAACTCAGTCCAAAATAAGGATCTTATGTCATTTTCTCATTCTTTTTTTGTGAAACTTGATGAGAATTTTTTTTAGTTTGGAGTCAACAAGTTTTCATAGCAGTTTATGGTAATGATTTGTAGAAATTTCCTGAAAATCCTAATGCAATTCCTTTGCAATATAGAATGCAAGATAATGCTAGTCATAATAGAGTCAATCTTGAATTTCTTGATTGGAAAAAGCAAGAAAAGTTGCTAATGGCATGGCTATAATCTTCTATGATTGAGTTGATCTTGACCATAATTGCAGGTTGTGTCAGCTCTTATCAAATTTGGTTTAAGGTTTCCGTTTTCTTTTCTTCCAGAATCATGCTCAGGTAACACAATTACATTTATAGTTAAGAACTCAAGAAAGGTAATTTGATGATCAGTGAGTATATGCTAAAAAATATCGTTGATTCTCTTGCTACTGTAAGGAACTAGCATGAGAAAATGAGAAAATTAAATCAATTCTTAAAGGTTTAGGATATGATTATGCTATTTTTGTTACTGTTGTGATTTCTTATTTAAATCCTTATTTTGTAGATGATATTGAGTCTTTGTTCATCCTGTAATAAGCAAAAACAGAGGTTGAGAAGAAAGAATTTGAGCATATCAATGCCCAAGTTGTTGAGGTACATCTGAATCAAATTTTTGCCAATTATAATCAATACAAAGATAACATAAGATGTGGTTTTGATAAAGGCCATTTCAATTTTGGTAGAGGATATTTTGCTCTAAATCAAGTTCAACCTCAATTTTCTTTCAATAGAGTAGAGGAAGGTTTGGCAAGATTTCTTAGATTAATAAATCTAAGCTTCAATGCTAGTTATGTGGCAAATTGGTCACCTGGCATGGTGATATTTTCACTTCCTTCTAATTTTGCTGCATCTTAGACTTCCGGTTCTTATTTTCCTTACAATTAGAATCCATCCCAAGGTTTTAGATCTCAATAAGCTCACCCTATGCTGGCCACTCTAGCTATTGTCCATGACCCTAATTGGTACCCTAATTTTGATGCTTCCAGCCACATTACTCCATATAATGATAACATCTCAATCAAGTCTTATTACATGGGTAATGACAAGGTGTTTATAGGTAATGGATCAGGTTTGTTGATCAAAGACATTGACCATTCCTATTAACCATCATAATGCAATTCTTCCACACTTTCTCGTAGCAATATATTACATGTTCCCTTAATCACTAAGAATTTAATTAGTGTTTCTAGGTTTGAAAATGACAATGAAGTGATTTTCAAATTTTACCCTAATTATTACTTTGTTAAATTCCAAGATACTATTGCAAGGGATGGTTTAACCTAATGGATTATATAATTTTCAAAATATGCAGTTGCAGTCCAATTCCTCTCTTTTGCCGCACACTATTCATACTAGTTCATCATAAGAGTTTGTCCTGTGGCATAACTATTTAGGTCACTATTCATTGCAAATTGTAAATAAAGTATTGCACAATTGTAATCTCCCTATTTTGAATAAAATTTCCTTTATTGTTTGTGACAATTGTTGTCTTAGGAAAGCTAAAAAGTTGCCTTTTTCTCCCACGTACTTCCTATAATAGTCTTTTACAACTTGTATTTGCTGATGTTTGGGGTCCTTCCTCAATTGTTTCTTCAAGTGGTTGCCACTTTTATGTAGCCATTATGGATGCTTTCTCTATATACACTTGGATCTATTTTCTACATAATAAATTTGAAGTGTTAAATGTTTTCATCAAGTTCAAATGAATGGTTGAGTTATAATTTAGTTTTCAGATTAGCAACTCCAAATTGATGAAAGAGGTGGACTCGTAGTTCTCATTCATTATCTAATTGAAAATGGGATATTGCATAGATTTACATGTCCTTACACTTTTGAACAAAATAGTGCCACTTAGAGGAAGCATAGGTACATTACTGAGATAGGACACATTTTACTTGCCACTACCTCTATGCCTTTTCAATATTAGGAAGATAGTTTTATCACTGCATGCTTTCGATCAACATATTACCTACTACAATTTTACAATATAGAATCCCATTTGAAGTTTTATTCAAAAGCTAACTTGACTATTCTCAATTCAAGGTCTTTAGGTGTATTTTTTCCCTTTACTCAGACTATTTCAAAAGTATAAGTTCTAGCTTAAATCTTCCAAATATACTTACTTAGCTTATTTAATAAGCAAAAAGGCCTTCAAATGTCTCAATTTTGATGGTAGAGTCTTTATTTTCAAGTATGTGATTTTTAAAGAAAGTGACTTTCCTTTTAAGGCTATTGCTACTACTGCATCTATGCATGTCTTACCTACTACTCCTAGTGTTTATCCATCTGCCACCATACCCTTAATCCCAAACAATGTCCCAATGCCTTATATAACTTATCCTAACCCACCTACCCCACATATGACCCCTTTTGTGGCTTATATCCTAGAGTCTATTTCTCTTCCTACAAATTCCAACACACACCTTCCTACCTCTAATTCTCATTCAATGCAAACAAGATCCAAATCAACTGCTACAAATTCCAACACATACCCTCATACCTCCAATTCTCATTCAATGTAAACAAGATCCAAATTAGGTCATCTTTAATCCAAAGTAATGATTTTCATTACTAAGCCTAAGCTATTCAAAGATTCCTTTTCTAGCCCTCATTAGGCAATAATAATGCAAGAAGAATATTCAGTTTTAATGAAAAATCAGACTTGGTCACTAGTTAATCTACCTCCTGGAAAGAACGTTGTTGGCAATAAGTGGATTTTTAGACTTAAGCATAATCCATATAGTAGCATTCAAAAGTACAAGACTGACATAGTTCCTAAGGGCTTTCATAAAAAGCTTGGACTAGATTTCACTTAAACCTTCTCTCCAATCATCAAACCTGTCACTGTAAGAGTGGTGTTGTCTTTGGCTTTGTCAAGGGGATGGGAAATGCATTAAGTAAATTTTAACAATGCCTTTTTAAATGGTAGTATTCGAGAAGAAGTCTATATCACTCAACCACAGAGATTTAAGTCCTCTCAAAAGCAACAAGTATAAAGACTTCACAAAGCTTTATATGGCCTTAAGCAGGCTCCCCAAGCATGGTTTAATAAGCTAGCTTATACTTTAATTTTCTTTGGCTTTATTGCTTCAAAATGTGATAGCTCTTTATTTGTCAAGACTTAGATCAATCTACCTTGATGGTGTTGGTTTATGTTGATGATATAATCATCACACAGGACTCCTCATCTAAAATTACTCATATAATTCAGAAGCTTCACTCAACTTTTCCCCTCAAAGATCTAGGAAAGATGAGTTATTTCTTGGTGTTGAAAGCAAACAGCTTCCCAATGGTGCTCTTCATCTTTCTCATGGGAAGTATACTTAGGATCTACTTACCGAAGCTAGTATGTACGATACCAAACCATGTCCTACTCCTATGGCATAGCACATATGGTATTTATGTATACTTTGGCAAATATTTGATCTCTTGATCCTCTAAGAAATAACGTACTATTTCTTGATCATCTACAAAAGAAAATATAGAAGCCTTGCCAATTTAATGGCAAAACTCATATGGCTAAGGTCTCTATTTATTGAGTTGAAGCTACCACTAAAGAAGCCTCTTATGGTGTTGACAACTTTAGCACTGTCCTTTCGTTTGTAAATCCTATACTACACTTATGTACAAAGCACATATATTTTTCCTTGAGAAAGTGGTTTAAAAAGAGGTAGAGATTGGACACATTCCCTCTTTTGCATAGCTTGTTAACATTCTCAGACATTTTTTCTCAGTTTCATAGTTTGAATTACTCATATCCAAACTCAGAGTAGCAGCTTCTCCTCTTTTGAGTTTAAGGAGGAATGTTATAAGATAATATTAGTTGTATAGTTATTAAGCTAATGTAGTTTATGTTAGTTGTTATAATGTTGTAATAGAATGCTCAATGCTCTTTTATATACTACACATTGTAGAATTCAATAGCTTCAGCTATATTGAATATAGGCATAATTCAATTCATTCTCTCATTTTCTTCTTTTCTTTTCTCTTCCTTTGTTCTTTTGTATATGGAATCATAACAGTACAATGATCAAAATTTCATTAATTACAATTGGTCTCTTCATTAATAAAATTATCAAGTAACCACTTGCTAAGAGGACTCTAGATCCCATTCAAGTGGTACAAAAGGATATGTCTAAGGAACTCCTTTTTGTTTTAGAGGTGACATATTTAGTAAAAATTAGCATATAATATAACTTGCTAGAATGCTTAAGTCCTTAGTCAAGTGACACAATTGTAAACTCTTTTTAAAAGTAAAAGGTTGAAAAGATAATCATAGTTGGTTTCGTCATTAGAAAACTTATGGGCGATCAATTATCAAAGGACTTCAATTTCTTATCAAGTACCACAAAAAGAGATGCTATGAGGGATTTCTTTTGGTTTTAGATGCAATGAATTTATAAAAAATTAGCATATACTGTTGCTTGCTTACCAGAGGACTTAAGTCCCTTTTCAAGTGACACAATGATAGACACTTCATTATTCAATGCTTGTTTCTTCATTAAGGAAATCAGTGTGTGATTACTTGCTAGAGTACTTTAGTTCCTTGTCCAATTTTACAAAAGGAGACGTCTAAAGACATAATGATAAAAAGCATTTTAAATGGCATAAGTGAAAAGGATCATCACAATTGGTTCCTTCATTATGTGACAGTTGATAAAGGTAGGTGCCTTACTTAATGATGCAAAAGGAGATGGCACAAGGACTCCTTTTGATTTCAAGTAATCACTACAGGGCTTAGGTTGCTCATGTAACAACTCTCTATATATATTTGTAAAGTCCCATGAAGTCATTACCTTTTTACTTGTAACTACATAAGTCATAATCACATTCAATTAATTTAACCAAACATAATTAAGGTTTAAGGTCTACCATTAATACTGATACAATTCTGAGTTTACATACACATCATTAATCAAAACGTATGTACAAAAGTTAATCACATATATATTTACATCTTATTCATCCATGTTGACCAATTTCGAAGATACGGGTGTGGGTGGTTGTACCTTCACTGAGATTTTAGTCAACTCAACTACAAACACCTTATTAATTACTGGGATCTACCCAAAATAGAATAACTCGATTCAACATGCACTAAAAGCCAAAGTCATAGAGAAAATATGTATATCTAGTTTTCTGAACATGATATGAAAATATAGTGAGAATTAAATCCCAATAGTTTCAACAATAAATCATAATCATCATCAATATTGCTTATCATATCATGTTCATATGTATAAGCTACAACAAATGTCTTAGGTCACATGAATGCACTTTAGCTATGCACATAAAAATCATACAGTAATGCCATGTATGGCATGAATAACTATTTTTAGAATATCATATGATGGCGATCAACTTATTTTCATATCAAGCTACCCCGGTCAGGGTGAGTACTTTCTACTCTTCGTTACGGGATTTTCTCACTCCGTCCGACATGACACACTTTCTTTTTCTTTTCTCAATAGCATAATCATAGCTATGAGTAGAGTGTCCCCTAATAGTGCAATACACTGACCGCCATGTGATCGTACTCGTCTATTTTCTTTTTACATTAATAGCTAAAAATATGATTTCAATAACAAGTATGTTCATTATACTCACATGCCATATTTTATCATCAAAGCCTAATCATTACCAAAATTCATTGGTAAAAATGCAATCATGCCATGAACATAATCATTTTCAAATATCACTTTATAAAATACTTCTATGTCAAAATTACACACTTAAGATGGTAAGGAGTTCATGCAATGGCAATATCTAGGGCATACACTAGTCATTTATTATTTTCATTTATAAGATTCTTTTTCTTTCTTAAATGTTATTTTCATCTCTCACTAATCAAAGCACAACTCCTTCATTTTAACTCTGATTGAGTTGATCTTGGTGTCCATTTAAAGTTAAGACAATAATCTAAAACTCTTATGTGGAATATTTTAGTGAAATCATAAGGGATCTTGGTTTCATTACTCTCTCAAATTCAATGTTATTTCTTCTCAGGTAGGTTCTGACCTCTACTTACTAATCTGACTATATCTCCCTCCTATGGACTCTAAATTGAGTGACACCAGTGGTTAAAATTTGTGAGTCATATATTTGTTTTTCATGTTAACCATTTCTTTTAATTCCCTACAATTGTTTTCCAAAATTTCAAACACAGAAGCTTTTCTAACAAATTCTTCCTTAGTTAACTTTTTTCTGACAACTACTTACTAATCTGACTATATCTCCCTCATATGGACTCTAAATTGAATGATTCCAATGGCTAATAATTTGTGAGACATATATCTATATTTATAATGTTAAACATTTCTTTTAATTCCCTATAGATATTTCCCAAAAATTTAAACACAGAAGCTTATCTAACATATTCTTCCATAGTTAACTTGTTTCTGACAACTACTTACTAATCTGACTATATCTCCCTCATATGGATCCTACATTGAATTATTCCAGTGGGTAATAATTCGTGAGACACATATCTATATTTATAATGTTAAACATTTCTTGTAATTCCCTACAGATGTTTCCCAGAAATTCAAATACAAAAACTTACCTAACATATTCTTCCTTGGTTAACTAGTTTCTGACCAATGGTTACTAATATGACCATATATCCCTCATATGGATTCCAAATTGAATGATTCCAATGGATAATAATTCTTGAATATATATCTATATTTTTCATGTCAACCAATTCTTTTAATTCTCTATAGATGTTTCTCAAAAATTCAAACACAGAATCTTACCTAACAGATTCTTTCTTGGTTAACCATTGTCTAACCACTTCTTACTAATTGGACCATATCTCCTTCATTTGAACTCTAAATTAGGTGATTTTAGTGGCTACAAATCTATGAGACATATATCTACATTTTTTATGATAACCAATTCTTCCCTGAATCTCAACAACAGAAGCTTCCCTAGTCACTCTGAAATCCAATTTTCTAACCAAATCCTTCCTAAAGTTTTAGTTCATTATTTCATTATGTCCTATTCCATTTTCTTCCTAGTTTACATCTTGTAACATCCTAAGTCTCTAATAAAGCTAGATAAATCTAAAAATAAGTAGAAAATACATATGACAAAGAATTAAAATGCTTAGTTATGTAACAATAAGGCATTTATAAAATAGGTGATATATAGTTAATAATGAATCATATAAATAAAATTCTTAGGAGTATAATGGATGAGGAGAAGATACAAATACATTTTTAAGACATTAATAATCCAAGATTAGTAGTAAATTAAGGCAATATAAAACAACTAAGGAGCTGCCAAGTAGCACCACAAAATTTTAGCCACATAGCATGCCACATTGCCCACTAAGTTGTAGCCACCTTACACCTTCCAAAGCATGTCACATTGCCCACAAAGTTACAGCCACATAGCATGCCACATTGCCCACAAAGTTGTAGCCACATAGCATGCCACATTGATCACAAAATTACAGCCACCTTGCACCTACCAAAGCATGCCACATTGGCCACAAAATTGTAGCCACCTTGCACCTACCAAAGCATGCCACATAGCCACAAAAACTTCAACCAAGAAATTGTCACCTTTCACCAAGAAAATCTTACCACATAGCCACAGAATTTTCAGACACATTTTAGCCAAGAAAATTCCACCCACTTTAGCCATGCTTCTTCCCACAATAAAAAAAATAATACAAAAGCTGCTGCCCCACTTCATGCCTTGCAACCTCATGCCCTCTCTACATAAACCACAAGGGAATCCCTGCAAAACACAGCATTCCTTTTCCTCTTGAGTGGTAGAAACCAGCAGCCAGCATCATGATGTCTAGGCATTATTGTGGGCAATAAATCCAAACCACCCATTCCTCATGCAATCAGCACCTAAGAGGGAGAGAAGGCAGCCAAAAAATTTAGAGCAAAAGGGGGAGAGCAACTAGAAAAATGTAGCTAAGTTGTAAGAGAAACCAAGAGGAGAAGCAAGCTAAAATTTGAGAGCCATATGAGTATTTCTGTACAATGTGAGTTTTTCCTCTTGAGAAAATTTAGTTTGTAGTGAGTTGAGCTCATTTTTGGTTTTGCATGGGTGATTATTGAGCATGAGATGGAAGAAGTTAAAGTTGCAAACATGGAACTCTAGTGGTAGGGAACAATCTTGGCCATCTAAGTAACAAATATGTTGAAGCACCATACATTATGCACTAGGAAGTTATTGTTCCTGCACCTAAAATTTTTTGCCCTGTGTTCTTGGACTATTTGATTGAGTACATGGCCTTTAAATTCTATAATATTTGGTAAGAAAAGTCTTGAAATATTAATGATCAATTTTAAAATTTTTTGCTATTTTTGAGAACCTAAAAATAGGCCATTTGCAATCAAAACAGTGCTGAGAAAAATCTGCTGGATAACTTAGGCTGTTGATGGAAATATTAAAAATTGAAGAGGTTAAATGTTGAATTTTTGTATGAAACTTTTATGAAATGTTAAAGGAATCCTAATTAATTACCCCACCAAATTTGGGAGAATTCTGGGCAGTTTAAAGCATATAATAAAATATGAAAATTCTTTGGGATAAAAAGTGAGTCAGACCAGACTAGAACTGGGGATAGCCATAAAAAGTGTGTTACTTGAGGGGTCAAATAAATTATTATTTTTTATGGTGACTATATAACATATCTAGTATGTTCCATATCAAACATCACGAATTTTGAAGATGTTTTACCCATCCAAAGAAATGGAAAACAGAACAGAAATGGAACCAAAACCAATCTGCATTGTTCTAGATTATGGAGGTACTTCTTGAGGTGTATGAAATAGTTAAGGGCTGAGAGATCCAAGAAATAAAATAGAATGTAGAGGAACCTCCATGGAAAATTTTAGAATTTTTAAAGGACATTTGTCATATTTAATAATAACCCCAAATCTGCATAGAATCATAATTTTGTTTTGGGGAGCAGAAACTCTTAAACTAGAGACTTATGATTTTAGTTGCTAATATGCATGAATTAACCAAAAGCTCTTATATTTTTTAGTTTGAGTAGTTGGTTGTAACATTGGAAGCCTTGTAAAGAAAGTGATTGTGCAAGAATTAAGGTAGCTAGCTTTTCCTTAAAACACTCTTTATGTTTATAAACTTGAATTTATCAATTTTACTGGTTGCCTGACTTTTATGCTATGATGAATGATAGTATAAAGATATGTTATGTATGCATTCTCAAGAATTAAGAGGTGCCCAAAGTGTGCCAAGTAAGCCTCATTTCTCTTACGTATTAGCCAATAATAGGATATGCATAACCCTTTTGTAGGTATGGGACTGCATTGGGTAAGTAGACCAAAATGTTATGGGTCCTTAGTGTGACCAAGATGATGTATGTATGTATGGTTAGTGCTTATGTTTCAGTGAAGTAAATTGAGATGTTTTAAGGAATTGAATGTATACTATTTTTCTTAAAAATTTGCTAGCTATTGAGATTTTCATCTCATCTTTTTATGTCCACATAATCACATTCCAAGTATTCCAACAAGAAGTGAGCAATAGGGGTCTCAAGATTGACTCATCTAAATATGGATATGGATTGTATATTTTCTTGTTGTGTAATATATGTGGGATGGCTTAGTTGAGTGCCAAGTCCCTTTAGACAGCTCGTAATGTGATGTAAAATAAGTTATGGATTGTACACTTTTCTTTATGGTATGAGAACCTTTTTGTTGTAACTAATGCATATTACGCCTAGTTAGTTGCCTATAAGGAAATGAAATTTGAAAATTCTTGGAATAGCCTGAACCACTTGTATGCTTATCTAAGAAAGATAACTAACAATATAAGTGAATTGGTAAATTTATGGGCTAGGTAGACATTGCTAGAAATTTACAGATAAGAAAAATAAAAATAAAATATATAATACCAAAAGGTAGAGAAGGGGAATATTTTATGATGTGGATATATGAAATAAGATGCTAGTCAGTAGGTGTTGCACATCTAACCATAAGATTACTCATTTCAACATTTTGATTAGATTTCTTACACTTAATTTAACATATTTCATCATCTACTTATCAAGAAAACATAAATCAAATCATGTATTATTAAGCGTGTTTCCCAACAAAAATTTCTCATGGTCTTCTTCTAAGTGTTTAAGACCATACTCATTTTATCAATCTAATCATATTTCATCAATTTTTCACCACATTCAAATATACATATAGCAGAATAAATGCCCTAAATGTTTGCCACCTATAGCCATATCTATGCATAACTTTCCATACCAACCAAAGTATTTAAAATATCCATCACATGCAAGATCAACATGTAACATGATATAGCAATATCTATGGCCAATCATCAAATTAACAAATATTGTAAATTTCATCAAAGTTCTAAGATCAAAATTCCATATAAATGTTACAAATTTCAAATTTTTTCTTCAAAAAGAGATATTGTTAAACCTACCTAAAGATCTCTATAACTTACTTAGTAAATTCTTTTTCTTGTTTTTTCTTGAAGAAAGTGGCAAGATTCCTCCCTTCCCTTAGGTTTTCTAGCAGCTTGAATAAGAAAGGGAGGGTGATTTTTGAACCCCAAGGATTAAAAGAAAAAATGGATTCAAGTAGAGATTAAGCTAACTTACCTTTGATTACTAGTCCAATAGACTTCTCCTTCTTCTTCTCACCTCTCTTTTCCTCTCTTTCTCTCTTTTCCTCACTCTACCTTGCTTCTATTTTTCCCTCTCCCTCACTTAGACGAAATTCTAATGTTATAAGAGTGGTTTTTGCTTAAATAAATTATCAAGTGGTCCCCGTCTCATAATTATAGGTCTACCTTATCACAATTAAGATGCACTTGGTTGCTTTTTGGGAGAAGACAAACCATGTTCTTATCTTCCTCTCCCTTAGTCAAGATATGCATAGCAAAAAGGAGGATTTGTTATTTGAAAATTATGATAAAATGTTCTCAAGACAAGAGGCAAAGTCCCCTTAATTTAGGGATTCATTTCATTTTTCTTTTGTATAACTTAAGTATGATAGATTTGCCTTTCTAAGTGGCAAATTTTTATCCCTTGAGTCTCATTTGCTTAGCTAAAATTATTTATGTAGCATAGAGATGCTTTGTCCTAATGCCATGTATTATTACCTACTATATCATCACATGGCTTACTGAAATTATGAGTGTAGGATATAAATATTTTGTCCTAATGCCACATATTATTACCTATTATTTCTTCACATGGCTTGTTGAAATTATGAGTATAGGATATAGATGTTTTGTCCTAATACCATGTGGCCTAATTTTAATTATTATTACACTACTATTTCATCACATGGTTCTTATTTTTTTCCTTTTGGACTTGGGCTCATTCTTTCCAATTTCCTTTACTTTGGCTAAAATTCTACCTCTCATGGAAGATTTGGTTACATTTTCATGATTTTTGGGCTATCGGTCCAACTTCTATATCCTATTCCAAGTCTGTTATATATCTTGCTTGGGCTATCCTTGCTAGAAACTCATGTGAAGTGAAAAAACTCTATGAAGTGTCCATAGGTGAAGGCCCAATGTATGGGTGAAGATGTTAAACTTAGGAACTCTAACTCTTGAATTAGGAAAAATTACTCTAATCCAATCTTCTTGAACTTTTAAGACCTTTACTTACTTCCAAAAATTTATCTTTCTTACCCAAGAATTTTGCCTCTCTTTAGGATGTTATTTCTAAGTTTTCCTATTAGATTTTCCCTCTTTACCTATTCCCTTAATATTAGAAACATTTTCTATGCATACATATAAGGTGAAAAACTTTTAAGGCTAATATTTTCTTAGATATCTAAAAATTGTTTAATAAATTTTATTTCCTTAATTAAATATTTATTTACCATTATTAATAAAAGAAACAAAATTATAGATGTTACAGTTCACCTAGTAGTGCAAAAGAAGTTGCCACAAGGTACTTTTATATTATACTCTCAATTAGTAATCATAGAGGAATTTATCCCTTAAAGAATCATTATATGAAATTGCTTAACAGAGGACTGCAACTCCTTGTTGTGTTATGTCACAACGTCACACCATGACTTTTCAATGGGGTTCTTTTTAGAATGCAAACACAAATTTACATTCTTGAACTTCATTTATAGGCAAAATCCTTTAAATAGGATACTCTTTAGGATGCCTATCTTTTTCTTCAATTATGCTTTGTATACTTAGTACTCTGTTAAGAAAGGAAATTCAGTTGGAATAAGTCTTACCGAATAATCTACCAACTAGTTCACAAGGTTAAGGGGACAAAAGCACATGAGCTTTTAATTATTAAGTTAGAGAGCCACTAGACCAATAATAATCTTGATATAAATTTAAAGGTAATTAGCATCAAAATGATTTTCACATGAACAATGTAGAGATTTATTTTCTCCTATGTTGATCCTTAACTCTCTTTTTCATATGGAGAAATAAGCAGCTTAAGAAGAATAGTGAACCGACATTTTAAAAAAAAAAAATTGTCAAGGGGATGCGACCTGTAGCATGTTGACTTATCCATGAAATAAAAGCTACAAAGAAGCATTCCTACATCTCATCAACTAGCATTTTAATCTTAGGATTTCAAAAGATGCATTATTACAAAAACTTGAAATTTTCTAAAAGTAGGGACTGCCTAGTTCTTTTATGTAAGGAAATTTTGGTTCTAACTTGTAACACTCTAATTTTTCTATTAATTATCTTCACAAAATAGAATGTTGAGAAGTGTTAAAAAGGATTAAATGGAGCATTTATAAAGAAATAATTATGAATATTAAATAAGGAAATTCTCATTTTTGAAGGAAATATCTAAGAGCATAATAGTAATTTCTTCACCTACAGGACTAGAAATAGGCAACAATAAGAGGGATAAGAAACCATGAAGAGAGTTGTACAAAAAGCCATTTGGAGTGTGCCTCAAGTGAAGATTAAACACTTGGTAAAATTCTTTTAACCAAACAATGCCTTATCTAACCAAATGGTTCAATTTTAATGGCATGGCATTATTGTAATTGTTAGCAAAAGGAAGGGCTTGGTTTAAGGAGGGAAGAAGCTTCTCCAAGAAGCTTTATTATTTTATCCTTTCTTGCTTGACTTGGTGAAGAAGTCTCCAGCCCAAGGAGCAAAAATCAGCCATGGCAAGGAGAAAGAGGGAGGAAGAAGAAAAAGAGAAAGAGAAGAAAAAAGAGAAAAGGGAAGAAGAAGAGGAGAGAAAAAGTTGAAACAAGAAAGGAAAAAAGGTAATCCAACTCCCTTAATCTTGATTTTAACCTTGGATATTTGAAAAAAAGTGATGGAGGAATTTTCTACAGCTTAGGGTTAAAGGAAGAGAGAGAAAGCTCAGCCATCTAGTGAGAGAAACAAACACTTTTGGTGTATAAAGTAATATCAACACCCCTTTTATGAACTTTCTTGATTAAATGACTTGGTGTGTGTTTTATGTGCATTAATGGAAGCATGATAGTAGAATAAATGAGAGCATTGATGAAGCATTTATGGTGTTGATGGCTGATTTTTATATATATGCATGATGTGGTAACTTGTAAGGAATTGTTGCAGTTAGATTTTGAGTTTATTTCATGATTTTGAGGGATTTATGTGGTGGTTAATTTGGATTTTATATGCTAAGATGTAGGATTGAATATTTTTTGGTTTGATGGTTGGTTTGGGGAGAAAAAAGATGTTTTTTTAATTTTCGCGCCCAGAGCACGGCCGTTCTTGGTGGCACGGCCAGGCCGTGTTTTGTGCTAGAATGTGATAACATGGGCTCTGTTGTGGGGAGCACGGATACGGAGCATAGGCATGAAGCACGACTGTGCTTCAGGCTATTTACTTGTTTTGTTGTTTTCTTTCCGAATCTTAACCAAGAACCTATGTTTATAGGACCATAATTAGAGTTCCATGAGCCATATATCAAAGTAAAAATTAGTGTTTACTTGGTTATGTAATGTCCTTTTTTAATTAACTATAAATTCATGAAGGAATGGTGTATGAATGCTACATTTAAATGCCATAAATTACTGTTATGTGCAACCACAAAGGGTAAATGATATATGTATGCTATGGGAAGATGCAAATGCATGAATACTTTATCTCATATTATATGATGGGTCATTATAGCATGCATAAGATCAATGGTTGACCATGTTCATGATAATTAATGACGCGTGTATTTTGTTGAGACAAGTGGCTGAAAAAATATGTAAAAAACATATGCTGGTCAAGAGGACCCCCTCTGAAGCGGGGTGGCCTGGCAAGAGGTGTCACTCTGCTATGTTGAGGCGACTGACGATAAGAATGATTTTTTCCGGAGCAGGGTGTAACACCTCCATTTTTTTTACATATATACAAATATTTGTATTTTTAAAATCCCATTAAATGATTACCTCTTTACTTCAAACTATTTAACCCATAATAACATTCAATTAAATTAACCAACCCTAATTAAGGTTTACGATATATCATTAATACTGATACAATTCTGGGTTCGTATACACATCATTAATTAATAACATTCGTACACAAATTAAACACATACATGTCTACATCTTATTCATCCATATTGACCAATTTTAGGAATACAGGTGTGAGTGATTACACCTTTATCGGGATCTTAGCCAACAAGACCCAACGTACGCTAAAAGTCGGTCATAGAGAATATTTGCATATCTAATCCTCTGAACATGATATTGAAATATAGTGAGAATTAAATCCCAATAAGTTTAACAATAAATCATAATTATCATCAATATAGATTATCATGTCATGTTCATATGTATAAACTACAGCAAATATCTTAGGTCACATAAATGCATATTATCTATGCATATGAAAATCATACAGTAATAACATTTATGGCATGAATAACTATTTTTAGAATATCATATGATGGCTATCAACTTATTTTTATATTAAGCTACCCCGGTCAGGGTGAGTACTTTCTACTCTCCTTTATGGCCTTTTCTCGCTCCGTCCGACATAGCACACTTTCTCTTTCTTTTCTCATTAACATAATCATAGCCGTGAGTAGGGCGTCCCCTACTGGTGGACCACATGGCCTGCCATTAAATAACAAGTATGTTCATTATACTCACAAGTCATAATTTATCATCAAAGCATAATCATTACCAAAAATCATTGGTAAAATACAATCTTGCCATGAACATAATCATTTTCAAATATCACTTTATAAAATATTTTCATGTCAAACTTACACAATTAAGATAGTAAGGAGTTCATGCAATGGCTATGGCTATGGCTATGGCATACACTAGTCATTTATTATTTTCATTTATAAGATTCTTTTTAAAAAATATTATTTTCCTCTCTCACTAAACAGAGCATAACACACTCATTTTAAATCTAATTGAGGTGATTTTAGTGTTACTTGAATATAAGACAATTTTCTAAAACCTTATCTTAAATATTTTAGTGAAATCTTAAGTAATCATGGTGTTACTATTCCCTCAAATTCAATGTTATTTCTTTTCGAGTAGGTTCAGACCTCTACTTATTAATCTAACCATATCTCTCTCATACAAACTCCAATTGAGGTGATTCTAAAGCCAATAAAACAATAAGACACTTATATACAACTTTCATATTTATCATTTCTCCATATTCCTTACTAATGATTCCCAAAAAATCAAAAAAATGCTTAAATTTACCACCCTGGATTCTAGACTGATTATGACCTCTACTCATTAATCAACCCTATCTCCATCATATGGACTCCAAATTAAGTGATTTTAGAGCCTATAGATCTGTGACACACACACACACACACACACACACAGAGATATATATATATATATATATATATATATATATATATATATATATATATATATATATATATATTATGTTAATAATGTTTTTTAATTCCCTAGATATTTTATCCAAAAATTCAAACACAGAAGCATACTTAACAGATTCTTCCCTTGTTAGCTAATTTATGACATCTGCTTACTAATCTGATCATATCTCCCTTATATTGATTTCAATTTGAATGATTCTAGTGGCTAAAAATTCGTGAGACATATATTTATATTTATAATTTTAAGTATTTCTTTTAATTCCCTAGATTTATTCCATAAATTCAAACAGAGAAACATACCTAACAGATTCTTTCCTGGTTAATCATTTTCTAACAACTGCTTACTAATGGAACAATATCTCCCGCATTTAGACTCCAAATTAAGTGATTCTAGTGGCTAAAACTCCATGAGACATAGATCTACATTTTTCATATTAACCATTTCTTTTAATTCCAAACAAATTCTTCCAAGAATTTAAAAACACAAATGCTTCCCTGGTTACCTCGAAATCCAGTTTCCTAACCAAACATTTCCCAATTTACATCTAATCATATTCTATCAATTTTTCACCACATTCAAATATACAAAATAACAGCATAAAAATTCTAAAATTTTGCCACCCACAGCCATACTTATGCAGAACTTTCCACATCAACTGAAATGTTCAGAACATTCATCATAGGCAAGATAACATGTAACATGATATAGCAACATCCATAACCGATTATGAAAGTAGCAAATATTGTAAATTTCATCAAAGTTCTAAAATCAAAATCTCATATAAATGTTATAAATTTCAAAGTTTTTCTTCAAAAAGAGATATTGTTAAACCTACATAAAAATCTCCCTAACTCACTTAGTGAATTTTTTTTCTTGTTTCCTCTTAAAGGAAGTAGCAAGACTCCTCACTTCTCTTAACTTTTCTAGCAACTAAAATAAAAGAAGGAGGGTGAGTTTTGAACCCTAAGGATGAAGAGAAAAGATGGATTCAAGTAGAGATTAAGTTAACTTACCTTGAGTACTTAGTCCTCTAGACTTCTCCTTCCTCTCTTCTCCTTTCTTTGTCTCCTTTCTTCACTCTACCTTGCTTATGTTTTTCCTCTCCCTCACTTAAATGAAATTATAATGTTATAAGGGTGGGTTTTGTTTAAATAAACTATTAAGTGGTTCACCTTTCATAATCATGGGTCTACCTTATCCCAATTAGGATGCACTTGTTTTTTTTTGGAGAAAGACAACTCATGTTCTTGTCTTCCTATCCCTTAGTTAAGATATGCATAGCAAAATGAGATTTGTATTTTGAAAATTATGATAAAATGTTCGTAAGACAAGGGACAAGGTCCCTTTAATTCAGAGATTCATTTCCTTTTTTTCTTTTATCTTAATCAAGTATGATCTAGGTGAAAAATTTTTAGCCCTTGAGTCTCCCTTGCTTGGCTGAAATTATTTGTATAGGATAAGGATGTTTTGTCATAATGCCATGTATTATTATCTACTTGTTGAAATTATGAATGTAGGATATAGATGTTTTGTCATAATGCCATGTATTATTACCTACTGGTTGAAATTATGAATATAGGATATAGATGTTTTGTCCTAATACCATGTGACCTAATCTTGATTATTATTACACTACTATTTTCTCACATGATTCTTATTTTTTCCTCTTGGATTTGAGCTCATTCTTACCCATTTTCTTTCCTTTGGTTGAAATTCTACCTTTCATGGAGGGCTTAGTCATATTTTCATGGTTTGTGGGATATCAGTATAAAATTCTATATGTTAGTTTAAGTCTATGTTTTATTTCTTTCTTAGGTTATCTTATTGGCTTACTAGAAACTCATGTGAAGTGGAAAAATTCTATATGAAGTGTCCATAGGTGCAAGCCCAATATATGGGTGGAGATGTTAAACTTAGGAACTCTAGCTCTTGAATTAGGAAAAATTACCCTAATACAATTTTCTTGAAATTTTAAGACCTTAACTTACTTCTCAAAATTTATTTTCCTTAACCAAGAATTTTGCCTCTCTTTAGTATATTGTTTCAAATTTTTTGCTATTATATTTTTCTCTGTTTACGTATTCTCTTATTGTTAGAAACATTTTCTATGCATACACATAAGGTGAAGAATTTCTAAGGACTCTATTTCCTTAGATATCTAAAAATTGTCTTGTAAATTTTATTTCCTTAACTAAATATTTATGTACCTTTATTAATAAAAGAAACAAAATTAGGGATTTTACATTTCTCTCCCCCTAAAAGAAATTTTGTCCTCAAAATTTTAGAAATTACGTAATAAAAACAATTGTAGATATTTCTTCCTCATGACTTCTTCCAGCTCTCAAGTTGATTTTTCCAAAGTCAAACCTTCCCATAGCACCTTAACCAGGGGAATGGTCTTATTCCTCAATTGCATCAAGTCGGTGTCTAGTATAGATGCCGGTACTAGCTGGTATATCATGTTCTCCTTTATTTGGATTGGTTCATCCCGTATTACATGTGATGAATCTGGAAGATACTTACGGAGCTGTGATACATGAAAAATATAATATAGGTTGGATAAATTAGGTGGGAGGGTAACTTGATATGCTGACGTCCCTACTTTCTTTAGAATTTAGTAGGGTCCCAAAAATTGCGGACTTAACTTTCTGGTCTTAAGAGACCTACCAACTCCAGTAATCGAAAAAAGTTTCAGAAATACATGGTCTCCTTCCTCAAACTCCATAGGTTTATGTCTCTTATCATAGTAAATCTTTTGTTGACTCTGAGCTATAAGTATTTTGTCTCGTATTATTCTGATTTTTTCAATGGTTTATTGAACTAGATTAAGACCCAGCAAGTTCTTTTCTCCTACCTCAAACTAACATAGTAGAGATTGGAACTTCCTACCATATAAAGTTTCGTAGGGGGCCATCTTAATACTAGAGTGATAGCTATTATTATAAGCAAACTCCACTAAAGGTAAGTACTTATCCCATCCTTTACCATGCTCTATCACATAGGCTCTTAACATATCTTCTAGGGTTTGAATGGTTCGTTTTGTCTACCCGTCAGTCTGAGGATAGTAGGCAGTACTGAACCGCAACTGGGCTCCAAAAGTTTCCTGAAACGCCTTCCAAAACCTCGACGTGAACTTCGGATTTCTATCAGAAAAAATATTTAAGGAAATTCTATGCAGTCTAACTATTTCTTGGATGTATAATTGGGACTATTTTTCTAGTGAATAGTTAATTTTTATGGGTAAAAAGTGAGCAGATTTAGTTAATCTGTCAACTATTACCCAGATAAAGTCATGTCCAACTGAAGTCTTAGGTAAGCCCACCACAAAGTCTATCGAAATACTATCATATTTCTATTTAGGGATCTTAAGAGGTTGTAGAAATCTCGTTGGCTTTTGATGCTCTACCTTTACCTTCTAAAAAATTAAACATTTTGCCACAAAGTCAGCAATGTCCTTTTTCATCCCTAGCCACCAGTACATCTTCTTTAAGTCATGATACAATTTAGTAGATCCAGGATGGACTGTGTACTTACTCTGATGTGCTTCCTACAGGATCTTAGTCCTCAACTCTTGTTCTTAAAGGACACAAATCCTTTTCTGATACATGATTGCTCCATCTTCCAAGAAAGAAAATTTATCTTAATCTTTGTGATCCTAAAAGTATTGATCGTGAGTTTGAGCCTCTTTATCTAGGCTCTAAGGTCACACTCTATACTCAAACCATTAATGATTAGCTTCTTTGGAGTAAGAGTAGTGGCCAGCTTCAAATTTCGAAACTCCTCTAGCATCTACATCTCATACACCATCATTCGACCCATGTGCAGAGATTTTTGACTCACAGTATCAGCTACAACATTTGCCTTTCCTAGATGATACTTTATCTCAAACTTATAGTCATTGAGAAATTCTACCCATCTTCATTGCCTTATATTTAACTCTTTTTGATAAAAAAAAAAAGGTACTTAAGACTCTTATTATCAAAGTATACTTCAAATGTTGTGCCATACAAATAGTGTCGCCAAATCTTTAAGGCAAACACCATTGCTGCCAATTCAAGATCATGGGTTGGATAATTTCCTTCATGGGGTCTTATTTGCCTAGAAGTGTAAGAAACTACTCTCTTGTCTTGCATTAGCACACACCCTATCTCTTTCTTTGAAGTGTCACTATATACTTCAAAATGTGTAACGTCCAGGTTTTTTTTTTCCTTCATTACGCATGTTAAATACGCCATATGTATAAACAAAATATATATATATATATATATATATATATATATACATATTTATTACAAACCTCATACATGTTATAAATATTCAATACAACATTTCAAAACACAATATACATGTTTACATATACATTACAAACCTCACACATGTTGTATTTATATAATACAATATTTCAGTACATAAATAAGAGTCTTTATACAGCACTTCACCCTTGAAATACAAAGGGTGAGGAGGTGGTGCTGACATCTAGATCTCCATCAGTAACTTCATTTTGTGTCGCATCTCATTTCTTTTTATCTGAACATAACACCACAATAATAGTGAGAACAAAGGTTCCCAGTAGACTTAACATAAATAAAATATGATGAGAAAATAGGAGTTATGTTCAGCTGTATAAGCTACAGAGAAATATCAAGATTTTGAGATAAACTCGTAAATTTTTATTTATGCATAATTATCATATTACACAAGCACTGAAAATCTATTTTTTTATATAATATCACGGCTTTTAATTTACTCATTTGCTATATGCATAGTGATCGATCGACTACAGTCACAATGAGTGATCAAGGAATGTGAGTACATCACCCAACTGCCTCCTCACATTACCACTGCCACCCGGTTGGAGCGGCCCTCCCCCGGCTCACTCAGGCTAATAGGGCGTCCCCTACTTGGTACCGTATCAAGCCATACAACCCGTCGATATTCATCCATACATATAAATACATATATATTAATGCATATTCATCAAATAGAATGTTAACTTATCAAGCAACTCGTCATGAGCTTTACGCTTGCCATAATTATCAAGCAACTCGCCGTGAGCTTTACGCTTGCCATTCAATTTCATTTATAATATGATGCATCATTTTTATACCAAATGGTTATTAATCATTTTAAAAGTATTTTTCTTGAATATATGTTTCCTAAAATTATTATAACAAACAAGATTATTTTTAAGTATAAAACAATGAAAAGTATGATAATCCAGCTCCCAACACGGCCATGCTTGAAAACCACTTTAAACAATTTTAAAAACAGCCCCGAACACGACCTGCCCATGTTGAAGCAACCCAGAACACAGTCTGCCCGTGTTCTGTGACCTTCCTTCATTTATTCAATCATAACTCCCTCATAAGAACTCTGATTGAGGTGATTTCAAATCCTATAGAAAGGTAAGACAATTATCTACATCTTTTTTGTTTATAATTTCTTCATATTCTTTACGGATTATTCCCAAACAAGTTAAAACAAAAAAGCTTATTTTTACTATCCTGAATTTTGACCTCTACTCAATTAACCAGCCATATCTCACTCATATGAACTCCAAATTAAGTAATTCCAAAGCCTATAGATCCGTTAGTCATATATCTACAATTCATATGTTGACTATTTCTTTAGAATCCTTACCGAATGTTCTCCGCATTTCAAAAATAGTAGCTCCTTAATTATTCCGAAATTCAGCTTAATTTATCTTCTTTTTTTAATTTTCTTTTACATAATTCCATGCACCCCATATGCATGTCTAAGCATCCAAAATATAATTTCACATAATTATCCAGACCACATGGTACTCAAAATGACATTTAAACAAATCTAAAAGCATATATATCATTTTTACAAAATTGATTAGAAGATGTTAAACCTACCTCAAATTCCTTTAAACGGTGCTTGATTCCTCTTTCCTCTTCCTTCTCCTTCTTCTTCCTCTTTCTCTTCTTCTTCTTCCTCTTTCTCTTCTTCTTCTTTCTTCTTTCCCTTCTTCTTCTTCCCCTTTTCTCTTCTTTCCCTTTCTTTTTCTCCTTTTCTTTTTCTTCTCTTTTCTTTTTCTCCTTTTCTTTTTCTTCTCTTTTCCCCTCCGTCACTTCCCCCTTCTCCTTCTTATCTTCTATTATTTAATTCCATTTTATTTTTTTCCCTTCTTACCCCCTACCTACCACCTCCTTTTCTCCCAAATGCCCTTGCCATCATCCATAATTACACTAATGCCATCCCCTTATTTTTTTCCCTTCTTACCCCCTACCTACCACCTCCTTATCTCCAAAATACCCTTGCCACCATCCATAATTACACTAATGCCATCCCCTTATTTTCTATAAATTAAATGCCATTTTAACCATTCTTACTATCTTATTTGACTTAAGTAAAATAATTTAATCCTCCCATGAGATCCAAAATCCATTCTCCTCTTTAAAAGAAATAAATTTCAATTAGTAACATAAGAAAAAATCGGGGATGTTACAGTTCTCCCCCCTAAAAAGAATTTTGTCCTCAAAATTCAAGGTTTACCTGTCTTCAAACAGTTGTGGATACTTCTGTCTCATGTCATCTTCCATTTCCCATGTGGCTTCTTCCATTGTTAAACTCTCCCAACCTACCTTCACCAATGGAATGGTTTTATTTCTCAACTGTTTCACGTCTTTATCTAGAATTACTATCAGCCTCGGTCGGTAGGTTAGATTCTCGTCTACAGCTATTATTTCTTCTTGAATTATGTGCGACGAATCTAGTAGATACTTTCGAAGTTGAGAAACATGGAACACATCATGCAGATTTGAAAAATGCGGAGGAAGTATAATTTGATACGCCGATGACCCTATCCTTTTCAGAATTTGATAAGGTCCTAAATATTTCAGACTCAATTTCTTAATTTTCATTGCTCGGCCAATTCCGGTAGTAGGAGAAATTTTCAAGAACACATGCTCACCTTCTTGGAATTGTATCAGTCTCCTTCTCCTATCGAAATAGCTCTTTTGTCGACTCTGACCTGTTCACATTTTATCTCGAATTATCTATATTTGCTCAGAAGTATGTTGCACTAACTCGGGCCCCAATAACCATTTCTCCCCCACTTCATTCCAACATAATAGCGATTTACATCTCCTACCATACAAAGCTTCATATGGTGCCATTCCGATACTAGAATGATCACTGTTATTATACGCAAACTCAGCCAGTAACAGATATCCATCCCATCCTTTTCCTTGCTCTAGCACGCACGCTCTTAGCATATCCTCTAGAGTCTGTATAGTTCTCTCCGTTTGAGGATGATATGCAGTTCTAAAACACAAACGAGTACCAAAAGCTTCTTGTAGTGCTTTCCAAAATCTGGAAGTAAATCGAGAATCTCGATATGAAATGATACTATTAGGAATTCCATGCAACCGTACAATTTCCTTCAAATACAACTGGGCCAATTTATTCAACGAGTAGTTTTTCTTAATGGGTAAAAAGTGTGCAGATTTCGTCAGTCTATCAACTATTACCCATATCGTATCATACCCTGTCTGAGTCTTAGGTAATCCAACAATAAAATCCATAGATATACTATCCCACTTCCACTGAGGGATTTCTAAAGGTTGTAACATCCCAGAAGGTTTTTGATGTTCTATCTTCACCTTTTGACAAAACAGACACTTAGACACATATTCAGCAATGTCTCTCTTCATACCTGGCCACCAGTATAATCTTTTCAAATCTTGATACATTTTTGTAGATCCTGGATGGATTATATACTTACTTTGATGAGCTTCTTCCAAAATCTTAGCCTTTAAATTCTCTCCTTGTGGTATACATGTTCTGCCCCTGTACATAATAATTCTATCCTCTGACATTGCAAAGTCAGGCTGATCTCTTCGATTTTGTAAAAATTGATCATGTGTCTGCGCTTGTTTAATCTGAGTCTTCAAGTCACTTTCAATTCTTAATTCACTAACAATCAAACTACCAGGAACAGTCATAACTGATAATTTCAAATTTCTGAATTCTTCAATTAACTCCATTTCTTTTATCAGTATTTGACTTAAATGCAACGATTTCCAGCTCAACACATCAGCTACTACATTTGCCTTCCCTAGGTGATACTTTAATTCAAATTTGTAATCATTAATGAATTCCATCCACCTTCTTTGCCTCATATTCAATTCTTTTTTATCAAAGAGATACTTTAAACTCTTGTGGTCACTGTATATTTCAAATACAGCTCCATATAAGTAGTGTCTCCACATCTTCAGGGCAAATTCTTTTCTAACAACTCTTTGATCTACTTCTTCAGCTCTTGTAGTTCCACAGGAGACATTCTATAAGGAGTGATAGAAATAGGCCTTGCCTCTGGTGCTAGATCGATGGAAAATTCAACTTCTCTCTTCGGTGGAGGTTTAGAAATTTCAGAGGGAAAAACCTCTGGAAATTCACGGACTACTGGAATCTCAAGCAGTTCCCGTTTCATACTCGGGTTGATGGTATACAAGAAAACACATTTCAAATCTGCATCCCTCATCTCCTTACAGAGTCGGTGAGCACTAATAATGCTATACTTTTGGTCCTCCGGTGGGTCTGAGAGAAACTCAAAAGTCTTATTGCAGCAATCTAGTAGGACTCGGTTCTGACTTAACCAATCCATACCCAAGATGACATCTATACCGTCCAGAGGTAGACAGATCAGATCCACTACAAAGGATTTGTCATTCAATACAATAGGACAATTCAAACACACTGAGGAGGTAATTATTTTTCCTCCTGTAGGTGTCACCACCGCTAACTCGTATGGTAACTCCGCAATAGAGTGTTGTAATTTCCCCACACATTTTATTGCTATGAAAGAATGGCTCGCGCCAGAATCAAACAATACATTCAGAGACAAATTGTTGATACAGCACGTACCTTGCATCAAATCAGGAGCTATCTTTGCTTCAGCACCGCTCAAGGTGAAAACTCTTCCTCTTGTTTGTTGAGTTCGTGCGATACCTTTCCCTCTTCCCGGTGGACAAGATCGTGTTATATGCCCCTTCTGTCCACATTGGTAGCAAGTAACTGGATCAAAATAACATGGATTATTCCCATGGAATTTCCCACATTTTCCACACTGACCCGTTGCCGGATTTTTTAGAAAACATCTGGGTTCCACAGTTGCTGGTTGTTTACCTCTCATAATATTCTTCCCTCTGGTATTTCTATCCATAACCGGGAACTCTCTCTTCCGCTTCCACTGAGTTTGCCTCTCCTTTTCATCCTCGACTACTTTTACACTTGTCACCAGCATCCGACATTTATTTACCAACGAGGCATATTCCTGAATCTCTAATGCCACCACAGCATTTCTAAGCTCCGAGTTCAGTCCAGATTCAAACTTCACTGCCTTCCAAGCTTCATCTGGATTATTCTTCAAAGTACTTGAGAACTTAGACAGTTCTTCAAACTTGGTAATATAGTGCTCAATGGTCCCATTTCCCTGTCTAAGCTGAAGAAACTCAATCTCTTTCTCAACTCTCACATTACTGGAAAAATATTTGTTCAAAAACGTTTCTCGGAACAAGTGCCATGTAATTTCCCTGTCTTGATGTACCAGTAACTCTTTGGCTCCTCTCCACCAGTACTCGGCTTCTTCCTTCAGCATATATGTTCCAAAATTGACCTTCTGCTCATCAGAACAATTTAGAACTTCAAAAATCTTCTCGAGTTCTGTCAGCCATCTCTCAGCAACTATTGGGTCATATGCACCCACAAAAGACGGAGGCCGCGTTCCCATAAATTCAGACCATCAATTACCATTTCCAATTCTGTTCCCATTTCGATTTCTTTCATCTCCCCTAACCTCGTCATTATTATTAATATTCTGAAGATGCTGCAGAATCTGATTCGTAGCAGCTACCTGGGCTTGAATAGCTGCGGCTATATTATTTAAGGTAGCTTCTGCGCTGCCTGGCAGATTCCTTCTTGGTGGTGTCATAACTCACTATATTACAAAAGCAAAATATTAGTCACTATTGAGGTGATCAAGCTCAATAGCAGTTCAAAATTTTACAGTAGTTATCACACTACACAAGATTATAAATAGGAAATACTAGTACTTTCCTATTGAATTTATCTGCTACCTTATATAACGTTTCCACATAACTATTCAAGACTCCTCTAAGTCAATCTAGGTGACCACCCACCCTATGGTCGCCTAAGATTGACCGCTTTGATACCAACTTTCTAACGTTCGGGTTTTTTTTCCTTCATTACGCATGTTAAATACGCCATATGTATAAACACAATATATATATATATATATATATATATATATATATATATATATATATACATATTTATTACAAACCTCATACATGTTATAAATATTCAATACAACATTTCAAAACACAATATGCATGTTTACATATACATTACAAACCTCACACATGTTGTATTTATATAATACAATATTTCAGTACATAAATAAGAGTCTTTATACAGTACTTCACCCTTGAAATACAAAGGGTGAGGAGGTGGTGCTGACATCTAAATCTCCATCAGTAACTTCATTTTGTGTCGCATCTCATTTCTTTTTATCTGAACATAACACCACAATAATAGTGAGAACAAAGATTCCCAGTAGACTTAACATAAATAAAATAGGATGAGAAAATAGGAGTTATGTTCAGCTGTATAAGCTATAGAGAAATATCAAGATTTTGAGATAAAATCGTAAATTTTTGTTTATGCATAATTATCATATTACACAAGCACTGAAAATCTATTTTTTTTTATAATATCACGGCTTTTAATTTACTCATTTGCTATATGCATAGTGACCGATCGACTACAGTCACAATAAGTGATCAAGGAATGTGAGTACATCACCCAACTGCCTCCTCACATTACCATTGCCACCCGGTTGGAGCGGCCCTCCCCCGGCTCACTCAGGCTAATAGGGCGTCCCCTACTCGGTACCGTATCAAGCCATACAACCCGTCGATATTCATCCATACATATAAATACATATATATTAATGCATATTCATCAAAAAGAATGTAAACTTATCAAGCAACTCGTCATGAGCTTTACGCTTGCCATAATTATCAAGCAACTCGCCATGAGCTTTACGCTTGCCATTCAATTTCATTTATAATATGATACATCATTTTTATACCAAATGGTTAATAATCATTTTAAAAGTATTTTTCTTGAATATATGTTTCCTAAAAATATTACAACAAACAAGATTATTTTTAAGCATAAAACAGTGAAAAGTATGATAATCCAGCTCCCAACATGGCCTGGCCATGTTCAAAACACGGCCATTCTTGAAAACCACTTTAAACATTTTTAAAAATAGCCCAGAACATGGCCTGCCCGTGTTCCGTGACCTGTCTTCACTTATTCAATCATATCTCCCTCATACGAACTCTGATTGAGGTAATTTCAAATCCTATAAAAATCTAAGACAATTATCTACAATGTTTGTGTTTATAATGTTTTCAGATTCTTTACGGATTATTTCCAAAAAAATTAAAACAAAAACGCTTATTTTTACTATCCTGAATTTTGACCTCTACTCAATTAACCAGCCATATCTCACTCATATGAACTCTAAATTAAGTAATTCCAAAGCCTATAGATCCGTAAGACATATATCTACAATTCATATGTTGACGATTTCTTTAGAATCCTTACCGAATGTTCTCAGAATTTCAAACATAATAGCTCCTTAATTATTCCGAAATTCATCTTAATTTATCTTTTTCTTTGAATTTTCTTTTACATAATTCCATGCACCCATATGCATGTCTAAGCATCCAAAATATAATTTCACATACTTATCCATACCACATGCTACTCAAAATGACATTTAAACAAATCTAAAAGCATATATATCATTTTTACAAAATTGATTAGAAGATGTTAAACCTACCTCAAATTCTTTTAAACCGGTGCTTGATTCATCTTTCCTCTTCCTTCTCCTTCTTCTTCCTCTTTCTCTTCTTCTTCTTCCTCTTTCTCTTCTTCTTCTTTCTTCTTTCTCTTCTTTTTCTTTCTTCTTTCCCTTCTTCTTCTTCCCCTTTTCTTTTCTTCCCCTTTCTTTTTCTCCTTTTCTTTTTCTTCTCTTTTCTTTTTCTCCTTTTCTTTTTCTTCTCTTTTCCCCTCCGTCACTTCCCCCTTCTCCTTCTTATCTTCTATTATTTAATTCCATTTTATTTTTTTCCCTTCTTACCCCCTACCTACCACCTCCTTTTCTCCCAAATGCCCTTGCCATCATCCATAATTACACTAATGCCATCCCCTTATTTTTTTCCCTTCTTACCCCCTACCTACCACCTCCTTATCTCCAAAATACCCTTGCCACCATCCATAATTACACTAATGCCATCCCCTTATTTTCTATAAATTAAATGCCATTTTAACCATTCTTACTATCTTATTTGACTTAAGTAAAATAATTTAATCCTCCCATGAGATCCAAAATCCGTTCTCCTCTCTGAAAGAAATAAATTTCAATTAGTAACATAAGAAAAAATCGGGGATGTTACAAAATGTCCCGTGGGGTCTGGGATAATTAAAACAGAAGGAGTGGTCAATCTTGTCTTAAGCTCCTGAAAACTAGCTTCACATTAATCAATCCATTTGAAAGAACTTCCCTTCCCAATCAATTTAGTCAATGGCAAGGCTATACGAGAGAATTTTTGTATAAACCTCTTGTCCTAACCTGCCAAACCCAAGAAACTTCTGACTTCTGTAACCGTCTTTGGTCTTTCCCACTGAATCACTGCTTCCGTCTTTCTAGGGTTTAGGGCTACCCCTTTATTTGAAATGACATGTTTGAGAAATTTTACCTCTAACAGCCAAAATCCACACTTCTCCAATTTGGCATTTTCTCTTTCAACACATGCAGCATGATTCGGAGATGTTGTTTATGTTCTTTCTCACTCTTAGAATATATCAAGATATCATCAATGAACACTACCACAAATTGATCTAAGTAGGGTTAAAAAATGCGATTCATGTAATCCATGAAAATTCCAGGTGCATTTGTTAACCCGAAAGGCATTACAAGAAACTCATAATGTCTATACCTAGTCCTGAAGGCTATTTTTGGTACATCTTCCTCCTTGATTCTAATATGATGGTATCCTGACCTCAAGTCAATTTTAGAAAAGATGGAGGCTCCCTTTAATTGATCCACTAAATCATCTATCCTAGGGAGAGGGTACTTATTTTTTACAGACACCTTATTCAGTTGTCTGTTGTAACAACTCCATTTATGTAATTTTTTTTTTTTTTTAAATACCATGAAGTTATTACCTCGTTACAACTTAACTCAATATAACATTTATTTAATTTATACAATACTGAGTTTCCATACACACTATTATTTTACAAACTACAAACCATTATTTTACAAACATTTGTACAAAGATACATATTAGTTCTAATCATCTATATCGACTACTTCCGGGGACACTGGTTCGGGTGGCACGTCCACCGGAATCTCAGTTACATCTACGACAGTTACATCAGAAATAACTGGAAGTTGCCCAAGGTAGGGCACCTCGATCCAACGTACAGAGATAATAAGTGTCATAGAGAATATCTGCATATTTATTCTTCTGAACATGATATGGAAATATAGTGAGAATTAAATCCCAGTAAGTTCAACAATAAATTATAATTTACCATCAATATAGTTCATCACGTCATGTTCAGCTGTATAAACTACAGAAAATATCTTTAGGTCACATGAATGCACTTTATCATGCACATGAAAATTATACAGTTATGACATGTATGGCATGAATAACTATTTTTCGAATTTCATATGATGGCTATCCACTTATTCTTACTTCAAGCTACCCCGGTCAGGGTGAGTATTCTCTACTTTTCGGTACGGGCTTATCTCGCTCCGTCCGACATGGCACACTTTCTCTTTCTTTTCTTATTAACATGATCATAACCGTTGGTAGGGCGTCCCCTACTGGTGCACCACACGGATTGCCATGTGACCGTGCTCATTTCTTTTCTTTTCACAATGATAGCCAAAAATATGCTTTCAATAACAAGTATGTTCATCAAAATATAACTATTACCATAAATCATTGGTAATCATGCCATGAACATAACCATTTAAAATATCACTTTATAAAACATTTCCATGTCAAAATTCCATACTAATACCTTAGTAACTGGATAGTAATTGTAGTCTGTAAACAGCGCACCAGAAAAGTTCCCAGGAAAGAGAGGTGGGTCACTAATGGACACGCTTAAGTACCATGTCTTTCCTTGCCAGAGCTTTCCTTAGACATGCACTTTTCACAAATCACAATTTTGTTTTCCAGTAACTAGAATAATTCTTTTCTGATGTGAAAATACTGCAACCACGGAGCATACTAAGATTTTTCAAATAAAAACCGGCACTTTCAAAACTTCTTGTAAATTTATATGAGTACTAGGGTAAATTCCATGTTAAAAATTACACACTTAAAATGGTAGTAAGTTCATGCAATGGCAATGGCTATGGCTATACTAGTCATTTATTAAGATTCATCTTCTTTTTTAAATACTAATTTTATTTCTTTATTTTCTTGATGCAGGTTTTCATCCTATCTAACCTTCTCTTACTAATCAGAGCATAACTCCCTCAATTTAACTCTGATGTAGGTGATCTTGGTGTCTATTTCAAGATAAAACAATTATCTAAAACTATTATGTTGAACATTGTAGCGAAAAATTAAGAAACAAAGGTGATATTACTCCATCAAAGTACATGATAGTTCCTCTCGGATAGGTTCTGACCTTTACTGACTAATTAGACCATATCTCCCAAATTGGAACTCCAAATTGCGTTATTCCAGTTGGTAAAAATCCATGAGCCATATATCTATAATTGTTATGTTGGCGCGCTATTTTAATTCCCTACAGAATATTCCCAGAAATTCAAAAACTAAAGCATTAATAACATACTCTTCCCTGAATAAACATTTTCTGACCTCTGCTTGCTAATCGGATTATATCTACCTCATATGAACTCTAAATTGCATAATTCCAGTGGGTATATTTCCATGAGACATAGATATATAACTTTCATGTTAACCATTTATTTTAATTCCATAAAGAAAATTCCCAGAAATTAAAATACAAAAGCTGTCCTAACATAATCTTCCCTGATGAACCATTTTCTGACCTTGGCTTACTAATTGGACCATATCTACCACATGTGAACTCCAAATTGAATGATTCCAGTGGCTAAAAATCCATGACACACATATATTTAATTCTTATGTTGACCATTTATTTTAATTCCCTACCAATAATTCCCAGAAATTAAATTACCGAAGCTATCCTAACATATTCTTCCCTGATGATTCATTTTCTGACCTTTGACTACTAATCAGACCATAGCTACCTCATATGGACTCCAAATGGAATGATTCCAGTGGCTAAAAATCCATGACACATTTATCTTTAATTCTTATGTTAACCATTTATTTTAATTCCCTACCAATAATTCCCAGAAATTAAATTACCGAAGCTATCCTAACATATTCTTCCCTGATGATTCATTTTCTGACCTTTGACTACTAATCAGAACATATCTACCTCATATGGACTCCAAATGGAATGATTCCAGTGGCTAAAAATCCGGGACACATATATCTTTAATTCTTATGTTAACCATTTATTTTAATTCCTTATAGATTGTTCCCAGAAATTAAAATACCGAAACTTAAAATTCTGCCACCCATAGCCATAACCATGCAGAACTATCTACACCAACCTAAGTATTCAAACATACATCACATGCAAGATCAATATGTAACATGATATAGCAACATCATGACCAATCATAAAAGTTCTAAGATCAAAATCTCATATAAATATTATAAGTTTCAAAAGTTTTCTTCAAAAATAAATATTGTTAAACTTACCTTTAGCTTTCTAAACTTCTCCTTCTTCTTCCTTCCTTTCTTCTTCTCTCTTCTCTCCTTTCCTCACTCTACCTTGCTTCTATTTCTCTCTCTTTCTCACTTGGACGAAATTAAAGTGTTGTAAGGGTGGGTTCTCTTATATAGACCACCAAATAATTCACCTTTCATGATCATGGATCTACCTTATCACAATTAAGATACACTTTGTTGAATTTTTGGAAAACAAACAACTTATGTTCTTGTCTTCCTCTTCCTTAGTCAAGATATGCATAGGAAAAGGAGATTTGTATTTTGAAAATTATGATGATATGTTCTTAAGATAAGGGACAAGGTCCCTTTGATTTAGGGATTCATTTAATTTTTCTTTTGTCTTAATCAATTATGATAGGTTGCCTTTTTAAGTGGCAAATTTCTAGCCCTTCAATCTCCATTATTTGGTTGATATTATTTGTGTGGGCTATGAATGTTTTGTCCTAATACCATGTATTATCATACCACTTGCTAAAATTATGAGTGAAGGATATAGATGTTTTTGTCCTAAAGCCTTGTATTATCATGCCACTTGCCTAAATGATGAATGTAGAATCACACCACTTGCTAAATTTTTGTCTTAATGCCATGTAACCTAATCTTTATTCTTATTATTATTTCATCATCTAATTTATTTTATTTTATTTTTCCTCTTGGATTTGGGCTTATTCTTACCCATTATGGGCTTGTCCTACCCATTTTCTTTGCTTTGGATAAAATTCTTCCTTTCTTGGTGGGCTTGGTCACATTTTCATAATTTTTGGGCTATTGGTGAAATTACTATATCCTAGTCCAAGTCTATGTTTAATTTCTTGTTTAGGTTATCCAATGGGCTTGCTAGAAACTTATGTGAAGTGGAAAAACTCTATATGAAGTGTCCATAGGTAAAAGCCCAATGTATGGGTAAAGATTTTAAACTTAGTAACTATAGTTCTTGAATTAGGAAAAATTACCCTAATTCAATGTTCTTTGAAATTTTAAGACCTTTACTTGTTTCTAAAAATTTATCTTCCTTATCCAAGAATTTTGCATCTCTTTAGTATGTTATTTCTAATTTCTTTCCTATTAGATTTTCCTTCTTTATTTGTTCTCTTAATGTTAGAAACATTTTCTATGCATATACATAAGGTGAAGAATTTCTAAGGATTATATTTCCTTAGATATCTAAAATATTGTCTAATAAATTTTATTTCCTTAATTAAATTTTTTATGTACCCTTATCAATAAAAGAAACGAAATTAAGGATGTTACATTTCTCTCCCCCTAAAAGAAATTTTGTCCTCAAAATTTCAGAAATTACCTTATAAGAACAATTGCGGATATTTCTTCCTCATGACTTCTTCCAGCTCCCAAGTTGCTTCTTCCGGAGTCAAACCTTCCCATAACACCTTAACTAGGGGAATGGTTTTATTTCTCAGTTGCTTCACGTCAGTGTCCAATATGGATGCAGGTACTAGCTGGTATGTCATGTTCTCCTTTATTTGGATTGGTTCATCCAGTATTATATGTGATGAATCTGAAAGATACTTCCGCAGCTGTGATACGTGGAAAACATTATGCAGGTTGGACAAATTAGGTGGGAGAGCAACTTGATATGCTGATGTCCCAACTTTCTTTAGAATTTGGTAGGGTCCTAAAAATCGCGGACTTAGCTTTCTTGTTTTGAGAGACCTACCAACTCCAGTAGTCGGGGAAAGTTTCAGAAATACATGGTCTCCTTCCTCAAACTCTAGAGGTCTATGTCTCTTATCGTAGTAACTCTTTTGCCGACTTTGAGCTGTAAGTATTTTGTTTCGTATCATCCTGATTTGTTCAGTGGTTTGTTGAACTAAATCAGGACCTAACAAGTTCTTTTCTCCTACCTCGAACCAACATAGTGGAGATCGGCACTTTCTACCGTATAAAGCTTCATAGGGGGCCATCTTAATGCTAGAGTGATAGCTATTATTATAAGCAAACTCTACTAAAGGTAGGTACTTATCCCATCCTTTACCTTGCTCTATCACACAGGCCCTCAACATATCTTCTAGGGTTTGAATGGTTCGTTCTGTCTGCCCGTCAGTTTGAGGATGGTAGGCAGTACTGAACCGCAATTGAGTACCAAAAGCTTCTTGCAATGCCTTCCAAAACCTCGACGTGAACCTCGGATCTCTATCAGAAACAATATTTAAGGGAATCACATGGAGTCTAACTATTTCCTGAACGTACAATTGGGCCAATTTATCTAGTGAAAAGTTTATTTTTATGGGCAAAAAGTGAGCAGATTTGGTTAATCTGTCAACTATTACCCAGATAGAGTCATGTCCCACTGAGGTCTTAGGTAAACCTACAACAAAGTCCATCGAAATACTGTCCCATTTCCATTCAGGAATCTCCAGAGGTTGAAGAAATCCTGCTGGCTTTTGATGTTCCACTTTCACCTTCTGACAAGTTAAACATTTTGCCACGAACTCAGCAATGTCATTTTTCATCCCTGGCCACCAATACATCCTTTTTAAATCCTGGTACATTTTAGTGCATCCAGGATGGATTGTGTATTTACTTTGATGCGCTTCCTTCAGTATCTTAGTCCTCAACTCTTGTTCTTGAGGGACACAAATCCTTCCCTGATACATGATTGCTCCATCTTCCATTACAGAAAAATTACCTTGGTCTTTATGATCTTGTAAGTATTGATCGTGAGCTTGAGCTTCTTTGATCTGGGCTCTAAGGTCAGACCCTATACTTAAACCATTAATGACTAGATTCTTTGGAGTAAGAGTAGTGGCTAGCTTCAAATTTCGAAACTCCTCTAGCATCTGCATCTCATACACCATCATCTGACCCATATGCAGAGATTTTCGACTCAAGGCATCTGCTACAACATTCGCCTTTCCGGGATGATACTTTATCTCAAACTTGTAGTCATTGAGGAATTCTACCCATCTTCGTTGCCTCATATTTAACTCCTTCTGATCAAAGAGGTATTTAAGACTCTTATGATCACAATATACTTCAAAGGTTGCCCCGTACAAATAGTGTCGCCAAATCTTTAAGGCAAACACTACTGCCGCTAATTCAAGATCATGGGTTGGATAGTTTCCTTCGTGGGGTCTTAGTTGTCTAGAGGCGTAAGCAACTACTCTCTTGTCTTGCATTAACACACACCCTAGCCCTTTCTTTGAAGCATCACTATACACTTCAAAATGTCCTGTGGGGTCTGGAATAATTAAAACAGGAGGAGTGGTCAGTCTTGTCTTCAGCTCCTGAAAACTAGCATCACATTGATCAGTCCATTTGAAAGGACTTCCCTTCCTGGTCAATTTAGTCAATGGCAAGGCTATACGAGAGAAGTTTTGTATAAATCTCCTGTAGTATCCTGCCAAACCAAGGAAACTTCTGATTTCCGTAACCGTCTTTGGTGTCTCCCACTTAATCACTGCTTCCGTCTTGCTAGGATCTACGGCTACCCCTCTATTAGAGATGACATGTCCGAGAAACTTCACCTCTGACAGCCAAAATTCACACTTCTCCAATTTAGCATATAACTTTTTCTCTTTCAGCACTTGCAGCACGATTCGGAGATGTTGTTCATGTTCTTTCTTACTCTTAGAATATATCAAGATGTCATCAATGAACACTACAACAAACTGATCTAGGTAGGGTCGAAAAATGCGATTCATGTAATCCATGAAAATTGCAGGTGCATTCGTTAACCCGAAGGGCATTACGAGAAACTCATAGTGCCCATACCTAGTCCTGAAGGCAGTTTTTGGTACGTCCTCCTCCTTAATCCTAATCTGATGATATCCTGACCGCAAGTCAATTTTAGAAAAGATGGAGGCTCCCTTTAATTGATCCAATAAGTCATCTATCCTAGGGAGAGGATACTTATTTTTGATAGTCACCTTATTCAGCTGTCTGTAATCTATGCATAGTCTCAAACTCCCGTCTTTCTTCTTAACAAACAATACAGGAGCTCCCCAAGGTGATACACTCGGTTTAATGAATTGCTTGTCTAATAGTTCCTCCAACTGCTTCTTTAGTTCTTGTAGTTCCTTCGAGGCCATTCGATATGGTGCAATAGAGATAGGCCCTGTCCCAGGTAGGAGATCAATAGAGAACTCTATCTCTCTCTTGGGAGGTAAGCCTGGAATATCTGATGGAAACACTTCAGGAAACTCGTTGGCTATTGGAATTTCATCAAGTTTCGATTCGACTTCTAGGTTTGATAAATACAAGAGAATGTATCCAAGTACTCCATTCTTCAACTCCCTATTAACTTGATTGGCATTTAACATCAATAACTGGACCTCCTCTTTCGGAGTAGAAGGTAGAAATTCAACAGTCTTGTTACAACAATTCAACAAGACTCGATTTCTAGACATCCAGTCTAACCCTAGAATGACCTCAATACCTCTTAAAGGTAAACTGACGAGGTCTACAGAAAAAGTTTTCTCCTGGATGGTGACTTGACAGTCCTTACATACAGAGGAAGTTAATACCCGTTCCCCTGTAGGGGTTACTACAGATAGCTCATAGGGAGTTTCAGAAATAGGGAACTGAAACTTCCTAATACATTCTTCTGATATAAATGAATGACTAGCACCAGAGTCAAATAACACCATAAGAGCAAATCCATAAATATAGCATGTACCTTGAATCATTTCAGAAGATTGAGCTGCCTCTTGGCCGCTCAGGGTGAAAACCCTTCCTTTCACCTGAGGCCTCTGTTCTGGCTGCTTTCCTACATTCTGTGGGCAGTTTTTCGCAAAATGTCCCTTCTGTCCGCAATTGAAGCAGACATCTTGTCCCATGTAGCATGGCCGGTTACCATGCATGCGTCCGCATTTAGCGCACTTGACTGAGGCGAGGTCTTGTTGAAAAGGCCTAGGACCCGCAATCAATGGCCTCTTACCAGCTCCATATCCACTTCTTCTCACGTTCTTTCTAGGGTTGGGAAAATTTTTCTTCCTTTTCCATAGGTTTCGCCTTTGCTTCTCGTCCTCCACTGCCCTTAAACTCTTTTCCAGGAGTCTGCATTTATTTATCAGAGGTACAAACTCCCTGATCTCCATAGCTATAACAGCATTCTTTAACTCCGGGTTTAGTCCCGCTTCAAACTTAACCGCCTTCCATGCTTCATCCGGGTTATATCGCAGATAAGAGGAGAACTTAGACAGCTCCTCGAACCTTGCGATATACTGGTCCACGGTCATGCTTCCTTGCCTGAGTTGGAGAAATTCGATCTCTTTCTCTGCCCGTACAGTACTTGGAAAGTACTTTTCAAAGAAAATGTCCTTGAACACTTGCCAGGTGATCTGTCTTCCCTGATGAGCTAAAAGTTCTCTAGCTCCACGCCACCAATATTCTGCTTCATCCTTTAACATATATGCAGCAAAAATGATTTGCTGCTCTTCAGTACAGCCCATCACTTCAAAGATTTTCTCTAATTCCCTAATCCACCTTTCGGCTACCGTTGGGTCATAACCACCTTGGAAACAAGGTGGTCTAGTCCTCAGGAACTCGGATATGCCATTATCTTTTCCAGCCGTCCGGTTGTTAGGACCAATCTCAACATTTGTGTTATTAGCATTCTGGAGATGTTGTAAAATTTGGTTGGTGGTCATAACTTGGTCTCGAATTGCCGTGGCCAGGTTGTGCAGGGTTTCCTCTGCATTGGTTGCTGGATTCCTCCTTGGTGGTGCCATTTCCTACTATGGTACAAAACAAAGTTATGCTGCTATTGAGGTGATCAAGCCCAATAGTTAGTTTAAAAATATTTAATAGCAGTCATAACACCACCTCGGCATATAGATAAGAAACACTAGTAATTTCTTAACTATATGAGTCACTGATCCCCTACACAGCACAACCACAACATACTCAAGACACTATAAGATCGATTCAGATAACCAACCACCCACTGGCCATCTAGGATCGACCTCCTCTGATACCAATTATGTAACAACTCCATTTATGTAATTTTTTTTTTTTTTTAAATACCATGAAGTTATTACCTCGTTACAACTTAACTCAATATAACATTTATTTAATTTATACAATACTGAGTTTCCATACACACTATTATTTTACAAACTACAAACCATTATTTTACAAACATTTGTACAAAGATACATATTAGTTCTAATCATCTATATCGACTACTTCCGGGGACACTGGTTCGGGTGGCACGTCCACCGGAATCTCAGTTACATCTACGACAGTTACATCAGAAATAACTGGAAGTTGCCCAAGGTAGGGCACCTCGATCCAACGTACAGAGATAATAAGTGTCATAGAGAATATCTGCATATTTATTCTTCTGAACATGATATGGAAATATAGTGAGAATTAAATCCCAGTAAGTTCAACAATAAATTATAATTTACCATCAATATAGTTCATCACGTCATGTTCAGCTGTATAAACTACAGAAAATATCTTTAGGTCACATGAATGCACTTTATCATGCACATGAAAATTATACAGTTATGACATGTATGGCATGAATAACTATTTTTCGAATTTCATATGATGGCTATCCACTTATTCTTACTTCAAGCTACCCCGGTCAGGGTGAGTATTCTCTACTTTTCGGTACGGGCTTATCTCGCTCCGTCCGACATGGCACACTTTCTCTTTCTTTTCTTATTAACATGATCATAACCGTTGGTAGGGCGTCCCCTACTGGTGCACCACACGGATTGCCATGTGACCGTGCTCATTTCTTTTCTTTTCACAATGATAGCCAAAAATATGCTTTCAATAACAAGTATGTTCATCAAAATATAACTATTACCATAAATCATTGGTAATCATGCCATGAACATAACCATTTAAAATATCACTTTATAAAACATTTCCATGTCAAAATTCCATACTAATACCTTAGTAACTGGATAGTAATTGTAGTCTGTAAACAGCGCACCAGAAAAGTTCCCAGGAAAGAGAGGTGGGTCACTAATGGACACGCTTAAGTACCATGTCTTTCCTTGCCAGAGCTTTCCTTAGACATGCACTTTTCACAAATCACAATTTTGTTTTCCAGTAACTAGAATAATTCTTTTCTGATGTGAAAATACTGCAACCACGGAGCATACTAAGATTTTTCAAATAAAAACCGGCACTTTCAAAACTTCTTGTAAATTTATATGAGTACTAGGGTAAATTCCATGTTAAAAATTACACACTTAAAATGGTAGTAAGTTCATGCAATGGCAATGGCTATGGCTATACTAGTCATTTATTAAGATTCATCTTCTTTTTTAAATACTAATTTTATTTCTTTATTTTCTTGATGCAGGTTTTCATCCTATCTAACCTTCTCTTACTAATCAGAGCATAACTCCCTCAATTTAACTCTGATGTAGGTGATCTTGGTGTCTATTTCAAGATAAAACAATTATCTAAAACTATTATGTTGAACATTGTAGCGAAAAATTAAGAAACAAAGGTGATATTACTCCATCAAAGTACATGATAGTTCCTCTCGGATAGGTTCTGACCTTTACTGACTAATTAGACCATATCTCCCAAATTGGAACTCCAAATTGCGTTATTCCAGTTGGTAAAAATCCATGAGCCATATATCTATAATTGTTATGTTGGCGCGCTATTTTAATTCCCTACAGAATATTCCCAGAAATTCAAAAACTAAAGCATTAATAACATACTCTTCCCTGAATAAACATTTTCTGACCTCTGCTTGCTAATCGGATTATATCTACCTCATATGAACTCTAAATTGCATAATTCCAGTGGGTATATTTCCATGAGACATAGATATATAACTTTCATGTTAACCATTTATTTTAATTCCATAAAGAAAATTCCCAGAAATTAAAATACAAAAGCTGTCCTAACATAATCTTCCCTGATGAACCATTTTCTGACCTTGGCTTACTAATTGGACCATATCTACCACATGTGAACTCCAAATTGAATGATTCCAGTGGCTAAAAATCCATGACACACATATATTTAATTCTTATGTTGACCATTTATTTTAATTCCCTACCAATAATTCCCAGAAATTAAATTACCGAAGCTATCCTAACATATTCTTCCCTGATGATTCATTTTCTGACCTTTGACTACTAATCAGACCATAGCTACCTCATATGGACTCCAAATGGAATGATTCCAGTGGCTAAAAATCCATGACACATTTATCTTTAATTCTTATGTTAACCATTTATTTTAATTCCCTACCAATAATTCCCAGAAATTAAATTACCGAAGCTATCCTAACATATTCTTCCCTGATGATTCATTTTCTGACCTTTGACTACTAATCAGAACATATCTACCTCATATGGACTCCAAATGGAATGATTCCAGTGGCTAAAAATCCGGGACACATATATCTTTAATTCTTATGTTAACCATTTATTTTAATTCCTTATAGATTGTTCCCAGAAATTAAAATACCGAAACTTAAAATTCTGCCACCCATAGCCATAACCATGCAGAACTATCTACACCAATCTAAGTATTCAAACATACATCACATGCAAGATCAATATGTAACATGATATAGCAACATCATGACCAATCATAAAAGTTCTAAGATCAAAATCTCATATAAATATTATAAGTTTCAAAAGTTTTCTTCAAAAATAAATATTGTTAAACTTACCTTTAGCTTTCTAAACTTCTCCTTCTTCTTCCTTCCTTTCTTCTTCTCTCTTCTCTCCTTTCCTCACTCTACCTTGCTTCTATTTCTCTCTCTTTCTCACTTGGACGAAATTAAAGTGTTGTAAGGGTGGGTTCTCTTATATAGACCACCAAATAATTCACCTTTCATGATCATGGATCTACCTTATCACAATTAAGATACACTTTGTTGAATTTTTGGAAAACAAACAACTTATGTTCTTGTCTTCCTCTTCCTTAGTCAAGATATGCATAGGAAAAGGAGATTTGTATTTTGAAAATTATGATGATATGTTCTTAAGATAAGGGACAAGGTCCCTTTGATTTAGGGATTCATTTAATTTTTCTTTTGTCTTAATCAATTATGATAGGTTGCCTTTTTAAGTGGCAAATTTCTAGCCCTTCAATCTCCATTATTTGGTTGATATTATTTGTGTGGGCTATGAATGTTTTGTCCTAATACCATGTATTATCATACCACTTGCTAAAATTATGAGTGAAGGATATAGATGTTTTTGTCCTAAAGCCTTGTATTATCATGCCACTTGCCTAAATGATGAATGTAGAATCACACCACTTGCTAAATTTTTGTCTTAATGCCATGTAACCTAATCTTTATTCTTATTATTATTTCATCATCTAATTTATTTTATTTTATTTTTTCCTCTTGGATTTGGGCTTATTCTTACCCATTATGGGCTTGTCCTACCCATTTTCTTTGCTTTGGATAAAATTCTTCCTTTCTTGGTGGGCTTGGTCACATTTTCATAATTTTTGGGCTATTGGTGAAATTACTATATCCTAGTCCAAGTCTATGTTTAATTTCTTGTTTAGGTTATCCAATGGGCTTGCTAGAAACTTATGTGAAGTGGAAAAACTCTATATGAAGTGTCCATAGGTAAAAGCCCAATGTATGGGTAAAGATTTTAAACTTAGTAACTATAGTTCTTGAATTAGGAAAAATTACCCTAATTCAATGTTCTTTGAAATTTTAAGACCTTTACTTGTTTCTAAAAATTTATCTTCCTTATCCAAGAATTTTGCATCTCTTTAGTATGTTATTTCTAATTTCTTTCCTATTAGATTTTCCTTCTTTATTTGTTCTCTTAATGTTAGAAACATTTTCTATGCATATACATAAGGTGAAGAATTTCTAAGGATTATATTTCCTTAGATATCTAAAATATTGTCTAATAAATTTTATTTCCTTAATTAAATTTTTTATGTACCCTTATCAATAAAAGAAACGAAATTAAGGATGTTACATCTGTAATCTATGCATAGTCTTAGGCTCCCGTCTTTCCTCTTAACAAACAATACATGAGCTTACTAAGGTGATACACTCGGTCTAATAAATTGCTTGTCTAATAATTCCTCCAACTGTTTCTTGAGTTCCTGTAGTTCCTTCGAGGCTATTCTATGAGGTGCAATAGAGATGTGCCCTATCCCAGGTAGGAGATCAATAGAGAACTCTATCTCTCTCTCGGGAGGTAAGCTTGGAATATTTGGTGGAAATACTTCAGGAAACTCATTAGCTATTGAAATTTTATTAAGCTTTGGTTCGACTTCTAGGTTTGATAAACACAAGAGAATGTAACCAAGTACTCTACTCTTCAACTCCCGATTGACTTGATTGGCATCTAGCATCAATAACTACATCTCTTCTTGTGGAGTAAGAGGTAAAACTTCAATGGTCTTAGTGCAACAATTTATCAAGACCCGATTTTTAGATATCCAATCTATCCTTAGAATGACATCAATACCTCTTAAAGGTAGACAAATGAGGTTTACAGAAAAAGTTTTCTCTTAGATGGTGACCTGACGGTCTTTACATACAGCGGAAGTTAAGACCCTTTCCGCTATGGGAGTTACTACAGATAGCTCATAGGGGGTTTCAAAAATAGGATACTGAAGCTCCTTAATACATTCTTCTAATATAAATGAATGACTAGCACCAGAGTCAAACAACGCCATAAGAGAAAATCCATAAATATAGTATATACCTTGAATCATTTCAGACGATTGAACTGCTTCTTGGCCGCTAAGGATAAAAACTCTTCCTTTCACCTGAGGCCTTTGTTCCGACTGCTTCCCCACATTCTGTGGACAGTTCTTTGCAAAAAGACCCTTTTGTCCGCAATTGAAGTAAACATCTGATCCCATGTGACATGGCCGGTTACCATGCATATGTCCGCACTTAGTACACTTGACTGTGGAGAAGTTCTGTTGGAAAGGTTGGGGACTTGCAATCATTGGCCTTTTACCAATACCCTATCCTTTTCCTTTGACATTTCTTTCAGAGTTTTGTGGCTTGTTCTTCCTTTTTCAGAAGTTTTGTCTTTATTTCTCATCCTCCACTACTCTCAAGCTCTTTTCTAAGAGTCTGCATTTATTTATCAGAGGTACAAACTTTCTGATCTCCAATGCTACAACAGCATTCCTTATCTCCGGATTCAATTCTGCTTTGAACATAACAGTCTTCCATGCTTCATCGGGGTTAAATTGTAGGTAAGAAGAGAACTTAGACAACTCCTCGAACCTCGCGATGTACTGGTCTACGGTCATGCTGCCCTACCTAAGTTGGAGAAATTTGATCTCCTTCTCCGCTCGCACAGTACTTGGGAAGTACTTTTCTAAAAATGTGTCTTTGAACACTTGTCAAGTGATCTGCCTTCCCTGATGAGCCAAAAGTTCTCTAGCTCCACGCCACCAGTATTCTTTTTCATCTTTCAGCATATATGTAGCGAAGATAACTTGCTACACCTCAGTACAACCAATCATTTCAAAGAGTTTGTCTAGTTCCCTTATCCACCTTTCAACTACAATCGGGTCAAAATTGCCTTGAAAAGAAGGTGTTCTAGTCCTTAAGAACTCGGATATGCCCTTATCATTTCCTGCCATCCGGTTATTAGCATCATTCTCACCATTTTGGTTATTAGCATTTTGGAGGTATTGTAGAATTTGGTTGGTGGTCGTCACTTAGTCTCGAATTGTCGTGGCAAGGTTGTGCAAGGTTTCCTCTGCATTGTTTGTCGGATTCCTCCTTGGTGGTGCCATTTTTTACTGTGGTATAAACAAAGTTATGCTGCTATTGAGGTGATTAAACCTAATAGTTAGTTCTAAAAATATTTAACAGCAGTCGTAACACCACCTTGGCATATAGATAGGAAACACTAGTAATTTTTTACCTATATGAAATCACTGATCCACTACATAGCACAATCACAACATACTCAAGACACTATAAGATCGATTCAGATAACCATCCACCCACTGGCCATCTAGGATCGACATACTCTGGTACCAATTATGTAATAGCTCCAATTTTTTTATACATATATACAAATATATGTATTTTTAAAATCTAATGAAATCATTACTTCTTTACTTCTAACTATTTAACTCATAATAACATTAGATTAAATTAACCAACCATAATTAAGGTTTATGGTATATCATTAATAATGATACAATTCTGAGTTCATATACACATCATTAATTAACAACATTCGTACACAAATCAAACACATACATGTCTACATCTTATTGATCCATATTGAAGAGTTTCGGGAATACAGGTGCGGGTGGTTGCACCTTCACCGGTATCTAAGCCAACATGACGCAACGTACGCTAAAAGCTGGTCATAGAGAATATCTGTATATCTAGTCCTCTGAACATGATGTGAAAATATAGTGAAAATTAAATCCTAATAAGTTCAACAATAAATCAAAATTATCATCAATATAGATTATCATGTCATGTTCATCTATATAAGCTACAGCAAATATCTTAGGTCATATGAATGCACTTTATCTATGCACATGAAAATCATACAGTAATGACATGTATGCCATAAATAACTATTTTCAGGATATCATATGATAGCTATCAACTTATTTTCATATTAAACTACCCCGATCAGGGTGTGTACTTTCTACTCTCCGGTACGGACTTTTCTCGCTCCGTCCGACATGAAATACTTTCTCTTTTATTTTCTCATTAATATAATCATAGTTATGAGTAGGGCGTCCCCTACTAGTGCACCACACGAACTGCCATGTGACCGTGCTTATCTCTTTCCTTTTCTTTTCTTTTAACATTAATAGCCAAAAAATATGATTTCAATAACAAGTATGTTCATTATACTCACATGTTATAATTTATCATCAAAGCATAATCATTACCAAAAATCATTGGTAAAATACAATCTTGCCATAAACATAATCATTTTCAAATATCACTTTATAAAATATTTCCATGTCAAAATTATACACTTAAGATGGTAAGGAGTTCAAACAATGGCAATGGCTATGTCATACACTAATCATTTATTATTTTCATTTATAAGATTCTTCTTTTTTAAAAAAATATTATTTTCCTCTCTCACTAAACAGAGCATAACACCCTCATTTTAAATTTGATTAAAGTGATTTTGGTGTCAATTGAAAGATAAGACAATCCTCTAAAACCCTTATATTGAATATTTTAGTGAAATCTTAAGTAATAGTGGTGTTATTACTCCCTCAAATTCAATGTTATTGCTTCTCGGGTAGGTTCAGACCTCTACTTACTAATCTGACCATATCTCCCTCATACGAACTTCAATTGAGGTGATTCCAAAGCTATAAAAAGCTAAGACACTTATATAAAACTTTCTTGTTTATCATTAATTTAGATTCCTTACTAATTATTCTCAGAAAATTGAAAACAAAAATGCTTACATTTACTACCTTGGATTCTAGATTGATTCTGACTTCTACTCATTAATCAGCCATACATATGTGTATATACATATATATATATATATATACATATATATGTATATATATACATATATATATATATATACATATATATATATATACATATATATATATATATATACATATATATGTATATATATATATATATATTATGTTATGTTACCAATTTCCTTTAATTCCCTATATAGTTTGCCCAAAAATTCAAACACAGAAGCATATTTAATAGATTCTTCACTGGTTAGCTAGTTTCTGACCTCTGCTTACTAATCTGACCATATCTCCTTCTTATTGATTCCAATTTGAATGATTATAGTGGCTAAAAATTTGTAAGACATATATCTATATTTATCATGTTAAGTACTTCTTTTAATTCCATACAGATTTATCCTAGAAATTCAAACACAGAAACATACCTAACAAATTCTTCCCTGGTTAATAATTTTATGACCACTGCTAACTAATCAGAAAATATCTCCTGCATCTGAACTCCAAATTAAGTGATTCCAGTGGATAAATTTCCGTGAGACATAGATCTACATTTTTCATGTTAACAATTTCTTTTAATTTCTAACAAATTCTTCCTAACATTTCAAAAACAGAAGCTTCCCTGATTACTCCAAAATCAAGTTTTCTGACTAAACCTTTCCTAAGATTTTAGTTCATCCATATATTACGTCATCTTCCATTTTCTTCCTAATTTACATCTAATCATATTCCATCTATTTTTTACCACATTCAAATATATAAAATAACAACATAAAAATCCTAAAAATTTTCCACCCATAGTCATACCTATGCAAAACTTTTCACACCAACTGAAATGTTCAGAACATTCATCATATACAAGATAACATGTAACATGATATAGCAACATCTATGACCAATCATCAAAGTAGCAAATATTGTAAATTTAATCAAAGTTCTAAGATCAAAATCTCATATAAATGTTACAAATTTCAATGTTTTTCTTCAAAAAGATATATTGTTAAACCTACCTAAAGCATAGAAATGACTTGATTATCTGACACTTCAAGAGCTTTCTCATTATCCACCCCTTGTGTTTTGGGGTTGGAAGGCTTCTTCATACTTCTTCTTCATTACCCAACCATTATCTCTTCTTTCAAACACTATTTTATTGATGTTGTTCTCAATGAAAACTTTAAGGGTGACTACTTACCCATCTTTAAAATTAATTTCAAGGTATCTCAAGATTTTGTCAATGACATACCTATATGGAAAAGGTCTTTTTACTCTCTTATGGGCTACTATCATTAACTTCATAAAAAAAAGGGATAGTCAATAACATTTTTTTCTAGCTAACTAAACATAATAAATTGTTCCTGTCATTGAGATATGAGAGATTTTCATACTTTGGCACAAGGACATGGTAAATCATACAAAATAAAATGTTACACTCAAAGCTCAAATCTTTTGTATGAAGATGATGGTTGGCTACGACATTTATCCTTAGGATTCTAAAACCTACCATTTGCTTATTGTACCACTAAAATTCTCACAAGTTGTTAGTGACTTTCATGTCATCATCATCACGTTCAAGTACTCCCAAAATACTAGGAAATAATTCTTTATCAAAGAAAATTTAACCCTAGAGCTAAAAGTTAAGATATTGTCATAATATGTCAAATTTGTATTAAAAAAAAAATCTAATAACAGTGGATGAATAAGGTGCTTTACAAGACGCAAGCTTCTCAAAATTTTCATTATCTAAGAATCATACAATGAAGCGTGTACTAAAGATGAAAGTCAGTGCTATGAAGTTTTTTTCACGTCTTTCCTCTTGTTCTGAACTGATTACCAAGGGTCGTTTATCATGGGATGAACTAAAGGCCTCTTTTTGACCTCTTAACCTCTTAAGAGCATTTTTTTGTGTCATTTGCTTCAAGATTTTATATCAAATGAAATGCCTCAAATTACTAAACCCTACCTACGATTTTGTGAGAGAATCCCAAAATTTCCAACAAACTACGAGTTAATCTTCAAGGAGGAGCAATGGGTTTTTGTTTGGGAGGTATTGTGAGGCTTGTAAACAATTGAATTTGGCCAAAAATGATAAGGTAGAAATTGGGAGTTAAGAGCTCTTCGATAGAAATTTGAGAAAGTTTAAACAAAATAAGGGGAAAAGACATTTAAAAGGCCAAATGAGGAGCAACAGGTGATTTTCATGCTTAAAAATTGCTTGTTCATTTTTGTAATTTAAAAAAATGGAAAAACTTGTAACAGTTGACTATTTTATGTATCAGTCGCCTCTTCGTCTCTAGTTCCCAAAAAAAACATTTTAGAAAAGAATAGTCGACCTTCAAAATGGGCAATTAACTATTACTCTCTGTTTTTCAATAAAAGAGCTTTTCCTAATTGGTAGTCGCTTATAGTATTGTACCAGCCACTTGTTCCCTTTTGTTTGGCTAAAACTCACCCAAAACTTGCTATTTTTTGACTTTTCATGCATTTTTCTACCTCTTGCATTCTTAAGCTTGAGAAAAAATGAATTTCACAAATTGAAGGGTAGAGGGACGTACAAAACAAATTTGGAGACCTCTCTGATGGTTAAGTAAGCAAAGTCTCTTAAGAGTGACAAATCAATCATACACATACAAAGGGGAAAACAAATAAGGTTTCAAAGCTCATTAGGATTAACCATACCAAACTCTACTCTTA